>CM057350.1:522550958-523150958 GCA_030015575.1 Agapanthus africanus
ACCCAGATCACTCTCGTCAACAAAAGAAGACGAAGGTGCAAAAAGAAAAAGACCATCCTGTTAAACAACAAGGGACAACGATCGCTAGGGTGCCCACTACAACGGCCCCTTCAACTTCAACAGCTCATAAAAGAAGGAGGCCAGAGAAAACCCCCATGCCGGCGACAAATATCCAAGGTGGTGGACCCAAACGCCCTAAGTCAGGGGGCATTGTAGTTCATACCGTCTACATAGCATCTGGTAAAGAAGATAGTCGCATATCTACGGGTCATCGACCGCTCACCCGATCAGTGACCAAGGCACAGGAGCAACAGCAAAAGCTCCAAGAAATGATGAATGCTATGGCTACACTTACCGGACCAAAAGAAAGCCCTGAAACGTCCTCGGACGAACGTCAGGAGGAAGAAACCGACGCTGAATTCCTTCGTCGGATATTGGAGAAGAAGGACAAAGAGGCTGCTGAACAAGCAGCCAACATACAGCATATGGGCCTCCTCTTCCAAGACATGATAGGGATGATGATACAATAAGATCCTCCGGCTGAAGAGCCCCCGATCGTCCTTGGAGACGATAGGGGAGAAACATCAAATCCTCCACCAGCTCTGTCGATGGCTAAGGAGGATACAATCTCCAAAGCTGATTTGGATGAGTACATCGCCCAGCAAATACGGGTTCATCATGCGACCGAAGCGGCCGGTCAAGTCGTAAAAACGGGGCGGCCATATCCAAGTTGGTACGATCAAATCAAGTACCCACCCGGTTACATAATTCCCAAGTTCCATGTCTACAAGGGGACGGGCAATCCTCACCAGCATGTTGCCCAGTTCAGGGCCCTCTGCGGCAACACCGGCGGTAACGACAAGCTGTTGCTTCGCCAGTTTGTTGGAAGTTTATCGGATACGGCGTTCGAGTGGTACTCTGAGCTCCCGAACGATTCTATCAAAACCTTCGCGGAGATGGAGCTACTGTTTACTCAGCGTTTTGCAAGCGCCAGTGAACGTACCCCGATGACGACACTGATTAACGCCAGGGTAAAGCCAGGCGAGACGTGGGTTCAGTACGCTATACGATGGCGGAACTTATGGTCGAAGTGCGATCAGCGCATTGAAGAAGCTCCCGCGGTGGGTATGTTTGTAGGAACCCTTGATCCACAAGAAACCATCTCGCAATTTATGATGTTTTTCAAGCTGACTACCTTCCAGGCTTTAATTGACAAGATAGCGCAGATGGATCAGATGGGCCATAAACCCCCTCTTCCAAAACCGGACTCCCGAAATGACAAAGGGAAGGGAAAAGCGATCGTCGTCGCTAATGCTCAACAACAACCGAGCAATTCGAAACCGGTTGTGCGTCAAAATAATATGCGCCCGTACGTAGACCTTGAGGAGAGACTAGGGCGTCCTTACTCATTTCCCCGCGATAAAACGAGAAGGTTATTCGAGCTAGTATTACGCAACAGACTCATAAATCTGCCGGATCCAAAACGTCCGTTGCAACCAAGTGACGTCAACGAGCCCAACTACTGTCCTTATCATCGAGTACTAGGCCATCCGATCGAAGATTGCTACGTTTTCAAGAATTGGCTTGAAAACCAGTACCGACAGGGCAAGTTCGCATTATCTGACAAATGGAAGGTGAATCCCCTGCAGCCCCACACCTCTAAGGGGACGAATACGCCGGGGGCAACATGCTCCATCGTTGAAGAAGCTCCTTGAGAGGTTGTATTATCAGCCAAGACAAAGAGGATGCTAAACGATCTTCAAGTGTGCCCAGCGATCAAGTGGAAGAACCCGTTGGAACCGCAGGTCATTGAAGGGATGTTGAAACCACGTCCAACTTCAAAGACCGATAGTGGTGGCTCAAGCACTCGCAACCAGCCGTCAAAATCTTCGAAAAAGAAGAAGAAGAAATCTAAGAAGCCCGTGAAGCCTGGAGACAAGCGTACGGACTTGCAAAAACAAATTGACGCGCTGGAGGAATACAACCAGAGGGCACGGACTCCCATTACACTCCAAGAGTTTCTCAACCATGTCTTTCAAGAGGAAGGTGAGGGAGAAAGTTCGTCAGATGAATCCGAAGAATGCGTGGCGAGCTGTCATGTGATTTCCCATTCATTCACGAACGGTGAAGAAGTTTCTTGTACTGAAACGCTGGGGGCAGATACCGAATCAAAAATTCCGGTGCCATCAGATGAGATAATTGATGCATTCCTTAATGAGGCTCGGTTGAAAAGTAAAGCTGATCGAGAACGTGAGACGGCCATATTTGAAAGGGCCAAGCACCAGCGACTTGATGAAAGAGCTGAGATGATCCCGCTGGAGCAAAACACCCCCACTACCGACAAAAGCCAATTCAAGATGAGGAAAAAGTTTGCTAAAGCCATATCAATGGGCATGAAGCTACCATCCTCTGAAAGAAACATCACCGGTGAAGTGGAAACGCACCCCTCCTATTGCTTATATCATCAGAAGATTTCGCACCCCACACAAGAGTGCAAAGCTTTCGATAGATGGTGGCAAGGATACGTTGCTCATCGACAACGCTTTAAGCGGGAAAAGCGTAAAACTCGTTGAGAGTAAAGAAATACGACCGGAGAGCTTAAAAAAACTACCGGCGATTGTCGCATGGTTAACACCGGCGGGTCACAAGTGCCTACATTCGGGAGCGATTCCGATGAGGAGCTGGAACTTGCCCCTCTCTTTAAAGAATCCACTTCGGGAAAAGAAGAAGAGCTGAAGGTCTGCGAAAATATCCGGCTGCGGAATCGGACGCTGCCTGAAAAGAATCTCGGACCCTCAAACAGAAAAGATAAAGGGAAAGAAAAAGTCTCTGAAGATATCGTCTTAGATGACCAAGCGGTGGAGGAGCTAAGCGCCAAGGACCCGCCGAAGAAGAATAAGGTGGATTACAACGCCCTAGCGCACCTGAGGAAACTACCCTCACAGCTCAGCATTCTCGACACCCTTTTGCTATCAAAGGAGGCGAGAGATTCGTTGATTAAGGCACTCCGAGATCCGGAACAATTCCAAGCATTCCTGGCCGAGGAAAAGATGAAGGATGAATTGGAAGAAGTGCATACGGCCGATGTCACTTTCGGCGATGGGGACCTTCTCCTTGGGACGTGCGAGCACAATCGCCCCCTCTATGTCTCAGGATACTGTCACGATATAAAGATAGGCAAAATCCTGATCGACAATGGATCCTCCGTTAATCTCCTCAATGTGCGGGTGTTAAAAGAAATCTGCATGAGCGTCCAACACCTTGCTCGTGACAAGATCACCATCTCCGGGTTCGACTCCCAGTCATCAAGAACTCTTGGGTCTGTGATACTGACGCTACGCTTCGGGCTACTCGTCACAGACGTTAAGTTCCACGGCATAGACGCCAAGACATGCTACAACGCTTTGCTCGGCCGACCATGGTTACACGAGTACAACATCATCCCTTCTACACAACATCAGTGTATGAAGTATCTTAAGGATGGTTTCGAGTATACCGTGACGGGAGAACTGAACCCGTTCTCTGTGAACGAGGTCCGCAAATATGAAGACGCCAATTACTTCTTACCGGATTTCGAAGACACAGAGAAGTGTCACATGCCGGAGAACAAAGCTAACGCCACCATCCCTGTCTTCGGCAGTGATACCGAGGAAGAAGAGGAGATAGTGTATTCGGGTCAGCCCCAACACAACGAGCCAGGACCGTCCACTCATACGTTGGTCTTTGGTAGTGATTCGGAGGATGAGGTCCATGTCGTATTCTCTGCTCGACCTTCAATACAAGCTTCCGCTGATGAAGAGCAAAGTCTACAAGTCGCCATAGTGCCGCTTAAACACCAGAAAGAACTGGATGCACTTAATATTTACAATGTAGAAGAGCTGCAAACATTCTACATCCCTCCCAGGCGAGAAAGCGAGAAAGCAATTCTGTTCTACCGCTCTGAAGAAACCAAGGTGGAAAAAGAAATCTGGCATGGCGCGGATCCTACGCTCGACAGACTTCAACCCATCCGTCTACCCAGATGTTATACAGAAGGCTTGAAGAAGCTATTGAAACGCCAGGGGATATCCTTCAAACAGACCGTTAGAAAGGCCAAATTCTATGACAGGGTCTGGAACGTCCCCGAGACTCAACGCAAACTGCCTAACGGGAGAATGGAAACAAGAGGGCTTGGATACATCCGGTCAAAGAAACGAGAGCTACTAAACAGCTGTTACGTCATGTATGACTTCGATGAAGAAGCGGATGCTCAATGGGAGGACGCTAATCCTAAGCCAGTGAAAGTTCCAGATGCAAAGGAGCCCAGTCCGTCGTTCGAAGAACAAATGGACAAACTTATAAGGAAACCTGGTCAAAAAGTCCGAGATGATCACAACCGCGAGACGGCCATCTATGAGAAAGCCAAGACGCAACGCCTTCTCCAACAGGCCGTAAAGGATGAAAATGCTGCTCCTTGTCAACCTGTTATAAAGAAGGCTCGGTGCAAAAGAAGAAATAAGTCGAAAGGCCAAAAAGGCGCTCAACAACAACAAAGCAGGGCTAAGAAGCCACGCAAACGGGAGTCGAGCGTTATTGATCTATCCCTCATGAAGAAAATGGGTCGAGCGTACTCGTTTCCTTGGGACAAGACGAAGAAGATACTTGATCTTGCTCTAAAACATCAAATGCTTACATTGCCGGAGTCTAAACACCCCGAACAAGCGGGCAAAGTCTCACACCCGGACTATTGCTCTTACCATCGAATAATAGGGTATCCTCTTAAAGATTGCTTCACTTTCAAGAATTGGGTCGAAGATCAGTACCAGCTCGACAAGTTCGCTCTGTCCGACAACTGGAGGGTAACACCGCCACAAAAGCATGAACCCAAAGCCACGAGAACAGAACCAACTCCACATTAGGATTGGAAGCGGATTCGCACTTGTCACGTGATAATGATATCAAAAGAAAGGCCTGAGAACATGGATGACCTTCTCAGAATTCCCGCCAGCGCCAAAAGAGCCGGAAGATGGAATCCATACCACTGCAGATAACCTTAAGAAAATTGAGTTGGGAACGGCGAATGACCCTCGACCGACGTTCATTAGTGAGCTGTTGTCTGAAGAGAAGGTGGCTTCATTCAAAGACGTGCTTCTACAACATAGAGATTGCTTCGCGTGGAACTATTCCGAAATGCCGGGATTAGATCCAGAAATTGCTGTGCATAGGTTGGCAATATCTCCGGACGTCAAGCCAGTCAAACAGGCGCCGAGAAGAATGCGGCTCGAGCTTGAGATGAGTATTAACGCCGAGGTCAAGAAGCTGATCAACTCTGGCTTCATCCAGGAGGTCTAATACCCTGAGTGGATCGCCAACATCGTCCCGGTGATGAAGAAAAATGGGACGGTGCGCATATGCGTGGATTTTCAGTATCTCAATAAAGCCTGCCCAAAGGATGATTTCTCGGTGCCGGTCACCGAACTGATGATAGACAATACATCCACTCATGAGGTTTTCTCCTTCATGGATGGCTCATCAGGGTATAATCAGATAAAGATACATCCCAAAGACCAGAAGCATACTGCCTTCAGGACCCCTCTAGGGATATTTTGTTATAAAGTGATACCCTTCGGTTTAAAGAATGCCGGTGCCACTTATCAAAGGGCCATGACGAAGATCTTCGATGACCTTATACACGAAATCGTTGAATGCTATATCGACGACCTCGTTGTTAAAAGCAAATCATATGAGGAACATCTCGAGCATCTGAAGACCGTATTTCAACGCCTTCGGCAATACAACTTGAAGATGAACCCGCTCAAGTGTGCATTCGGAGTTTCCTCGGGCAAATTCCTGGGATTCATCGTCCGACACCGGGGTATCGAAATAGATCCGTCCAAAATCAAGGCAATCATGGAAATGCCTCCGCCAAGGACTCTTAAGCAGCTGCGATTTCTCCAAGGGAAGCTCGCGTATATACGGCGAATTATAGCCAATCTTTCAGGCAAGTGCCGTCCTTACAGCCACCTGATGAAGAAGGGAACTCCGTTCGTCTGGGACCAAAAATGCCAAAGCGCGCTAGACGAGATCAAGAAATACCTGCAGAGGTGTTGGCTGCTCCAGTTAAGGGAAAGCCTCTCATTCTTTACACGACCGCCCTCGAAGGTTCTTTAGGCGCATTATGGGTCCAAGAGAACGACCAAGGGAAGGAAAAAGAACTTTACTACTTAAGTCGAATTCTGCTGGGGGCAGAAAGCAATTACTCTCCTATTGAGAAGCACTGCCTGGCGTTAATCTTTGCGATAACAAAGCTCAGACATTACGCATTAGCACATGAAGTCCGTCTCATTTCGAAGGTGGACCCTCTCAAAAATCTAATGTCAAAGGCCATATTGACAGGTCGACTCGCTAAATGGGCTCTGCTCTTGATGGAGTTCTCGATAACATATCAACCTCTCAAGGCAGTGAAAGGCCAGGCCATCGCCGATTTCCTCGCTGAGCATCCGATACCGGCTGATTCCCCTCTGAATTGCGATTTGTCAGACGAACATGTGTTTGACGCGATCGATGGTGGTGATACCCAATGGGAACTTTATTTCGATGGAGCATCTTCCATGAAAAAGTGCAAACAAAGTACCCCTATAATCAAATCGGGGGTAGGCCTCATCTTCGTGACTCCACAAGGAGGGATAATGCACTTCGCTTTCTCCTTAACAGAGCCGAGGACAAACAATGAAGCCGAATATGAAGCTCTGATAGCAGGCCTCGAGATCGCCATCGACATGGGAATTGAAAACCTCCTCATATACGGAGACTCCCAGCTGGTTGTTAGTCAAGTAAACGGCGACTACCAGACGTGTAAACCGGAGTTGGTGAAGTACGGCGAAAAGGTGCAGCAACTGTTGACCCAAATTCCCTTCTACACTTTAGAAAACATACCGCGCGCGGAAAACAGCAAAGCAAACGCGTTGGCCAAACTTGCTAAAGAACTGGCCGACGAGAACCTCGATGACGTAAGAATTGTGGTACAAAGCCGTCGGGTGCTTACCCCAGCGGAAATATCTCTGGAATCACCCGAAGTGAAAGGAGCAAACGAGCAGACAACCTTGCAAATAGAAGACCGGGAAAAGGCTGAGGATTGGAGGGAAGTCTTTATAGACTACTTTAAGTCCCACCGAATGCCTGAAGAAGTGTCCACAAGGCATCAGCTCATGAAACGAGCTCTGTCTTTCGCCTTCGTCAATGATACTCTGTACAAGAGGTCATTTGATTCCCTGTGGTCGAGATGTCTAGGACCTGACGAAGCGAAAAGAGTCATTCAGGAAGTTCACGACGGACTCTGCGGTTCTCACCAAGCAGGCCCAAAGATGAAGTTGAAGATCAAGCGGATGGGCTACTATTGGCCCACGATGATCCAAGATTGCCTCGAATATGCGAAGCAATGCCACTCATGCCAAATTCATGGGGACTTCATCCATCAGTATCCAAATCTGTTACATCCAACAGTGGCTAGCTGGCCGTTCGAAATGTGGGGGACTGACATAGTCGGCCCCATCGAACCAGCATCGTCCAGAGGACATAGTTTCATCCTGGCAACGACTGACTGTTTCTCTAAATGGGCAGAAGCAATACCGTTGAGGGAAGTGAAGATGGAGAATATCCTCCATTTCTTCAAGACGCACGTCATATATCGGTTTGGGACACCGAGACGGATCATCTCCGATAACGGGCCTGCCTACAGAAGCCACAAGATCAGTCGCTTCACGCAACAGCACAATATAGACTGGAGATATTCCTCGGTTTATAATCCCGAGCTAACGGTCTAGCTGAGGCCTTCAATAAGACCTTGACGAAGATCATGAAAAAGACGGTGTCCCGAAATAAAAGAGACTGGCACGAGAGACTGCAAGAGGCCCTTTGGGCGTATCGAACTACGTTCAAGACGGCCACGAACACAACGCCGTATGCGTTGGTATTGGGGACGGCAGCAGTACTCCCCCTCGAGATAGAGTTACCCTCTCTACGAGTGGCAGTCCACTACGAGCTGACGAACGAAGAAAATGCTAACTTTCGGCTTGAGGAGCTCGACGCCCTTGAAGAAACAAGGCTCATAGCGCAACAAAATCTGGAAGCTTACAAAGCAAAGATGACGCGCTCATACGAAAGATTGACCCGACCGAGGACATTCCGCCAAGGCGAACTCATGCTAGTGGTCAAAAGGCCTATGATCCCCAATCGCGCCAAGCGGGAAAAATTCGAGCCAAACTATGAAGGCCCGTACATCATAGATAAGGTCTACCAGGGTGGGGCCTATCTACTCATGGACATGCACGGTGAAAGGCCTTTCAGACCGATAAACGGTCGCTTCCTAAAGAAATACTATGCTTAATGAGCCACAGCCTAGGTCAATGATAGATGACGACGACCATGTCCGCTCGCTATCTTCCTAAGCTCAAGTTTTATAAGCAGTAGCCAGCCTCTCAATAGCGGACCGAAATGTCCTTAAACTAATAGCGGACCGAAACGTCCTTTAAACTACTACCGCAGCATCTTTAAGCTGATGAGATATAAAATAAAATAAAATAAATAATAGAAAAATAGAAAAAAACGGTATGTCCATAAGCAAAAAGGGCACGGATGAAAACCCGAAAGGGCTCCGTGAGTAAAAACAGCAGGGCTACCGGCGAGTGTTCGTGAAAACCCGAAAGGGCGCGGCCTCGTAAAAAAAATATAGTATAAAAAAAGAGAGAATAAAAAAACGGTATGTCCATAAGCAAAATGGGCACGGATGAAAACCCGAAAGGGCTCCGTGAGTAAACACAGCAGGGCTACCGGCGAGTGTTTGTGAAAACCTGAAAGGGCGCAACCTCGTTAAAGGACACTTACAGGGTCCTCTCGACCTTGTAAGGAGAAACCACCCGCGTGAGATCCTTACGACTCACAAAGGAGCAACACACTTAGGGATCCCCACGATTCCAAAGGAGAAAATACACTTGCGAGATCCTCACGACTCGTAAGGAGAACTCTCTTATGGGACCCTCACGGCTCATAAGATTTGAAAGTCTTAAGTTACAGAGACCTAAACCTGTGCTTAAGCAACCCCCACAACCTTCGATATTTCCCTACAAGTGGTCCAATACTGGCCCTTGTATACAATCCACGGGCGCGAATAAACATTTCCCCAACCAAGTCCCATCCATGACTGGGGATATGTTCGCATGGTGAACAACCCTTGTAAATCCTCTCGATTTATGAGGAGAAAACCCTCCTGTAGGATCCTTACGACTTACAGAGGAACATACACTTAGGAATCCTCACGATTCCTAAGAAGAAAATACACCTATAAGATCCTCACGACTTGTAGGGAAAAATAACTTTGTGAGACCCTTACGGCTCATGAAGTCAAAGCCTTAGTCGACAGCGCCTTAACCCTGTTCGCTAAGCCACCTTTGTTCGACATCGACAGAGGCAAATGATGATTCGCTCCTGGCAATATTCCAGTTGTAGCGATGCTGATGCCGAGATCGGTGTCTAATTTCAGGTTTACGGCGAAAAGCCAGTAGGCCACACATGCATACGAAATAGCCGAAATGATGGGGCAACTTGCAATAAAAAAGCAGCAAGTAAAATGTATGCATGCGAAATAGCCGAAATGGTTGGGCAACTCGCAATAAAAAGCAACGAGTAAAAATAAAATAAATAGCCGAAATGATTGGGCACCGCGAAAAATAGCCGAAATGACTGGGCAATCGCGACCTTCGCGATATAAAAGCTGAAATGATAGAGCATCGCGGAAATAAAACAAAAAAATGATAAAACTTTGGCCCTACAGTTAAGATCATATCGATCCCTGTATACAATCCAAGGACGTAAACAAAGAGGGAACTATACTTTCCCAACAAGCTCCGCCAGAAGACGAAGCCAAATCTCGATGGTTCAGTCCAACTCCGAAGAAACCAGTGTCTTCAGCAAATTCCTCGACTCACGGATACAAACACTCCCTGACGGGAGCCACCTGATCCGCGTCGACTCGCAGAGCCACCAGTGCCTCCGTGGGAAATCCTCGACTCGTTTCAAACCCCAAGAAAACAAATAATCCTTGGCGCTAGGGAAACAAATAATCCTTAGCAAATTCCTCGACTCACGGATACAAACACTCCTTGACAAGAGCCTCCTGATCCGCGTCGACTCGCAGAGCCACCGGTGCCTCCGTGGGAAATTCTCGACTCGTTTCAAACCCCAAGGAAACAAATAATCCTTGGCGCTTGGGAAACAAATAATCCTTAGCAAACTCCTCGACTCACGGATACAAACACTCCTTGACGAGAGCCTCCTGATCCGCGTCGACTTGCAGAGCCACCAGTGTCTCCGTAGGAAATCCTCGACTCGTTTCAAACCCCAAGGAAACAAATAATCCTTGGCTCTAGGGAAACAAATAATCCTTAGCAAATTCCTCGACTCACGGATACAAACACTCCTTGACGAGAGCCTCCTGATCCGCGTCGACTCGCAGAGCCACCAGTGCCTCCGTGGAAAATCCTCGACTCGTTTCAAACCCCAAGGAAATAAATAATCCTTGGCACTAGGGAAACAAATAATCCTTAGCAAATTCCTCGACTCACGGATACAAACACTCCTTGACGAGAACCTCCTGATTTGTGTCGGCTTGTAGAGAAACCAGTGTCTCCGCGGGAAAATTCCCGATTCGTCTCAACTTGCAAGATGAAGCCTCAGGCAGCAGAGACTAAAAAACTTGCTTCCTGAACAATGGGACCCTGCAAGTCGATCCGAAAAGATCTCTTGCATACCATTCACGGGCCTCACTCTCTAAAGTCGAGTTTCGACGAGGAGGGAACCAACCGCTTACGAGTCCTCTCGACTCGTAAGAGAGAAAAAATTTCTTATAGGATCCTTACGACTTATAAGAGAAAATCACACTTAAGAATCCTCACGATTCCTAAGGAGAAAAACCCACCTACGAGATCCTCTCGATTCGTAGGGAGAAAAGTCTCTATGAGACCCTCACGGCTCATGGAGTTGAAAAGTCTTAGGCGGCAGATCTGAACCTGCGGCCTAAGCCATCGCTATTTCTTAAGAAAGTCAAGATGCGTGCTCTATTATCTGTTGACCATGGTTACTAAGATGGCATGCTGATAATAAAAGAAAGAAAAGACAGAGAAAATGACAGAAAGAACATCCGATTTACATTTGATCGAGTATTCAAGACACACTCATTCATGCATGGGCAGAAGACTCAGGACGAGAAATGAGACAAGCTGAAATAAAAAGTTTCCATTCATATTGCCAAAAATTCTTACAATCATAAAAAGCAATGAACGAAAAATATTATTACAATGGAATAACTTCAGATCCAGGGCACGGATTGAGAAAGTCAAAAGTAAGGCCATCCAGAGTTCTTCTGGCCTTTCTGATTATTCTTACGC
Source organism: Agapanthus africanus (assembly GCA_030015575.1). Lineage (NCBI taxonomy): Eukaryota > Viridiplantae > Streptophyta > Magnoliopsida > Asparagales > Amaryllidaceae > Agapanthus > Agapanthus africanus. The sequence goes on from CM057350.1 coordinate 522,562,379, forward strand.
GCAGCCTTTCACGCTCCTGCGTGTCGAGATCCTCGGCAAGCCCTTCCGGCCTTCGATAAGCAACAACTATTGCCGTCTGCTGAAAAATTTGATGAAGGATGTCGATAAGGCTGTCCCGCCGTTTCTTCAAGATCAGCCCCGTCAGGTACACTGAATGCACCTTGTCTTCGGCATCATCCAGCGCATTGAGTGATAGGGCTTCGTGAAACCCCGGAAGTGCTCTCCATATTGCTCCCGACACGACTTTCAAGAGAGCTGAACGGCGAGGAAGCAGCTAGCCACCGCTTGCGTTCAGACGACCCATGACCTCTGCACATTGGGCGTCTGTAAACTCCTGGTTTTGTTGACGGCCCTGTGCGCGGATATCGTCATAGGTGATGAACTCGTGCAAACTGTAGAGACGCACCGCCATTATGCCTGGAGGAAATACCACAGGAAGATTAGCGATAAAAGAAAAATAATATACACAGAAGGCTAAATTCCTCGAGAGCAAAGCTCTATTCATGGGTTAGAACCCATGAAAAAGATCTCTACAGATCTATAAGTGTTCGAGAGCAAAGCTCTGTTTATGAAACCCCAATTGGGATCTCTTTAGATCAAAAGATCTGTGAGAGCAAAGCTCTTTGACTGAGATTAATTTAAATTAATTTGATTTACATTAATTTTACCTAAAGTTTCTAACTTTGAAAATGAGTAAAGCTCTGCTGATGAAACCCCGAAGGGATTTTCTTTAGATCAGAAGATCTATGAGAGCAAAGCTCTACTGGTTAAGATTAATTAAAATTAATTTAATCTAAAAATCAATTTTACTTAAAAGTTTTTCTAAAAAAACTTTGGAAAGGAGAGCAAAACTCTGGAGTTCTTGAAGGCAAGAGCAAAGCTCTGAAGTTTTTTGAAAATAAAAATCTGAAAGATAAGCATCTATGGGGGACCAAAGATTCTATTTATAGGTATCAAGTGCCTCTTCAATTTCCAAAAATTGCTACGGCGGTCGGAATTCCGCTACCGTTGCGCTCACGTTTGGGACCACGTAAGCGCAACGGTGGGGGGGCATTTGTTTACCCCAATCAGAGCAAAGCTCTGTTCAAATTCCGAGACGGGAGATGAAGCAACGCTTCATCTTCCCGCAATCAGAGCAAAGCTCTGCTTTGAAAATTTAAACTTTAATAAATGATGCAGCGCTTCAAATTCCATGCGCTGAGCGCAACGCGCCACGTGTCAAAATCTGATACGGCAGCGCAGCGCCCAAGGCAGTACGCCCAATCAGAGCAAAGCTCTATTTTAAGTAAAATTAAAGGAAGCAACGCTTCAGTTGCGCAAGCACTGCGCTGCGCGACACGTGTCAGCGCAGATGCGCTAGCGCAAGCGCTGCGCGACACGTGTCAGCGCAGTTGCGCTGCGCGACGCGTGTCAGCGCAGATGCGCTAGCGCGGTTGCTGCGCTGTGCGCTGCGCCACACGTGTCACGCGCTGGGGCATCTGCGCCAAACAAAATTAAAATTCTAAAGAAATCTTTTCTGTTCTTATTAAAACAAGAAGATTTTCTTCTGTAAAAACAGAAACCCTTGGATCAAAGATCCAATGGTGGGAAAAATTCCCCAAATCACTCAGAGAAAAATCTCTTTAACAAATTTAACTAATTTATGGGCACTATAAAAAGGACCCCAGACCTCAATTCAAAGGCAATCAACATTTTCTGAGAAAAAAAAAGAGAACTCTGAAGAAATTTCAAGAAGAAAGGTAAAAGACCTTTTAGATAGAAGAATTTCTTCTGATAGATTATTAATCTAAGAACAAGATCAATGATCTTTAATAAAAAACAAAATAAAAATAGTGCTCTGCACTTATGAACCATTGGTTCTCTAAGATCAAGAAAAATAAGAAACACTTGTTTTCTTTGATCTAAATTAGATCAAGAAACCAAGTAGTGCTTTGCACTTATGAACCATTGGTTCTGGAATCTAAAAGATTCTCAAGTTAATAGTGCCTTGCACTTGCAAAGCTGCACCGTTGCGCTCTTGGGTTGGCGCAAGCCACCAGAGAGCGCCACGTGTCAGCATCTGAACCAATTGCGCTATGCGCTTTTGAAACAGAGCCTTGCTCTCTGAAACTGGCGCAATTCACCACAGCGCGCCACGTGTCAGCAGCGCAAGTGCAGCGCACTAGAACAGCGCTGTTGCGCTTGCGCTCGCCAGAGCATGACACGTGTCATCACCATATGAGCTTGCGCTCATTACTTGGCACAAAGCGCCAGACAAGTGCACTGCATTGCTTACAAAAGGGCCAAGCCCAATTAAAGAAGGCCTAACAGGCCTAATAAAATGCAATGCATTATTTTAAAAAGGGCAGAGCCCAAACCAAAACAGATGCTCTGCATCATAAATAAAGGGACAGAGCCCAAATCAAAAAGGCCTAGCAGGCCAGAATAAAATGCAGTGCATTATTAAATATGGGCAAAGCCCTAGCACAGGCCTAATAGGCCAAAGATCAAGAAAAATGTTGAATATTCTCAACGGGACTCAACCCAATCATGGCCGTAAGTCCCCAAACTAAATTGACTGAGCAAGAATGCTCTCCTAAATCAATTTACGATCGGTTCAAGGGTACATCTCTGAACCCCTCTGACATATGTCGTTGTAATCCTTCAACGACGTCAAAGAGGTGACGGGTCCCGACAACCACATATCAATACGGACTGTGGAGTCCTTAAACTCGTGGACCGAAACGTCCTTAAACTAATATTGGACCGAAACGTCCTTAAACTAATATTAGACTGAGACGTCCCTAAACTAATTTTGGACCGAAACGTCCTTAAACTAATATTGGACCGAGACGTCCCTAAACTAATATTGGACCGAAACGTCCCTAAACTAATGTTGGACCGAAACGTCCTTAAACTAATGTCGGACCACCACGTCCCTAAACTAATGTCAGACCACCACGTCCCTAAACTGGAACATGGACCACCACGTCCCTAAACTGGAGCATGGACCGCAACGTCCCTAAACTACCTATGGACCACTACGTCCCTAAACTGGAACAATAGAGCCTCCAAATGCTCTTTTGCCGGATCTAAACGATCCCGTTTAAGTTGATCTTAGCTCCCAAACACAGCTAACGTATCCTTAAACATTCAAACGGACTATAAAACTCCAAATCAACCTTGGTTCAAGGGTACATCTCTGAACTCCTCTGACATCTGCCGTTGTAATCCTTCAACGATGTTAGAGAGGTGACGAGTCCCGATGGCCAGATATTAAATGGATTATCTGTAGGGTTGCTATGCACGCACACAAGGGTCTACGAGGCATCAACCATGCCCGATTAAAAATTTAGCCGTGCCGAACAACCCGAATACGGATCTTTAAACTAGAGATTAGGCGAAAACTAGCATGTTAACAACTTTAACACTAAGTGAGAGGGATTACAACCTTTGTAGATCCGGTCCTTCACTTCATATGCTCCGTGTTGTGGTCCCTTCGTTGCGATCATCGGGTTCCGGACTCTCGAGAGGTTCCACGAAGAGAAAGATGCAACCTTTGCTTCCGATCTTCGATACTAAGATGATCTACCTTGAAGTTTCGTTAACACAAGCTAACACTCATGAAATGATGTGAACACCCTCATCTAAATGGCAAGGGAAGATGAGGATGATGAAGTAGGATTTTTGCTCTCTTTATTTATCTTTTTCTCACATTTATTCATCTCTTGAAGAAATTCAAGAAAGCTTTTTCATGAAAGAATGAAGGAAGAAGAAGATGAATAATTTTGAAATTTTTTTGTGATGAATAGAAAAAGAAATAATATGATGAATAATGCAACCATGGTTGACTGAACCCATGTAGAGAATTAACTAGGGTTAGGGTTTGGGTTGGGTTAAAGCATGAGTCACTAACAAATATCTTTCACAAAACAAAACCAAAACCTTCTAGAAACATCTAGAAAGCTTAACCCTAATCCAAACCCTAATCATGTTTAAACTCCACTAAACAAGTTGCATTAGTTATCATATCATGTTACAATATTATATTATATATCACATATATAATATTTATCGTAACAAAATAAAATAATACATTTAACATATATCGCATATATATCAATGTATTACCCGAGTGAGAAAAAGAATCTTTTAGTGAGCAAATATTAGTTAATGTAATTTAATATATCATATATATTATTATACATTAAATTATCGAATCAACACTTGATCCGACAATCCAGCTATATCGCATATAACCGACTAATATTTATCCGTACCGATTCATCGAATCAACACTTGATCCGATGACGCGGCTGATATCAAAAATCGCGAGAATAGAATACGGTATCTCATATCGCATTATCCTCGGTCCCGCACATATCATATATGTGCTCCTACTCCGTTTTGCCTGAGTCAAGAAACCTCTGTGTAGGACTCTAAAGAATCGTCAATACGCCGGCAGTAGGTGATGATCATATCAAACACCCACAAGCTGCAAGCGGTCAGCTAAACGTAACAGCTACCCAGGTATTGAGCGCTCAGAAGATCAACAAGCAAGCCTGTAACTTCTCCTGTGAATCCAATCAGTGACACTCCCGTACAGTCCGGTCTCGTCGTCTGATATGTTGCATATCTCGCCTAGGGGTGGTAAACATCAGACCCCAGTAGCTCGATAAGTCGTGTCGATATGAGGTCTATAACAGTTCGAGAAACTACTGATAACACTTACCAGTAAATCTCAGCAACCCTGGCCAGGGATTTCCGGTTATAGCCAATCGAACACAGCACAACATCAACTCCCTATACCGGGAGAGACGAATCCCCTCCTATCGCTCATTGCCTCCATGTGATTCGGGACTGTACCCAAAAGCCACCTTTTTGCACGCCCTCTTGGACGTGGTATGATGGAAATCAAAGCACAGTGGGAATCACACAAGACTCTATGACGATCTCGGGTCAACAGACTACTCTGTACCAGTGTCACCGGAGAACTGCCATCTGACGTATGGTATAATACCATCTGGGAGTTCTCGGCGAGTCCGTCCAGTGTACCCAGTCTCCACTGAGCACCCGTACACCATCCTTGATGTCAAACACCGATGGATATGGGATCATCCATCGCCCATCATATGGGTCAAGATGCGTATACGCTAGTCTACTCTGGTGTATCGATGCCCTGTCTCGATACACCCACGACTAGGAACAATTATAGGATGTACTCGTCGACTACCGTGGCCCCACTAGTATGATCTCATCATAGTCCCAGTAGTCGAGTACATTTCCTAAGGGCTTTATCAACATGTAATATAGAGACAATCAGAATAATGTTAAGATAAAGTACAACCAGATAGCATACTATCATGTCGAGCAAGAAAGTCCTCCCTATATATGTCCAAGCATCCATTACAATCTACATCGTATGTACAGCAATGGCCTCTAGAGCATACATATAACTAACATTATCACATTAAGTTTATCTTAGTCTCAAATAGGACTATCGTATCCTTAACGAACGTTTAAGTTGATCTTAGCCGCAACGCGACTAATGCATCCTTAAACTAAAAACACCAAACCCAAATCTAAGTAAATACGGATTTGGACTAATCCACGTCCTACGGGCGACGGTATTACTCAGTCTCCGTATACAATCCACGGGCAACCACAAACAAAACAAACACAAACGACACGAAGTGAAATTCTGGAGAAGGAGAAAGTTGTTACCGCGATGCGGTAGCGTAATTAACTGCAGGGGCTTGCGCCTACAGGGAAGAGCGTCCCCACAATCAAAAACCCCTCAAGCGAGGGGGAATCTGATGAAGTCTGCTACATCGGCCGCATCCGTCTAAATCTCCGATACACGGTTCCATAAATCAACTTGGCATCTTCGGAGAGGTGGACGGATAAAACCAAATAGAATCTGCCCCGAATCTCAGCGTCAGGACATCGCGGTCTTGTGCGCTGCCATTCGGAGGGGAACAGTGCACATCCTATATGTTACACACACCTCGTCGATATTACCATGTCACTTTTACACTTTGTAAATTTCTTGTTAAAAATGATTCATATCATATCTTAAACACCAATAACAGTAGTAAATTACATCATTAACATCATATTTCGTATTTGAGTATTTTATGTTGGTATAAGAGGTAATTGTATTATTGAGGATTTATGATTTTGAGTTTTGAATACTATTACATAAATCCAGTGATTTCATGATTGATGTGTCATGTCCACCATGAGATGTTTTATGATTTGGTTTTATTCCAGACCGAGTGGGGGAGATATACGGTCGCGGATTTTACGTTATCCATACTGAGTGGGGGAGATATACAGTTAGATACATGGTGGACCCGGTCGAGACCGAGGGGCAGGATAGCTGCATTTGAGGCGGGCAAGCCTAGCGAGGGTACTCGATACCGGAGATAGTTGTGAAACACGGCGGATATCTAGATGATACCGACCGGTGTTATTGATTACAGGGTCGTTCGAGGAATGATGCCTGAGAGAAAGGGAAGTTTTGCGTCGATGATGGACACGGAAAGATAAAATTTATTGGAAATAAATGATGAGATTTCAATTTGGTTATGTTATTTATAGTACAGATTCATGCTTTCCACATGCTATCATACATTATACTTGTTCACATTTCGGTTGGTATGATTGTCATATTTACATTATTAGCTATTTTATGTTAGTTATATTCACTGAGTTAACAACTCACCCCGTTGTGCCACAGTTCCTTGCAGGGGTAGAGTGAACGGATAGCAGCAGTATAGCTCCACTTTTCGCAGCTTACTTCACATCTTTTGATAGGTGGGTTACATATGTAGTAACCTTCGCTGTTGGTATTGTATTTTGTATCTAGAAAATCTCCATCAGACCTGTATTTTGACTTAGAGTGTGAGATGGTTATATGTATATTATATGACAGTTGAGATCGTTTAGTTCTATAAATTGTTATATATTTTTTTTCTCTTTATGTCTGGGATTTTTATTTATATCCTATATAATGAGTTTTATTTCCGCTGTTGATATTGTTGAGCCCAACCAGGGACACAACCAAATTTAACACCTTATGCTTGTTTATATTTTAATTCAATAAAAGCTATGATTTTTACTTTAAAAAATTAAATTTTCATAAAGAATTCCGCAAAAAGGATTTTGATCTTGGTTTTCGCCTTACTCGGATTGTGTATATGTCTTTAGATATTATACAATCTAAGTGCCGGTCACATCCAAACTTTGGGTCGTGACATTGTACCATTTGGACACTGCACTATTATTGACGGCTCTTGTTGCACGAGCACTGATTGTATGCCACTCACACCGTCAATAATTGCCATGACACGCACAACACCTATACATATGTGATATAGTATGGTTAGGGACATTGAGACATCGATTCATATTCCATTGTACATATGACACATAGCATACATGTATATCTACATGCTTACACATACCTAGCTTGATATAGCTACACATATACCTGGAGGGTATTACATCATTATTGATAGGTAGATACACATATCTTGCTATACCGACATGGTTACGCATACCTGGCTATAGCTACATGTTCGCCTTGATATGATGTTGCGTTCGGTTTCGGAGAATTTGGAACCGCACGATATATTCAATAACTTGTTGTAGTTAAATAGCGGATTTCCTTTATATGCTCATATTACTGTTTCATGTTGCATATATTTTATTTCATGGATTTCGCATTGATATATGGATTTCATATGATGTTTCTGGATGTTTTACTCTTGTGTATATATATTAGGGGTATGGGACGCTAATATATATACATGTATGTATATATCAGTGGTATGGGACGCTGTTATATATGTACATCTCTAATATATATATAGTAGTGCTATGGGACGCTGTTATATATGTATACCTATAATATATATCATCATAATGGTCTGTGCATGTATTCTTATTCATTGTGCCCGATATGAGGGGCCGATTGTGCCTGATATGAGGGGATGATGTGTTCGATATGAGGGGCTGATGTGCTCGATACGAGGGGCTGATTTGCTCTATATGAGGGGCTGATATGACCGATATGAGGGGCTGATTGTGCCCGATATGAGGGGCTGATATGCTCGATACGAGGGGCTGATATGCTCGATATGAAGGGCTAATGTGCCCGATATAAGGGGCCGATGTGCCAGGTATGAGGGCCGATATGGGGGCCGTTTGAGGAAGGAATTTGGGGATTTAGATTGTCTTGATGGACACTGGTCTGCCATGATGAGGATTCCGTGAGGAAGACATGTTTTACCCCGTACTCTGCATTTATTCTATATGCATTGCTTCATATATTAGTAGTACCTGATAGAGTACCTTTCATGACTGTTGCATATACTTATTGTCATACTTATGCTATCAGATTACATGTGATAGATTATCACTGTTAATACATACTTGCGATTACTGTATGATGTTATCTACTATTCACGAGTTGGCAAATCACCCCATTTTGCTGCAGGGTATTTCAGGTCTGATCTTCAGAGTGGTCGCGGCAGGACGCCTTATTATCTCTACTTTGGCGGATACCACTACGGTTGGCTGTGAAGCCGTTTGCTATAGGTGGGTTGCGGTTATTCGATGATGTACATTGTATATTTCTTGTATCTAGTACTCTCCATCTACCACCTTCATGTATTGACTTAGAGAAGACTTGTGAGGATCGATGTTGTATATTCTTATGAATCTAGTTGTCGTGCTTATGTGAGCTGGCCTTTTATATATGTGGATTATCTTTTCTTCGCTACGGCGTCGTATATCTGTTGTGGTGGTTGTTCCGCCGTTGGGCGAGATTTTCTCTCGTTTGGGGATGCTTTACTTTTATCTTATGTTTGTACCCATTTCGGGGCTAGTTTTTACAAAGGAGGTGCTGCCGAAATTTTTATGTAAAACAAACTTAAGTTTAAAAGTTTTTACATCGAGATTTTTAAAAGTGATCTATCTTTCTTTCTTGTAATGGTTTAGATTGCTGGGTTTTTCATCTTACTTAATTGTGTTACGCCTGTTGACGTTACATAGTTTAAGTGCCGGTCATGTGCCCAATTTTGGGTCGTGACAAAGTTGGTATCAGAGCGCTAGGTTTTACCTTTCGGAGTGTAGCATGACCTTGTTATGATGGAATAGGTAGCTTAATTAGAGTAACGTAGCGTGCGTATGTTCCGCAGCATACTTACGACACGGTGCTCTGCCTAAGTGACCTTATGACTTATTGCTTGAAATTCCTTCCGTGTTTACATATCCTTTTGATCCGATTTCGATGTTCTTATCGAATCCTGTTTCCATTTCCAGCCTTTATGCCGCCGAAGACTACGAGGGCGCAGAGAGCGGCCGCGAGGGCCGAGATCAGAGTTGACTTGTCTGAGATGAGGACTGACCAGGGCGGTACGCCCGTGGTGCAGGAGCAGATTGTTCCACCTTCGACAAACCATATGGCTATGCTAGGGGCTGGTATGCAGGATTTGCGCCAGATGATGGGGTCATTAGTTATGTCCATTCGAGCACAGGGGCAGGCGGTTGTTCCACCCGTTATGGGGACCGTGTCGGTGCCTACTGTTCAGGCGGTTGTACCTGCAGCTACGAAGGTGATCACCGTATCGTTATCGGAGTTCATGAGGCTGAGGCCTCCGGTTTTCACTGGCACCGATGCAGCTGAGGATCCACAGTCGTTTATCGACCGGATGGCCAGGATATGTCCTTCACTTAGATGCTCTGATGCGAGATGGGTGGAGTTTGCGAGCTTTCGTTTGGAAGGTCTGGCCCAGAAGTGGTGCGAGTCCTTAGAGAATGGCATGTTAGTTATATGTATGCCCTAGAGGCCATTACTGTACATGCGATATATATTGTAATGGATGCTTGGACATATATAGGGAGGACTTTCTTGCTCAACATGATAGTATGCTATTTGGTTGTACTTTATCTTAACATGTTCTCTGATTGTCTCTATGTTACATATTGATAAAGCCCTTAGGATATGTACTCGACTACTGGGACTATGATGAGATCATACTAGTGGGGCCACGGTAGTCGACGAGTACATCCTATAACTGTTCCTAGTCGAGGGTGTATCGAGACAGGGCATCGATACACCAGAGTAGACTAGCGTATACGCATCTTGACCCATATGATGGGCGATGGATGATCCCATATCCATCGGTGTTTGACATCAAGGATGGTGTACGGGTGCTCAGTAGAGACTGGGTACACTGGACGGACTCGCCGAGAACTCCCAGATGGTATTATACCTCACGTCAGATGGCAGTTCTCTGGTGACACTGGTACAGAGTAGTCTGTTGATCCGAGATCATCATAGAGTCTTGTGTGATTCCCACTGTGCTTTGATTTCCATCATACCACATCCAAGAGGGCGTGCAAAAGGTGGCTTTTGGGTACAGTCCCGAATCACATGGAGGCAATGAGCGATAAGAGGGGATTCATCTCTCCCGGTATAGGGAGTTGATGTTGTGCTGTATTCGATTGGCTATAACTGGAAATCCCTGGCCAGGGTTGCTGAGATTTACTGGTAAGTGTTATCAGTAGTTTCTCAAACTGTTATATACCTCAAATCGACACGACTTATCAAGCTACTGGGGTCTGACGTTTACCACCCCTATGCGAGATATGCGACATATCAGACGACGAGACCGGACTGTACGGGAGTGTTACTGATTGGATTCACAGGAGAATGTATAGGCATGCTTGTTGATCTTCTGAGCGCTCAATACCTGGGTGGCTGTTACGTTTACCTGACCGCTTGCAGCTTGTGGGTGTTTGATATGATCATCACCTACTGCCGGCGTATTGACGATTCTTTAGAGTCCTACACAGAGGTTTCTTGTCTCAGGCAAAACGGAGTAGGGGTACATATATGATATGTGCAGGACCGAGGATAATGCGATATATGATATCGTATTCTATTCTCGCGATATTTGATATCAGCCGGGTTATCGGATCAAGTGTTGATTCGATGAATCGGTAAATGAAATATTAGTCGGTTATATGCGATATAGCCGGATTGTCGGATCAAGTGTTGATTCGATAATTTAATGTATAATAATATATATGATATATTAAAGTACATTAACTAATATTAGCTCACTAAAAGATTCTTTTTCTCACTCGGATAATGCATTGATATATATGCGATATATGTTAATTGTATTATTTTATTTTGTTACAATAAATATTATATATGTGATATATAATATTGTAACATGATATGATTACTAATGCAACATGTTTAGTGGAGATTAAACAAGATTAGGGTTTGATTTGGGTTAGTGCATTCATGAACCTTCTAGAAGGTTTCTTTTTGTTTTGTGTTAAGATATTTTCAAGTGACTCATGCTTTAACCCAACCTAAACCCTAGCCCTAGTTAAATCTCTACAAAGGTTTAGTTAACCATAGTTGCAATATTCATCATTATTATCTATTCATTATTCATCACAAAAGAATTCTAACTATTATTCATTCTTCTTCTTGCTTGAGTTCTTTATGAAAAGCTTTCTTGCTTTGATTTTGTGATGAAAAATGAGTGAGAATAAGAAAACAAATGAGAGCAAAAATCCTACTTCATCATCCTCATCTACCCTTGCCCTTTAGATGAGAGTGTTTACTTCATTTAGTGAGTGAGAGCTTGTGTTAATGAAACTTCAAGGTAGATCATCTTTGTTATCGAAGATCGGAAGCAAGCTTGCATCTTTCTCTTCGTGGAGCCTTTCGAGAGTCCGGAACACGATCATCGCAGCGAAGGGACCTCAACACGGAGCTTAAGAAGTGAAGGACCGGATCTACAAAGGTTGTAATCCCTCTCACTTAGTGTTAAAATGTTTAACATGCTTGTTTTCGCCTAATCTCTAGTTTAAAGATCCGGCTTTGGGTTGTTCGGCACGGCTAAATTTTAAATCGGGCATGGTTGATACCTCGTAGACCCTTATGCGTGTGCCTAGCAACCCTACAGTGGTATCAGAGCCAAGCTAGAGCATTAGGCAAAGTCTAGACGAAGTTTAAAGTCCGATCGAACCCGGAAACCCCGACGAATACCCTTCTCTGGATATTTTTTAAAAATGTTGATTTTTTAGTATTAAAAATGCTCAGAAAATTGAGCAGGGAAATCTAAGAATAACTGTAGAATACGACTTCATAACTCCACTGTAGCGCCGCGGAACCGCGGCCGTACCCTGGTTTTGGCGGTGGTTCCGCGGCCGTATGTGGATATTAGGGACTCGTTTTTCTACAGTTACACCCGTAGCTGTTTCCTGATTTTTCTGGGAAGTTTTAATTCTACTCAAGAGTTGAGTTTTCTGGGTTGTATTGGGGACTCGTTGATTCGATCGGATAATTTAACTTCCTTTAATTTTTCCGGATAATTTTAGAAACTATTAAAAAGTTCGAACGGATATCAATAACTCACTTTTTCCCCTGTCGGAAATTTTTTCAAAAGTTGGATTTTTTCTCGAGTTTAAGAACGTTCTAAGTCGTGCAAGTAACGCGGTGGACCCTCTAGAAGACAACAAACCTTAACTCGATTATGTGACCGTCTTGAACTGCCTATAAACCTTAGGGTTTGGGGCAGTACGGTGTGCCACATGTGAGGCGTTGGCTTGACCCTTCTACGGCTGAACCATCGGTACTGTGGCATGTGATGGATACTTTTTGAACTCCGCTCAAGTGTTGAGCTATTTGAGAAAACTTGGGTGTTTGATTATTCGATCGGAAAGTTTAACATTGTCTATTTATCTGGAATGTGATACAATATTTGGAATCCACATGTAGTTATGAGATAACTAATTTGAATGTTATAAATCTAGCAGTTCAGTCTCAGATGATCGGTTGCCACGGGATTTTGATGCGATCAAAAGTCCGTCGCAATCACGTAGCGTACGCGGATACTCGCCGGGTAAACTTAACAGATAGCCACGCCCCATAGCCCCGACCAAGTGACTGTAGGAAAACCCCGTCGCCAAAAGCATTCGTTCGGGTGCTCGCGGCAGCGGTGTTCCGCCTTAGTGCACTTCGTCGACGGCATCTGGTGGTGCGGCCGTCTACTAAAGTTTGCGACGAGCATTCGATCAGGATGTCGGGATCTTTTTGAATTGCCCGACTTGATATTGAAAAGAGTTTTCGATAATGAGACTAAAATGCGGAGTTTATAATTGTTAGGCATGCGATGTCTAAGGAATTCATTTGGTTAGGCATGTGATGTCTAAGGTGGTTGCGGATTCCAACTGTTGTAGTTTTACACTTTCTTTTCTGTGACCGTAAGCGTAGTATGTGGTGTACCGCCGTCTTCGTTGCTATACATCAACGACAATTGGGATACGAATGCTTGCTTACGTTGATGATATGAGATATTATGTGTTGCTGTGATATGTTATATTGGATCGTCGCGTTCTGAATAGCCGGGGGTTTTATGTGAGATGAGAGTTTTTCTTTTTCATTCATGTAAAATTCATTTGTATGTAATATTCTTTTATTGGGGCACTTCCGGGCTGAGGATGATGTCACCATTGTATATTATTTACTTTTCCGCATTAGGTAGACCCAAAGCGGGGAGCACAAGTAACCGGGTTCTAGGGTCCAGTGGGAGACCATCTCGAGGAGTCAAGACCGGGTCTCCTAACCCTAGAATTGGCAGTGTTGCTTGCCGCTCTCGTAGGGGTCTAGGATGTGGGTTTGGCTATTCATCGCGACCGTGGAATCCGTGTTTTATACAGGCTCGTATTAAAACACGGACGTCCTAGTATATCCAATATTTCATATATGTTTCTTCTGCTGCAATGTTTTGTGATGAGATCATATTACTGCCTGAGACGAATGTTTATATTATATATATATATATGAGATATATGTTATATTGCAGATTTCGTTTCAAATGAGATGCTTGTGAAGCATAATAAAATGGGACTTCATTAATGAGATTAATGAAACTAAAAGAAACCTAAAGATGTTGTAGAAACTTGTTTAAGAACTGGTAGCTCTAGTTCTTGCTTTGCATAGCGGTGTTCCTTGTAGAACATCCAGCACCTTATTCGATAAGGAAAGAGCCGAGATCCCTTCACCGGGAGTGACCTCTTTAGTGAAACTAGCAGATGCTACAAACTCAGTTTGTCTTTTGATTGCTTATATAGTTTTTGCTTTGCATAGTGATATTTGTGAAATATCCTGCACCTTATTCGATGAGGAAAGAGCCGACGATCCCTTCACCGGGAGTGACCTCTTTAGCAAAACTAGAAAAGGCCTAAAAAACACTCCATTTAAAATCACTCGATTCTACGACGATATCAAGTTCATTACGCAAAGGGTTTTCTTAAAAACCTGTCGTAGCCCTCCGTCATTTCAGATAAGTCCTACTTAGTATTCGTGCTACGTTTGTTGACCTCCGTCATGGCGTAGTGTGTGGTAGCTAACTAGTATTTATCTGTTTATGCATATGATGCAGATTGTTTTAGGGTAGTCGTGCGGCCTTGTTGACCTTCGTCAAGGGTTATGCGGGTGGGTTTAATTCAATCAGGAAATGACGGGTAGAACTTGACTAGTAGCCTATGGTTTGTTGACCTCCGTCAAGGTCATAGGACGCTAGGGGTAAAATATTATTGGGAATTTCAAGTGTTGAAATTTGCAATGAGATTGCATACCTTCTATGAGATAGTTGGTCCCGATACCCGCTGCGAGTAAGAGTTACTCCTGGAAGCGTTTTACACATTACAATTAGCCGATCAAGTGGGTGTCTAAAAAGGTGTTAACGGGGTTACGCCCCTGGGAAAACGAGGTTTACTTTAATTAGGTCCGTGCGAAAGCGCGGGGAACCTCCCTCAAAGTACCGGCACTGGCCTGGCTGAAAGATTGGCGAACTTGTAGGGTGTAATTAATCCCCGCTAGTCTTTCCTTTTAGGGTTTGAAGAAAGATTTGACTAAAACAGTGGGAGACATCCTGATTAGATAAATTGATGACCAATCTAATCTTGTAAAAGCGCACGCTGAGTGTTTTCTTCTCTCTCTCTCTCCTGGTTACGATTATGTCACGCCTTAATCAAGATAATAATACGGATGTATTGACCAAACCCGCTTATTATACTGAGCTGGGGAACGTTGGTCCCGCTCCAACTTATAATTGTTATAAGACAGAGCAGGAAATTGGGGAATACCAGATTTCCCATGCCGCCCAAACGAAGAAAGTGCATGCTGATGCATCATCTTCGGGTGTGTTCATTACATAGAACTGTTTTTCAGTATCCTTTACATCCTGGGTATGAGATACCGAATCAGGATCCTGCAAAGGTAATTTGTTACATGGGCTATAGATAGGTAGAGAACTGAGAACGGGTGATAAGTTTCATGAGATAGAAACGGTGCAAGTGTTGCAGCCAAGTCTGTTGGTCACTATCACCCTGTATTACCAGAATACATTGATTCTGAACGAATATTATTAGATACCGAACCTGATATACAACATCATATCAGTCTCTTTATTAGTAAAGAAAGGATATAATTTTGTATTGTTGGATAATGTTTTGAACATTTCCTATATCAAGAGTTGATCGGTTCAGGCACGTTATCTAATAGCATTGACGTTCTAAATCAAACTACAGTTCTTAGTATACAGAACACACACAAGAGGAAGAGTTCAGAAATGAACGAATCCTTCTTGAGGTATTGTAGACTAGGTCATATCAATGCGACCCGACTAGCTGAAGTTACATATAGATGCATATTTAAATTAGTTTGAATTTACATCTTGTGAAACTTGCCGGTCATGTCACAGAGATAAGATGACCACAGCTCCGTTTATTGGAAACAGAGAAAGAGTTAGTGAACTCTTGGGATTGATACATGCTGATGTATGAAGGTCCCCTGTCTACACATGCCAAGACCGGTTCTTTGTACTTCATTATATTCACAGAATATAAGTTAGAAGTAGAGAACCAAAAACGGGTATAAGTATTATGTCCTTTGATGAGATCAGGGAGGAGAATACTTGAGCACGGAATTCCTGACTATTTTAAAGGAGAATGAGATTCTCTCTCAGCATTACTCCTCCGTATACACCACAGTATGTCGGTGTATCGGGGCGGAGCAATCACACCCTATTTGATATAGTGCGCTCTATGATGAGTACTACTGAGTTTCCTATTTCCTTTTGGGAGTTATGCACTTGAGAAGCTGCATACCTATTGAATAGGGTTCAAATCAAAGTCAATTCTGTGGAAGTTTGTTGGATATCCCAAGCATTCGCAAGGGAATATCTTCTACCAAACAGAGGAACAAAAGATGTTTTGTTTCTCAGCATGCCACCTTTGTGAAAGGGAATTTCTTATGAAGAAATTAATAGTCATGAGGTAGAACTGGAAAGAGTTCCAGCTATACAAACTGCAGCTGATATGATTTGGTAGAACCAAAGGATTCAATAGTTTCCAACGAACCTCAGCCTCTCCGCCGATCTAGTAGGGTTTCTCACCCACCTGAGAGATACTTCGGTTTCTCTATGACAGTGGGAGCGAGGATTGCATCATGAGATGATGACCCAACTAGTTTCGAGCTGGCCATCAGGAGTGAGACTCTGTAAGAATGGCTGGATGCTTAGCGATCTGAGATGGAATCCTTATACACCAACAAAGTATGGACTTTGGTTGCTTTATCTGAAGGGTTAAATCCCCATCAGGAGCAAGTATATCTTGAGAAGATTACTTGGTGTACATGGAAAGGTTGATACTTTCAATGCTATGCTTAAGTCCATCCAGATCCTACTTGCCACTGCTACATACCATGACTACGATATCTGGCGGTTGGGTGTCATGACTGCTTTTCTAAATGATGTTTTAGAAGAGAGCGTCTATAAGTACACAGCCAGAGGGCTTCGTAGACAGTGGGAGCAGCGGAAACGTGTGCAAGAAGTTTTATGTTGATAAAGCAGGCATCGCGGAGTTGGAACATCTGTTTTGATGTGGTAGTCAAAGAGTTTGACTTCATCAAAATGGTAGATGAACCTTGTATATACAAAAATGTAGTAGAGAGTGTGGTGGTGATCCTCGTAGAGTACGTGGATGACATACACTTGATAGGGAAGGAGTTTCCTATGCTACGCTCGGTCAATCTCCTCTTATCACAATGATTCTCCATATAGGATCAAAATGATACCTCCTAAATCCTGGGTTTTGGATTTATGAAATAGTTCTAATTGGATGTTAGGATACTCACTAGTTGTAGTGAGATGGTATCAATCGATCCTGGGGAGAATCACTAGAAAGGTTCCAGGATGATAAGGACAACTGAATGTCAGTCGCAGGCATTGTCTTTACCCTCAGTGGAGGGACGGTATGTTGGAAGAGTTCCAAGCTAGATACCGTGACATACTAGAAGATTAAAGGCAAGATACATCATTACTAAGGATGCTACCAAAGAGGCGGTCTAGATATATATAAGTTCATGAGATGAACTTCGTTCCTACCATTGTGTGACAATCGAGTTGTGGCTTATGCCAAGGAACCCCCGTCCCATAAGAAATCCAGATATAATTCTTAGGCAGTATCACCTGATCATGGAGATGGTTGATCTCCAGAGAGATCGAGGTTAGGAGAGTAGACACAGGGGACAACAGCACGGATCCACTCACAAAGGCCTTTTTCCCAGTAGAGAATTTTATGGGATGGTTGAGTATGAGATACTTTAACCACAGCTAATTGTTGGGTATGTGATACCACAACAGATGGCCCTAGTGCAAGTGGGAGATTGTTAGTTATATGTATGCCCTGGAGGCCATTACTGTACATACGATGTATATTGTAATGGATGCTTGGACATATATAGGGAGGACTTTCTTGCTCAACATGATAGTATGCTATCTGGTTGTACTTTATCTTAACATATTCTTTGATTGTCTCTATGTTACATGTTGATAAAGCCCTTAGGATATGTACTCGACTACTGGGACTATGATGATATCATACTAGTGGGGCCACGGTAGTCGACGAGTACATCCTATAACTGTTCCTAGTCGAGGGTGTATCGAGACAGAGCATCGATACACCAGAGTAGACTAGCATATACGCATCTTGACCCATATGATGGGCGATGGATGATCCTATATCCATCGGTGTTTGACATCAAGGATGGTGTACGGATGCTTAGTAGAGACTGGGTACACTGGACGGACTCGCCGAGAACTCATAAATGGTATTATACCTCACGTCAGATGGCAGTTCTCTGGTGACACTGGTACAGAGTAGTCTGTTGACCCGAGATCGTCATAGAGTCTTGTGTGATTCCCACTGTGCTTTGATTTCCATCATACCACGTCCAAGAGGGCGTGCAAAAAGGTGGCTTTTGGGTACAGTCCCGAATCACATGGAGGCAATGAGCGATAGGAGGGGATTCGTCTCTCCCGTTATAGGGAGTTGATGTTGTGCTGTGTTCGATTGGCTATAACTGGAAATCCCTGGCCAGGGTTGCTGAGATTTACTGGTAAGTGTTATCAGTAGTTTCTCGAATTGTTATAGACCTCAAATCGACACGACTTATCAAGCTACTGGGGTCTGACGTTTACCACCCCAAGGCGAGATATGCGACATATCAGACGACGAGACCGGACTGTACGGAAGTGTTACTGATTGGATTCACAGGAGAATGTACAGGCTTGCTTGTTGATCTTCTGAGCGCTTAATACCTGGGTGGCTGTTACGTTTAGCTGACCGCTTGCAGCTTGTGGGTGTTTGATATGATCATCACCTACTGCAAGCGTATTGACGATTCTTTAGAGTCCTACACAGAGGTTTCTTGGCCCAGGCAAAATGGAGTAGGGGCACATATGTGATATGTGCAGGACCGAGGATAATGCGATATGTGATATCGTATTCTATTCTCATGATATTTGATATCAGCCGGGTCATCGGATTAAGTGTTGATTCGATGAATCGGTAAATGAGATATTAGTCGGTTATATGCGATATAGCCGGATTGTCGGATCAAGTGTTGATTCGATAATTTAATGTATAATAATATATATGATATATTAAATTACATTAACTAATATTAGCTCACTAAAAGATTCTTTTTCTCACTCGGGTAATACATTGATATATATGCGATATATGTTAATTGTATTATTTTATTTTGTTACAATAAATATTATATATGTGATATATAATATTGTAACATGATATGATTACTAATGCAACATGTTTAGTGGAGATTAAACAAGATTAGGGTTTGATTTGGGTTAGTGCATTCATGAACCTTCTAGAAGGTTTCTTTTTGTTTTGTGTTAATATATTTTCAAGTGACTCATGCTTTAACCCAACCCAAACCCTAGCCCTAGTTAAATCTCTACAAAGGTTTAGTTAACCATGGTTGCATTATTCATCATTATTATCTTTTCATTATTCATCACAGAAGATTCTAACTATTATTCATTCTTCTTCTTGCTTGAGTTCTTTATAAAAAGCTTTCTTGCTTTGATTTTGTGATGAAAAATGAGTGAGAATAAGAAAACAAATGAGAGAAAAAATCCTACTTCATCATCCTCATCTACCCTTGCCCTTTAGATGAGAGTGTTCACTTCATTTAGTGAGTGAGAGATTGTGTTAATGAAACTTCAAGGTAGATCATCTTTGTTATCGAAGATCGGAAGCAAGCTTGCATCTTTCTCTTCGTGGAGCCTCTAAAGAGTCCGGAACACGATGATCGCAGCGAAGGGACCTCAACACGGAGCTTAAGAAGTGAAGGACCGGATCTACAAGGGTTGTAATCCCTCTCACTTAGTGTTAAAATGTTTAACATGCTTGTTTTCGCCTAATCTCTAGTTTAGAGATCCGGCTTTGAGTTGTTCGGCACGGCTAAATTTTAAATTGGGCATGGTTGATGCCTCGTAGACCCTTGTGCGTGTGCCTAGCAACCCTACAGGGTAGAGCCGCAGGTCTTTCTGCTATGACCTGGGTGGAGTTTGTGACGGTGTTTCTTGCGCGTTTTCTTTCGCTGAGCGTCAGGGATGCTCGAGCGTGCAGATTCGAGTCGTTACGCCAAACTCAGGGTATGACGGTGGCCGAGTATGATGTGATGTTTACCGAGCTGTCTGTGTATGCTCCGTATTTGGTAGCTCCGAAGGAGATGCGGGTCAAGAGGTTTGTTTGAGGCCTGCTTACCCATTTGTTCCTCGCTATCAGCGTTCAGCATTGCGACACCTATGTAGCAGCGGTGGACGCAGCCCTGTTGGTGAAGGTGCGTCTTTCTGAGGCGTCGGTTGCTCCGGAACCAAAGAGGGTTCGTACTGGTGATTCGGCAGGGAGGCGGGAGTTTAGATGTCGTGGCTGTTCCCGTTCAGATACTATGGGGTAGTTGAGGTCCGGGACGAGGACAGCTTTTAGCTCTTATTCTCGGGAGAGTCAGCAGTTTTCATCTGGATGTTACCGGTGCGGGAGTTCGGGTCATTGGGTTCGAGATTGTACTGAGCCACGTGAGCGCGAGGCAGCTGTACCGCAGGTTACCTTACCAGCTTCTCCACCGCAGAGGGCGTTGCCCCTTATGCCTGTTGTTGCTCTGCGTCAGACTCTTGTGCAGAGAGGTCGAGGACGCGGTGATTTTGTGTCGAGAGGGCGGGGTGTTAGAGGCAGAGGTTAGCCAGTCGCCGGTAGAGGACAGACTCGGGTGTTTGCCTTAACTCATCAGGACGCGCAAGCGTCCAATGCAGTGGTTTCAGGTACTCTTTCTGTATGTTATTTTGAGGCTCATGTTTTGTTTGATGCGGGATCTATGCATTCGTATGTTTCTACGCACTTCGTGCCAAGTTTGGGCCGAGAGTCGTGTTTGCTAGATCAGCCGCTTGTTGTGATTACACCTATTGGCGATTCTTTTGTCACACATTATGTGTTTCGGTCGTGTGCCGTTCGGATTGGAGATAGAGAGTCGTCCATCGATTTGATCCTTCTGGATATGTTGGACTTCGACGTTCTCCTTGGCATGGACTGGTTGGCAGCCTGTTATGCGTCGGTGGACTGCCGTGAGAAGACGGACAGTTTCAGTTTTCCGGGCGAGTCTGTTCGGGTTGTGCCGGGGGACCGTGGTGCCTCCTCTCACAGTTTGATTTTTGTCCTTTGCGCTAGTCGGCTTTTGAGGAGGGGATGTCGGGGATTCTTGGCTTTCGTTTGTGATACTGGGGCCACAATAAGGTCGTTGGACTGGGTTCCTATCGTGCGAGAGTTTTCCGACGTTTTTCCCAAAGAGTTACCTGGTTTGCCGCCAGAGCGCGATATTGAGTTTTGCATTGATCTGATTCCTGACACGGGGCCTATTTCTATACCGCCTTTCCGGATGGCTCCGGCAGAGCTTCGAGAGCTCAAAGATGAATTTCAAGAATTGCTTGATAGGGGACTTGTGCGTCCGAGTGTTTCGCCGTGGGGAGCTCCTGTGCTGTTCGTCAAGAAGAAGGACGGCAGTTTGAGGTTGTGTATTGATTATCGTCAATTGAATCGAGTTACGGTGCGGAACAAGTATCCTTTACCTCGCATTTACAATTTGTTTGATCAGCTCCAGGGCGCGAAACATTTTTCTAAAATTGATTTGCGTTCGGGGTATCATCAGTTGCGGGTTCGGAATGATGACATTCCGAAGACTGCTTTTCGTACACGCTATGGGTAATATGAGTTTCTAGTGATGTCGTTCGGACTCACTAATGCCCCAGCAGCGTTCATGGATCTGATGAACCGGATTTTCAGGCCGTTCCTCGACCAGTTCATTACTGTGTATATTGATGACATTCTGGTCTACTCTAGGAGTCGAGAGGAGCACGAGCAGCACTTGAGGATTGCTTTGCAGATATTGAGAGAGCACCGGCTGTATGCTAAATTCTCAAAGTGTGCATTTTGGCTTGATGACAGTATTCTTGTGGACCCGAGGAAGATCGAGGCTGTGCAGTTTTGGCCCAGACCTGTATCCGTGATAGAGGTCCGCAGCTTTTTGGGCTTAGCTGGTTATTACCGTCGTTTCGTGCAGGATTTTTCGAGTATCGCTGCACCGCTGACCGAACTGACCCGGAAGGGGGTTCCTTTTCTTTGGACTGATGCGTGTGAGCAGAGTTTTCAGCAGTTAAAGACTCGGTTGACGACTGTACCCATTCTATCTTTGCCTTCTGGATCGGGTGGCTTTGTAGTTTACTGTGATGCGTCTCGAGTGGGGCTCGGGTGTGTGCTGATGCAGCATGATAGAGTGATTGCTTATGCTTCTAGGAAGCTAAAGAGGCACGAGCAGAATTATCCCACCCACGATCTTGAGATGGCTGTGGTGGTCTTTACGTTGAAGATTTGGAGACACTACTTGTATGGGGAGGCGTGTCAGATTTTCACGGACCACAAGAGCCTGAAGTACATCTTCCAGAAGCGGGATCTGAATCTAAGACAGCGTCGGTGGATAGAGCTTGTGAAGGATTATGATTGTGAGATCCTTTATCACCCGGGCAAGGCGAATGTGGTAGCTGACGCTTGGAGTCGTAGGCCCGGGGGTAGCTTATCCCAGTTGAGCGCAGTTCAGAGACAGTCTTCTGCGGATTAGCATACCTTGTGCGATGGTAGAGTACAGTTTGAGTTCACTCCCACTGAGGGACAGCTTGCTCATGTCCGCGCCCGTCCGTTTCTTTTGGATTGTATCCTTGAGGCGCAGCCTAGTGATGCCCGTTTGGTTGAGATTCTTGAGCTTATTCGATAGAGTACAGTTTCGGAGTTCATGATTGATGACCAGGGTGTGCTACGTTGCGGGACTCGCTTGTGTGTACCCGATATTGATGGGTTGAGACGCGAGATCCTAGAGCAGGCACATCAGTCAGCCTTTAGCGTTCATCCAGGTTCCACCAAGATGTATCGTGACTTGAGAAACATTTACTGGTGGGAAGGGATGAAGCGTGATGTTTCTGACTTCGTTTCGAGGTGCCTGACCTGTCAGCAAGTCAAGGCCGAGCATCAGAGACCGGCTGGAGAGTTGCAGCCTTTACCCGTTCCTGAGTGGAAATGGGAGCATATTTCCATGGACTTTGTGGTGGGTCTACCCAGGACCAGTCGGGGGTATGACTCCATTTGGGTGATTGTTGACCGGTTGACAAAAGCGGCTCACTTCCTTCCAGTGAAAACCACTTTCGGTTATGCTCAGTTGTATATAGATGAGATTGTGCGTTTGCACGGTGTTCCCATATGCATTGTATCCGATAGGGGCACCCAGTTTACTAGCCGTCTTTGGCAGAAGCTTCAGGAAGCTTTGAGTACCCGGTTTAGTTTTAGCACTTCTTTCCACCCACAGACCGACGGATAGTCAGAGCGGACTATACAGACTCTGGAGGATATGCTTCGTGCGTGTGTTCTTGATTTTGGTGGCAGTTAGGATCATCACTTGCCGTTGATTAAGTTCTCCTACAACAGCAGCTTTCAGGAGACTATTCAGATGTCGCCTTTCGAGGCTTTGTATGGTAGGAAGTGTCGATCGCCACTCTGTTGGACCGAACTCTGTGAGAGTAGGGTTTTGGGACCCCAGCTAGTTCAGGAGACTACGGAGATAATCTAGCTGATTCAGGACAGGATGAGAGCAGCCCAGAGCAGACAGAAGTCATATGCCGATCGTCGTCGTCGCAGACTTGAGTTTGCAGTGGGGGATCATGTATTCCTGCGGATTTCTCCGATGAAGGGCGTTATAAGATTTGGGAGAAAGGGGAAGCTTAGTCCCCGATTTGTAGGTCCCTTCGAGATCCTTGAGCGTGTGGGTTCCGTTGCTTATCGTTTGGCGCTTCCGCCCAGTTTTCCGGATGTTCACCCCGTGTTCCATGTGTCGATACTTCGTAGATACCTTCATGATCCTTCTCATATGATTCAGTACGAGGCCGTTCAGCTTGAGCGCGATCTTTCGTTCACCGAGCAGCCGGTAGTTATATTGGATCAGCAGGTGAAGAAACTTCGGTCAAAGGTCTTGCAATCTGTGAAGGTTCTTTGGCGTAGCCCGACTAGTGAGGAGATCACTTGGGAGGCCGAGAGCGAGATGCAGAAGAAGTTCCCTCATCTCTTTGAAGGTACGCTTGTAAGAATTTTAATTCGGGGACGAATTTTCTTTAAGGGGGGATTGTAACACCTTGGAATGCGATTAGTGTTAATTGTGCATTAATGAGGGTTTTTAAGGAAAAGTTTACCAAATCGGGTTCCTCACATTTTATATCAATTAATTAATAGTTTATTATTATTTGATATGGCTTGCGCACACACGTGCATGTTAATGTGATGGTATATTTAGTGTTAACCTTGTTTAGCAACCTTAACATCTTAAGCTAAACCTTGCCCAATTAACCTTTGCCTTAACATTTTCCTAGATCTTTTGGGTGTGAGAAATATCTTGTTGGAGAGAGAGAGAGAGAGAGAGAGAGAGAGAGAGAGAGATGGCTAGTGAGTCATGGAAATATTAATGGGCATTAATGAGGTGAGGGGAGGAGAGTGAGCATAAGGTTTTTGACTCGCCCTACAATCACCTCTCACCATATTGATCTCTCACTCTCTCATTCTTCTCTCATTTTCATTGTGGTTCTTTCTCTCCCAAACTGAAACCTCACTCTCTCTTCACATCAACCTTGCTAAACTTCACAAAATCCCATTTAAACACTTCAAAAGTCTTGTTTTAGCCACTTGGTTGCCTTGGAGCTTGGAAAGCTAGGATTTTTGAGCAAGAGTGGTTAGGTAATGATCTCAAACTGATATTTATGCGTTATTTTGTTGTGTTGCCTTGAAGTTATGGTTTAGAACACTGAAGGTAGCATTTTGTGCAAAAACCGTATTTTTAGTGTCAACTTTGAGTCTCTGAGATCTGCTGTAGAATCAGGTATTTTCTGGAAAAGTTCCCATCACAGTGACATAGTGTTAAGGTATAGAACCCACCATAAAAACCTGAGACCACCCCTCTAGTGACAGGCCGCAGATTTATTAGTTCTGGCCGCAAATTGCGGCCAGAGTGGGGGCTGGGGTGTTGGGGTTTGGGCGTAGGGTCTCTGTGGTTGTTTGTGGTCTCATGGTACTTGCAACTTTCACCAATTGTTTGTGTATCAAAATATGGTACCACTTTGCCTTATTCTTGTGTTTGGGTACGCGTGTTACGTGATTCGACACGGTTCTTGATCTCATGTAGCTGTTGCGCGTGGGCTGGTTTTGGTGTGTCGCTACACACGTTAGCCGTTAGACGAACACTTGTGAGTTGGTTTGAAGTTGGTCCATGGGTCAAACGTAGTGTGTACGTGTTATTGATCGCTTTCTGAGATTTGCGCTGTTATGTTTTGGGTTAATAGGATCGCAGGCGGGGACTTCGAGCGCTGCGACGAAAAGGAAGCAGGTGATTGGATCGACCTAGCTTGAGATTGTCGGTGAGTATATTTAACATCTACGGGGAATTCGCCCGCATGACGTTATGCGTCTGGGCTAGATATGATATGATATTAGCCGCATGTTATATTGCACATATAGAGATTGTGCATAAAACTTCATTGCATATTATTACTTGTTGTGCCTGGATTTGTACCATTTGGACACTGCACTATTATTGACGGCTCGTGTTGCACGAGCACTGATTGTATGCCACTCACACCGTCAATAATTGCTATGACACGCACAACACCTATATATACATGATATGGTATGCTTAGGGACATTGAGACATTGATTCGTATTCCATTGTGCATATGGCACATAGCATACCTGTATACCTACATGCTTACACATACCTAGCTTGATATAGCTACACATATACCTGGAGGGTATTACATCATTATTGATAGGTGGATACACATATCTTGCTATACCGACATGGTTACGCATACCTGGCTATAGCTACATGTTCACCTTGATATTATGTTGCGTTTGGTTTCGGAGAATTTGGAAACGCATGATATATTCAATAACTTGTTGCAGTTAAATAGCGGATTTCCTTTATATGCTCATATTACTGTTTCATGTTGCATATATTTTATTTCATGGATTTCGCATTGATATATGGATTTCATATGATGTTTCTGGATGTTTTACTCTTGTGTATATATATCAGTGGTATGTGACGCTAATATATATACATGTATGTATATATCAGTGGTATGGGACGCTGTTATATATGTACATCTCTAATATATATCAGTGGTATGGGATGCTGTTATATATGTATACCTATAATATATATCATCATAATGGTATGTGCCTGTATTCTTATTCATTGTGCCCGATATGAGGGGCTGATTGTGCCCGATATGAGGGGCTGATATGCTCAAAACGAGGGACTGATATGCCCGTGATGAGGGGCTGATGTGCCCGTTATGAGGGGCTGATTGTGCCCGATATGAGGGGCTGATATGCTCGATACGAGGGGATGATATGCTCGATATGAGAGGCTGATGTACCCGATTTGAGGGCCGATATGGGGGCCGTTTGAGGAGGGAATTTGGGGATTTAGATTGTCTTGATGGACACTGGTCCGCCACGATGAGGATTCCATGAGGAAGACGTGTTTTACCCCGTACTCCACATTTATTCCATATGCATTACTTCATGTATTAGTAGTACCTGATAGAGTACCTTTCATGACTGTTGCATATACATATTGTCATACTTATACTATCAGATTACATGTGATAGATTATCGCTGTTAGTACATACTTGCGATTATTGTATGATGTTATCTATTATTCACGAGTTGCCAACTCACCCCCGTTGTGCCGCAGGGTTTTTCACGTCTGATCTTCAGAGTGGTCGTAGCAGGGCGCCCTATTATCTCTACTTTTGCTGATACCGCTACGGTTGGCTGTGAAACCGTTTGCTATAGATGGGTTGCGGTTATTCGATAATGTACTTTGTATATTTCTTCTATCTAGTACTCTCCATCTACCACCTTCATATATTGACTTAGAGACGAGTTGTGAGGATCGATATTGTATATTCTTATGACTCTGGTTGTCTTGCTCATGTGAGCTGGCCTTTTATATATGTGGATTATCTTTTCTTCGCTACGGCGTCGTATATCTGTTGTGGTGGTTGTTCCGCCGTTGGGCGAGATTTGCTCCCGTTTGGGGATGCTTTACTTTTATCTTATGTTTGTACCCGTTTCGGGTCTAGTTTTTACAAAGGAGGTGCTGCCCAAATTTTTATGAAAAACAAACTTAAGTTTAAAAGTTTTTGCATTGATATTTTTAAAAGTGATCTATCTTTCTTTCTTGTAATGGTTTGCGTTACACCTATTGATGTTACATAGTTTATGTGCTGGTCATGTGCCCAATTTTGGGTCGTGACATGCCTGGGACCAGAAGAAGCAAGGAGAGTCGTCCAAGAAACTCACGACGGACTTTGTGGTTCTCATCAAGCCGGACCAAAGATGAAGCTGAAGATGAAAAGAATGGGCTACTATTGGCCCATTATGATTCAGGTCTGTCTTAAATACGCGAAGCAGTGCCACTCGTGCCAGATTCACGGGGACTTCATCCACCAGCATCAAAATCCGCTAAACCCAACGGTGGCTAGTTGGTCGTTCGAAATGTGGGGAACCGACATAATCGGGCCCATCGAACCTGCATCATCTAGAGGACATGGGTTCATATTGGCGACGACCGATTACTTCTCTAAGTGGGCAGAAGTAGTATCGCTGAGAGAAGTGAAGACGGAGAATATCCTCCATTTCTTCAAGACACACATCATCTATTGGTTCGGCACCCCGCGACGAGTTATCTACGATAACGGGCCAGCCTACAAAAGTTACAGAATCAGCCGCTTCGCACAGCAACATAATATAGACTGGAGATACTCTTCGGTCTATAATCCCCGAGCTAATGGTCTAGCTGAGGTTTTCAACAAGACCTTGACGAAGATCATAAAGAAGAAGGTGTCCAGAAATAAGAAGGACTGGCATGAGAGACTGCATGAAGCTCTTTGGGTGTATCGGACCACGTTCAAAACGGCCACAAATATAACGCCATATGCATTGGTGTTCGGCACTGAAGCAGTACTTCCCCTCTAGATAGAGCTACCCTCTCTACGAGTGGCGGTTCATTACGAGCTAATAGATGAAGAGAATGCCCATCTTCGGCTCGAGGAGTTCGACGCCCTTGACGAAACCCGGCTCATGGCACAGCAAAACTTGGAGGCATATAAAGCAAAAATGACGCGCTCATACGAAAGATTGACTAGACTAATGACATTTCGCCAAGGTGAACTCATGCTAGTGGTCAAGAAATCTATGGTCCCCAATCGTGCCAAACGAGGGAAATTCGAGCAAAACTATGAGGGCCCGTACATCATAGACAAAGTCTACCAAAGTGGGGCTTACTTGCTCATGGATATGCATGGCGAAAGACCCTTCAGGCCAATAAACGGCCGGTTCTTGAAAAAATACTATGCCTGACGAGTCACGGTCTAGGTCAACGATAGATGACGACGCCTATGTCCGCTCGCTATCTCCCCAACCCCAAACTCTATAAGTAATATCCGGCGAAATCTCGCCTCGAAAACGTGCGATGGACTGAAACGTCCCTAAACTAATAGTGGATCAAAACGTCCCTAAACTAATAGCAAACCGAGATGTCTTAAAACTAACAAAGTACCGAAATGTCCTAAAACTAACTACTGACCGAAACGTCTTTAAACTACTATAAACCCGCAGCATCCTTAGGCTGACGCGTAAAAAAAACGGTATGTCCACAAGCAAAATGGGCATGGATGAAAACCCAAAAGCGCTCCGTGAGTAAAAACAGCAGGGCTACCGACGAGTTTGTGAAACCCAAAAGGGCACAGACTCGTAAAAAAACGGTACGTCCATAAGCGAAATGGGCATAGATGAAAACCTGAAAAGGCTCCGTGAGTAAAAACAGCAGGGCTACCGGCGAGTTTGTGAAAACCCGAAAGGGCGCAATCTCGTTAAAAGACACTTGCAAGGTCCTCTCGACCTTGTAAGAAGAAAATACCTGCGTGAGATCCTTACGACTCACAAAGGAGCAACACACTTAAGAATCCTCACGTTAAGGAGAAATTACACTTATGAGATCCTCACGACTCATAAGAAGAACCCTCTTATGAGACCCTCACGGCTCATAGGATTCAAAAGCCTTAAGCTACAGGGATCTAAACCTGTCCTTAAGCCATCATACACCCCAATTTGCCCTACAAGCGGTTCAATGTTGACCCTTGTATACAATCCACGGGCACAAATAAACGTCTCTCCCACCAAGTTCCGCCGATGGCGTGAAATCCCCTTATTTGGTGAACGGCCTCTATAAGTCATCTCGACTTATAAGGAGAAAATACACTTGTAAGATCCTTACGACTTAGAAGAGAACACATTGTTCTCCGTCGAAAGACCGAGAAGACAAACGTCTTGCCTGAATTTGGGGGCAGATGCTATTTGGTTTGATCCGTCCACCTCTCCGAAGATGCCAAGTTGATTTATGGCACCGTGTATCGGAGGTTTAGACGGATGCGGCCGTTGTAGCAGACTTCGTCAGATTCCCCCTCTTTTGAGGGGTTTTTGATTGTGGGGACTCTCTTCCCTGCAGGCGCAAGCCCCTGCAGTTAATTACGCTACCGCATCGCGGTAACAACTTTCTCCTTCTCCATATGGTCACTTCGTATCGTGTGTGTTTATTTTATTTTTGGTTGCCCGTGGATTGTATACGAAGACTAATTTATGTTGTCGCCCGTAGGGCGTGGATTAGTCCAAATCCGTATTTTCTTAGATTTGGGTTTTGGGTTGGGTTTAAGGATCGTTAATCTCATTTGAGACTAAGATCAACTTAAACATTTGTTAAGGATACGTTAGTCTAATTTTAGACTAAGATCAACTTAACAATTTGTTAAGGATACGTTAGTCTAATTTTAGACTAAGATCTAGTTAACAGGATCATTTAGATCCAACAAAAGAGCATTTGAGCTCTATTGTTTTAGTTTAGGGACTTTGCGGTCCAAAAGTTTAAGGACATCATAGTCCATGGAGTTTAAAGACATCATAGTCCATAGTTTAAAGACGTCATAGTCTGTAAAGTTTAAAGACATCATAGTCTATGAGTTTAAGGACCTCACAGTCCGTAAAGTTTAAGGACATCATAGTCCATGAGTTTAAGGACCCCACAGTCCGTGGAATGTCTGGTTGTCGGGACCCGTCACCTCTCTGAAGACGTTGAAGAATTATAACGACACATATCAAAGGAGTGAAGAGATATACCCTTAAACCAATATTGGTTCGGAGATCTGTAGTCTAATTTGGGACTAAGATCAAAGATTTATGAGCATATGGGCTCAATTAAGCTGAATTAGGGATCTGTGGCCAACTTGGGCTCGGCCCATTCAGTTAAAATGTTGGACATTTAATTAGGCTCAGTCCTTTTTCATTTGGTCCGAGTTAAATCAGAAGTTATTTGCAAGACTGCGTTCCGAACTCGATATGGACATTACGAGAATTTAGCAATGCCATTCGGAGTCACGAATGCACCGGCGATATTTATGGACTTGATGAACCGAATCTTTTCACCGTTCTTGGACCAGTTTATAGTGGTGTTCATCGATGATATTCTGGTCTACTCGAGGAGTATTGAAGAGCATGCGAAACACTTGAAGATCGCACTGCAGACATTGAGGCAAGAAAGATTGTATGCAAAAATGAGCGAGTGCGAGTTTTGGCTTGAAGAAGTGAAGTTTTTGGGGCATGTTGTATCCGGAGATGGAATCGCCGTTGACCCTGAGAAGATTGCAGCAGTTCGAGATTGGCCGATTCCGAAGAACGTAGCAGAGATCAGAAGCTTTCTTCGACTTGCCGGGTATTACAGAAGATTCGTAGAGAATTTTGCCCGTTTGGCTGAGCCTTTGACCAAGTTCACGCGCAAGGAAATACCGTTTGTATGGACGGATAAGTGTGCATTAGCTTTTGAGGCATTGAAGCAGAGATTGATAACCGCTCCTATTTTGATCGTACCAGACAGTTTCGGAGGATTGGTGATTCACAGCGACGCATCTGGAAAAGGTTTGGGATGTGTTTTGATGCAGCATGGGAAAGTTATAGCTTACTGTTGGAGATAGTGCCCTCAGAGTCAATTATTGGATCACAGGCACGTGATTGCAATGATTGAGGGAGGACCTATTCCGGTAGGACAGTCTTACTCGAGATGATAGTATGCTATCTGGTTTATCTTTATCATCGTGTACTACTTTAGGTGACCTGACATGTCGCCATTACACGTTGATAGAGCCCCTAGGATTCTTGCTTGACTACCAGCAGTATAAGGGCGATCATATACGTGGGAGCTGGTAGTCTATAAGCACATCCTTAAAAGGTCCCTAGTCGTGGTAGTTTCGAGACAGGGCATCGATACTCCAGAGTAGACTAGTGTATACAGTCGAGACCCCGACGAGGGGCGGTGGCCGGTCTCACAAGCCACTGGTGTCTGTTGGTTCACCTAAGATGTATACAGGTGCTCATTGGGTTATGAGTACACTGGACAGGACTCGCCGGGAACATGCTAGTTGGTCTTATACCTGACGTCAGATAGCAGTTCCCTGGTGGCATGTGTACAGGTTAGTTCATCGACCTGGGGATCGTCATTTGTCTCGTGTGAGTTCCCACTGTACTTTGATTACTACCCTACCACGCTCAAAGGAGACGTGCAAACAGGTTTTAGTTGGGTACAGTCCCGAGCCACATGGAGGCAGTGAGCGGATCTTCAGGGGTTCGTCTCTCCCGGTATTGGGGGTGAGGTCGCGCTGTGTCTAGGAGAGCCAGAATATGAAAAGTCCTTGGCCAAGGCAGGAGATTTACTGGTAGGTATTCCAGTAGTATCTCAGGGTGTTCTGGGATGATCTCTGACACGACTTGTACCGCTTTTGGGGGTCTGACTTTTACCAACCCCCTAAGCCCGCCATGCGATGCTCATAGACGAACGGACCGGACTGTACGGATATTGTCACTGACAGGCACAGTAGGGTGTCAGGATGAGTTCGCTTACAGACGTCCCTTTTAGTCAATACCTGGTAGCCCGTCACGTATGGCTAATACCTCTGACATGCTAGTGGTTAAATCCACAACCATAGTATTGACGAGTCTTTAGAGTCCCCCACATTCAGTTACTCAAGTTTTCGGGCGAAACGCTGTAGAGGCCGTATGGAGATATGGCAGGGTTCGATCAGATACGTGCGGTATTGCACGGATCAAGATCGGACGGTTAGTACTAGAGGCCATAGGGATATATGGCAGGGTTCGATCAGATACGTGCGGTATTGCACGGATCAGGATCGGACGGATAATACTAGCCAGCTTTGGTTTAAGCCGGATCCTAGTATAGTACAGTGTAGATGTAGTCTCATTGCATTTGTATTTCGGTTGGAATACAAATGCGGGTGTGTATACACAGTATTGGGGTTTTCCTTTAATTTATTACGGGACCAGTTTTCTGGAGTTGCCAGTTTGTTTTCCGTTTCGGCCATTTTCGTTTGTATCTTTCATTGGCCGAAGATTGGTGGAGGAGGGCTTATTTGCATTTGTGCAAATAAGCAATTTGGAAGGGGGTCTTTTGCATATTGTTGGATCATGATGGTTGCACCATCCCTTGACCCATTGACTTGTTTTGACTCCATGATGACTTGACTTTTGTGAGTGATGATGGAGGGTCATGATGGTGGGGTTTGGTGTGTTGGTTTTGCTTGTGATGATGATTCTTGCATGATGACCATTCCTATCACTTGCATTATTGTTGAGGCTCTCTCATTTTTCCTTTGGACTCCATTCTCATTCCATCCACCATCATGGCCGGCCAAGAGAGGCATGGGGTTGTCCAAAATTTCTAGTGTGGGATTTTTGCTCTTTTGGTTTTGTAAAATCCCCACATCTCCATCTCAAAAGTTCATATCATTTCCTCCACCACAAAGGCAACCTCCATGAACCCCAAAATGAGACATGAGTTCTACACACATTCTACAGCAAAGCTTGGGCACGTCGGCTCGCCAACTTCGTGCCCGAGTTGTCTCGGTATAGAGGTGGGAGCCCGTAAAAGAAGCAGGCGACGTGGTGCCCTTCCGGCGAGGAGGTGGAGACCGGACATTCCGCGGGAGATCGGGACGACGACGAGAAGACCGGAGGACACGAATCGCTCGGTATATCTCTCTTCCCCATCTTGTAGTTAGCTAGAACTAGTTTAATGGCACGATTCGGGTATATAGTGCGCGGTGGTGCCGGTTTGAAAAGTTAAAGTTAAGCATCGCTTCCGCATTCCGGCGTCGGATTGACGGCCGGGGCGCCGCCGTGCACTTACAGTGGTATCAGAGCCTCGCCATTAACATAGTCTAGCTTTGTCTAATGTGTTTTACATTTCCGATCGAACAAAATCCCAAAACTGCGTTTTTCATGCATATCAGTTTTCTGTCGAATTTTTTTTGGCTCCAAAAATTTTTCAGTATGTTGCAGAATGATGTGCAGGGAGTTATAAGAATTCTGTAGAAATTTGATCACGTGATCGCTCTATACGACCGCGGAACCGCGGCCAAACCCATGCTTGGGCTGCGGTTCCGCCGCAGTATTTGCAGATCAGTGTGCCAAATTTTTACAGAGAGCTCCTGTGATGAAAATAGGGGTTTTGGAATATTAATTTTGGGCCCAGAATTTCTTGATGTGCTACAGTAGTACTTGGGGCCCACTTGGTAAAATTTGATCGATCGGATATTTTAAACACAGTAGTTCACAGTATTTATATTATATCTGCGACCGTGAATGTCACTTGATCGGTAAATCCTGTCTGACTGCTATAGCCCGGTTAGACGGATTTGCGAACGTGACATTCACGTTGATGTTTTGTGTTATGCTGTGATGTTGCGGATTGGTCGTGGGGGATAGCCTGGATGCAATGCTAGTACAGTTTTTGTTGTATTATGTACATTTGATATTGCGGGGCGAGCGTCCGACATGTGGACTGCCGTCACTGCCTGATTGTATATTATTATTTTGGGGCACGACCAGGTTGCGGTCGATGTACCCGTTGTATGTATATTTTACTTTCTGTACTAGGATTGCCCCACGGAGGGGTGCACGGGTAGCCGGGTTCTAGAGGGCAACAAGCCCGCATCTCATGGCATTGAGACGGAGGGGGCTTCACTCTAGAATTGGCGGGCTATTCGCCGCACTCGTAGGGGGTACAGGTTGACCCAGGAGGGGTGCCCAAGTTACCGGATTCCGTGAAGTGCTGGGTGGTCCATTCACGTTGCTGAAGGGGGCTGCCTCGCTTCAGGTTTTGAGAATATCCTCGCGCCACTAAGCTGCTCGAACTATTCGCCAATGCGAGGGATCGGGTACTTGTTCTTAATAGTCACCTGGTTTAATTCTCGATTATCGATGCGCATCCTCCTTGTGCCATCTTTCTTCTTGGCTAAAAGAACAGGAGCTCCCTAAGGTGAATTGCTGTTGCGAATCCAACCCTTCTCAAGCAATTCGGTAACCTGCTTCTTGACTTCTTCCAACTCCACTGGTGCCATCGGATAGTACGCCTTTGAGATTAGCGCTGCACCAGGAACAAGATCGATCGCGAACTCCACATCTCATTTTGGCGGTAAACCCGAGATGTCCTCGAACACGTCCATGAACTCTCGAACTACAACTGGTGCTTCCTCCTTAACAACTTCCATTGACGAAAGAACATTGCTTGTCGGCCTAGCCCTAAACTCGACTGGCCCGACAGAACTGCTTCCTCCAGCAAAAACAAACTTCGGATGTCCGAGAATCTGGAAAATCACTTTCTTTGCCCTATAATCAATGTGAGCGTGGAAAGTGCCGAGAAAATCCATTCCCAAGACAACTTCATAACTGCCAGTATCGATCACCAAGAAATCTGCAAAACATGAACTGGTAAGCAATGAAACTGAGAGAACCAAGGAGATTTCACGATCATGAATCAAGGAAATGAATCAAGACTAGGACTCCAAGTTACTTAAATAGAGTACCGCATTGTAACCATACTGCAGTTCATGGATATAATCGCATAACTCCGTTCAAGTCACCCAAATCCTAGTATCAGAATCAAAGGAATAGAATGGGAGAAACAATAGGGAACCAAAAGGTTTCAAGCCGAGATGCAAAGTTGTTTGCATATCGTCAAGACAAAGGTCAAGAGAAAGATATGATTCAAGAATCACGATAACAATGTGGCAGGATATGTTCCTAATCACGGATTTTCTGATTCGTGTATTGGGTCCAATACCCAACTACAAAAGAATCAAACCCGATTAACCTAAATCTTATGGCTCTGATACCAAACAAACCCTGTCACGCCCCGCTTCTCAGAGTGCGCTAAGATCGGCACGTGACAGAGCCAACCATGCTACCTGTGGCTAGGAAACATCCTTCCACGGTCACATTACGGCTGTCTATAAGATATCAAGAACAGTAGAAATAAAATAAACTATCTAGTACATGTCCATGAGCCAGAATAAACGAGTCAAGAAATAATATGCGGAAGCAATAGATCCAATAAACAATAAAAATCAGGAAAGTACGGAAGTAACTGAACTAACTGGATACTAACTGGATCCTCACTGCTCGGCCTGACGGCAGAAATACTCCTGATCAGCCTACGAGAAAGGTAGAGGATCTGGGCTATGCAAAACCCAGACGTCAGTGCGTCATAATATCAACAATAATAGAATCAGGAGGTAACAAGACATGCAGGCATGAGTAAGAACAGTAATAAGAGTATAACAGTAACATGCATAAGAAACAGTGAAGGGTATAAGCACGTGTGACGTGCGGTGAGTAATCTGAACTAAACTACTGGGTAACTACTCTCAAGTCTTTGAAATCAATTAATGTAATTCTCCATGTAACTCAAAGGATATGTCCCATTATCCCCCAAGACCATGGATCAGGTAGTGGGAGTCATGAATGACTCTGTCCCGTTATCCCCCGGGACCACGGATCAAGTAAGAATCACGAATGATTATGTCCCGTTATCCTCCGGGACCACGGATCAAGTAATACCCTTGTAAGCAACACTTTAGTTTACACTTTTGATTTCCCCATACCCCCAAGGTTATGTGTTCAAGTCAGGTATTGAAAATCTGGAGCTAATGCCAACACAGGATCAAGCAGGTACAGGTTTGTCTAAATAGACAACAGGATATGTCCGTAGGGACAACAGGTCAAGATTGTCGGCATTAGTAAACAGATCAGGTATCAAGTCAAGCAGTGGTATATCAAGTCATGACAGGTAGTGCACATGTGTCAAGCGGATACTCAATAATAAAACTATAGCAGGTACGGGTGCACAAATGAAAGCATGGATGCACAAATATTTATCAGGGTTACATCATGACTAAGTAGGATGCACAATATCAAGCATGGGGTGCTAATGTAACAATAATATGAGTTAATACGACATGGCATGCAACTGGATATAAAGAATTAATGGTATGGGTGCACAATAAAACATGGATGCATGAATAACTATTAGGGATTGCAACTATAGCTCCATTACTATGTAGGATGCACATTTTCTAACATGGGGTGTTAATGTAGCAGTAATATGAAATAACGTGACATGGAATGTAAATAGATATATAATTAATGGTATGGATGCACAAATATCGATTAGGGTTACATTTACAGTTCCAAAACTAAGTGGGATGCACATTATTAAGCATGGGGTGTTACTACAATAATAATATGAATTAATTTGATTTATAGATGCAGTTATATATATTTTAAATAATATGGATGCAAACGGGTGTCCGAAAACAGTAAAACTTTAGTATGGATGTACGATGGGATGAACGGGTAACATTTTACTCATATGGATGCATAAACTATACCTAGCATGTGGCAAGATGATTTAGCATGTGAATACTTATGTAAATACTGATATGGATGCACACGGATGTCATATAACAGTAAAATAATAAAATGGTAATGTGGGATGTATAACTTAAACAATATGTAATGTTATTATTCAGTTGGGTGCACTACATAGTAGTATAGCATGTATCAAGATAAACTTGCCTCAATGAATCACGATACGGATACGTACGGCACGTCCGACGTCGGTAAAACGTCGCAACGCACGCACGACACGCGGGACGGGTCCAAGCAAAGCAAGAGGGTGATCACGCAGGTAAGGTACGTCCACTGGGTCGTCTGGAACGGCAGCGACGAGCACGGCTCCGGCGGTCACCGGAATCAAGAAAGAAAGAAAGAGAAAGAAAGAAAAAGAAGAACAAGAAGAAGAAGAAAAAGAAGGAGATGGGAGAAGAGTGGTGCTGTGGCATTGACTCGGGGTAATTGGGACAGAGGAGAAGTTGAGGGAGACGTAACGACGACGCAACGTCAGCGACGGGGTCGCCGGCGATGGCGACCGGAAACAAGAATCCAAGAGAAGAAAGAAGAATAAGAAGATGGAGGGAAAGGGTTGGCTTTTGGTGTCAGGGGGTTTGCAGGGAGGAGAGGAGAAGGAGAAACAACGAGGTGGTTGCCGGCGGTGGGGTTTGCCGGCAAAGGGTTAGGGTTGAAGGCTGCGACGAGGGGGTGGCCGTAGTGGGTATGCATGTTTGGGTTATGGGTGCGGGGTTTGGAAAGGGAGAGGAGATGGAGAAGGTGATGAAGGTGGAGGCGAGAGGAGGAGGTGATGATGAACAAGTCGACGAAGGGCGACGGCGGAAGTGAGGGTGGCGGTGATGGGTTTCTCGGGGTTGCGGGTACAGTGTTCTCGGGGACAGAAGAGGGAGAAGATGGTGACGAGGAAGAGGAGGAGAGGATGGAGATGACAAGAAGAAGGAGATAACAAGAAGAAAGAGATGACGACGAGGTTGAGAGGCAGAGGAGCTAGGTTAGGGTTAGGGTTTTCTTTTTTTTGTGGGTTTCTCATGGGCTCGGGTTAAATAGAGGAGAAGAAGAAGAAAAAGAAGAGGGAGGTGACGCTAAGGAGAGGAGGCGGTGACGGGATCTCGC
Source organism: Agapanthus africanus (assembly GCA_030015575.1). Lineage (NCBI taxonomy): Eukaryota > Viridiplantae > Streptophyta > Magnoliopsida > Asparagales > Amaryllidaceae > Agapanthus > Agapanthus africanus. Next base: position 522,600,339 of record CM057350.1, read on the forward strand.
TCACCGCGAGAGGAGAGAGAAAGGAATGTGAGAGGAGAGAGAAAGGCTCGAGAGAGAGAGAGAGAGAGAAAGAGCGAGAGAGACTGTGTCGGTGAGAGAGAGAGGGATAGGTTGTTAGGGAAAAGATTTTTAAAATTTGAAAAGAATATTTTTAGTTACGAAAATTCTCAGTGTAACAGTTTACAAAATAATATTATATTAATAAAATTTGATTTTCTGGTAAATACAAACTTAGTCCAAAACACGCCCGGGTCAGGTCTAAAAATTTAGTTTCAAAATATGAAAAATACATGTGACGACCAAAATTAAAAATGAATGTCCGGGTAAAGAAAATGCATACTCCCAAGAACGGATGCACGTACATGCGCGTAGCCATCCAAACAAGTCCGTTCACTGGACGGGACGAGAACAAGATGCGTGGATGCTACCACAGGGTCAGGGGTATCATGAAGGCCATGCAATGTATTTCTAAAATATTTTATGTGACTTAAAATGTTATATTGTAAAAATGTAAATGCCAGATAAAATACCAGTATGCAGTATACATGAAAGTGCACAAGTCTACGTAACAAGTCGGGATAAATCATAGACATGAATCAAGACAGGTTTCAAGCAAGCGGGTCTATTCGGATGCAAATACAAATGTAAAATACACTATTCGCACCCAAAACGCAACAAATCGGGAAAATACCATAAATAAAGAAATACTAGAATTGGTATAAATGAACTAGGGTGTTACAACATCCACTAGAGCTACATGCAAGCACGACATAATATATATATATATATATATATATATATATATATATATATATATATGTCTTTTATTCATGAATTCAAAGTGAATACAAAATACATATCGTAAAAAGGATCAAAATGAATACAAAATACCCTCTCATTCAGGAGTGGATACAAGAAAACAAAATTTACAAAAATTCTTTAAGCCGACGGATGGCACAATAAGCTCCTCAATTCATCGCTCTTCCGCTGGGCCTCGGCCTCAAACTTGTTTATCGCCACGAGACGGGTCTCCGCCTGAGACTGTTGAGCCTGATACGAGGCGAGCCGAATCTCAAGCTCCTTTTCAGCAACTTTGTGAGCTTCGACCATCTCGCGGGTAAAGATAACGGCTTTATCAACAGCCACCACCTCCCTGATAGCTTCTTGAAGCACCCGCCAAAGTTCGTACGCATGGGTGGTCTTAGCAGTGAGCTCAGCTTGAAGTTCCCCCAAAGCAATCGAGGCCAGTTCCCTCTCCGAGAATTTTCGGTTAATCCTTTTCTCACATGATTGTAGATTCACGGCGCACCGTTCAATGAGCCCCCGCAAGCTCGTCTTTGCAGCCACAACCTCAGAGGGATGGCATGTGCACTCGAGATCATGTAAACAGACCTCCACTCGATGCCAATCCTCGATCCAAAACATGCACAAACTATTTTATCTTTCTGGCAACAAGGAAAGTCTTCGGTAGGTACCCCATTAAGCATGTGTTCATGACTATATGCCTATGGTATCTAGAACGAGCTGATTTATGGACAACCCGACGATGATGTTCGCACCTAAAGGAAATTCCCAGGGGTCATTTATAACGCTCATGTACTCAGGTGGGATGCACGTATGAATATATGACGAAAAGAAAAATTCAGTAGAAAAGCATTCAACAGCCAATGATAAGAGGAATACATTGATATACTACGCTACGGGGAAAAGGTCACCAAACAAAGGATCGGTGATACAAGGGTTAACAAAACAAAATACAAAATTCTCTAGCTCCCTCTCTGCCTTCTCCAACACGTCGAAACGATGATTTTCGTGAGGAGTTGCTCCCCACCGATTAGCGCCATTCTCATCAGCAAAAGCGGACATGACAGCCCGCCGGGCTCTTATCTGACCCAGTAGATGAATCGAGCGATCCTTCAGAGCGCGGGTAATCAAGCACGCCTCGTAGAAACACTCGATCTTGTCCTCTGCCGCATCGAAGATCGCCGAAATCATCTCTGTCGAATGAGGAGGGATGTCGGCAAGCACGGAAAAAAAGACCATCCGTAGCCAAATGGAACCCATAGGAAGGGGAGAGCCCCTACGAATTAGGAGTTCATACGTCACCGCGTCACATTCGGTATCGGTGAGAAAAGGATCCACTAGTCGCGCAGCAAAACGAGGAATCATCTCCTCGACAGGCACCTCCCATGGTTGTCGACAAGCGCGGGGGCGATTGCAAACCATAAACTTTGGACTGATTCTAAAAATAATCACCCTAAGGTCTAAATATTTTTTTAGAGAAGAAGGAAGGCATGGCTTCAGGTTATAAAGGAGAACATTCAATGCTACGCACAGAAAATGTTGTGTATGGTGAAACTATTCCTAAGGTCCGGAAAAAGGGGAGAGCATTGGAAATGAAAAGAAATGACTCATTGAAATCAGAGCAGGGAGACGAAACGACCCCATCAAGCAGAGCCCCGCGTGCATAACACGTGAGCACAAGCCTTGATCCTTATTGGAAGCTAAAAACGGTACCGCACATGCATAACATGTGAGCAGGCACCAATGCAAGATTGAATTCCTCAGCAGTGCCTCACGCGCCAAATACGTGAGCACTAACAACAGTGTAACAAAACTTCATAAAGAACAAGTTTGAACATAAAAAAGAAAGAAAATTTTTATCATTCATACTCCGAAGATTCATACAAAATAATAGGAAATGTTTACAATGGTAAAATATTAAATCCGGGACACGAATTAAGAAACTCGAAAATGACGTCTAAAATGTTTCTGGCCTTTCTGACCATTCTCGTGTGCATCCTCTCACGATTGCAAGCGTCGGGATCCTCGCAAATATCCTCCGCCCTCTGATAAGCAGCGATTATCGTCGTCTGTTGGAAAACTTGATGCAAGATATCAATGAGATTATCTCTCCGTTTCCTTGAGATCAGGCCCGTCAGATGCACTGAGTGCGCCTTATCTTCAGCATCATCCAATGCCTCAAGCGGCATAGCTTCATGAAATCCAGGAAGTGCTCCCCAAATCGCTCTCACTACAATCTTCAAAAGAGCGGAGCGACGAGGAAGTAGTCGACCGTTGTGTTCATGGAAACGATTCATAATCTCAGCACATTGGGCGTTTGTAAACTCCTGGTTTTGACAACGGCCCTGTGCGCGAATGTCCTCATAAAAAATAAATTCGCTAAGACTGTACAAATGAGCAGCCATAGTGTCTGACAAGAGACATCAGTGAAAGATTAGCAATAAAGAAGACACTCATTAAACAAGCATTGAGATTTAAACAAATTCTTGGGAAGACAAGTCCTGTTAAGCTACCAACAAAATTCAAATCTGTGCGAATAAGGGTAAAACCCTATGAAAAGATTTTCAAGAACACCAGAGAATAAAATTCCTGAAGGGTCCCATTGATCTTTCAGAGATAAGCTCTTCGCCGAAGGAATTAAATTCCTTTATGTAATGGAATTAAATTCCAAGAATCCATAAAAATACATGAGAAACAAAAATCCTATGAATCCTCAAAATCAGAGGGAAATGTTCGAGATATGGAAGTTATTGCTCAAAGATCACATCTTTGGAGGATGGGTTTCTGAGGAGAGCAAACCTCTCATAGTGGATTTAAAATCCAGAGGCTTTCTCAAAGAAGGAAAGTTTTCTGATGTACAAAGCGTTACCTAAAAAAGGGTCTCTTTTGATAGAGTTTAACTCTGAATTTGCAATGGCAGAGAACTAAGCTCTGAGGAAGAGAATTAAATTCTCAAAGAAAATAAAAAAGCAAGGAGACGAAGAAACAGTGGCTGCCTAAGGAACCAAACCCTTGCATTTATAAGACATGACTAAGGCGGTTCATCTTCCCGTTCCCCTAGACAATCCAACGGCTGTAAAAGGGACAGCGTTGCATTCACGTGTAAACCACGTGAGAACAACACTGTGGGGGCATTTGTTCCCTTACGGAAAATAAATAAATAAATAGAGCAATGGAGAAAGTCCCCAAGGGGAGCATTACATGCCCACACGTGATAGGCGCTTCGCTTAACAAAACTAAGCCAAAACTGAACTACATGTGCAGACACGTGACCCCTATAAGCAAAGAATATAAGCGCCTGAATACAGAAAACAAGTGGGACAAAAAGAAACTCATGTGATAACACGTGACACCCTTGGGTCGGCTTAATTTGATAGGGTCACGTGCTACACGTGATAGACTCCTACGCCTTCTGGACTAATAAAAATAAATTCTAATTAAAGGGGATTAAAAGCCTTATTTGGAAAATACTTCCTTGAATCTTTCTAAACAAGAAAGATTACGCTCTGAAAAACAGAGCGCCGTTGGATTAAAGATCCAATGGTGATTAAAAATCACCAATTTACAGAGAAATTCTGTGCAAGAAAATATCTTCCTAAATTTGTTAAGAACGACAAAAGAAATATCTTCTGTAAAACAGAAGTCCTTGGATTAAAAAATCCAGCGGTGAATAAAATTCACCAAGTGATCAAAAAAATCATGTTGGTTGATTAGAAAATCAATCAAAATCTTTCAAAAAGAGATTTGCTAAACAAATTGATTCCCTTCTTTCTCCTATAAATAAGAGCAAAGAAACAAACAAAAGGGGAGGAGGAGAGACAGAAAAAAGAGAAGAGAAGAGAAAAAAAAAGAGAGAGACCCTTCGTAAGCTTAAAAGAAAAGACAATTTAATTCTCCAGAGAGAAAAAGAGAAAAAGAAACTCTAAGTAAAAGAAGGAACAAAATACAGAGAATATCTCATCTTTTTTTCACCTCCATAAGAGTTTAAATCTTCCAAAAAGAACTTAGTTCTTCCTCTGGTTAAATCTGCAGAAGCAGATCTCCCCATAAGTTGAGAATTTAATTCTCATCGGGGAGATTTTGCCATGCAGATCCAAAACCTAGAGAGAGATCTAAGTTCAGAGAATTTAATTCTCTCCAAAAGTATATAGGAATTTAATTCTTTTGATGAAACAAGGGTTTAACCCTTCATATGAGAACTTAGTTGAGAATTTAATTCTCATCAGGGAGATTCTGTCATACAGATCCCAAACCTAAGAGAAAAACTAAGTCTTAAGGATCCAATTCTCATAAAACAATGGGCTTGAAAACCTCGAAACTCAGGATCTCCATGCACGTAAGAGGATTGGCACCCAACATGATAATTGCCGATCACGTGGTCCCACGTGAGCGTCTGTGATGAACAAAAGAGAATAAAAGAAATTGACTCACGTGATCACACGTGACCTCATAGTAATGCTTAGCACTTACAAAGCAAAAGAGAATAAATCAAAGGCAGTTTCCATTTTTGAGGCGCCTCACGTGCTCCCACGTGACCCAATAGCACTTAACACTCAGAAAAGAACAAAAGAATAAACCCGTAGAGGCAGCACCTCAAATTCTTGAAGTCTAATATCACTTCAAGCGCCTCACGTGACCCCACTTGAGCGCCTCTGAATTTTAGCGTTTAACACCATTTTGTACACACCACATGGGAGCACGTAAGCGTTGAATAAACATGTTAGTGTTGAACACTATGATGGGCTAACATTAGCCATAATCAGATCAAATGTTCCAAGGACCATCAATTGAGCCCTTCATGCTAAGGGTTTCCAAAGCCGATCTCAAGACAGCTAATAAGCTCCCAACAAATGATATCCAAACTGATGTTCATCCCGCTTCCCAAAATCGAGACAATTGTTCAAGGGTACATCTCTTCATACATCTGATACATGTCGTTGTAAATCTTCAATGTCTTCAGAGAGATGGAGGGTCCCAATAACCAATAACTATTGATGCATCCCCAAACTTGTTAAACCAGAACCCCATGGACTATGAGGTCCTTAAACTCATGGACTATGATGTCCTTAAACTTTATGGACTATAAGGTCCTTAAACTCATAGACTATGACGTCTTTAAACTTTACAGACTATGATGTCTCTAAACTGACACGGACTATGATGTCCTTAAACCCACCGGACTGCGATGTCCCTAAACTAAAACAATAGAGTCCAAATGCTCTTTTGTTGGATCTAAATGATCCCAAACCCCTGTTAAGTAGATCTTAGTCTAAAAATTGGACTACGTATCCTTAACAAACGTTTAAGTTGATCTTAATCTCAATGAGATTAACAATCCTTAAACCCACTGGACCGCAACGTCCCTAAACTAAGACGATAGAGCCCAAATTCTCTGTCGTGGATTTAAATGATTCAAAAAAACCCTCCCCATTGAGTAGATCTTAGTCTAAAAATTAGACTAACGTATCCTTAACAACGTTTAAGTTGATCTTGATCTCAATGAGATTAACAAGCCTTAAACCCAAACCAAACCCAAATTTAAGAAAATACGGATTTGGACTAATCCACTCCCTATGGGCGACAACATAAATTAGTCTCCGTATACAATCCATGGGCAACCCAAAACAAAACAAACACACATAACACGAAGTGACCATATGGAGAAGGAGAAAGTGGTTACCGCGATGTGGTAGCATAATTAACTACAGGGGCTTGCGCCTGCAGGGAAGAGCGTCCCCATAATCAAAAAAACCCCTCACAATGAGGGGGAATCTGACGAAGTCTGCTATATCGGCCGCATCCGTCTAAACCTTCGATATATGGTGCCATAAATCAACTTGGCACCTTCAGAGAGGTGGACGGATAAAACCAAATTGCATCTGCCCCCAAATTCAGGCAAGACGACCTACGCGGTTCCGTCTCTGTATTCGGCGGCGAACAGATTCTGGCACGCCCGGTGGGACCTTTTCCTCTTTCCACTCCACATTTCGTGTGTCGTGTTTTGCGAACGAATCGTGGTTTGCTATGGTTGCCCCTAGATTTGAGGTAGTAAGATTTGGTATCTTGCTTCGTGCAGAAAACAAAAGATCAATGGCTTTCAACTGCACCAACTACAACAACGGCAATAACACCCACTCCGTCCTTGCTGGAGGAGTGACCTATGGGCCTCAAGTGGCCTCCATTTTCACGATGCCAGTGGAACAGGTGACGCAAGCCACTACTGGGCTGTTCTTTGGGACCATGCTCCCGCCCATGAGCTTCAACGCCCCACTGCCGTCGCAAGAAGCTCCGAAGAAGTCGGTCTTTGATCGGCTTGCAACTACCGCGACCCCTCTTAACGGGTTGCCCAAATCCAACGCCTCAGTCTTTAACAGGCTGGGCCAAAACTCCAATCGGCCTGTGAAGAAACCCGCGATATCTGAGGGGGTTATCCCGAAATGGATAGCCATCCCTGTTCCAACAAATGAAATCATCAGAGAGGCTTCTCCTTCTAAGGGATCGGTCTTCGCTAGACTGTCCGCTCCAACTCCCGCTTCATGTGAAGTCACCAAGGCTGCTTCCTCTGCTCGAAAGTCTGCTTTCGACAGGTTGGCCATCCCCACTCAACGGACATCGGTTTTCAATAGGCTGGCACCAACGGCAATCCTTCACCAGGACAGGGGCAAGAGGGATCCACCCCCGTAACTGAGCCAATACCATTTGCAAGACATGCTCGATGTCGCCACTGGCGCCGAGTGAGGAAGGCTGGGGGCAGTTCCCCTTCTGGACTTACTCCGCCAGCTCCAACGGTGGAAGTAGATGTTGCTGTTCCAACTGGGAACAGTTTTGAACCACTTAGGAGGGTGCGCAAAAATTCTCCGACCGCCATGCTAAAAAGATCTCCTCCGCCTGTAGAGAACGTTACAAAGGCGAAGGTAGAGCACCCACCTCAGCGGCTGTCCTCTAAAATTCACAAGGTCTGGCGACAGGTCCAAGACTCGGTGATCAATAAAGACTACTCCCGCCGACCGAAGAAGATAAAGGTTCAGCAAGAGAAGGACCACCCTGTCATACCACAAAAGGTGTCGTTTACTTGGGTACCCGCTGCAACGGCCCCCTCAACTTCGACCGCCCACAAAAGGAGAAGGCCGGAGAAAATCCCCGTGTCTGCGACGAATCTCAAGGGCATTAAAACTAAACGCCCCAAGTCTGGGGGCATGGTGGTGCACACTGTTTATATGGCATCCGGGAAAGAGGATAGCCGTATCTCCACGGGCCAACGACCACTCACCCGATCAGTGACAAAGGCTCAGGAGCAACAACAGCAAAAGCTCCAGGAGATGCTGACAACCATGGCCGCACTCACTGGGCCAAAAGAAAGCCCGGAAACATTGTCGGAGCAGCGTCAGGAATATGAAACTGATGTTGAATTCCTCCGAAGAATACTCGAGAGGAAAGACAAAGAGGCCGCGGAACAGGCGGCCAACATAAAACAAATGGCGCTTTTATTCCAAGATATGGTCGGAATGATGATACAGCTGGATCCTCCAGCTGAAGACCCTCCGATTGTCCTTGAAGACGACAGAGGGGAGACATCAAACCCTCTTCCTGCTTGTTCAGCAGCCAAGGAGGAGACCATCTCCAAAGACTCCTTTGACGACTATATAGCTCAACAGATACAAGCTCATCAGACGACCGAAGCGGCTAGCCAAATCATCAAGACTGGACAACCCTATCTGGGTTGGTACGACCAAATAAAGTATCCGCCGGGATACACGATCTTTAAGTTCCACGTGTATAAAGGGACGGGTAATCCACACCAGCACGTTTCTCAATTCAGAGCCCTGTACGGTAATACTGGGGGTGACGACAAACTGCTGCTTCGCCAGTTTGTTGGCAGTTTGTCGGAGTCAGCGTTTGAATGGTACTCTGAGCTCCCGAATGACTCCGTTAAGACATTTGCAGAAATGGAGCTACTGTTCATACAAAAGTTCGCAAGTGCCAGTGAACGCACCCCAATCATGGCATTAATCAAAACCAGGGTGAAGCCGGAAGAAACATGGGTTCAGTATGCAATCCGGCGGCGGAACCTATGGTCGAAATGTGAGCAACGCATCGAAGAAGCTCCTGCAGTAGGCATGTTCGTGGGTACCCTCGATCCGCAGGCGACCATATCCCAGTTCATGATGTTTTTCAAGCCGACTACCTTCCAGGCCTTGATTGACAAGCTGGCCCAGATGGATCAAATAGGCTATAGACCGTCTTCCTCGAAAATGGAGCCTCGAAATGAAAAAGGGGAAAGGGAAAATGACCTTCGTCGCCATTGCTCAGTAGCAACCCAGCGGCCCAAAACCAGCTGATCGCCAAAACGATAGACATCGATTCTTCAACGAGAAACAAAAACGCCCTTATTCGTTTCCCCGGGATAAAACGAGGAGACTGTTCGAGCTGGCGGTGCACAATAGGCTCATCAATCTGCCAGATCTAAGACGTCCACGGCAGCCCGGCGACACCAACAATCCTAATTACTGCCCCTACCACCGAGCAGTAGGCCATCCAATTGAAGATTGCTTCATCTTCAAAGGCTGGATTGAGGACCAATACCAACAGGGCAAATTCGCGCTGTCTGAGAATTGGAAGGTAAGCCCGCCCCAGCCACACACTCCTAAAAAGGTGGACACGCCGGGGGCATCGTGCTCTTTTATAGAAGAAGCTCCATGAGAGGTCGCTCTTTCAGCCAAAACGAAAAGAATGCTGAAAGATCTCCAAGCATGTCCGGCGATTAGGTGGATGAGCCCACTGGAGCCCGAGATTATTGAGGGGATGCTGAAGCCGCACCCAACGCTGAAAGTTGGTGAAGGTGGACAAAACATTCAGGCCAAGCCTCCAAAGTCTTTAAAGAAAAAGAAGAAGGCCAAGAAGCCCGTCCGACCCGAAGACAGCCGTACAGGTCTGCAGAAATACATCGATGCGCTAGAAGAATATAACCAGAAGGCATGGACCCCAATCACGTTGGATGAATTCTTTAAGCATGTTCTTGAGAATGAAGCCGATGACGCTGATGAAGGAGACAAGTCTTTAGAAGAGCCCGAGGATTAGTTGCAAGCTGCCACATGATCTCCCACTCATTAATAAATGGCAAAGAAGCTCCCGATGAAGAGAAACTGGGGGCAGATCCAGAACAGGAATCAAAATCCCTGGAGCCATCGAACGAATTGATTGACAGACTGCTGAGCGAAGCTCTTCAGAAAAGCAAATCTGACCGAGAGCATGAAACGGCCACATATGAAAGGGCCAAACGTTGGCGTCGCGTTGAAGAAGTTTCGGTATTAAGAAGTCAAAGAGTACCCCAACCGGATAGAAGTACTTCTGCCGCCAGCAAAAGCAAGTTTAAGACAAGGAATCAGTTCGCCAAAGCCCTGTCGATAGGAATGAAGTTGCCACCTTTCAAAGAAGACACTTCAGAAAATATGTTCCCCGACGAACTAGATGCACATCCAAACTACTGTTTATACCATCGGAGGATCACACACCTGATTTTAAAAAAGATTTAGCGTGCGTGCGCTTTCGAAAGATGAATCAAAAATATATGTTAACCGCAATCAAGAACGGCGTCGCTTGGTAGCTAGCCGGTGAGTACGGGTCGGTCGACAGGGATTTTGTGTATTCTCTAATTGTTCTAACGAGTTAATTCCAATTGTTGTCGAATCGATTATCACTAAAAACCTAATTACCTAAACTAGGGCAAATAATTAAAAGTTATAACTAGGGCAGATAAATAAAATCTATAATAGGGCAGGAAAATAAATCTATACTAGGGCAGGAAAATAAATTTAACTAGGGCAAAATAAAGAAAACTTACTCTAATTTTTATTTGATGCACTCTTCATACATTGCAGAAATTTACAGATCTGAATTTTGATAAAATGAAATGATGCACAAGAAGTGGCATAACCTAAAACAAGTTTTAGGGCTTCTATATATAGATTTATAGAAAACCCTAGGGTTACAATCGACGCACATCTGCTTTTACAAAAATACCCTCTAAGAAAAAGAACTAGTCAACGCTCACAGCCGCCTCAAGATTTTCCACCGACATGGGTAACACGTGGTCGCGGATCCGTGGCCAAAGCCCATGTTTGGCCGCGGTTCCGCGGCCGTATATAGGCCTTGTGGGCTCATTTTCTTTGGGCTGATTCCTGTTGCATTTTTCTTGGTTTTTCTTCAGTTTTTTTCTCAGATTGGCTTCTGGTTCTCTTCCAGATCTCCACAATGAATAAAGTCGTGGACTTTTACCGCTTGCTTCGTGTCGAAGTCTTGAACCTTGCTCTGCCTTTATGCTTTGTGAAATTGTCCATTGATCTTCGTTTAGTCTTCAAACTGTAGGCAAGATAAAGATTCTCTGTTTGTTGGTCGAAGTCTCACTTTTGCATCGTCTTTTCATCAATTTCACTGTTTTTATTCCGAGAACCTGTTACCTGCAACTATGTAGCAGACATGGGTCAAAAGCACCTGTTTATTTGTAAAATGAATAAGAATGGGGAATATAATAATGCAAAATTATGGTATGAACAAACACTCCCAAACTTATCTTTTGCTCGTCCTCGAGCAAACCTAGTTTTATTCTCAACAAAAACCTAACCTCACTTTCACAGGGAAACGCGATTGCACTGAGCTCGTGCAACAAGCCGTTAAACCTCTAGGTGTCCCTAGTAGGAGGAGTGTTGTCTCCTGAGGGTTTTCAGCGGATACTACCCACAAAATCCTATCAAATAGGCACATTGACTTTTATTCTCCAATTTGGTTTTCTAACAAGAAATTCTTTTATCTTCGACTCATAAATTATCCACCCATATTCTTCACGCTTTCTTATCATTTAACTTAAGATTATATATGTTCTGTAGACTTACTTAGCTTTCGGCATCTCTTAAGTTTTCCTTCTGGGGTTCCATCTCAACTTAGGAATTTTTATCATCTCTATTAAAGGTATAAGTCCTATTCTTCATTCCTATCTCTTATCTAAACCCCAATCACATACCCCTACGTGTGTGTATATATCACCCTTACACTTGGAAATTCAAATCAAGCAATTATACTCTTGTCCATTGTCCAAAGCACTTCTTGATTGGTGAATTTTTAGATGAAATTGCTCACACATTCTTCATGCGACCGTTAATACTTCTTGAGGTACTAACGACCGATTACAAAATGTGGTTGCACATTAAGGCGTAATTCCTCGTCTTGTAATACCTAAGGCTTTTAGCAGTGACTCCCAAACCAGTTGGTCTAAGGCACTAGGTGATAAATCACCCTCGCTATATAATTTTTCTATTTATGCAGTCTTAAGTAATTACAAAAACCAGTGTTCATTTTTTATCTCTTTATTCACACTTGAATTTTTATTTTATCGTACTAAGGACTTTAGACAAGAGCATTTCAAGGTCTCCTCTACTATTCCAAGTTTCAAGGTTCGTGTTTGTGCAATTTGTAGGGTATATATTTTCAGAATTTAGACTTAAGCTAGGAATTATTTTTCAGACTTACACTTCAATAAAAATATCAATATTTTTCCCTTGTTTTAACTTAGCCCAGGAAGTCAACTCGAAATTTGCCTATTTCTAAATAAACTACAAAGACATATACTTTCTACCGTTAAATTTTAAGAAAGGTTATTTTTAGGGTTTTTAATCTACTAAGTCTCGATCTAGTTGTTCCTAGCTAGTTAACCTATTTGTCAAACTCAAGTCAATTATGGCCAAAATTGAATATTTTAATTTTTATAATTTTTAAATTTTTCAATTTTTATGAGTTTTAAAAATAAGTATGTAAATGCAAAAATGTACATATGAATGCGAAAGAAAAAAGCTTACCGAGCACACCCCCAAACTTAAACTTGACAGTGTCCTCACTGTCAGGCTACACCAAGAGGGTCAAAATATCGGCACTCCTCTGTTTATTTATTTATAATTTTTTTTATTTTTTTTTATTGTTAAAGGAAAAAAACAAAATAATATACAACAAGGTTCCCCCCAAACTTATATGAGACAGTGTTTCCACTTTTTTAAGCGTTAAAGTTCAGAGTTAGGGAGGAGAAAAATCAAGCTATACAAGGCCTTACACAGACCAAAGGTTAGAACCAACCATTCAAAAATTCTATCATGATAATGGTAGGGTTGGTGAAAGAATGGAGTGTAGAGAAAAGAAATGAGAAGCACACGAGACCGTGTGGAAATAGAAGCGATATACGGTCTCAGTGGAGGAGAAGAATGGCGGAAGAGAGAAAGAAGTGCAATATGAACTTGAGGGCGTAAATCGAGTGAATAAATTAGCGCAATTTGTGATGACCGATGTGTTAAAAGCGATTGTGCTAATCTATCAACCCGTCAAGAAATGGGGTCAAATCCCTCAAGATTCGCAAGAAAACATGGGTACGTCGAACTTGGTAAACCATCCATTGAAAGTGAAAGCGTGACGAATTCTTGCTCGATCGAAACGATAGGAAGGACGAAAGGGAGTGATTTAGGGATAGTCTTATTCTCATCTAAGTAATATATCTCGAACTTGAAGGATTCCATCAATGGTTCGAAATGACTGTAAGCAACCGAGTCTGATGGTTCAACTAACTCATCTGAAAATTTAAAAGACTCAAACTCGGGAGGTGAGTTTTCAATATCGTCCGAAAAAGTGAAACACTCGTAATCGTTATCAGCTGTGAGAACTGTGTCAGATTCAAAGAGGAACGCACTAATGGCGTCAAAACCATTGTGATCAAACAGAAATTTTTCAAGCTCACAGTCCTCAACCGTGATCTTTTGCGTAGTCGGAACGATGGAAAGGAGTGGGTTTGATTTAGGAAGTATAACAGTTAAAGGTTCAGGAGGATGAGTTGGAAAATCCAACACATCAAACACAAATGGTTCATCCTCAATACTATCCTCAATACTCACCTCAATACTATCCTCAAAATTCTCCTCAAAATTTAGCCTATCCATGCCATTATCATCAAAATCAAGACGCATATGAGGTTCGGGAGAAACAATTAATGACTCGGGATGATGAACTGGAGATAAAATTTCAGTCAAATTTACGGGTTCATCATCCAAAATATTCCCGGCGTCTATATCCTCAATCAAGTGAAAATAAATTTTTCCGGACACCTCATCAAAAGCATGGATATTTATCAATTCAGGTTCTAGATTGGAGATGTAAAGATCGAAAGGATTAGGTGTGATTTCACTCGAAAGAGACCCTTCACAATCTGGCAAATCAAGCACTACAAAGTCGCACAACTCATTAAATGTTTTATTTTCAACTGATGAATCATTTGGGACATTTGTTTGAAAACTAGAGTTGTGGAATTCAATTGATAATGGGTAGGTTTGATTTGGAAGGGCGCACAGCTCACTCTCACCACTCAAATTCTTACTTTGTCCAACCGCCTCATCATACATTAAAAGATTTGAAGCTAGTTGGAAACTAGCTACCGGTTCACTAGGTTGCATAAGGGCGGCAATGGACGCATCCAAATTCCTCATCTGTCGGTTTGTTGCTGCAATGTACGCATCCAACGACTGTTCCAAACTAGACATGGGTTGTGAAGGGGTTTCGGTAAAAGATTCAAAATTGTTTGGATACGTGAAACTCCCAAATGGTTGTGTAGAATCTATGTCTAGTGAAGGTGCGGAAGTCGGGTAGGACTGGTAGGAATTGAATGGTTGGACCTGAGTAGGATCGACATTTGGATAAAAAGGTGAATGGACTTGTTGATCCCAAGAACTAGAAGTGTTGAAAGGAGTGAAAGATCGGTTACAAGATTGTTCAATATGTTCAGCTATAGACATGGGTTTCGGAGTTACAACAGGACTCTCAAAAGGGGTATCAACGTAAGAAGGTTGTGAAGGTTGAAATGGTTGATACAAAGTGGATTGCGGAGTCGAACTGTTTCTCCTAGATGCTTCTATTCGATCTTTCAAAGAAATTTTGGGCATGGAGGGGTCGTCCGTAATTCGACCAAAACAATTCGCGTAGGAAGCAATGTTTGGATGAGGATACCAAAGTTCGGCAAGAGTTTTATGAGGTGGGGTACCCATGATGTAGTAAAGGAGAAGAAAAAGAATGTGGGGTGCACGGATTTCTTAGCGACAAAATTTTGCAAGTTTTTATAAAATTTTCCTCTCTTTTTTTTTATATGTGGAGCTTTTTGCAAAAAAATTCGATAAAGGGCTTAGACACACTTTCAATCAACCACAAATGCACAATCAGGCATAGATCTAGGGTCACCTAGGTCAGCTAGACAGCTCCTAACTGTTCCAAAGGGCTAGAAATAGGACCTCAAACCGCCTCTTCACCGCCAATTGCGGCCAGGTAAGTGCCAGGTGAGTGGGAGGCTCTCCACTACAAGTAGTAGCCCTAATTAAGTAACCACTCGCCTTAGACACACTTGCCTAGACACCACAAAGTCAGATTAGGATCAACGGCCGATGCATACAACTAGTCCTCTGTCCTATTGAGCGCGATGTCCTTAGGACGTATATAGGGAGGACTTTCTTGCTCGACATGATAGTATGCTATCTGGTTACTCTTTACCTTAACGTGTACACTGATTGTCTCTCTGTTACATATTGGTAAAGCCCTTAGGATGTGTACTTGACTATCTGGACTATGATGCGGATCATACTAGTGGGGACATGGTAGTCCATAAGTACATCCTTCAAAGTCCCTAGTCGTGGGTGTATCGAGACGGGGCATCGATATACCAGAGTAGACTTGCGTATACCTTCTCGACCCATACAGATGGGCGATGGATGATCCCATATCCATTGGTGTTTGACATCAGAGATGATATACGGGTGCTCAGTAGAGACTGGGTACACTGGACGGACTCGCCGAGAACTCCCAGATGGTATTATACCTTACGTCAGATGGCAGTTCTCTGGTGATACTGGTACAGAGTAGTCTGTTGACCCGAGATCGTCATAGAGTCTTGTGTGGTTCCCACTGTGCTTTGATTTCCACCTTACCACGTCCAAGAGGGCGTGCAAAACGGTGGTTTTTGGGTACAGTCCCGAGTCACATGGAGGCAATGAGCGATAGAAGGGGATTCGTCTCTCCCGGTATAGGGAGTTGATGTTGCGCTGTGTTCGATTGGCTATAACCGGAAATCCCTGGCCAGGGTTGCTGAGATTTACTGGTAAGTGTTACCAGTAGTTTCTCGAATTGTTATAGACCTCATATCGACACGACTTATCGAGCTATTGGGGTCTGACGTTTACCACCCCTAAGCGAGATATGCGACATATCAGACGACGAGACCGGACTGTACGGTAAGTGTTGCTGGTTGGATTCACAGGAGTGTGAGCGGGCTTGCTCGTCGATCTTCTAATCGCTCAATACCCGGATGGCCGTTACGTTTAGCAGACCGCTTGCGGCTTGTGGGTGTTTGATATGATCATCATCTGCTGCCGGCGTATTGACGAGTCTTTAGAGTCCTACACAGAGGTTTCCTGGCTCAAGCGAAACGAAATAGGAGCGCATATGAGATATGTGCGGGACCGAGAATAATGCGTGTATGTGATACCGTATTCTATTCTCGCGATGAATGTGTCGAATGGTTGTATGCGATATAATCTAGTTATCGAATCGAGGATTGATTCGATAAATCGATACATTGTATACTAGTCGGTTGTGTGCGACATGACCGGATCATTGAATCAAGTGTTGATTTAATGATTTAATGTATAATTATATATTTGATATATTACTTTGCATTAACTAGTATTGGTTCATTTAAATTGGATTTTCTCACTTAATGTGCACATTATATATGTGATATATTTTTGTGTGCACTAGTTTGTATCATGTTTGATGATACATGCTCACTTGGGTTTGTGTATAGATTAAACCATGGTTGTGTAATGGTTAGGGTTTTCTTTTTATTATTCATTTATTTATTTATTTCTTTTTGGCAAAATAAAAGAAAAATGGTGGCTTTCTTTGGATGCATGTTGAAGCTTCATGAAGCTTTGACTAAGTCACCATTTTTTGTCTTCATACCTAACCTAACCATTCACTTAACCTTAGTTTAGTCTCTACACTTGACCATGGTTATTATTATGATAAGTATTCTTTTTCATTTCCTTTCTTAATAACTTATCATAACATTTTTCATCTTCTTCTTCTTCTTCTTCAAGAAGAAGCTTGCCTCCATCAATGGCAACTTGAGAAAATGAGTGAGAAATCCAATTCTAAAGTGAACACACTTCCTATTTCTTCATCCTCTACCACTTGCCAAGTAGTATAGGGTGTTTTCTTCACAAGTTTCATGACTTGGTGAAGTGGGAGCTTGATCTTGTGATGCCTCGACGTAGATCATCTTCGGCATCGAAGTCGACGACCTAGCCCGCCCATTTTTCCGATGAAGCCGACGCTAGAGCCCGGAATTCGATTTGGACAGCGAGGAGACTTTATTGCGGAGCTATGGAGGTGGAGGACCGGATCTACAAAGGTTGTATTTCCGTTCTTTTAGTTAAGTTGTTAACTAGTTTCATTTATCGCCTAAAATCTAGTTAACGATCCGTATTAGGGTTTCTCGGCACCCGTAAAATTTGAAATTGGCATGGTTGATGCCTTGTGAGACCTCATTAGAGTGCCTAGGAACCCTACAGTGGTATCAGAGCCTAGCTAGAGCCTTAGGCGATGCGTAGACGGAGTTTGAAGTCCGATCGAACCGAAATCCCATTTCCAAAATGCTCTCTGGACTTTTTTCAAAAACTGGGTTTTTTCCAGATTAAAAATTGCTAAAAAATTCAGCAGGGTCTTAGTTGAATTACTGTGAAATTCGAGGGGCTAACTCATCTAAAGCGCGGCGGAACCGCGGCATAAGCATGCCTTATGCGGCGGTTCCGCGGCCATATGATGACGTCAGCCCTCCATTTTTGCACAGTAATTTGTCTCTTCTGGTGCTGGATTTTCTGGGAATTTTTAATATTTATTCAAGAGTTGAATATTCTGGGGTGTTTTGGAGCTTCGTTGATTCGATCGGAAATTTCAAACTTTGTCTATGTGGCTTTCCGGATAATTTTTGAATATGTTAAAAAGTTAAACCGGATAAAAATACCCAATTTTTTCCCTGTTGGGAAATTTCCAAGAGTTGGATTTTTCCGTGGTTTAAAGACGTTCTAAGTAGTGCAAGTAACGTGATGGTCCCTCTAGAAGACAACAATCCTTAACTCGATTATGTGACCGTCTTGAACCGCCCTTTGAACCTTCGGGTTTGGGGCAGTACGGCGTGCCACATGTGAGGCGTTGGCTTGACCCTTCTACGGCTGGACCGTTGGTACTGAGGCACGAACTGAATGTTTTTAGACTTATTTCATGTGTTGAGCTGTATCGGGAAAACTTGGGTGTTCGATTGTTCGATCGGAAAGTTTAACATTTTCTATTTATCCGGAATGTGATACAATAATTGGAATTCACAATAAGTTATGAGATAACTGAATGAATATTATAAACATAGCAGTTTAGTCTCACTTGATCGGTTGCCACGGAATTTTGATGCGATCAAAAGTCCGTCGCAATCACGTAGCGTACGCGGATACTCGCCGGGTAAACTTAATAGACAGCCTCACTCCATAGCCCCGACCAAGTGACTGTAGGAGAACCCCGTCGCCGAAAGCATCCGTTCGGGTGCTCGCGGCAGCGGTGTTCCGCCTTGGTGCACTTCGTCGACGGTATCGGGGGTGCGGCCGTCTACTGAAGTTTGCGACGAGTATTCGATCAGGATGTCGGGAATCTTGTTGAATTACCCGACTTGATATTGAAAAGTGTTTTCGATAATGAGACTAAAATGCGGGGTTTATAATTGTTAGGCATGCGATGTCTAAAGAATTCATTTGATTAGGCATGCGATGTCTAAAGAGATTGCGGATTCCAACTGTTGTAGTTTTACACTTTCTTTTCTGTGACCGTAAGTGTAATATGTGATATCGCCGGTTTCGTTGCTATATGTCAACGACAATTGGGATGCGCATATTTACTTACGTTGATGACATGTGATGTTATGTGTTGCTGGATATGTTATATTGGATCGTCGTGTTTGAATAGCCGGGGTTTTTTATGTGAGATGAGTGTTTTTCATTTTCATTCATGTAAAAACTTGTATGTAATATTCTTTTATTGGGGCGCTTCCAGGTTGCGGAAGATGTCACCTTTTGTATATTATTTACTTTTCCGCACTAGGATAGACCCAAGGAGGAGGGCACAAGTAACCGGGTTCTGGAGTCCAGTGGGAGACCAACTCGAGGAGTCGAGTCCGGGTCTCCTAATTCTAGAATTGGTAGGGTTGCTTGCCGCTCTCGTAGGGGTCTAGGGGTGTGGGTTTGGCTATTCATCGCGACCGTGGAATCCGTGTTTTATACTGGCTCGTATTGAAAACACGGACGTCCTAGTATATCCAATATTTCATATGATTCTTCTGCTGTGATATCTGTGATGTGATCATTTGATATGTTCTGTGATGGATACTGTATATAGTATATATGATATATTATATAGGCGTTACTTATGTTTTACACCCGCGCTAGCCCTGCCCCGCTCTGCCGTTAGTTACCTAACCTAACGGTGCACGAGAGGACATCAAGGCGAATGCGGATGGCATAAGTGTACGTCGTATTTATCTGTGATGTTTAGGTAATTTAAATGATGGGACTTCATTAATGAGATTAATGAAATAAAAGAAACCTAAGATGTTGTGGAATCGAATTTCAAAAATAAAACAGGTAGCTACAGTTCTTGCTTTGCACAGCGGTATATGTGATATATCCTGCACCTTATTCGATAAGGAAAGGACCGAGATCCCTTCACCGGGAGTGACTCCTTTAGCAATAACTGGAAGATGCTACACACTCGGTTTGTCTTTTGATTGCTTCTATAGTTTCTGCTTTGCACAGTGATATATATGATATATCCCGCACCTCATTCGACGAGGAAAGGGCCGACGATCCCTTCACCGGGAGTGACCCCTTTAGCAAAACTAGAAAAGCCTCAAAAGCACTCCATTTTAAAATCATTTGATTCTACAACGATATCAAGTTCATTACGCAATAGGTTTTCAGAAAAACCTGTCGTAGCCCTCCGTCATTTCAGATAAGTACTAGTTAGTATTCGTGCTACGTTTGTTGACTATGTTAAGGCGTAGTGTGCGGTAGCTAATTAGTGCTTATCTGCATAAGCATATGATGTGATTGGATTAGGGTAGTCGTGCGACTTTGTTGACTATGTTAAGGGTCGTGCGGGTAGGTTTAATTCAATCGGGAAATGACGGGTTGAACTTGACTAGCACTTATGATTTGTTGACTATGTTAAGGTCATATAGCTGCTAGGGGCAAAATATTATCGGGAATTTCAAGTGTTGAAATTTGCAATGAGATTGCATACCTTCTATGAGATAGTTGGATCCCGATACCCGCTGCGAGTAATTGTTACTCCTGGGAGAATTTTACGCATTACAATTAGCCGATCAAGTAGGTGTCTAGAAAGGTGTCAACGGGGTTACGCCTCTGGGAAAACGAGGTTTACATTAATTAGGTTCGTGCGAAAGTACGGGGGACCTCCCTCAAAGTACCGACACTGGCCTGGCTGAAAGTTTGGCGAACTTGTAGTGTGTAATTAATCCCGGCTAGTCTTTCCTTTAAGGGTTTGAAGAAAGATTTGATAAAAAAGCAGTGGGAGCCATCCTGATTAGATAAAATAAAAACCAATCTATTCTTGCAAGAGCGCACGCTGAGTGTTTTCTTCTTTCTCTCTCTCCAGGTAGCGACCATATCACGCCTTAATCAAGATAATAATACGGATTATTGACCGAACCCGCTTGTTATACTGAGCTGGGGAACGTTGGTCCCGCTCCAACTTATAATTGTTATAAGACAGAGCAGGAAATTGAGGAATACCAGATTTTCCGTGCCGCCCAAACGAAGAAAGTGCATATGATGCATCATCTTCGGGTGTGTTCATTATAAAGAACTGTTTCTCTGAATTCTCTACGTCCTGGGTATTTGATACCGGATCAGGATCCCAGATATGTAATCTGTTACATAGGGCTACAGAAAGGTAGAGAACTGAGAACGAGTGATAAGTTTCATGAGACAGAAAATGGGGCAAGTGTTGCAGCCAAGTCTGTTGGTCACTGTCACCCTGTATTCCAAATACATTGATTCTGAACGAATGTTATTAGATACCGAACCTGATATACAAAATCATATCAGTCTCTTTATTAGTAAAGAAATGATAAAATTTTGTATTGTTGGATAATGTTTTGAACATTTCCTATATCAAAAGTTGATCGGTTCAGGCACGTTATCTAAAAGCATTGAAGTTCTAAATCAAACTACAGTTCTTAGTATACGGATCACACACAAGAGGAAGAGTTCAGAAATGAACGAATCCTTCTTGAAGTATTGTAGACTAGGTCATATCAATGCGACCCGACTAGCTAAAGTTACATATAGATGCATATTTAAATCAGTTTGAATTTACATCTTGTGAAACTCGCCAGTCATGTCACAAAGATTAGATGACCATAGCCCTGTTTATTGGAAACAGAGAAAGAGTTAGTGAACTCTTGGGATGATACATGTTGATGTATGCAAGTCCCCTGTCTACACATGCCAAGACCGGTTCTTTGTACTTCATTATATTCTCTGATAATCTCTCAAGATTCAGACCTATGTTCCTGTTGAAACACAAGTCCGAACCTTTTGAGATATTCATAGAATATAAGTTAGAAGTAGAGAACCAAAATACGGGTATAAGTATTATATCCTATGATGAGATCAGGGAGGAGAATACTTGAGCACGGAAATCCTGGTCTATTCTAAAGGAGAATGAGATTCTCTTTCAGCATTACTCCTCCGTATACACCATAGCACGATGGTATATCGGGGCAGAGCAACCACACCCTATATGATAAGGTGTGCTCTATGATGAGTACTACTGAGTTACCTGTTTCCTTTTGGGAGTTATGCACTTGAGAAGCTGCATACCTATTGAAAAGGGTTCAAATCAAATCAGTTGCCTACCACTTCATATGTGATATGGAAAGGGAAGAGCCCATGTCTTAAGCTAGTTAAGATTTGGGGTTGACCGGCCTATGTCTAAAAGCAAAATCCGGACAAGCTCAAGGCAAGGTCTGTAATGTAAAACTGGAAAGATTCCAGCTATACAAACTGCAGCTGATGATTTGATAGAACCAAAGAATTCAGTAGAAACCAACGAACCTCAGCCTCTCCGCCGATCTAGTAGGGTTCCTCACCCACCTGAGAGATACTTCTGTTTCTCTATGACAGTGGGAGCGAGGATTGCATCATGAGATGATGACCCAACTAGTTTCGAGCTGGCCATCAGGAGTGTGACTCTGTAAGAATGGCTGGATGCTTAGTGATCTGAGATGGAATCTATATACACCAACAAAGTATGGACTTTGGTTGCTATATCTGAAGGGTTAAATCCCCATCAGGAGCAAGTATATCTTGAGAAGATTACTTGGTGTACTTGGAAAAGTTGAGACTTTCAAAGCTAGACTTGTTAAAGGTTTTCGTCATCGACCAGGCGTGGATAATGATGAAACCTTTTCCAGTGCCTATGCTTAAGTCCATCCAGATCCTACTTGCCACGGCTATATACCATGACTACGATATCTGGTGGTTGGGTGTCATGACAGCTTTTCTAAATAATGTTTTAGAAGAGAACGTCTGTAAGTACACAGCCAGAGAGCTTCGTAAACAGTGGGAGCAGCGGAAACGTGTGCAAGATGTTTTATAGGATAAAGCAGGCATCGCAGAGTTGGAACGTCTGTTTTGATGAAGTAGTCAAAGAGTTTGACATCATCAAAATGGTAGATGAACCTTGTATAAACAAAAAGGTAGTAGGGAGTATGGTGACGATCCTCGTAGAGTACGTGGATGACATACTCTTGATAGGGAAGGAGTTTCCTATGCTACGCTCGATCAATCTCCGCTTATCACACTGATTCTCCACATAGGATCAAAGTGATACCTACTAAATCCTGGGTTTTGGATCTATGAGATAGATCTAAATGGATGTTAGGATTCTCACTAGTTGTAGTGAGATGGTATCACTTGATCCTGGGGAAAATCACTGGAAGTGTTCCAGGGTGATAAAGACGACTGAATGTCAGTCACAGGCATTGTCTTTACCCTCAGTGCAGGGACAGTATGTTGGAAGAGTTCCAAGATAGATACCGTGGCATACTAGATGATAAAGGCTGGATACATCGCTACTTAAGATGCTACCAAAGAGGCTGTCTGGGTGTATATTAGTTCATGAGATGAACTTAGTTCCTCCCATTGTGTGACAATGGAGTTGTGGCTTATGCCAAGGAACGTCCGTCCCATCAGTGATCCAGACATATTCTAAGGCCGTATTACCTGATCATGGAGATGGTTGATCTCCAGGGGATCGAGGTTAGGAGAGTAGACTCAGAGGACAACACGGCGGATCCACTCACAAAGGCCTTTTCCCAGAGAGAGACTTTTATGGGATGGTTGAGTATGAGATACTACAACCACTGCTATCAGATGGCCCTAGTGCAAGTGGGAGATTGTTAGTTATATGTATGCCCTAGAGGCCATTACTATACATAGGATGTATATTGTAGTGGATGCTTAGACATATATAGGGAGGACTTTCTTGCTCGACATGATAGTAAGCTATCTGGTTGATCTTTACCTTAACGTGTACACTGATTGTCTCTCTGTTACATGTTGGTAAAGCCCTTAGAATGTGTACTTGACTATCTGGACTATGATGCGGATCATACTAGTGGGGACATGGTAGTCCATAAGTACATCTTTCAAAGTCCCTAGTCGTGGGTGTATCGAGACGGGGCATCGATATACCAGAGTAGACTTGCGTATACCTTCTCGACCCATACAGATGGGCGATAGATGATCCCATATCCATTGGTGTTTGACATCAGAGATGATATACGGGTGCTCAGTAGAGACTGGGTACACTGGACGGACTCGCCGAGAACTCCCAGATGGTATTATACCTTACGTCAGATGGCAGTTCTCTGGTGACACTGGTACAGAGTAGTCGTCATAGAGTCTTGTGTGGTTCCCACTGTGCTTTGATTTCCACCTTACCACATCCAAGAGGGCGTGCAAAACGGTGGTTTTTGGGTACAGTCCCGAGTCACATGGAGGCAATGAGCGATATGAGGGGATTCGTCTCTCCCGGTATAGGGAGTTGATGTTGCGCTGTGTTCGATTGGCTATAACCGGAAATCCCTGGCCAGGGTTGCTGAGATTTACTGGTAAGTGTTACCAGTAGTTTCTCGAATTGTTATAGACCTCATATCGACACGACTTATCGAGCTATTGGGGTCTGACGTTTACCACCCCTAGGCGAGATATGCGACATATCAGACGACGAGACCGGACTGTACGGTAAGTGTTGCTGGTTGGATTCACAGGAGTGTGAGCGGGCTTGCTCGTCGATCTTCTGATCGCTCAATACCCGGGTGGCCGTTACGTTTAGCAGACCGCTTGCGGCTTGTGGGTGTTTGATATGATCATCATCTGCTGCCGGCGTATTGACGAGTCTTTAGAGTCCTACACAGAGGTTTCCTGGCTCAAGCGAAACGAAATAAGAGCGCATATGAGATATGTGCGGGACCGAGAATAATGCGTGTATGTGATACCGTATTCTATTCTCGCGATGAATGTGTCGAATGGTTGTATGCGATATAACCTAGTTATCGAATCGAGGATTGATTCGATAAATCGAAACATTGTATACTAGTCGGTTGTGTGCGACATGACCGGATCATTGAATCAAGTGTTGATTTAATGATTTAATGTATAATTATATATTTGATATATTACTTTGCATTAACTAGTATTGGTTCATTTAAATTGGATTTTCTCACTTAATGTGCACATTATATATGTGATATATTTTTGTGTGCACTAGTTTGTATCATGTTTGATGATACATGCTCACTTGGGTTTGTGTATAGATTAAACCATGGTTGTGTAATGGTTAGGGTTTTCTTTTTATTATTCATTTATTTATTTATTTCTTTTTGGCAAAATAAAAGAAAAATGGTGGCTTTCTTTGGATGCATGTTGAAGCTTCATGGAGCTTTGACTAAGTCGCCATTTTTTGTCTTCATACCTAACCTAACCATTCACTTAACCTTAGTTTAGTCTCTACACTTGACCATGGTTATTATTATGATAAGTATTCTTTTTCATTTCCTTTTTTAATAACTTATCATAACATTTTTCATCTTCTTCTTCTTCTTCTTCAAGAAGAAGCTTGCCTCCATCAATGGCAACTTGAGAAAATGAGTGAGAAATCCAATTCTAAAGTGAACCTACTTCCTATTTCTTCATCCTCTACCACTTGCCAAGTAGTATAGGGTGTTTTCTTCACAAGTTTCATGACTTGGTGAAGTGCGAGCTTGATCTTGTGATGCCTCGACGTAGATCATCTTCGGCATCGAAGTCGACGACCTAGCCCGCCCATTTTTCCGATGAAGCCGACGCTAGAGCCCGGGATTCGATTTGGACAGTGAGGAGACTTCATTGCGGAGCTATGGAGATGGAGGACCGGATCTACAAAGGTTGTATTTCCGTTCTTTTAGTTAAGTTGTTAACTAGTTTCATTTATCGCCTAAAATCTAGTTAACGATCCGTATTAGGGTTTCTCGGCACCCGTAAAATTTGAAATTGGCATGGTTGATGCCTTGTGAGACCTCATTAGAGTGCCTAGGAACCCTACACCTCCCTGTATCTTTGCTCGCTCGGGGCAACCGCTAATCCTGTGCTGACTGGATCTGCAAATCAAGCACTGTCCCTTGGCACGGCGACAGTCCTTCTGGGTATGCCCATCTCTATTGCAGTAGCCGCAAACTATGTTTTGTCTCTGGGGGCGATGCTGGGAAACAAATGGGCGCTTCATCTGAGTTGTTCCAGGCCGGTTAACCGGTATGGCTCCTCGAGAAGGTGCATGGGTATGTGCTGGAACGACTGGGGGCTTCCTGAACTTGTTGATCAATTGCTCCTGAATTCTCGCCGCGTTGAGTACTTGTGCAAAAGTCTTCAACTCCAGTGATGCGATCAATGGCTGCAGCTCGAAATCGAATCCCTGCAAGAAGCGTCTGGCCCTGGTAGCCTCTGAAGCGACCATGTATGGAGCAAATCGGCTCAGGCGGTTGAACTCTGCCGAATATACGTCCACGAGGCGGCCATTCTGTTTCAGTAGAATGAATCTTTCCTCCATCTCTGCCTTGGTGGTGGAAGGGAAATAATGGTCCAGGAAGCACTACTTGAATTTACTCCATTCGATCGGCCTCTCCAGTCTGCTTTCTTCCACTGTCCACCAAGTACGGGCATCATCTTCCAACTGAATCTTTATCACGTTCACCCTATCTTCATCTGGTACCCTGACGGCCGTCAGTAAGTTCTCCATGTTCACTAGCCATTGCTCGGCCTCTAGTGGTTCGGCTAGCCCTGTAAACACAGCTGGGTGCAACCTCCGGAAATCTGACACGGTGCCAGCCCTGGCAGAGTAAGCTGGTGGAGTAGTGCCCTCGGGGGCGGTAATGAGTGCGGAAGGTCCCCCTGCAGCGGTAATAGCCCTGAGTCCCTCGGCGAGTAAGTCCGACTTCCTCTCCTGAGCTTCTGCGAGAGAGGTCAGTGCACTAAGTATCCTTTCCGTGCGATCCTGAGAACTTGAGTCCGAGGAGTGGTCGTTCGGGGACGTCATATCGCTGGAAGATTCAAAAGGATAAGATTAGATTCAAGGATAAAAATCAGGAATAGTGAAGCGGAAATAATGTAATACAGTGTAGTTAATGCTATCCCTTGTTACTAAACCTAGCTCTGATACCAACAAAACCATGTCACGCCCCGCTTCCCAAAATACGGAAAATGAGGGATGACTAGGCCAGCCATGCTCCTACGGTCAAGGAATAATCCCGCCGTAGTCACACTTCGGCTTCTAGCATTACATGGTAATCAGTAAACAAAGCACAGCAGTAAAGGAAATACATCACTAAAATATTACATCAAATTTTCATTGTTCACAATTCACAAATAAACAGGAAAGAACTACTAACCGAGTTTGAATACAAGATCTCTAGAGAAAACAGAAAACGAAGAAAAGGTACTCAGGCTAGATCTCCGTCAGCTCGAAAGGTAAATCCGACTCCTGCGCTGGTTCTTCCTCGAGGTCTGAGCATGCACACTCGGGTCGTCAGAGCGACGTAATAGCAATTTTTATATTAATGACATGAAACATGCAAATATGATAATAACAGTGAAAGTAAAATGCTGATAATCGCTGTCACTAAATGATGCAAAGTATGATCTGTGTCCCTATCAGTCTCTAGGTCATGTTTGAAATCGTATAGTGGAAAGGAGGATCATGTTTAACAGGAGTCTCGTACATACCCGAGATAACGGCCCACACGCCCGGGACATAACCCTGTCAGCCGGATCGCTAGATCCTACCTAATATATATAAGAATCACTGTTCGAATGATCATCCTCTAAAACACGGTCCCGCTAAATACGATGCTCTTTCCACTTCGATTTCCCCTTTTTCTCCAGGTTTACACTATTGATGATTATGATTTAGTCGTGTACAAGTATACCAATAGCACGGTTTTGTCACTGTTCACTGTATTAATCACCGTCACGAATCATTCACTTTCCATTGGTGTACTTGACACTCCTAAACCAATATCATTCACACACGATAATGCAATGTCCACTGAATAATAACGCGCACTAACACTATGTATATGGCAATTGGGTAAGGTATGTGTATTTATGCAGTTAACAAGTCATGTGTAATATGAACCAATATGCACGTCATGAGCTCACAAAAATTGCAGTAATTCATATGTTTAGAATTCAGCGAAATAATACAAATATGATAACAAGTACACTCTGTCGGAAGTTCAGAAAAATTGGTTTCAGTACAATCGGGTTTCTGGTATTCAAGTTACAGCCGTTTCAATTTAAGTGCTCGCTGCAGGAAATTCAGTTTCTGAACTGAACGTCCGTTTCGTGGCACAAATTTCACCCAGTTGAGATCAGAATTTAGCAATACTACAGTTGAATGAAATATAGGGTTTTCAATAAGGTTTTCAACGCAATAGACGGATTCTCAATCCCGTCTGTACATCAGAAGTTATGCACTGTTCAACACTAGGGTATCAGTTCAGTTTCTGTTTGGGACTGCTATGCGCCCTGATCTTTTAAATTGCAGTTTAAATAGTAAACGATGATAAAGTGGGGTGAAATCACTTGCGTTATTTATCTAACAGATTCATCTTCAATAAAAAGCAGGGTTCCCCAACAAAAAAGTTCAGGCAGTGAAGGGGTAAGCATTACGAGACAGAAAACAATAATCAGAGCTGCTCTGGACTGCAGTCCAGAGCCGCTCTCCGAACCAATTCTCGTCATAATTTCAGTACAGAAACAATTAAGAACTTGTATAGGGTTATAGGTCATCGAGTCGGCTTCGATTTGAGCCCTTGAACGCCTCATTTCAATATTTACACAAATAATTGTGATTTTAACAATTTTCAGGTGCGGGAAATTCCCAGTTTTTACGGGTGTAATTGGGGGTGATCGTTTAAGTCGTTAACAGTCATATTTTTCAGTGAAATTTCTACAAAAGGTTCATTGCCAGACGGTCCAAAATATGCAATTGAGTTCCGTCAAATTAAATGAAGGTTTTTATTGGGATCTTGCATCGAACAGTTATGTCATATAAGTTTTCATGAATCGTAAGCATAGAATTAATACTGTTTAGTTTTGTAACGGGAATAAACTAGCATGTAGCAAGTAGGGTACTTACCTGGAGACGTTTTGGCAACGCACGGCAGCGGCAACGGCACTAACACGTGACGAACGGCGCGGTTTGGATGCATGACCTCGGCTCGCGTTTCGGTTTTGTCGTCGGAGTTGTCCGGGGGTGGCTCGTGTTCGCTGGAAGCGGAGAGGATGCTCTGTGGATCTCCGGGGATGTGCTGGAATCGACGATGGTCGGCGGCGTCGCTCCGGCGATGTGCACAGTGGGTGTCGGAGCTTGGTGTTTAGGGTTTGAAAGAGAGAGAGAGAGGTAGTGGGGAATGGGTTTGTAGGTTTTGGAGGTGTTGGTGATGCTGATGAGGGTGTAGGGGTGTCGACGAGTTGGTTCAGGTCAGTGGGGGCTCACCGGCGTCGAGGTGCAGGGGTGGCCGAGATGGGTCGAGTGAGGTTGGGCTCGGTGGTTGAAGGGAGAGCGTAGGTAGCTCTGTTGGTGGAGAGGAGTGAAAGAGGGGGTTGCAGTCGTTGTCCTCATCGTCGTCGGTGAGGGTGAGCGGCTGCAGTGGGTTCGTGGGAATTTTCGAGAGAGAGGAGAGTTTGAGAAAAAGTGTGAGGGAGAGAGGTGTTGGAGACGCGGAGTGGTTTGAGAGGCGCGCGGTCGTGGGGAAAACGGATGGGAGAACGTGGCGACGATGCGGGCGTGGGCGCGTGACGGGGGCGTCGTGGGTTCGTGAAGAAAAATGGGCGGGAAATCTTTTACGTTGAGGGAAGAAGAGAAAAGATGGCGGGTCGGGTCTGGGGTGCTGCGGACGTGGGTTGTGTTGGAGATAGTGCCCTCAGAGTCAATTATTAGGTCACAGGTACGTGATTGTAATGATTGAGGGAGGACCTATCCCGGTAGGACAGTCTTACTCGAGATGATAGTATGCTATCTGGTTTACCTTTATCATCGTGTACTGCTTGAGGTGACCTGACACGTCGCTATTACACGTTGATAGAGCCCCTAGGATTCTTGCTTGACCACCAGCAGTATGAGGGCGATCATATAAGTGGGAGCTGGGGGTCTATAAGCTTATCCTTAAAAGGTCCCTAGTCGTGGGAGTTTCGAGACTGGGCATCGATACTCCATTAGTAGACTAGTGTATACAGTCGAGACCCCGACGAGGGGCGGTGGCCGGTCTCACAAGCCACTGGTGTCAGTTGGATCACCTAAGATGTATACAGGTGCTCATTGGGTTATGAGTACACCGGACAGGACTCGCCGGGAACATGCTAGTTGGTCATATACCAGACGTCAGATGGCAGTTCCCTGGTGACATGTGTGCAGGTTAGTTCATCGACCTGGGGATCGTCATTTGTCTCGTGTGAGTTCCCACTGTACTTTGATTACTACCCTACCACGGCTCAAAGGAGTCGTGCAAACAGGTTTTAGTTGGGTACAGTCCCGAGCCACATGGAGGCAGTGAGCGTATCTTCAGGGGTTCGTCTCTCCCGGTATTGGGGGTGAGGTCGTGCTGTGTCTAGGAGAGCCATTACACAAAGTCCTTGGCCAAGGCAAGGAGATTTACTGGTAGGTATTCCAGTAGTATCTCAGGGTGTTCTGGGCTACACTCCGACACGACTTGTACCGCTTTTGGGGGTCTGACTTTTACCAACCCCCTAGGCCCGCCATGCGATACTCATAGACGAACGGACCGGACTGTACGGATATTGTCACTGACAGGCTCAGTAGGGTTGTCAGACTGAGCTCGCTCACAGACATCCCTTTTAGTCAGTACCTGGTAGCCCGTTACGTATTGGCTTATACCTCTGACGTGCTAGTGGTTAAATCCACAACCAAGGTGTTGATGAGTCTTTAGAGTCCCCCACATTCAGTTACTCAGCTTTCGGGCGAAAAGTTGTAGAGGCCGTATGGAGATATGGCAAGGTCCGATCAGATACGTGCGGTATTGCACGGATCAGGATCGGACAGTTTGTACTATAGGCCGTATGGATATATGGCAGGGTTCGATCAGATACGTGCGGTATTGCACGGATCAGGATCGAACGGATATTACTAGCCGGTTTTTGGTATAAGCCGGATCCTAGTATAGTACAGTGTAGATTTTGTCTCATTGCATTTGTATTTCGGTCGAAATACAAATGCGGGTGTGTATGCACAGTATCGGGGTTTTCCTGTAATTTATTACGGTACCAGTTTTCTGGAGTTGCCAGTTTGCTTTCCGTTTCGGCCAATTTCCTTTGTTTCGTTCATTGGCCGAAGATTGGTGGAGGAGGGCTTATTTGCATTGTTGCAAATAAGCATTTGTGGAGGGGGTCTTTGCATATTATCATGTCATGATACTTGTCCCATCATTTGACTTCATAAACTCATGATTGCTTGACTTTGTATATCATCATGGTTGTTGATGATGAGGTTGGTGGTAGGTGGTTGAGTGTGGGTTTTGATTTGGTGATCATTTCCTTTTGCATGATAGTCTTCTCTCTCTCTCCCTTTGGTATTATTGGATGGCTCTCTCATTATCTTGCATATGACACTCTCATTCTCTCCTCTCTTGATGTCATGGCCGGCCTTCCCCTTGGAAGGGCTGTCCAAGTTTTTTTGAGGGTGGAAATCTTGTTCATTTCATGCTCCAAAAGCCTACAAGTTCCTCCACATAATCCTTGTATCATCCCTCCACCAAAAGGCACCTCCATGAACCCCAAATGAGACACAATCCTCTACTACACATTCTACAGCAAACCTTGGGCACGTCGAGTAGCCGGCTTCGTGCCCGAGTTGCCTCGGCATTGAGGTGGGAGCCCGTAAACAAAGTAGGCGATGTGGTGCACTTCCGGCGACGAGGAGGAGACGGGACATTCCGCAGGAGATCGGGACGATGACGAGAAGACCGGAGGACTTGGATCGTCGGTATATCTCTATTCCCTTTCTTGTAGCTTGCTAGGACTAATTAATGGTTCGATCCGGGTGTTAGTGCGCGGCGGTTTGCCAGTCCAAGAAAAATTAAAGTTTATCACCGCTTCCGCATTTGGCCGTCGGATTGACGGCCGGGGCGCCGCCGTGCACTTACAGTGGTATCAGAGCCTCCCCATTAACTTAGTCTAGCTTTGTGTAATGTGTTTTTTGAGTTCCGATCGATCGAAATGTCCAAAAACCCGTATTTGCTCACGACAGTTTTCTGTTGGAAATTTTTGGTGTCGAAAAATTTTTCAGGTTGTAAAATATTGATGTACTGGAAAATCTAAGAGCTCTGTAAAAATTCGACGAAGTAACTCCACAGTGGGAGCGCGGAACCGCCGCGAAAACCCCCTTCCCGCCGCCCTTCCGCCGCACACTGTGGAGATCACTTCACCAATTTTTTACAGAGGCCTTCTGGGCTTAAAATATGGGTTTTGGAATATTAAAATTGGGCCCAGGATTTCTGTAACTGCTACAGTTTTGTTTTGGGGCCCACTTGTTAATATTCGATCGGTCGGATATTTTAAACACATTTTTCACAGTATTTACATTATATCTGCGACCGTGAATGTCACTTGATCGGTAAATCCGGTCTAACTGCTATTGCCCGGTTAGACGGATTTGCGAACGTGACTTTCACGTTGATGTTTTGTTTTTGCTGTGATGTTGCGGATCGGTCGTGGGGGATAGCCTGGATGCAATGCTAGTACAGTTGTGGTTGTATTATGTACATTTGATATTGCGGGGCGAGCGTCCGACATGTGGACTGCCGTCACTGCCTGTTTGTATTATTATTTTGGGGCACGACCTGGTTGCGGTCGATGTACCCGTTGTATGTATATTTTACTTTCTGTACTAGGATTGCCCCGCGGAGGGGTGCACGGATAGCCGGGTTCTGGAGGGCAACAAGCCCGCATCTCATGGCATTGAGACGGAGGGGGCTTCACTCTAGGATTGGCGGGCTATTCGCCGCACTCGTAGGGGGTACAGGTTGACCCAGGAGGGGTGCCCAAGTTACCGGATTCCGTGAAGTGCTGGGTGGTCCATTCACGGCGCTGAAGGGGGCTGCCTCGCTTCAGGTTTTGGCGGGTGACTTGCCGCGCCCGTAGGGGTCTAGGATTTCATTGCACAGGCTATCCACACGACCAGGGGAACGTCGGGTTTCAGCGGCTCTGTGAAACCCGGGGATCCCAGATATCTGTATTGTTTCTGTGATGCTGTTCATTCTCTGTGATGTTGCATTTCTTTCACGCCTTGAGCGAAATATAATATATTGGTATATATATTAGTAGATGTTGTATATGTTTTGCATCCGCGCTAGTCCAGTCCCCGCTCTGTCGTTAGTTAGCTAACCTAACGGGTAATGACGGGACCCAGTGGCGAATGCGGATGGCATATACGTACATCAGTATATTTTCGTTCTTTTTGGTGTGATCAATTGATGGGACTGCATTGATTTGGATCAATGCAAGTTAAAAACAAACCTAATCTGATGTTGTTGGAACACTTTTTCAAAAAGCTGTTATTGCAAGGACGTTCACTTTTGTTTTGCATCGTGGTATTCATTTGGAATATCCTGCTCCTCAGTCGACGAGGCAAGGGCCGAGATCCCTTCACCGGGAGTGACCCCTTGGACAGAAGTTTGCGTCAGGGCATTAACTTCACTATAGCCGATTACTTTTGCTTTGCATCGCGGTATTCATTTGGAATATCCTGCACCCCATTCTACGGGGAAAGAGCCGAGATCCCTTCACCGGGAGTGACCTCTTTAGCGACGGTTTTCGTCACTATATTTTTATAAAAGCTATCCGTTCCTTCAACGATATCAAGTTCATTACGTTAAAGGTTTTCGCCAGAAACCATTCGTAGCCCTCCGTCATTTCAGTTAAATATTCGGTAGTATTCAAGCTATGTATTTTGACCTCACGCCAAGGCATAGTGATTGGTAGCTGCCGGGTATTTATCTGTTGCATAGATAGATGCGTTGGTTTGGGACAGTCGTACTACTATTTTGGCCTACGTCAAGGGTATGTACGGGTGGGTTCAGATTAACCTGGATAATGACGGGCAGAACTTGACATGTGACTTATGATATTTTGACCTCACGCCAAGGTCATAAGAGCATGGGGCAGAAATCACATCGGGAGTTTCAAAAGAACTGAAACATGCCAGATATGCGCATACCTTCTGGAGTGTGATGACGTGAGCAGATTCCGTCACGTTATCATGCGATGAGAGTTGGATCCCGATTCCCACTGATGAGTTAGTTTACTCCTCGGGTGTTCCCGACTGATTCTTCTTTTAGGTTTGGAGGAGAATTTGAGATACAGTGGGAGGATTCCAGATTAGATAAATTGGTGACCATTCTGATCTAGGTTAGAGTGCACGCTGAGTGTTTCTTTTCTCTCTCTCTTTGGCAGCGACCATTGACCCGACCCTAAGACTATGACTCAGTGACCAAGCTGACCGAACCTTCTTAAACACTGGCTTTTGGATTGTCAGAGTTGCAAACCTCATTGCCACTCCTACTTTTACCCTTTTCTCCAGGACACCCCGTTTTACTACGAACGTCCACTTCCATTGGACTAAACCATCGTATGGTTAGATACGAACTCGAAAGAATTTATTCGAGGATGGTTTCCGGTTCTGGAGAAAACGGATAGGATTATTCAGTTGTCTTTTCCTTTTACCCTCTCTCAGGTTACGAGTACTCCTTGGTTTAGGGGTAGTACACCTATTACGCAAATTGGATTATCTTCTTCCAAACCTTAGGCTGGTGCCGACCGGTAGGGAATGAAGAAAACCAATTAGCATAACAATGGTGTGCAGAAGGTATTAAGTTCAGACAAAGCAAGGGATTAGTAAGAGGGCAAAGTAAATTGCAACAGATATTCACGACCAAACCAAATATTTCGTTACCACTCCCACATCACCTTTGTATTTCTCCAGGACACTCCGTATCACTACGAAGATCCACAGTTTATTTGGATACTCCATCGTATGGTTATATACGAACTCGAATGGAACTGGTTCCAGTTCGGGGATGGATTCTGGTTCAGGAGAAATAGGAATAAGGTTTATTCGGTTGTCTTTTATCTTCACCCTCTCTCCTTGCGAGTGTTCCTAGGATTGGGACAGTACACCCATTATGCTTATTGGATAGTCTTCTTCCAAACCATAGGCTGGTGCCGAACGGTAGGGAAGGAAGAAAACCATTTGGCCTAAAAGGGTGTGCAGAAGGTAAAGACTAAAGACATATGAAGGGATTTGGAGAGGTGGCAAAGAACTATACGGTTACAGTCGTGAATCTGGAAGAGGCATTACTAGGAATACCAGAATACCCCATCAAAACATTTCGATGTTTCAGTCTCACTGTGTACTGTTAAAGGAAATCTGATTTCCCGATTAGATACTTACTCCAGGGTATGTATTTACCAGGTATGATTCTCACATCTGTATGGTTTTACAGATGATGAGTGGGAGTAAGTTATTGGGAATTGGGTGATTATCCTCATTATATCGGGATTCGTTGTAATCAGTGATATTTGAGGAAATCACCTGGGCTGTTTGCCGGTCGGCAAATATTTGGTTTTGAATATCCGCTGTTATGCACCAATTTCAAATTGATATATCTGTACGTCTATTTTCATAGAGTGAGATATACCTTTCTGAAATTATGTCTACGACATTTACCTATATCAGTGGATGATTAGGTAAGGAGCATTAAACAGCGGTGTAATTCTTCTTAACCATAAGTACAGTTTTCAACCTACGACACACAGTGAATGAGTTATTAGACTCAAGGGACTTATACAGAGTATTGTATGTTGTCCAGGGTCCATAAGGACAGAGGGGTTGGTCCTCGTACTATATTCGGTTTACTTATGACTTCTCTAGTTTTTAGACAGGTGTTTCGTGGAAACACAGGGTCCGAATTTGGAGAAGTTATAGGTATTTGAATAGAGTAGAGAACCAGATATAGCAAGTATCGGGATTCTTCAAAGTGATCGAAGATGTAGATACTTGTCAATGGTATTCAGTTGACAGTAATGATTAAGAGATCTTGCTTCTCTTTCAGATTACTCATAATTGGAAGTATTCCTAAGTTGAGTAACGCTGATCGGCCTCCTTCCATTAAGTTGACATGCACTGGAGACAGCTGCATGATTTGAATCTGGTTCAATTAAATCAGTGCCTCTGTTTCTATATTGGATATAGAACAGTTCATATCTTAACGTTGTTAAGGTACGGGGAGTTGTCCGGTTTATGATTAAAACCAGACACTGGACAACTCAAGGCACGTTTCTGTAATGGCTGTTTGTGGGTTGACCCAGGCTATGACGAGGGTTGACTTTCTACCATCTGGATGAACAATAGCAATATTGTTCTAGACTCGCCACAGTTTTATTAAAAATGGATTTTTTCAGAAAACAGTAGTGGGAGTATGGTAGAACTGGAAGTGATTCCAGAACCACAAACGATTACTGAAGATTTGATAAGGAACCTAAAGATTCAATCTGGATTGACATTCCATTGGCCACTCCGCAGATACGGTGGGTAACTTCAGGTACCCGAGAGGTACTCCGGTAGCCTCAAGGACGGTGACAGGGAAGTTCTTGTTTACCCACAATTACCATTGCTGTTGTTCCAGGTTGCGAGACCCGGCGGGAGGATGAGTATAGCGTCGTTCTAAACTAGCTTTAGAAGTGTACGTGTATATGACTCTGCCAGAGGGTTGTCGTAGTCAGTGGGAGCAGCGGAAGCATTGGTGGACAGGTAGCTTATGTCTATTTATAGACTGAAGCACCAGTAGCGGAGATAGATCATCTATTTCTGACGTGACAGTCATGGGTTTGACTTCATCAGAATAGGGGATGGATCTGTTGAGAAGGTAGTAGGGTGTGATGTCATGGTATTTGGATGACATACACATAGTAGGAAAAGAAACTCCTATACTACAATCGGTTATACTTTGGTCGTCACACAGTGGTTTCTCCACAAAGGAAATGGATTTTATATCAGACATACTGGTTACTAGATCTATGGTCTTAGATCTAGATTTGGGTGGTTTCCCAATCAGGGTACTTGACAGCATTCTAAGAGTATTTAGGATGGACGACTCCTGGCACGGTAGTGTACCTGCAGGTAATGGAGTCACCCTCTCCAAAGGTGTCTTACAGACTAAAGAGGAGAGGGACGGGCATGATTGGCAGATCACTTGCTCAGGCAATTGAGTCAATCGTGAGATGTCAAGTACCACACCAGACGTTGTTCTTGCACTAGATGCAATAAGTTGACATTAATCCAATCCTGGAGAAACAGTTGGAAGCAGTTTTAGAACATAAGTGGATGTTCTAGGGAGATGATAACGACAGCCTCATTCAGGAGACAGTTATCATTCCAGGCTTCCAAGGTGACATGGACGACAAGGAGGTTGTCAGAGTTATAGTTTTCCTTCTGATGAGGGGCAGTATTTTGGACAGGTGGTCCAAGGCAATACTGAGGGAGGCATGGGGCGCAGGATACTGATTAAGTTCAGTTGACGATACAGTCTAAGAAGTTTGGATTTGGAGTTCATTTATGAGCTAGGTCCCATCAGACATCCAGACATATTCTGAGACAGGTATTGCTCTTTTCGGGAGATGGCTTTCTCCGCGAACTTGAGATATAGAGAGACATAGAAAGAAACAACTAAGCGGGTCCACTCACTGAGGCTATTCCTCAAACGCAATAGTTCCGCAAACGAGCTTTGTGAGACTGACTAGTAGAGGAGTTGGATGTTCGGTATCACACGGGCTGTGAGTATGCGACATCGCAATAATTAGCCTTGAGTGCAAGTGGGAGATTGTTGGAGATAGTGCCCTCAGAGTCAATTATTAGGTCACAGGTACGTGATTGTAATGATTGAGGGAGGACCTATCCCGGTAGGACAGTCTTACTCGAGATGATAGTATGCTATCTGGTTTACCTTTATCATCGTGTACTGCTTGAGGTGACCTGACACGTCGCTATTACACGTTGATAGAGCCCCTAGGATTCTTGCTTGACCACCAGCAGTATGAGGGCGATCATATAAGTGGGAGCTGGGGGTCTATAAGCTTATCCTTAAAAGGTCCCTAGTCGTGGGAGTTTCGAGACTGGGCATCGATACTCCATTAGTAGACTAGTGTATACAGTCGAGACCCCGACGAGGGGCGGTGGCCGGTCTCACAAGCCACTGGTGTCAGTTGGATCACCTAAGATGTATACAGGTGCTCATTGGGTTATGAGTACACCGGACAGGACTCGCCGGGAACATGCTAGTTGGTCATATACCAGACGTCAGATGGCAGTTCCCTGGTGACATGTGTGCAGGTTAGTTCATCGACCTGGGGATCGTCATTTGTCTCGTGTGAGTTCCCACTGTACTTTGATTACTACCCTACCACGGCTCAAAGGAGTCGTGCAAACAGGTTTTAGTTGGGTACAGTCCCGAGCCACATGGAGGCAGTGAGCGTATCTTCAGGGGTTCGTCTCTCCCGGTATTGGGGGTGAGGTCGTGCTGTGTCTAGGAGAGCCATTACACAAAGTCCTTGGCCAAGGCAAGGAGATTTACTGGTAGGTATTCCAGTAGTATCTCAGGGTGTTCTGGGCTACACTCCGACACGACTTGTACCGCTTTTGGGGGTCTGACTTTTACCAACCCCCTAGGCCCGCCATGCGATACTCATAGACGAACGGACCGGACTGTACGGATATTGTCACTGACAGGCTCAGTAGGGTTGTCAGGCTGAGCTCGCTCACAGACATCCCTTTTAGTCAGTACCTGGTAGCCCGTTACGTATTGGCTTATACCTCTGACGTGCTAGTGGTTAAATCCACAACCAAGGTGTTGATGAGTCTTTAGAGTCCCCCACATTCAGTTACTCAGCTTTCGGGCGAAAAGTTGTAGAGGCCGTATGGAGATATGGCAAGGTCCGATCAGATACGTGCGGTATTGCACGGATCAGGATCGGACAGTTTGTACTATAGGCCGTATGGATATATGGCAGGGTTCGATCAGATACGTGCGGTATTGCACGGATCAGGATCGAACGGATATTACTAGCCGGTTTTTGGTATAAGCCGGATCCTAGTATAGTACAGTGTAGATTTTGTCTCATTGCATTTGTATTTCGGTCGAAATACAAATGCGGGTGTGTATGCACAGTATCGGGGTTTTCCTGTAATTTATTACGGTACCAGTTTTCTGGAGTTGCCAGTTTGCTTTCCGTTTCGGCCAATTTCCTTTGTTTCGTTCATTGGCCGAAGATTGGTGGAGGAGGGCTTATTTGCATTGTTGCAAATAAGCATTTGTGGAGGGGGTCTTTGCATATTATCATGTCATGATACTTGTCCCATCATTTGACTTCATAAACTCATGATTGCTTGACTTTGTATATCATCATGGTTGTTGATGATGAGGTTGGTGGTAGGTGGTTGAGTGTGGGTTTTGATTTGGTGATCATTTCCTTTTGCATGATAGTCTTCTCTCTCTCTCCCTTTGGTATTATTGGATGGCTCTCTCATTATCTTGCATATGACACTCTCATTCTCTCCTCTCTTGATGTCATGGCCGGCCTTCCCCTTGGAAGGGCTGTCCAAGTTTTTTTGAGGGTGGAAATCTTGTTCATTTCATGCTCCAAAAGCCTACAAGTTCCTCCACATAATCCTTGTATCATCCCTCCACCAAAAGGCACCTCCATGAACCCCAAATGAGACACAATCCTCTACTACACATTCTACAGCAAACCTTGGGCACGTCGAGTAGCCGGCTTCGTGCCCGAGTTGCCTCGGCATTGAGGTGGGAGCCCGTAAACAAAGTAGGCGATGTGGTGCACTTCCGGCGACGAGGAGGAGACGGGACATTCCGCAGGAGATCGGGACGATGACGAGAAGACCGGAGGACTTGGATCGTCGGTATATCTCTATTCCCTTTCTTGTAGCTTGCTAGGACTAATTAATGGTTCGATCCGGGTGTTAGTGCGCGGCGGTTTGCCAGTCCAAGAAAAATTAAAGTTTATCACCGCTTCCGCATTTGGCCGTCGGATTGACGGCCGGGGCGCCGCCGTGCACTTACAGTGGTATCAGAGCCTCCCCATTAACTTAGTCTAGCTTTGTGTAATGTGTTTTTTGAGTTCCGATCGATCGAAATGTCCAAAAACCCGTATTTGCTCACGACAGTTTTCTGTTGGAAATTTTTGGTGTCGAAAAATTTTTCAGGTTGTAAAATATTGATGTACTGGAAAATCTAAGAGCTCTGTAAAAATTCGACGAAGTAACTCCACAGTGGGAGCGCGGAACCGCCGCGAAAACCCCCTTCCCGCCGCCCTTCCGCCGCACACTGTGGAGATCACTTCACCAATTTTTTACAGAGGCCTTCTGGGCTTAAAATATGGGTTTTGGAATATTAAAATTGGGCCCAGGATTTCTGTAACTGCTACAGTTTTGTTTTGGGGCCCACTTGTTAATATTCGATCGGTCGGATATTTTAAACACATTTTTCACAGTATTTACATTATATCTGCGACCGTGAATGTCACTTGATCGGTAAATCCGGTCTAACTGCTATAGCCCGGTTAGACGGATTTGCGAACGTGACTTTCACGTTGATGTTTTGTTTTTGCTGTGATGTTGCGGATCGGTCGTGGGGGATAGCCTGGATGCAATGCTAGTACAGTTGTGGTTGTATTATGTACATTTGATATTGCGGGGCGAGCGTCCGACATGTGGACTGTCGTCACTGCCTGTTTGTATTATTATTTTGGGGCACTGTTCACACCATAATATTGTATTTTATATTCCCCATTCTTATGCATTTTACAATGAAAACATGTGCTTTTGACCCATGTCTGCTACATGTTACAGGTTACAGGTTCTTGGAACGAAAACAGTGAAAAAGACAAAAGACGACACAAAAAGAGACTTTTGACCAACAAATAGGAAGATCTTAGTCAAGCCTAAAAACGAAGAACGGTTCACCATCAACAAGGCGACGCAAGGTCCAGATTGTCATGGCAAACGGTTAAAAGATCGGTACAAGTGTTCACTGAAGTTCTGGAATCACTGCAGAAGCCCAACTGATAAAAAGAATAAATAAACAAGAAGCCCAGAAGAGACAGACCAAGCCCAAGAAAAAGAAAATGATGATCCCATCATTGGGCCGCGGAACCGCGGCCCAAGCGCGCCCATGCCGTGGTTCCGCGGCTACTTGAAGCCCTAGTGCGCAATGATTTTTTCCATAACTCTTTGGCGGCTGTGTAAAGATTTTCTAAGGGTATATTTGTAATTGTAGACATGCGGTGCAATTGTAAACCTAGGGTTTCCTATTCTCTATAAATAGGAACTCTAATCATTGTAAACCTTATGCCTCCCTTCATTAATAAATTTCAGCATTCTTTTGGAGAGCATCATTTTTTGTAGGTAAATTATTTTCTTGCCTTAGTTTAATTTAGTTTAAGAATTTTATTAACTTGCAATAGATGTTTCTTCTCTTTAATAAAATCATGTCTTTCTTCATCCCTTCAATGAGCGAGTAGTTTCCTCGCTTGTTAGGATTAGGAATAGAGAAGGATTTGAGAGATGAAGATCTCTCATCTCTTTTCTTTGCCAATCTTTTATGAAAATTAGAACTCCATACATACCTTCTTATTCCGCTCCCTACGGCACTCTACCCTCGAGGTAACGGTGATTCCGTAGTCTAAAGGCCCGGATTCTAAGGTTTTCCATGGAGGTTAGGGTAAAGATTAAGAAAGGAAGGACAAGAATCTAGAGGAAGAATCAATCTTCCCAATCATCCTAATCCCCTTTGTTAAGATTTACCATAACACTAATATGATATCTTTAATTAAAGGCAATGGAAAGAGGTGTAGATCTTTGTTTACCAAATTTTCCCTAAACCTAATCCTAGCAAGTTTCTAATCCTAGTATCATATAACTTCAATTTTTAGATTTAATAATCAATCCGGACACCCTTCGGAATTAACTCGTTAGCGTGATTTGGAAATTCACAACATCCCTGTGGACCGACCCGTACTCACCGGCTAGCTGCAAAGCGACGCCGTTCTTGATTGCGGTTACAAATATTTTTGATCTATCTTTTAGAAAGCGCAAGCACGCTAAATCACACACAATCAAATGGCGCCGTTGCCGGGGATGGCGTAGAATTTTCTTTTCGTAATTTTGGGTTAATCTTAAAATTTAAAAAATCATAAAAATCTGAAAAAAATCAAAAAATATAAAAATATATATCATTTGTTATTTTTGGAAGGGATACTTTGTGGTTGAATTTTTGCAGGATATACAAATTCGGATCTGGAAATTTCCCGAAAGCAAAACAGGAAACAAAATATCGGAACAGAAGCGATTTTGAACAGCAGAACAGGGAAAAAATTTTGAAGCCCCAACCTCCCCAACCCGCCGCGATTCCGCGGCCAATACCCACATTAGACCGCGGAAACGCGGCCGTCTTGACGATTCGTTGCACCAAAAATTTTGTGGGGATCTGTGCCATCAAGAGGAGCGCGTAACCGCGGTGGGAACCAGGATTTGCCGCGGAAGGGCGGATCCACAGTGACGTCATCAGGTGAAAATTTCTCTGTAAGCTTCTCTGGTCTTTCTATGGAGATCTAGATATATCTTTTCTGAAATATTCCTGCAGGATTTTGTGCGCCTTAAAAAATATTCTCCCTTCCATATAACAAGTCTTGTGCAGGATTTTTGGGCCCCGCTTGAACTAAATTGATTGCAAGAAATATTTTGTTGTTGCATATCTTGTCTCAAATATCTTTTTGCAACAGTTTTTTTTTCAAATAAAGATTCTTGTGATATGCTTAAGATAATAACTGATTGCAGGTAATATATTTTCGGTTGCATATCTTTAATTAAAAATCTTTTTGCAACAAATTTTCAAACAAAGAAAAAGAAAAAGGAAAATTTTTATTAGAGAACTTGCAAACTTTAGCCCCAAATAAATCCTTGCACCATCCAACCTTCCTTTTTGTCACCTTTCTTCTTTTAACATGGGTACCCCACATAAAAAATCATTAGCCGAACTTTGGTATCCTGAACCTAATTTTGCGTCGTTCGGCAATTTGTTCAGTCAATTTAAAGACGATCCTTTCTTGCCTAAAATATCTTTAAAAGATCAGATAGAGGCGTCTAGGGGAAACAGTTTGACTTTTCAACCCACTTTGTGTCAACCAAGTCAACCTTCACCACCTACATATGTTGACACCACTTTTCCAAGTCCTGCTGTAACTCCTAGGCCGATGTCCATTGCTGAGCATATTGCTCAATCTCGCAGTCGATCTTTCACCCCTCTCCACACATCTAGTTTTAGAAAATCTTTGAAAGATCACATAGAGGAGTCTAGGAGAAATAGTTTGACTTTTCAACCCACTTTGTGTCAACCAAGTCAACCTTCACCACCTACATATGTTGACACCACTTCTTTAAGTCCTTCTGTCACTCCTAGGCCGATGTCCATTGCTGAGCATATTACTCAATCTCGTAGCCGATCTTTCACCCCTCTTCACACATCTAGTTCTAGGGATCAACAAGACTATTCACCTTTTTATCCACATGTTGACCCTACCCCAGTCCAATCACCCACTTCCTACCAGTCCTACCCGACCTTTCCACCTTCACTAGACACTGCTTCTACACAGCCATTAGGGAGTTTCACATATCCAACCAATTTTGAATCTTTTACTGAAACCCCCTTACCACCTAAGTCTAGTTTGGAAGAGGCGTTGGAGGCGTATATCGCAGCAACAGATAAAATGGTTAGGAATGTGGAAGCGTCCGTGGCCACCCTTATGCAACCTAGTGAACCGGCAGCTAGTTTCCAACTAGCTCCAAATTTTCCAATGTATGAGGAGGTGGTTGGACTGAGTGAGAACGAGAGAGGATTTTCAAATCAAACCTACCCTTACCCAATTGAAGCCCACAACTCCAGTTTTCCATCGAATGTCCTAAATGATTCACAAGTTCAAAATAAAAGCGAGTTGTGTGATTTTGTAGTGTTTGATTTGCCAGATTGTGAAGAACCCCTTTCGAGTGAAACCAGACTTAATCCTTTCGATCTTTACACTTCCACTCTAGAACCTATATTGATAAACATCCATGCTTTTGAGGAGGTGTCTAAAGAAATTGACTTTCACTTGATTGAGGATATAGACGCCGGGAATATTTCGGATGATGAACCTGTCGATTTAATTGAAATTTTATGTTCAAATCATCATCCCGAGTTATTAAATGTTTCTCCCGAATCTCATATGCGTCTTGATTTTGATGATATTGGCATGGATAAGCAAATTTTAAAGGAAAATATTGAGGAGAATTATGAGGATAGTACTGAGGTTAATATTGAGGTTGAACCATTTTCGTTTGATGTGTCGAATTTTCCAATACACCCTCCTAAATCCTTAACTGATACCCTTCCTCACTCACTTCCTTCCGTCCTTCCTATCGTTTCGACTGTGCAAGAGACCGTTACGCTTTCATCTCCAGTACCTAGTTCGACGTACCCATGTTTGCTCACGACTCTTGAGGGATTTGATCTCATTTTTTCGCGGGTTGATAGATTAGCACAATCGCTTTTTACACATCGGTCATTACAAATTGTGCTAATCTATACGCTCCATCCACACCCTCAAATTCGTATTCCCACTTTCTTTGGTTCTTCTAATCTTCCTTTAATGATATCGAGTGTTGATGAATCACAATCCGACATTTTGAGTTCGATAATTTTCAATTGGACCTTCGAGGAAAGTTTCGAAGATATTTTCGCCGACGAACTCGCATTCTTAAATGATATGGATTTTGTGATTAATCAATCTCCACTCGAAGAAGTAGAACCTCTACCATTTCTTCTTCCCCTCCGCCATTCTCCTCCACCGAGACCATATTATCCCTTTCTCTCCACACGGTCTCGTGTGCTTCTCATTTCTTTTCTTTCCACTCCATTCTTTCACCAACTCTACCATTACCATGATAGAATTTTTGAATGGTTGGTGTTAACCTTTGGCTTGTGTAAGGCCAAGCTTAAGTTTGGGGGGAACCTTTGTATATATGTATATATTTTTTTGGTTTTCTTTTTCTATAAAAAAAAAATTTCAAAACATTAAAAAATGAAAAAAAAAATTATAAATAAATAAACAGGGGAGTGCCGGTATTTTGACCCTCTTGGTTTAGTATGACAGTGAGGACACTGTCAAGTTCAAGTTTGGGGGTATGCTCGGTACGTCTTCTTTCTTCGCATTCATTTGTACATATTTTTGCATTTGCATATTTATTTGAAAACCCATAAAAATTTGAAAAATTTCAAAAATTATAAAAATTAATGTATTCAATTT
This sequence comes from Agapanthus africanus, assembly GCA_030015575.1. Classification (NCBI taxonomy): domain Eukaryota; kingdom Viridiplantae; phylum Streptophyta; class Magnoliopsida; order Asparagales; family Amaryllidaceae; genus Agapanthus; species Agapanthus africanus. The sequence goes on from CM057350.1 coordinate 522,645,302, forward strand.
TGGCTAATTGACTTGAGTTTGACAAATAGGGTAACTGGCTAGGAACAACTAGATCTTAGACTTAGTGAATTAAAAACCCTAAAAATAACATTCCTTAAAGTTTAACGGTAGAAAGTATATGCCTTGTAGTTTATTTAGAAATAGGCAAATTTTGGGTTCAGTTCTTGGGCTAAGTCGAAACGAAGGAAAAGTATTAAAACTTTTATTAGAGTATAAGTTTGAAAAATAGTTCCTAGCTTAAGTCTAGATTCTGAAAACATGTACCCTACAAAATGCACAAACACGCACCTTGAAACTTGGATTAGTAGAAGAGACCTTGAAATACTCTTGTCTAAAGTCCTTAGCACAATGAAAAAGAAAAAAAAGGGGTGGATAGAGGGAAAAAAAATGGACACTGGTTTTTGTGATTACTTAAGGCTGTAAAAATAGAAAAATATTTAGCGAGGGTGCTTCATCACCTAGTGCCTTAGACCAACTGGTTTGGGAGCCACTGCTAAAAGCCTTGGGTGTTGCAAAACTAGGAAGTACGCTTTAAAACGCTAACGCATCTTGTAATCGGTTGTTGGTACCTCAAGAAGTATTAACAGTCGCATGAAGGATGTGAAAGCGAAATTTCAGAAGTGCTTTGGACAATGGACGGGAGTACGATTGCTTGATTTGAATTTCCAAGTGTAGGGGTGATATTTACACACACGTAGGGATATGTGATTGGAGTTTAGATAAGAGAAAGGAATGAAGAATAGAACTTGTATCTTTAGTAGAGTTGATAAAAATTCCTAAGTGGAGATGTAACCCTAGAAGGAAAACTTAAGAAATGCCGAAAGCTAGGTAATTCTACAGGATATATATTATCTTAAGTTAAATGATGAGGAAGCGTGAAGAATATGGGTGGATAATTTGCGGGTCGACGATAATAGAATTCCTTGTTAGAAAACCTAATTGGAGAACAAAAGTCAATGGGCCGAATTGATAGGATTTTGTGGGTGTAATCCGCTGAAAACCCTCAGGAGACAACACTCCTCCTACTAGGGACACCTAGAGGTTTAACGGCTTGTTGCACGAGCTCAGTGCAATCGCGTTCCCTGCGAAAGTGCGGTTAGGATTTTTGTAGAGAATAAAACAATAAGTTTGCTCGAGGACGAGCAAAAGATAAGTTTGGGGGTATTTGTTCACACCATAATATTGTATTTTATATTCCCCATTCTTATGCATTTTACAATGAAAACATGTGCTTTTGACCCATGTCTGCTACATGTTACAGGTTACAGGTTCTTGGAACGAAAACAGTGAAAAAGACAAAAGACGACACAAAAAGAGACTTTTGACCAACAAATAGGAAGATCTTAGTCAAGCCTAAAAACGAAGAACGGTTCACCATCAACAAGGCGACGCAAGGTCCAGATTGTCATGGCAAACGGTTAAAAGATCGGTACAAGTGTTCACTGAAGTTCTGGAATCACTGCAGAAGCCCAACTGATAAAAAGAATAAATAAACAAGAAGCCCAGAAGAGACAGACCAAGCCCAAGAAAAAGAAAATGATGATCCCATCATTGGGCCGCGGAACCGCGGCCCAAGCGCGCCCATGCCGTGGTTCCGCGGCTACTTGAAGCCCTAGTGCGCAATGATTTTTTCCATAACTCTTTGGCGGCTGTGTAAAGATTTTCTAAGGGTATATTTGTAATTGTAGACATGCGGTGCAATTGTAAACCTAGGGTTTCCTATTCTCTATAAATAGGAACTCTAATCATTGTAAACCTTATGCCTCCCTTCATTAATAAATTTCAGCATTCTTTTGGAGAGCATCATTTTTTGTAGGTAAATTATTTTCTTGCCTTAGTTTAATTTAGTTTAAGAATTTTATTAACTTGCAATAGATGTTTCTTCTCTTTAATAAAATCATGTCTTTCTTCATCCCTTCAATGAGCGAGTAGTTTCCTCGCTTGTTAGGATTAGGAATAGAGAAGGATTTGAGAGATGAAGATCTCTCATCTCTTTTCTTTGCCAATCTTTTATGAAAATTAGAACTCCATACATACCTTCTTATTCCGCTCCCTACGGCACTCTACCCTCGAGGTAACGGTGATTCCGTAGTCTAAAGGCCCGGATTCTAAGGTTTTCCATGGAGGTTAGGGTAAAGATTAAGAAAGGAAGGACAAGAATCTAGAGGAAGAATCAATCTTCCCAATCATCCTAATCCCCTTTGTTAAGATTTACCATAACACTAATATGATATCTTTAATTAAAGGCAATGGAAAGAGGTGTAGATCTTTGTTTACCAAATTTTCCCTAAACCTAATCCTAGCAAGTTTCTAATCCTAGTATCATATAACTTCAATTTTTAGATTTAATAATCAATCCGGACACCCTTCGGAATTAACTCGTTAGCGTGATTTGGAAATTCACAACATCCCTGTGGACCGACCCGTACTCACCGGCTAGCTGCAAAGCGACGCCGTTCTTGATTGCGGTTACAAATATTTTTGATCTATCTTTTAGAAAGCGCAAGCACGCTAAAATCTCAACCAATCAAATCGACCTGGTTGCGGTCGATGTACCCGTTGTATGTATATTTTACTTTCTGTACTAGGATTGCCCCGCGGAGGGGTGCACGGATAGCCGGGTTCTGGAGGGCAACAAGCCCGCATCTCATGGCATTGAGACGGAGGGGGCTTCACTCTAGGATTGGCGGGCTATTCGCCGCACTCGTAGGGGGTACAGGTTGACCCAGGAGGGGTGCCCAAGTTACCGGATTCCGTGAAGTGCTGGGTGGTCCATTCACGGCGCTGAAGGGGGCTGCCTCGCTTCAGGTTTTGGCGGGTGACTTGCCGCGCCCGTAGGGGTCTAGGATTTCATTGCACAGGCTATCCACACGACCAGGGAAACGTCGGGTTTCAGCGGCTCTGTGAAACCCGGGGATCCCAGATATCTGTATTGTTTCTGTGATGCTGTTCATTCTCTGTGATGTTGCATTTCTTTCACGCCTTGAGCGAAATATAATATATTGGTATATATATTAGTAGATGTTGTATATGTTTTGCATCCGCGCTAGTCCAGTCCCCGCTCTGTCGTTAGTTAGCTAACCTAACGGGTAATGACGGGACCCAGTGGCGAATGCGGATGGCATATACGTACATCAGTATATTTTCGTTCTTTTTGGTGTGATCAATTGATGGGACTGCATTGATTTGGATCAATGCAAGTTAAAAACAAACCTAATCTGATGTTGTTGGAACACTTTTTCAAAAAGCTGTTATTGCAAGGACGTTCACTTTTGTTTTGCATCGTGGTATTCATTTGGAATATCCTGCTCCTCAGTCGACGAGGCAAGGGCCGAGATCCCTTCACCGGGAGTGACCCCTTGGACAGAAGTTTGCGTCAGGGCATTAACTTCACTATAGCCGATTACTTTTGCTTTGCATCGCGGTATTCATTTGGAATATCCTGCACCCCATTCTACGGGGAAAGAGCCGAGATCCCTTCACCGGGAGTGACCTCTTTAGCGACGGTTTTCGTCACTATATTTTTATAAAAGCTATCCGTTCCTTCAACGATATCAAGTTCATTACGTTAAAGGTTTTCGCCAGAAACCATTCGTAGCCCTCCGTCATTTCAGTTAAATATTCGGTAGTATTCAAGCTATGTATTTTGACCTCACGCCAAGGCATAGTGATTGGTAGCTGCCGGGTATTTATCTGTTGCATAGATAGATGCGTTGGTTTGGGACAGTCGTACTACTATTTTGGCCTACGTCAAGGGTATGTACGGGTGGGTTCAGATTAACCTGGATAATGACGGGCAGAACTTGACATGTGACTTATGATATTTTGACCTCACGCCAAGGTCATAAGAGCATGGGGCAGAAATCACATCGGGAGTTTCAAAAGAACTGAAACATGCCAGATATGCGCATACCTTCTGGAGTGTGATGACGTGAGCAGATTCCGTCACGTTATCATGCGATGAGAGTTGGATCCCGATTCCCACTGATGAGTTAGTTTACTCCTCGGGTGTTCCCGACTGATTCTTCTTTTAGGTTTGGAGGAGAATTTGAGATACAGTGGGAGGATTCCAGATTAGATAAATTGGTGACCATTCTGATCTAGGTTAGAGTGCACGCTGAGTGTTTCTTTTCTCTCTCTCTTTGGCAGCGACCATTGACCCGACCCTAAGACTATGACTCAGTGACCAAGCTGACCGAACCTTCTTAAACACTGGCTTTTGGATTGTCAGAGTTGCAAACCTCATTGCCACTCCTACTTTTACCCTTTTCTCCAGGACACCCCGTTTTACTACGAACGTCCACTTCCATTGGACTAAACCATCGTATGGTTAGATACGAACTCGAAAGAATTTATTCGAGGATGGTTTCCGGTTCTGGAGAAAAAGGATAGGATTATTCAGTTGTCTTTTCCTTTTACCCTCTCTCAGGTTACGAGTACTCCTTGGTTTAGGGGTAGTACACCTATTACGCAAATTGGATTATCTTCTTCCAAACCTTAGGCTGGTGCCGACCGGTAGGGAATGAAGAAAACCAATTAGCATAACAATGGTGTGCAGAAGGTATTAAGTTCAGACAAAGCAAGGGATTAGTAAGAGGGCAAAGTAAATTGCAACAGATATTCACGACCAAACCAAATATTTCGTTACCACTCCCACATCACCTTTGTATTTCTCCAGGACACTCCGTATCACTACGAAGATCCACAGTTTATTTGGATACTCCATCGTATGGTTATATACGAACTCGAATGGAACTGGTTCTAGTTCGGGGATGGATTCTGGTTCAGGAGAAATAGGAATAAGGTTTATTCGGTTGTCTTTTATCTTCACCCTCTCTCCTTGCGAGTGTTCCTAGGATTGGGACAGTACACCCATTATGCTTATTGGATAGTCTTCTTCCAAACCATAGGCTGGTGCCGAACGGTAGGGAAGGAAGAAAACCATTTGGCCTAAAAGGGTGTGCAGAAGGTAAAGACTAAAGACATATGAAGGGATTTGGAGAGGTGGCAAAGAACTATACGGTTACAGTCGTGAATCTGGAAGAGGCATTACTAGGAATACCAGAATACCCCATCAAAACATTTCGATGTTTCAGTCTCACTGTGTACTGTTAAAGGAAATCTGATTTCCCGATTAGATACTTACTCCAGGGTATGTATTTACCAGGTATGATTCTCACATCTGTATGGTTTTACAGATGATGGGTGGGAGTAAGTTATTGGGAATTGGGTGATTATCCTCATTATATCGGGATTCGTTGTAATCAGTGATATTTGAGGAAATCACCTGGGCTGTTTGCCGGTCGGCAAATATTTGGTTTTGAATATCCGCTGTTATGCACCAATTTCAAATTGATATATCTGTACGTCTATTTTCATAGAGTGAGATATACCTTTCTGAAATTATGTCTACGACATTTACCTATATCAGTGGATGGTTAGGTAAGGAGCATTAAACAGCGGTGTAATTCTTCTTAACCATAAGTACAGTTTTCAACCTACGACACACAGTGAATGAGTTATTAGACTCAAGGGACTTATACAGAGTATTGTATGTTGTCCAGGGTCCATAAGGACAGAGGGGTTGGTCCTCGTACTATATTCGGTTTACTTATGACTTCTCTAGTTTTTAGACAGGTGTTTCGTGGAAACACAGGGTCCGAATTTGGAGAAGTTATAGGTATTTGAATAGAGTAGAGAACCAGATATAGCAAGTATCGGGATTCTTCAAAGTGATCGAAGATGTAGATACTTGTCAATGGTATTCAGTTGACAGTAATGATTAAGAGATCTTGCTTCTCTTTCAGATTACTCATAATTGGAAGTATTCCTAAGTTGAGTAACGCTGATCGGCCTCCTTCCATTAAGTTGACATGCACTGGAGACAGCTGCATGATTTGAATCTGGTTCAATTAAATCAGTGCCTCTGTTTCTATATTGGATATAGAACAGTTCATATCTTAACGTTGTTAAGGTACGGGGAGTTGTCCGGTTTATGATTAATACCAGACACTGGACAACTCAAGGCACGTTTCTGTAATGGCTGTTTGTAGGTTGACCCAGGCTATGACGAGGGTTGACTTTCTACCATCTGGATGAACAATAGCAATATTGTTCTAGACTCGCCACAGTTTTATTAAAAATGGATTTTTTCAGAAAACAGTAGTGGGAGTATGGTAGAACTGGAAGTGATTCCAGAACCACAAACGATTACTGAAGATTTGATAAGGAACCTAAAGATTCAATCTGGATTGACATTCCATTGGCCACTCCGCAGATACGGTGGGTAACTTCAGGTACCCGAGAGGTACTCCGGTAGCCTCAAGGACGGTGACAGGGAAGTTCTTGTTTACCCACAATTACCATTGCTGTTGTTCCAGGTTGCGAGACCCGGCGGGAGGATGAGTATAGCGTCGTTCTAAACTAGCTTTAGAAGTGTACGTGTATATGACTCTGCCAGAGGGTTGTCGTAGTCAGTGGGAGCAGCGGAAGCATTGGTGGACAGGTAGCTTATGTCTATTTATAGACTGAAGCACCAGTAGCGGAGATAGATCATCTATTTCTGACGTGACAGTCATGGGTTTGACTTCATCAGAATAGGAGATGGATCTGTTGAGAAGGTAGTAGGGTGTGATGTCATGGTATTTGGATGACATACACATAGTAGGAAAAGAAACTCCTATACTACAATCGGTTATACTTTGGTCGTCACACAGTGGTTTCTCCACAAAGGAAATGGATTTTATATCAGACATACTGGTTACTAGATCTATGGTCTTAGATCTAGATTTGGGTGGTTTCCCAATCAGGGTACTTGACAGCATTCTAAGAGTATTTAGGATGGACGACTCCTGGCACGGTAGTGTACCTGCAGGTAATGGAGTCACCCTCTCCAAAGGTGTCTTACAGACTAAAGAGGAGAGGGACGGGCATGATTGGCAGATCACTTGCTCAGGCAATTGAGTCAATCGTGAGATGTCAAGTACCACACCAGACGTTGTTCTTGCACTAGATGCAATAAGTTGACATTAATCCAATCCTGGAGAAACAGTTGGAAGCAGTTTTAGAACATAAGTGGATGTTCTAGGGAGATGATAACGACAGCCTCATTCAGGAGACAGTTATCATTCCAGGCTTCCAAGGTGACATGGACGACAAGGAGGTTGTCAGAGTTATAGTTTTCCTTCTGATGAGGGGCAGTATTTTGGACAGGTGGTCCAAGGCAATACTGAGGGAGGCATGGGGCGCAGGATACTGATTAAGTTCAGTTGACGATACAGTCTAAGAAGTTTGGATTTGGAGTTCATTTATGAGCTAGGTCCCATCAGACATCCAGACATATTCTGAGACAGGTATTGCTCTTTTCGGGAGATGGCTTTCTCCGCGAACTTGAGATATAGAGAGACATAGAAAGAAACAACTAAGCGGGTCCACTCACTGAGGCTATTCCTCAAACGCAATAGTTCCGCAAACGAGCTTTGTGAGACTGACTAGTAGAGGAGTTGGATGTTCGGTATCACACGGGCTGTGAGTATGCGACATCGCAATAATTAGCCTTGAGTGCAAGTGGGAGATTGTTGGAGATAGTGCCCTCAGAGTCAATTATTAGGTCACAGGTACGTGATTGTAATGATTGAGGGAGGACCTATCCCGGTAGGACAGTCTTACTCGAGATGATAGTATGCTATCTGGTTTACCTTTATCATCGTGTACTGCTTGAGGTGACCTGACACGTCGCTATTACACGTTGATAGAGCCCCTAGGATTCTTGCTTGACCACCAGCAGTATGAGGGCGATCATATAAGTGGGAGCTGGGGGTCTATAAGCTTATCCTTAAAAGGTCCCTAGTCGTGGGAGTTTCGAGACTGGGCATCGATACTCCATTAGTAGACTAGTGTATACAGTCGAGACCCCGACGAGGGGCGGTGGCCGGTCTCACAAGCCACTGGTGTCAGTTGGATCACCTAAGATGTATACAGGTGCTCATTGGGTTATGAGTACACCGGACAGGACTCGCCGGGAACATGCTAGTTGGTCATATACCAGACGTCAGATGGCAGTTCCCTGGTGACATGTGTGCAGGTTAGTTCATCGACCTGGGGATCGTCATTTGTCTCGTGTGAGTTCCCACTGTACTTTGATTACTACCCTACCACGGCTCAAAGGAGTCGTGCAAACAGGTTTTAGTTGGGTACAGTCCCGAGCCACATGGAGGCAGTGAGCGTATCTTCAGGGGTTCGTCTCTCCCGGTATTGGGGGTGAGGTCGTGCTGTGTCTAGGAGAGCCATTACACAAAGTCCTTGGCCAAGGCAAGGAGATTTACTGGTAGGTATTCCAGTAGTATCTCAGGGTGTTCTGGGCTACACTCCGACACGACTTGTACCGCTTTTGGGGGTCTGACTTTTACCAACCCCCTAGGCCCGCCATGCGATACTCATAGACGAACGGACCGGACTGTACGGATATTGTCACTGACAGGCTCAGTAGGGTTGTCAGGCTGAGCTCGCTCACAGACATCCCTTTTAGTCAGTACCTGGTAGCCCGTTACGTATTGGCTTATACCTCTGACGTGCTAGTGGTTAAATCCACAACCAAGGTGTTGATGAGTCTTTAGAGTCCCCCACATTCAGTTACTCAGCTTTCGGGCGAAAAGTTGTAGAGGCCGTATGGAGATATGGCAAGGTCCGATCAGATACGTGCGGTATTGCACGGATCAGGATCGGACAGTTTGTACTATAGGCCGTATGGATATATGGCAGGGTTCGATCAGATACGTGCGGTATTGCACGGATCAGGATCGAACGGATATTACTAGCCGGTTTTTGGTATAAGCCGGATCCTAGTATAGTACAGTGTAGATTTTGTCTCATTGCATTTGTATTTCGGTCGAAATACAAATGCGGGTGTGTATGCACAGTATCGGGGTTTTCCTGTAATTTATTACGGTACCAGTTTTCTGGAGTTGCCAGTTTGCTTTCCGTTTCGGCCAATTTCCTTTGTTCCGTTCATTGGCCGAAGATTGGTGGAGGAGGGCTTATTTGCATTGTTGCAAATAAGCATTTGTGGAGGGGGTCTTTGCATATTATCATGTCATGATACTTGTCCCATCATTTGACTTCATAAACTCATGATTGCTTGACTTTGTATATCATCATGGTTGTTGATGATGAGGTTGGTGGTAGGTGGTTGAGTGTGGGTTTTGATTTGGTGATCATTTCCTTTTGCATGATAGTCTTCTCTCTCTCTCCCTTTGGTATTATTGGATGGCTCTCTCATTATCTTGCATATGACACTCTCATTCTCTCCTCTCTTGATGTCATGGCCGGCCTTCCCCTTGGAAGGGTTGTCCAAGTTTTTTTGAGGGTGGAAATCTTGTTCATTTCATGCTCCAAAAGCCTACAAGTTCCTCCACATAATCCTTGTATCATCCCTCCACCAAAAGGCACCTCCATGAACCCCAAATGAGACACAATCCTCTACTACACATTCTACAGCAAACCTTGGGCACGTCGAGTAGCCGGCTTCGTGCCCGAGTTGCCTCGGCATTGAGGTGGGAGCCCGTAAACAAAGTAGGCGATGTGGTGCACTTCCGGCGACGAGGAGGAGACGGGACATTCCGCAGGAGATCGGGACGATGACGAGAAGACCGGAGGACTTGGATCGTCGGTATATCTCTATTCCCTTTCTTGTAGCTTGCTAGGACTAATTAATGGTTCGATCCGGGTGTTAGTGCGCGGCGGTTTGCCAGTCCAAGAAAAATTAAAGTTTATCACCGCTTCCGCATTTGGCCGTCGGATTGACGGCCGGGGCGCCGCCGTGCACTTACAGGTTGATGGGCTGGGCCGGCTTGGGTTAATAGAGAAAAATTATTTAGTTTTAGTTTCACCTTGGGCTGGGGAAGTAACGGGCTGGGGAAGGTTTTATTATTTATTTTCTTTGGTTTAATTAATTGTTTGGGTTGGGTTGTTTATATAAATATATTTTTGGTTTTAGTTTTGGCTTTGATTTAAAGGGTTGGAAAAATTTAAATACTAATCTTAAGCAACCAATTACCTACAAAATTCACGAGGAAAATCGGGAAGCAATCGGGGACTAGGAAAAATATAGGAAAAATTCTCATTGAAGGAAACGGGGATTTACAATAAGTATGATGCATGATAGCATGTGGAAAACATGAAATTGGTACTACTAATCACATAAACTCAAAACTGAAATCTCATCACTTTTTCCCAATAAAGTTTATCTTTTCGTGTCCAACATTGACACAAATCTTCTGTTTCTCTCAGACATCATTCCTCGAACGATCCTATAATCAATAACACCGGTCGGTATCATCTAGATATCCGCCGTGTTCATAACTGTCTCCGGTATCGAGTATCTTCGTTAGGCTCCCCGCCTAAAGTACGGCTATCCTGCCCCTCGGTCTCGACCGGATCCACCATGTATCCAACTGTATCCCCACCGACTCAGTCTGGATAAAATTGTAAATCCGTAATCGTATACCTCCAGACTCGGTCCGGATTAAAACCAAATCATAAAAATGACATTTCATGGTGGACGTGACACATAATCATGAAAATCACTTATTTTTCGTAATAGCATATGAAAACTTAAAACCATAAATCCTCAATAATACAAATGCCTCTTATATCAACCACTAATACTTGAATACGAAATATTATGTTATATATGCTAATTACTACGACTATTGATACTTAAGGTATGATAAGAATCATTTTTAACAGAATAATTTCTAAGCATGAAGTGACATGTTAATATCGACAAGGTGTAGTGTAACATGTTGATATGTGCATGTGCGGCATAACTCGTCGATAATGGTGCAGTGTTCTAACAAGTATTAATCATAGAGGTATATATGTAGATTTAAGAATGCATATGATAAAGTTAACATACAAAAACAAAACTTGAATTTAAATCTAACTACAGGCGTATCACGCCATCTTTACAAGATCCCCCAGTAGATGTTTAATCTACTCACCGGAATACGTCGTAACTACTCAGAAATCGCCAATCCTTTTCCCTTCCTTGCTGCCTCCGAAGTTCCCGTATTTGAATCTAACATCGAAATTTACTTGTATAAGGAAACGGCTAACTCCGATACAGCCAAATTATGAAAACACAAGTTGTACGTACTAATTATACTACGTACGACTATTGCAAACGATCTAACACTTAACTTTACTGAATTTTAACCCAACGCTGTTTCGCAATAGAAAAAAGAACGCGTTACGTTTTACTCGTATCGTATTTTAGATTTTAAATCCCTTTTCCGATATTTGCTCCCAGATTTTATATACAGTTAAACTAACTTAATTAAACAATACCAAATTATCCCAACATCTATATAGAGACCTATTCCAAACCTCAAAACACCAAACCTCCCTACAAATCCGGCGATGCCGGAATTTGCCTATACCTCGCCGGCCAAAATCCGAGCCCCTGGGTTCGTGCTCCTATGGTTTGTTCTAGGTCCAACATACAACATTAAGGCACTGTTTGGTTAAGTTAACTTTTATCTAAACTATAGCAGATTAAAACAGAGCTCAGTTTTTGCCCAAAATACGATATTATGGACATTTTGATTTCTAATTTAAACTAGTTACAAAACTAAATTCCTACAGTGATTAAGGATTTTACCTATAAGGGATTGCTGGAAGAACTCCCTCCAAGATGTACAAGTTCCTAGTTCCTAGCTTGATAGTGGAAATCCTAGAACTTGGCTCTTCTCTTCTCCTTTCTCTTGTTCTCCTTTGCTTGTTCTAGTTTTCCTTTTCTTTCTTTTAAATTTTTCAGATTTTAATTTAGCTAAATGATCTGAACACATGCTATATATGACAAAGGTAAGAGTGAGGTGTAGTAGGAGGTGTCAAAGATCAAGGTGTGCCATCCTCATGCAAGGAGGAGGTGTTGTGTGTGATTTGTGCATGCAAGAAGGATGTGTCAAGATATTATCTTTCCAAATTGATTTATCTTGTGATAAAATTCTGGACTAAAGTCTCATTTAACCTCTTTTCTATTTACACCCTTAACAATTCCCATTTGCACAATTCCCTAAACTTTACACAAAGACCTCTCACTAACTATGTTATTATATAACACTATTTTAATTAAAAATGAAGCTAAATTTCTCATCAAAACCCTTATAATTTATTTATGTTACATATTAAAATTTTAATTTAATTTGTTTTACATGCTCTTTATGAAAATGTCATATTTGGTTTTAATAACTTTTTAATTTAACATTTTATTATTTAATTAATTAATTTTATTTATTTCTAAATTTTCAAAATGCTACAATATTTCCCGCTTAAGAAAATTCGGTCCCCGAATTTAAACTTAACAAGACGAACCTTCAAAAAGATGTGGAAATTTCTTTCGCATCGCATCCTCGGTCTCCCAAATGATCTCTTCGCGATTCGTTCCTCGCTAAAGAACCTTTACAGATGGAAGTACCCTTGATCTCAGTTTCTTTGCCTGCCGGTCTAGAATAGCTACAGGCTGCACTGTGTAGGATAAATCCGGCTCAAGCTGTCAGGTCTGATGCCGGATCGCATGAGAAGGATCGTGAAGATACTTGGGAAGCATAAACACGTGAAACACCGGATGCACATCTGGGAAACTCGGTGGAAGTGCTAACCGATAATCTATAGCACCCACTCTCTCCAGAATCTCGTAGGGTCCGACATATCTAGGGCTAAGCTTTCTCTTTTTCCCAAAACGCATCACACCTTTCATCGAAGATACCCGAAGGAACACATGATCTCCTACATCAAACTCGAGTCTACGACGTCGTCGATCTGCATAAGATTTCTGTCTGCACTGGGCCGCTCTCATTCTGTCTCGTACCAGCTGAATCTTTTCCGTAGTCTCCTGTACTATTTGCGGTCCCAAAATGCTACTCTTGCTCAGTTCCGTCCAGTAAACAGGTGATCGAAATTTCCTCCCATACAAAGCTTCAAAGAGTGCCATCTGGATCGTCTCCTGAAAACTGTTGCTGTATGAGAATTCTATCAAAGGTAAGTGACGATCCCAACTACTACCAAAATCAAGGCTGCAAACTCTAAGCATATCTTCTAGGGTCTGAATGGTCCGCTCTGACTGACCATCTGTCTGTGGGTAGAAAACTGTACTAAAACTCAATCGTGTACCAAGAGCTTCTTGAAGTTTCTGCCATAGTCTGCTGGTAAACTGGGTACCCCTATCGGATACTATGCACGTCGGAACTCCATGCAATCGTACAATCTCGTTGATATAAATCTGAGCATACTGTGCAAACCCATACGTCGTCTTCACCGGAAGAAACTGAGCCGCCTTTGTCAACCTATCAACAATCACCCAGATGGAATCATACCCTCTGCTAGTCCTGGGTAGACCCACAACGAAATCCATGGAAATCTGTTCCCATTTCCACTCCGGAATGGGCAAGGGCTGCAATTCTCCAGCCGGACTCTGGTGCTCTGCTTTGACTTACTGACAAGTCAAGCATCTTGAAACAAACTCTAAAACATCGCTCTTCATTCCTTCCCACCAATAAACATCCTTCAAGTCATGATACATCTTGGTGGAACCAGGATGAATACTGTATGCTGATCGATGGGCTTCCTCTAAAATCTCACGTCTCAGTCCATCCAACTCTGGCACACCAAGACGAGTCCTAAAACGTAATACTCCACGGTCATCTATCACGAACTCCGACTCTCTGCCTTGCCTAACCTAATCCATAATCTCCGATATACGAGCATCTACGGGCTGTGTCTCTCGAATACGATCCAATAACTGAGGACGGTTGCGAATATGTGCTAACTGTCTTCCTGTCGATGTGAACTCAAACTGTATACGGCTATCACATAAAATCTTCCAGTCTGTAGAAGACTGTCTCTGCAAGGTGCGCACATGAGATAAGCTACCTCCAGGCCTCCGGCTCAAAGCATCTGCTACAACATTCACTTTGCCTGGATGATACAAGATCTCACAATCATAATCCTTCATGAGTTACATCCATCTACGCTGCCTTAGATTCAGATCCCTCTGCTGAAAAATATACTTCAAGCTCTTATGATCTGTAAAAATCCGGTACGACTCTCCATACAAGTAATGCCTCCAAATCTTCAGTGCGAAAACTACAGCAGCCATCTCCAAATCATGAGTGGGGTAGTTCTGCTCATACTTCTTCAACTGCCGAGAAGCATACGCGACAACACTGCCGTGTTGCATTAACACACAGCCTAAACCCACTCGAGAAGCGTTACAATACACAACAAAACCACCAGACCCAGAAGGTAAAGATAAGACTGGTGCAGTCGTCAAGCGAGTCTTCAACTGCTGAAAACTCTGCTCACATGCATCTATCCAAAAAAATAGAACTTCCTTCCTATTCAATCCGGTCAACGGTGCAGCGATTCGAGAAAAATCCTGCACAAAACGTCGGTAATAACCTGCCAGACCCAAGAAACTACGAACCTCAGTAACTGACAGGTCTGGGCCAGTGCTGTACCGTTTCTATCTTCTTTGGGTCCATACGTATCCCATCTCTCGTAACTACGTGACCCAAGAAATCTACACTATCCAGCCAGAAAGTACACTTGGAGAATTTATCGAACAGTTGATGCTCCTTCAAGGTCTGTAATGTGATGCGCAAATGTTGCTCGTGCTCCTCCCGACTCCGGGAATAAACAAGAATATCATCAATGGATACTATAATGATCTGATCAAGGAATGGCCTGAAGATACAGTTCATCATATCCATGAAAGCTGCCAGGGTGTTGGTGAGTCCAAACGACATCACCAAAAACTCGTAATGCCCATATCGTGTGCGAAAAGCAGTCTTCGGAATGTCATCCTTCCGAACCATCAACTGGTGATACCCTGACCGTAAATCAATCTTTGAGAAGTAGCCAGCTCCCTGCAGCTGATCGAATAAGTCATCGATACGAGGTAATGGATACCTATTTCATACAGTAACTCAATTCAGCTGCCTGTAATCTATGCACAATCTCCTGCTACCATCCTTCTTCTTAACAAACAAGACAGGAGCTCCCCACGGCGATATACTTGGACGAACAAGTTCTCTATCTAACAACTCTTACAACTGACTTTTGAGTTCTTTCAACTCCGTCGGGGCCATCCGATAGGGTAGTATAGAAATAGGCCCCACACCCAGAATCAAGTCGATACAAAATTCGATATCACAATCGAGTGGCAATCCTAGTAATTCAGCAGGAAACACATCCGGAAATTTTCGTGCGGTCGGAACCTGGTCCAACGGAATCTCACCGGCTCCTATGTCCTGAACAAATGCTAAGAACCCATGACAACCCTTCTTCAAGAGTCGTCTCGCACAAGGAACAGAAATCATGTTGGCAGGAGTTATATTGCAGTCCCCCTGCATAACAAAGATCGGTTCAACTGGAAAACAAAATCTAACCGCTTTCCCCCGACAATCTACATACGCATGACAAGCGGCTAACCAATCCATACCGAGAAGTATATCAAAATCTAACATATCCAGGAGAATCAAATCAACTAAAGAATCCCTATCACCAATACGTACTGAACAAGACCTGAATACATGTCGAGCTACAAAAGAATCCCCCACCGGAGTAATCATAACTAGCGGTAACTCTAACAGCGACGACTCTCTCCCCAGAGAAAGTGCAAAGCGTGAAGATACGTAAGAATGTGTAGAATCGGGATCAAATAAAATATGTGCATCTAACAAACATACTACAAGAGTACCTGTCACAACTGCATTGGATGCTTGGGCATCCCGTGGAGTCAGCGCAAAGACTCGTGCCTGGCCCCTGCCCGCATCCTGTCGTCCTCTACCTCTATCTCCTCGACCTCTCTGGAAGCGTCCTGCATAACCTCGGCCTTGTGGTGCAACCATCTGGCGCATAGTACTAACCGGGGGAGGAAGTAAGGCCATCGGAGTAGAAGGTGGAGGAGGTAAAGCAACCTGCGGAGTAACAGTCCCGCCATGGCGTGTACACCCTCTAGCCATATGCCCTGGAAGTCCGCAACTATAACATGTAAGGGGGTCCTATGATCATCGGGGTATAAATTGAACATTTGTCCCTGGGTCCAACCTCGTCCGAAACTGCGGCCTGGAGCGTACATGCCTCTACCTCTGCCAAACTGTCTAGTCATTGACCCAATCGGTCTACTCCTCTTTGGCTCCGGAACAACCACTGCCTCGCTCAAACGCTCCTCCACTCGTATCGCTGCATCCATGGCCTGCGCATACGTATCAAAATGCTGGGAGCCTATAGCCAGAAACAACTGCGTATCCAAACTCCTTATGAACCTCTTCACCCGAAGCTCCTCCGTAGGAACTAAGTATGGAGCATAGCGCGACAACTAGGTGAATCGTAAATCATAATCCGCCACCGACATACTCGCAGATTTCCGCAAGGCTTCAAAACTGCTAGCTCTTGCGTCCCTCACACTCTGTTGAAGAAATCTGGCAAGAAAAACTTCGGATAACTCGGTCTACGACATCGGAGGAAGACCAGCAGCTCGCCCCCTCTCCATCGACTCACACCACTCCTGTGCAAGTCCTTCCAAACGAAAGCTAGTCAGCTCAACTGACCTCGCATCAGAACATCGCAATGATCTGCCAATCCTTGCCATCCTATCAAGAAAGGATTGAGGATCCTCCGCTACATCGGTCCCTGTAAATACCGGAGGTCTCAACCTCATAAACTCTGGAAGTGATACCTCCATCACCCTCGTGTCTACAAGTGCGACTGCCTGCACGCGCTGTACATCGGGCACTACCATGGTCGGTGCCTGGTCCTGTCTCTGTACTCGAGTGGCCTTAGCCAACTGTCTTACCACGTGCTGTAATCCTAACATGCCCTCCTCTATCCTAGTCAGTCTGTCTGGAGGAGGAGGATCGACATGCTCATGCACCGCCGGAATGTCCGGTGTAACAGTCGCCGTCACAGGTGGATTCGCCCTAGCTGCATCTCTGGCTGCGGCTTGCCTAGCTCGCGTAGCCATAGCAATCGGAACAAGAAACGAGAGTTGATAAGGCTTTCGAATAGGGATAATCGATATCAGAGAGTCAAAGGAAGAATAAATCAAGATATACATCCTAAGGTTAGTTAGGCTGAGTATGGTAACGTAAATATGCCGCGGAACATACGTACGGTACTGCACTCATTCTAATTCACCTACTCCATCAAACCAAATGTCATCCTACGTAACGAACTCAAGTCGACTTACCTTAACTCACTACTCGATTTCCGTAAGGTTAATCCTAAGCTCTGATACCAATTTTGTCACGACCCAAAATTTGGATGTGACCGGCACTTAGATTGCATAATATCTCAAGATATTTACACAACCCGAGTAAGCCAAAAACCAAGATCAAAAACCCTTTTTGCGGAATTTTAGAAAAATGTAGTTTTCAAGTAAAAACCACAGTTTTAAGTAATTAAGATCTTAGCAGTAACTCACTATTGAATTTATAATAAAACAATTATAAAGTGTTAAGTTTGGTTACATCCCTAGTTGGGATCAACAATGTTAACAGCGGAAATAAGTATACAACTTTATACAACATCAGTAAGAATCTCGGATATACGTAAAAGAAATATCATTCCATATAACCAAACGATCTCATCTGTTGAATTAATATACATATAACCATATATCGTTCTAAGTCATTATACAGGGTCTGATGGAGATATTCTAGATTCAATACACAATACCAAAAGAGGAAGTTACTACATAGATAACCCACCTAGCAAAAGATGCGACAAAAGCTGATAAATGGATCTGTACTGCTGCTAACCGTCCACTCTACCCATATAAGGAACTGTGGCACAACGGGGGTGAGTTGCCAACTCAGTGAATATAACTAATATATAACGGCTGATAATGTAAATATGACGAACTATAACTAACTGCAGTGTGGATAAGTATGATGTATGATAGCATGTGGAAAACATGAAATTGGTACTACTAATCACATAAACTCAAAACTGAAATCTCATCACTTTTTCCCAATAAAGTTTATCTTTCCGTGTCCAACATTGACACAAATCTTCTGTTTCTCTCAGGTATCATTCCTCGAACGATCCTGTAATCAATAACACCGGTCGGTATCATCTAGATATCCGCCGTGTTCATAACTGTCTTCGGTATCGAATATCCTCGTTAGGCTCCCCGCCTAAAGTGCGGCTATCCTGCCCCTCGGTCTCGACCGGATTCACTATGTATCCAACTGTATCCCCACCGACTCAGTCTGGATAAAATTGTAAATCCGTAACCGCATACCCCCAGACTCGGTCCGGAATAAAACCAAATCATAAAAACAACATTTCATGGTGGACGTGACACATAATCATGAAAATCACTCATTTTTCGTAATAGTATATGAAAACTTAAAACCATAAATCCTCAATAATACAAATGGCTCTTATATCAACTACTAAGACTTGAATATGAAATATGATGTTATATATGCTAATTACTACGACTATTGATACTTAAGGTATGATAAGAATCATTTTTAACAGAATAATTTCTAAGTGTGAAGTGACATGTTAATATCGACAAGGTGTAGTGTAACATGTAGATATGTGCATGTACGGCATAACTCGTCGATAATGGTGCAGTGTTCTAACAAGTATTAATCATGGAGGTATATATGTAGATTTAAGAATGCATATGATAAAGTTAACATACAAAAGCAAAACTTGAATTTAAATCTAACCACGGGCGTATCATGCCATCTTTACAAGATCCCCCGGTAGATGTTTAATCTACTCACCGGAATACGTCGTAACTACTCAGAAATCGCCAATCCTTTTCCTTTCCTTGCTGCCTCCGAAGTTTCCGTATTTGAATCCAACATTGAAATTTACTTGTATAAGGAAACGGCTAACTCCGATACGGCCAAATCATGAAAACACAAGTTGTACGTACTAATTATACTACGTACGACTATTGCAAACAATCTAACACTTAACTTTACTGAATTTTAACCCAACGCTGTTTCGCAACAGAAAACAGAACGCGTTACGTTTTACTCGTATCGTATTTTAGATTTTAGATCCCTTTCCGATATTTGCTCCCAGATTTTATATACAGTTAAACTAACTTAATTAAACAATACCAAATTATCCCAACATCTATATAGAGACCTATTCCAAACCCCAAAACACCAAACCTCCCTACAAATCCGGCGACGCTGGAATTTGCCTATACCTCGCCGGCCAAAATCCGAGCCCCTGGGTTCGTGCTCTAATGGTTTGTTCTAGGTCCAACATACAACATTAAGGCACCGTTTGGTTAAGTTAACTTTTATCTAAACTATAGCAGATTAAAAAAAAGCTCAGTTTTTGCCTAAAATACGATATTATAGATGTCACGCTCCACCCCCAATACAGAGAGTATTGTCCGCTTTGGCCGAAACCGCACGGTTTTTCCCTTTAGAGCGAACCGGACCCGACCAGGGGCCACTTCCCAGGAGGTCACCCATCCCAAGACTTCCCTGGCCCGAGCACGCTTAACTACGGAGTTCTTAAGCTCCTGTAGTTCCGGTTCACTTAAAAGGCGCCTCTGTATTGAAGAGTGGTATCATTCCATTTATAGTACAGATCTGTCCCCTTTCGGAATGTATTCTAAAGATTCCCCATTGTTCTACAGTGGGTCCCACGGACTCAAGACGTGGCCCCCACGGATTCAAGAGGTGGCCCCTGCCCACTTAACACGACACTTGGCGTGGCACTTTGTTCCGTGTGGCACTTTGTTCCGTGAGCAAGAACCGGGTCCCGACATTCTCCCCACCTTTGAACAATGGTTCGTCCTCGAACCACAGACCTACTATTGAGGAACCGTCTTTGATACCATTCTGTATGGGGCTCTGGATACTGGGGCTGTACCTGGAATCAAATCGATTGAGAACTCCAAAATTCGAGGAGGTGGTAGACCTGGTAGATCTTCAGGAAATATATCCAGAAAGTCCCGAACAATTTCTGGAACTGGGCTCTTATCAATCTCCATAGCTGTCAGTTCCTTGGGCTTGGCTCTATACTTAGCTGGCTCCAAAGATTCACTTCCGCCCTCAAAACTAAACTCCGGGTGATTGGGGATGCGGAAGATCACCTTCCTTGCACGACAATCGATAACTGCATGGAAAGTGCTCATCCAATCCATCCCGAGAATTGCATCGTAACTGCCTGTCCCGATCAGAAGGAAATTCGCATTGAATTCCCTGCCACACACTACAACTGGGCATAATCTACATTCTCGACTAGATATAATAATGCCATTACCCGTATGAATTTCCCATCCCTTGGTTAGTGGTTCATGTGGTATTGAGTGTGTATTAGTGAAATGCTCAGACAAGAAACAATGCGATGCTCCTGAATCAAATAGTACTCTAGCTGGCAAGGAATGTACGAGTAGAGTACCTGTAACCACGTCTTCTGATGCCTCTGCCTGCTCGGCGGTCAAGGTGAAAGCCCGTCCCTGACCGCGACCTGTAAATGGTTGCCTCTGCTCCTGCGGCTTCTGCTGTGGCGGTCCAAAACCTCCCTGTATCTCTGCTCGCTCAGGGCAACCGTTAATCCTGTGCTGACTGGAACCGCAAATTAGGCACTGTCCTTTGGCACGGCGACAGTCCTTCTGGGTATGTCCTCCTCTACCGCAATGGCCGCAAGTTACGCCCAGTCTCTGGGGGCGATGCTGTGGTACGAACGGGCGCTTCATTTGTGTCGTTCCTGCTCTGTGAACCGGTATGGCTCCTCGAGAAGGCGCGTGGGTACGTGCTGGAACGACTGGGGGTCTTCTGAACTTGTTAATCAGTTGCTCCTGAACTCTCGCCGCGTTGAGTACCTGTGCGAAAGTCTGCAAATCCAACAATGCAATCAACTGCTGCAACTCGAAATCTAGCCCCTGAAGGAAGCGTCTGGCCCTAGTGACTTCTGATTTGACCATGTATGGAGCAAAGCGGCTCAGACGGTTGAACTCTGCCGCATAGACGTCCACTGGGCGTCCATTTTGCTTCAAAAGAATAAACCTTTCCTCCATTTCTGCCTTGGCTGTGGGAGGAAAATAATGATCTAGGAAGCACTCCTTAAACTTGCTCCATTCAGTCAGCTCATCAAGTCTGCTTTCTTCCACCGACCACCATGTACGAGCCTCGTCTTCTAATTGTATCTTTATCACATCCACTCTGTCTTCCTCTGGAACCCTGGCGGCTGTCAATAAATTCTCCATGTTCACCAGCCATTGTTCAGCCTCAAGGGGTTCAGCTAACCCTGTGAATGCAGCTGGGTGTAACCGTCGGAAGTCTGATACGGTACCAGCCCTAGCCTGATAAGCTGGTGGAGTAGCGCAAAAATAATGTGGGGCGTGGGATTTGAACTCTGGTGGCTTGGTTCAGCAGCGCAAGATATTACCAATGAGCTACAAGCTCCTGCCTGTACATTCTGTATGGGGCTCTGGATACTGGGGCTGTACCTGGAATCAAATCGATTGAGAACTCCAAAATTCGAGGAGGTGGCAGACCTGGTAGATCTTCAGGAAATATATCCAGAAAGTCCCGAACAATTTCTGGAACTGGGCTCTTATCAATCTCCATAGCTGTCAGTTCCTTGGGCTTGGCTCTATACTTAGCTGGCTCCAAAGATTCACTTCCGCCCTCAAAACTAAACTCCGGGTGATTGGGGATGCGGAAGATCACCTTCCTTGCACGACAATCGATAACTGCATGGAAAGTGCTCATCCAATCCATCCCGAGAATTGCGTCGTAACTGCCTGTCCCGATCAGAAGGAAATTCGCATTGAATTCCCTGCCACACACTACAACTGGGCATAATCTACATTCTCAACTAGATATAATAATGCCATTACCCGTATGAATTTCCCATCCCTTGGTTAGTGGTTCATGTGGTATTGAGTGTGTATTAGTGAAATGCTCAGACAAGAAACAATGCGATGCTCCTGAATCAAATAGTACT
This sequence comes from Agapanthus africanus, assembly GCA_030015575.1. NCBI lineage: Eukaryota > Viridiplantae > Streptophyta > Magnoliopsida > Asparagales > Amaryllidaceae > Agapanthus > Agapanthus africanus. The sequence continues at coordinate 522,667,298 of CM057350.1, forward strand.
CTAGCTGGCAAGGAATGTACGAGTAGAGTACCTGTAACCACGTCTTCTGATGCCTCTGCCTGCTCGGCGGTCAAGGTGAAAGCCCGTCCCTGACCGCGACCTGTAAATGGTTGCCTCTGCTCCTGCGGCTTCTGCTGTGGCGGTCCAAAACCTCCCTGTATCTCTGCTCGCTCAGGGCAACCGTTAATCCTGTGCTGACTGGAACCGCAAATTAGGCACTGTCCTTTGGCACGGCGACAGTCCTTCTGGGTATGTCCTCCTCTACCGCAATGGCCGCAAGTTACGCCCTGTCTCTGGGGGCGATGCTGTGGTACGAACGGGCACTTCATTTGTGTCGTTCCTGCTCTGTGAACCGGTATGGCTCCTCGAGAAGGCGCGTGGGTACGTGCTGGAACGACTGGGGGTCTTCTGAACTTGTTAATCAGTTGCTCCTGAACTCTCGCCGCGTTGAGTACCTGTGCGAAAGTCTGCAAATCCAACGATGCAATCAACTGCTGCAACTCGAAATCTAGCCCCTGAAGGAAGCGTCTGGCCCTGGTGACTTCTGATTTGACCATGTATAGAGCAAAGCGGCTCAGACGGTTGAACTCTGCCGCATAGACGTCCACTGGGCGTCCATTTTGCTTCAAAAGAATAAACCTTTCCTCCATTTCTGCCTTGGCTGTGGGAGGAAAATAATGATCTAGGAAGCACTCCTTAAACTTGCTCCATTCAGTCGGCTCATCAAGTCTGCTTTCTTCCACCGACCACCATGTACGAGCCTCGTCTTCTAATTGTATCTTTATCACATCCACTCTGTCTTCCTCTGGAACCCTGGCTGCTGTCAATAAATTCTCCATGTTCACCAGCCATTGTTCAGCCTCAAGGGGTTCAGCTAACCCTGTGAATGCAGCTGGGTGTAACCGTCGGAAGTCTGATACGGTACCAGCCCTAGCCTGATAAGCTGGTGGAGTAGCGCCCTCGGGGGCGGTAATAAGTGCGGAGGGTCCTCCTGCAGCGGTAATCGCCCTGAGTCCCTCAGTAAGCAAATCTGTCTTCCTCTCCTGAGCTTCCGCGAGAGTGGTCAGTGCACTGAGTATTCTTTCCGTGCGGTCTTGAGAGCTGGAGTTCGAGGAGGGGTCGTTCGGGGACGTCATATCACTGGAAGATTCAAAAGAATAGGATCAGATTCAAGGATAGAAATCAAGAGTAGTGAAACAAGAATAACGTAATACAGTATAGTTAATGTTATTCCTTGATACTAAACACAGGCTCTGATACCAACTATCACGCTCCACCCCCAATACAGAGAGTATTGTCCGCTTTGGCCGAAACCGCACGGTTTTTCCCTTTAGAGCGAACCGGACCCGACCAGGGGCCACTTCCCAGGAGGTCACCCATCCCAAGACTTCCCTGGCCCGAGCACGCTTAACTACGGAGTTCTTAAGCTCCTGTAGTTCCGGTTCACTTAAAAGGCGCCTCTGTATTGAAGAGTGGTATCATTCCATTTATAGTACAGATATGTCCCCTTTCGGAATGTATTCCGAAGATTCCCCATTGTTCTACAGTGGGTCCCACGGACTCAAGAGGTGGCCCCCACGGATTCAAGAGGTGGCCTCCGCCCACTTAACACGACACTTGGCGTGGCACTTTGTTCCGTGTGGCACTTTGTTCCGTGAGCAAGAACCGGGTCCCGACAATAGACATTTTGATTTCTAATTTAAACTAGTTACAAAACTAAATTCCTACAGTGATTAAGGATTTTACCTACAAGGAATTGCTGGAAGAACTCCCTCCAAGATGTACAAGTTCCTAGTTCCTAGCTTGATGGTGGAAATCCTAGAACTTGGCTCTTCTCTTCTCCTTTCTCTTGTTCTCCCTTGCTTGTTCTAGTTTTCTTTTTCTTTCTTTTAAATTTTTCAGATTTTAATTTAGCTAAATGATCTGAACACATGCTATATATGACAAAGGTAAGAGTGAGGTGTAGTAAGAGGTGTCAAAGATCAAGGTGTACCATCATCATGCAAGGAGGAGGTGTTGTGTGTGTGTTGTGCATGCAAGAAAGATGTGTCAAGGTATTATCTTTCAAAATTGATTTATCTTGTGATAAAATTCTGAACTAAAGCCTCATTTAACCTCTTTTCTACTTACACCCTTAACAATTCCTATTTGCACAATTCCCTAAACTTTACACAAAGACCCCTCAGTAACTATGTTATTATATAACACTATTTTAATTAAAAATGAAGCTAAATTTCTCATTAAAACCCTTATAATTTATTTATGTTACATATTAAAATTTTAATTTAATTTGTTTTACATCCTCTGTATGAAAATGTCATATTTGGTTTTAATAACTTTTTAATCTAACATTTTATTATTTAATTAATTAATTTTATTTATTTCTAAATTTTAAAAATGCTACACCTGAGGAAGATACCCTCGCTACTAAGCATTCTTGATACCTTTCTGGTATCTAAAGAGGCGGGAGATTCTCTAATCAAGGCATTATAAAAGCCCGAACGGTTTCAAGCTTTCCTTGCCGCAGAAAAGATGAAGGACGAGCTGGAAGAAGTGCATACCGCTGACATCTCTTTCGGCGACGAAGATCTCCTCCTAGGAACATGTGAGCACAACCGACCCTTGTATGTTACCGGATACTGCCATGATATCAAGATAGGGAAGATCCTGGTCGACAATGGGTCCTCCGTCAACCTTCTCAATCTAAGATTGTTGAAGGAGATTTGCATGAGCGTTCAACACCTCGCTCGGGATAAAATCACCATCTCCGGGTTCGACTCCCAGTCATCACGGACTATCGGGTCTGTGATACTGACGCTACGCTTTAGGCTGCTCGTCACTGACATCAAGTTTCACATCATTGACGCCAAGACTTGCTACAACGCTTTGCTCGGCAGGCCTTGGTTACACGAGTACAACATTATCCCTTCTACATAGCATTGTTCGGGTAAAAATTTACACCTTGGTTGACCAAGTCAAAATCAAAGTCAACCCAAGCCAAGTGGGCCCAAGCCCCGGGTCAAGTGGGCCAATGCCCGGGTTGAGCCCGAACATAAAGCGGCCGGCCTTCCCCCATACCAAAATAAAAATTTTGTAATAAATAATTTTGTTGTATTTCTTTTATTTTTATTTTATGAATAAATTTAAGAAAAATGGGCATAAATCCAAATTTTTGTAAAGCCCATGGCTTCTGTGCAAAAAGAAATGGCACAGAGCCATGGGATGGGCAAAATGCCATTTTTGTAGAGCCCAAGGGGCTATATGTAAAGTGTATAGCCTATAAAGGCAAGGATAATGAAAATATTCCAACAACTTTTCTCTCTCTCCAAAAGAATCAAGATCTGTGATCTTCTCCTTCCTCAAGGTTCTAAAAACCTTCTTCTCTTTTTGAATTAAATCAAGAGTTTTACTCTTCCTTTTCCAAAACTAAATAGTTTTTTACCACGAAACCCACAAAGGGGAACTCAGATCTCCCATCAGATCTTAAAAATAAGAGATTTTTAAAATCTCATATTTCTTGTTCTTCAAGATCCAGCCAAAAGAGGAGGAGAAGGAGACCCATCTCCTAAAAATCCCACTTTAGGAAGATCCAGAGCTCAAGGAAGAAGCCCGTTTCAGCATCTCCAAAAACATCTTAGGAGTTTAACTTCACTCTAAATTCTCTTTCGAGAGTTTAAATCCCATTTCTGGGGCTAAAAGCCCATTTTCCTCGCCGGCGCTCACGTGCTGGGCATGTGGTGCGCCCTTGCACTCAAGTGCCCAGCGCCCACGTGCCGGACACGTGGTGCGCTCGCGCTCGAGCGCCTAGCGCTCAAGCGCCCAGCGCACCACGTGCCGGACACGTGGTGTGCTTGAACCTAAGCGCCCAGCGCTCAAGCGCCCAGTACCCACGTGCCGGGCACGTGGCACGCTAACGCTTGAGCACTTTGCGCCCAGCTCCCACATGTCGGACACGTGGTGCGCTAGCACCCAAGCGCCCAGCGCTCGCGTGCTAGGCACGTGAGGCGCTGGCCCCACGCGTCCTTTGGGTGCATTTCCCCTTTTTATATATATATGTATACATGTATATATATAGATACACATACACTCAACAACACCGTCCCTGTTAGAAAAAAAATTCTAACGGGGCGCTGCCCCGTAAGGGGGCTGCTAGCCCCCTTAACCCCCAGCCCGCTATCCGGGTAGTGGGACCCCGTAAAAACTCTGCGGGGCCCCCGATATATCCAAAACCCCCTTTCAAAACACAACACGCATACACTGCACATTGAATTCGCATGACCTGTTTGACCCGTTAATCGAAGGTTCCCTCGCTCCAAAGGCGATGGGTAATTAACGGCAGCTTAGTCAACGGCTGCCGGAGATTTGGATCCCCGCAATCAATAAACCCCAGCCTACCTTAGGCAGGGGGAGTCTGTAATGCGCCTGACAAGCGCGCGCATTCCAATCTCAATGGGATGACCAAAAACACCCTGCAGATTCTGGCACGCCCAGTGGGACTTTTCTCTCCTCCCATATCTCAGGTTAAGCATTCATGCGAACTCATTTAACATATATGCCGATGTTTGTACTGAAATAATTTCTTTTTTTTGTATAGCAACTTTCAACGACGATGTCTCCTAAGATGAATTCAGCTTCCGAAGCGACCCCGATCCCGTACGTGGTCAAGGTCAATGTTCGTGTGGTTCTCCCCGCAAGCCTCAGTCGACAGTGGGAGGAACTGCCCTGCCGGTTTAGCTCCGTCATCATCTACCCTGCCGAAAGCGCTCATCTGGCAGAAATCCCGGCAAAGCAGGCGGCCAAGCCGGTCTCAAGGGGCAAGAGGCCGAATGTCGTGATCGCTAAGGTACCACAACCGAAACTTAAGACGGTGTCTGAACGACTCTCTGGTGCTCTAGCCGGGGCAAGACTTCCGGTACAAAGGGCAACATCAAATGTTGCGGGCGAGCTCGGGCGATGACTCCAACAAATGCACGATCGGGCGTCTCCTCTGGCCTCTCTATCAATCGTTCTACGGCGTCTTCCCGAAGAGCCGAAGTCTGCCAAGTGCTTAAAACAGAAAAGTTAAGGCAGAAGTGGCTCAGGTATCGATCCAACAAGAGGGCCAGGACTCCGGCCAGGTGGAATCTTATTAGATTCCAAGAGCAAAGTCATCCTGCGATGACGGCTGAGTCGGCCATAAAAATCAACAATTCCTTCAAACCTCTGAAGTGGGTTCAGAGAAATGCCATGACCGCCAGGATCAAGAAGACAGCAGTCCGAACAATGCCACGAAGGGACGTGTCCCAGCCTCAACAGAAAAAGTATGGCATTGTCTCTTCAAGAGTTTATCAGGCACTCTGTGCCACACGAAAGCAGCGGGGAAACCCAGAAAAGAAGCGCCAGCACAATTCAAGAACCTGGTCAGGCCAGTCGCCTTCAATCGACTGCCCGCTACCGAAACAGGGGGTCAAGACAGCGATCTGTGAAATCAGCCGCCGATAATAAAAAGACGGCTGGATATATTATCCATACGGTCTATATGGCGGGTGGGCGCCTCAGCGACAACCTTCGCGGCAAAAGCAAAGATGGGACCACTACATCCCAAGTCCAATCTGGCTTGAATGTGGTTGCCGCTTCCCAAGAACAGCCGCCTCCGCTGGATAATGAAAACCCTCTCGATGAGGACGATAGGCAGAAAGACCCCTCGGTCCATGCAAAGTCAAGCTCGGACAGCGAGGAAGAGCCGACTTTCCATCCCAGGACCACGGAGCAAGAGCTGCTTCAAGAGCTTCGAAAATAGTTCAGGAGCAAAGATAAAGAGATGGTGATTGATCTCAAAAACTATCTATAACCGCAATCAAGAACGGCGTCGCATGAAGCTAGCCGGTGAGTACGGGTCGGTCCACAGGGATTTTGTGAATCTCCTAGTCGCGCTTACGAGTTAATTCCGAAGGGTGTTCGGATTGATTATTAAATCTAAAATCCTAAATTATTCTACCTAGGGCAATTAATTGAAAGTTATAACTAGGCCAGAGAAATAAAATCTATACTAGGGCAGGAAAATAAATTTAATCTAGGGCATGAATTGAAATTATCTAGGGCAAGAAAATAAACAAATCTACTTACTTTACAGATGCATTTCTCCAATCATCCATGCAGGGTTGTCAGATCTGAATTTCAGAATTGAAGAGAGGCACCGATGCTCTCCAAAAAGGATTTTGGAATTTTTATTAAAAGGAGGCATAAAGAAAATACAATGTTTTGGGTTCCTATTTATAGAGAATAGGAAACCCTAGGGTTACAATGACTCGCATGACTGAAATTACAAAAATAGCCCTTAGGAAATCTTTTCAGAGCCGCAAACAACTTTTGGTAAAATTTCTCGAAGCACGGGCACCAGATGGCCGCGGAACCGCGGCAATGGTGGGCTTGGGCCGCGGTTCCGCGGCCCTTTAGAGAGATCAAGGAGTGAAATTTTGTGGGCTGCTTCTTGTTGGCTTGGGCTTCTTATTTCTATATTTTTTTTCCATTTGGGCTTGTAGGTTGGTTCCAGATCTTCAGTGAACAATTTGCAATGGATTTTTAACCGTCCGCTTTGTATTTTTGGACCTTGAGTTGCCTTGTTAATTGTGAACTATCTTTCGATATAGGGTTGACTAAGATCCTCCCATTTGTTGGTCAAAAGTCCATATTTTCATCGTCTTTACATCGTTTTCACTGTTTCCTGTCCAAGAACCTGTAACCTGTAACATGTAGCAGACATGCGTCAAAGACACCTGTTTATTTATAATAAGAATAAGAATGGGGAATATAATAATGCAATATTCTGGTGTGAACAAATACCCCCAAACTTATCTTTTGCTCGTCCTCGAGCAAACTTATTTTTATTCACTAAAATCCTAACCACACTTTCGTAGGGAAACGCGATTGCACTGAGCTCGTGCAACAAGCCGTTAAACCTCTAGGTGTCCCTAGTAGGAGGAGTGTTGTCTCCTGAGGGTTTTCAGCGGATTACACCCACAAAATCCTATCAACTCGGCCCATTGACTTTTGTTCTCCAATTAGGTTTTCTAACAAGGAATTCTATTATCTTCTACTTGCAAATTATCCACCCATAATCTTCACACTTCATCATCATTTAACTTAAGATTATATATGTTATGTAGACCTACTTAGCTTTCGGCATTTCTTAAGTTTTCCTTCTAGAGTTCCATCTCCACTTAGGAATTTCTATCAACTCTACTAAAGATACAAGTTTTATTCTTCATTCCTCTCTCTTATCTAAATTCCAATCACATACCCCTACGTATGTGTATAGATCACCCCTACACTTGGAAATTCAAATCAAGCAATCATACTCTCGTCCGTTGTCCAAAGCACTTCTTAGTTGGTGAATTTTTAATTGAATTTTTGCCTACACATCCTTCATGCGATCGTTAATACTTCTTGAGGTACCAACGACCGATTACAAAATGTGTTTGCACATTTAAGCATACTTCCTAGTCTTGCAACACCCAAGGCTTTAGCAGTGACTCCCAAACCAGTTGGTCTAAGGCACTAGGTGATGAAGCACCCTCGCTAAATATTTTTCTATTTATTTTTTTTTTTTTGCAGCCTTAAGTAATCACAAAAACCAGTGTCCATTTTTTATTCTTTATTCACATTTTTTTTCGTACTAAGGACTTTAAACAAGAGCATTGCAAGGTCTCTTCTACTATTCCAAGTTTCAAGGTTCGTGTTTGTGCAATTTTGTAGGGTATACATTTTCAGAATCTAAACTTAAGTTAGGAACTATTTTTCAAACTTATACTCTAATAAAAGCTTCAATATTTTTCCTTCATTTTGACTTAGCCCAAGAAGTGAACCCAAAATTTGCCTATTTCTAAATAAACTACAAGGCATATACTTTCTACCGTTAAACTTTAAGGAATGTTATTTTTAGGGTTTTTAATTCACTAAGTCTAAGATCTAGTTGTTCCTAGCCAGTTAACCTATTTGTCAAACTCAAATCAAATATGGCCAAAATTGAATACAATATTTTTTTATAATTTTTGAAATTTTTCAATTTTTATGGGTTTTCAAATAAGTATGTAAATGCAAAAAATATGTACAAATGAATGCGAAGGAAGAAGACGTACCGAGCATACCCCCAAACTTGAACTTGACAGTGTCCTCACTGTCATGCTAAACCAAGAGGGTAAAAATGTCGGCACTCCCCTGTTTATCTATTTACAATTTTTTTTATTTTATAGTTTTGAAAAAAAATTTGTTATTTTTTTTTATAAAATGAAAACAAAAAATATAAGTACATATATACAAAGGCCCCCCCAAACTTAAGCTTGGCCTTACACAAGCCAAAGGTTAGCACCAACCATTTAAAGATCTTATCGTGATAGTGGTATAGTTGGTACAAGAATAGGGTGTAGAGTAAAGAAATGAGAAACACGTGAGACCGTGTGGAAAGAAGAATGGTAGAATATGGTCTCGGTGGGGGAGAAGAAGGGCGGAAAGGAGAAAGAAAGGTAGCACGATCTTGAGGGTGTAAATCGAGTGAATAAATTAGCGCAATATGTGATGACCGATGTGTTATAAGCGATTGCGCTAACCTATCCACCCATCGGGAAATGGGGTCAAATCCCTCAAGATTCGCAAGAAAACATGGGTACCCCGAACTTGGTATAGGAGATGAAAGCGTAACGGTCATTTGTTCGGTCGGAACAAGGGGAAAGACGAAAGGGGGTGAATTAGGGATAGTATCTTTCTCACCGTAGTAAACTGTTTCGAACTTGAAACATTCCATTAATGGTTCGAAACTACTATAATCAACCGAGTCTGATGGCTCATCTGAAAATGTAAAGGACTCAAACTCGGGCGGTGAGTCATCAACATCGTCCGAAAAAGTGAAACACTCGTAGGTGTTATCGTCTGTGAGAACTGTGTCAGATTCAAAGGAAAAGGTTTCAAGCTCACAGTCTTCAAGCGGGGTCGGAACGATGGGAAGGAGGGAGGGTGATATAGCAGTCAAAAGTTTAGGAGGATGAATTGGAAAATCAGACACATCAAATAAAAATGATTCAACCTCAATATTATCCTCAAGACTCTCCTCAATACTATCCTCAATATTTAACTCATCCATGCTAATATCATCAAAATCAAGACGCATATGAAGTTCGGGAGAAACATGTAATGACTCGGGATGATGAATTGGACATAAAATTTCAATCAAATCGACAGGTTCATCATCCGAAATATTCCCGGCGTCTATATCCTCAATCAAGTGAAAATCAATTTTTTCTGACACCTCATCAAAAGCATGGATATTTATCGATTCAGGTTCTAGAGCGGAGGTGTAAAGATCGAAAGGATTAAGTGTGGTTTCACTCGAAAGAGGTTCTTCACAATTGGGCAAATCAAACACTGCAAAATCACACAACTCGTCTTTATTTTGAACTTGTGAATCATTTAGGACATTCGATGGAAAACTGCAGTTGTGGGCTTCAATTGTGTAAGGGTAGGTTTGATTTGGAAATCCTCTCTCATTCTCACTCAGTCCAACCGCCTCCTCATACATTGAAAAATTTGGAGCTGGCGGAAAACTAGCTACCGGTTCAGCAGGTTGCATAAGGGTGGCCACGGACGCTTCCACATTCCTAACCATTTTGTTTGTTGCTGCGATATACGCCTCCAACGACTTTTCCAAACTAGACTTGGGTGGTAAAGGAGTTTCGGTAAAAGATTCGAAATCGTGTGGATATGCAAAACTCCCAACAGGCTGTGTAGACACAGTGTCTAGTGAAGGTGGGAAGGTCGGGTAGGACTGGTAGGAAGTGAGTGGTTGGGCAGGGGTAGGGTCAACATGTGGATAAAAAGATGAATAATCGTGCGGATCCCTAGAACTAGATGAAGGGAGAGGGGTGAAAGATCGGCTGCGAGATTGAGCAATATGCTCAGTAATGGACATCGGCTTAGGAGTGACAGAAGGACTTGAAAAAGCGGTATCAACATATGGATGTGGTAAAGGTTGACTTGGTTGACACAAAGTGGGTTGAAAAGTCGAACTGTTTCTCCTAGACGCCTCTATTTGATCTTTCAAAGATATTTTAGGCAAGGAAGGATCGTCTTTAAATTGACCGAACAAATTGACGTACGACGCAAAATTAGGTTCGGGATACCAAAGTTCGACAAGTGATTTATTATGTGGGGTACCCATGTTGTAAGAAGAAAGGGTGAAAGAAAGAAAGTTGGGTGGTGGTGCAAGGATTTATTTGCGGTAAAAGTTGGCAAGTTTTTTAATAAAAAATTTCCCCCCTTTTATTTTATTCTTTTTCTCTTTATTTGGAAAATTTGTTGCAAAAAGATATTCGAGAAAAGATATGCAACAAAAAAGATTACTTGCAATCAATTTCTAGTTTAAACGAGACGCAAAAATCCTGCACAAGATTGTTATTTGGAAGGGGAAATATTTTTATGGCGCATGGAATTCTGCAGGAATTTTTAAAAAAGATATTTCAAAAATTACAGAGAAGGAACAGAGGAGACTTACAGTGCAATTTTCAAGAGCTAAAGTCATCAAGATGCCGCGTTACCGCGGTATAAAGGCGTTCCTGCCGCGTTTTCGCGGCAGGCTAGTCAGCTCAAGTCCCCAAAATTTTTTAACGGCTCTGAGTCAGCAAGATGGCCGCGTTTCCGCGATCCAAGTCTGGTTTCGGCCGCGGAAGAGCGGCACTTTGGAGGGTTCAAATCTCCAGAAAAATTCCACTGTTCTGTTGTTTAAAATCTCTTCTGTTCCGATATCCCGTTTTCTTTTCGCTTTCTGAAAATTTCCAGATCCATCTCGATTGTAGATCCTGCGAAATTCAAACAAAAAATACCCTTCAAAAAATACAAAGATGATAAATTTTTATATTTTTTGATTTTTAAGTTTTTATGATTTTTTAATTTTATATTAACCCGAAATTGCAAAAAGAAAATTACACGCCATCCCCGGCAACGGCGCCATTTGATTGATCTCAAAAACTATCTATAACCGCAATCAAGAACGGCGTCGCATGAAGCTAGCCGGTGAGTACGGGTCGGTCTACAAGGATTTTGTGAATCTCCTAGTCGCGCTTACGAGTTAATTCCGAAGGGTGTTCGGATTGATTATTAAATCTAAAATCCTAAATTATTCTACCTAGGGCAATTAATTGAAAGTTATAACTAGGGCAGAGAAATAAAATCTATACTAGGGCAGGAAAATAAATTTAATCTAGGGCATGAATTGAAATTATCTAGAGCAAGAAAATAAACAAATCGACTTACTTTACAGATGCATTTCTCCAATCATCCATGCAGGGTTGTCAGATCTGAATTTCAGAATTGAAGAGAGGCACCGATGCTCTCCAAAAAGGATTTTGGAATTTTTATTAAAAGGAGGCATAAAGAAAATACAATGTTTTGGGTTCCTATTTATAGAGAATAGGAAACCCTAGGGTTACAATGACTCGCATGACTGAAATTACAAAAATAGCCCTTAGGAAATCTTTTCAGAGCCGCAAACAACTTTTGGTAAAATTTCTCGAAGCACGGGCACCAGATGGCCGCGGAACCGCGGCAATGGTGGGCTTGGGCCGCGGTTCCGCGGCCCTTTAGAGAGATCAAGGAGTGAAATTTTGTGGGCTGCTTCTTGTTGGCTTGGGCTTCTTATTTCTATATATCTTTTTCCATTTGGGCTTGTAGGTTGGTTCCAGATCTTCAGTGAACAATTTGCAATGGATTTTTAACCGTCCGCTTTGTATTTTTGGACCTTGAGTTGCCTTGTTAATTGTGAACTGTCTTTCGATATAGGCTTGACTAAGATCCTCCCATTTGTTGGTCAAAAGTCCATATTTTCATCGTCTTTACATCGTTTTCACTGTTTCCTGTCCAAGAACCTGTAACCTGTAACATGTAGCAGACATGCGTCAAAGGCACCTGTTTATTTATAATAAGAATAAGAATGGGGAATATAATAATGGAATATTCTGGTGTGAACAGATGGCCAAGCTCTATTCGAAAATTGATGACCTAATGAACGTTGCGATGCAGCTTACGGCTCAAATTGCTCGAGCGCCTCCCAATCAAGCACAAGTCGCTACTCATGAGCCGGATGATGACAATCCGAAGCAGTCGATGCCTGTCCCTTTAGGTCCAAGATTGGTCGAGCCGCACGAAAGCCGGCCACATTCCACTTATGGGGACGCCTTGGCCCCAGACGGCACTATCCCGCTAACACAAGATCGAATAATGGATTTGGTCACCAGCAAGGTTAAAACATTAGTGGCCGAAGCTGAAGCTCAGAAAGAAATTGGCAGTAGTGGACGGCCATATCCCGCATAGTATGATCTGATCGAGTTCCTGAGCAGCTACGTCATTCCTACGTTCGGAATATTTGACGGAACGGGAAGAAATTCAGCATGTCGCCCACTCCAAAGTATCGTGCGGAAATACAGGGGGCAATGATGCGCTCCTTCTTCGTCAGTTTGTCAACAGCCTGACCGGTGTCGCTTTTGACTGGTACGCGAGTATACCAGACGGGTCCGTCATTACCTTTGCCCAAATGGAGTCTCTGTTTCAGCAAAGGTTCATGAGTGTCAGCGATAAAATCTCCATTGCTGACCTTGTGAGGACCAAGCCGGGGAAGAATGAAAGCAACACCGACTTTATCGCCCGATGGCGTAACCTCACGGTCAAGTGCGAACCGCCGCTGGAGCAGGACCAGTCCGTCAGCCTTCTCATTGGGAACCTCAGCAATTGGATAGTCCCATTCTTGTGTACAGCAGGTCTCAAGACGTTTCAAAAGCTAACCAAGAAAGTCCAAATGCTGGAACGCTCGAAGCAAGAGTCTACCCCGGACTCTCAGAGAGACAAGGCTTGGAAAAGCAAGCGGGACGACAACCGTAGAAGCGGGAGTTCCAGCAGTACCGATGTCTTCAATGCGTCCGACAATGAAGAAAAGCGAAGGGCGGGCGAATCCAAAACCAACCGGTCTCGAAAGCCAGTGCTAGAAGGAGAAGGGCCTTCCCTAGAGGAGAAAAAAAACAAGGTTTACTCTTTCAGGAGGCACAAGGTCCGAAAGATATTTAAAGATGCCTTGAACAACGGTCTACAATTGCCAGAGTTGAAAAGACCTCAAGAAGCAAAAATGACCGACAATCCCCTGTATTTCCCATACCACCAAGTAGTGAGCCATGCGATCGAGGATTGCTATATCTTCAAAGACTGGGTCGAGAAGCAGTACAAGGATGGAGAGATCGAGCTGTCGAAAAGTATGTTGGTGAACAATCAAGTTGCAACCACCAACTTTATACAGACAGAAGCTGAAGCCTTCTGGGAGCAGACAGCCGAACCCGCTGCCATAAGAAATGAAACGGACTCACCTCGGCCTCTGTGGAGTATGCACATATCTAATAAGATGAAGAAGATGATAAAGCTACTTCGGAAAGAGCCCAGAACGGAATGGGAAGGACAGAATAAGCCTACCAGTCCAGCTGCCAATGCGGCTCTATCAGGCTCAAAATCCAAGAAGCTCAAGAAGAAAGAAAATGCAGCTCGGCGCGAAAAAGAGTCTGCAGGGAGATCGACCATTCAAAAATATATCGATTCCCTCGAAGACTATGAACGGAAGGAAAGGACTCTGATTCAATTGAAGGAGTTCCTCCCCGTAGAAGCGGCTGAAATTCTGGAGGAGTTAGAAGAAGACTCCAATGAAGAGATCCCTAGAGTGACCTGCTACGCCATCCATCTGGGCAGCGACTCTGAGGGGGAGCTTTGTTTTCCTGAAGAGGATGAGGAGCTTGCCATAAAGGCTAATCAAATCCAGCTCAGAAGCGGTAGCGCTCTACCGCCAAATCAGGGCAACGCCCCAAAAGGAAAGGAAAAACAGGTGGCTAATGAGGAAGATGGCAGAGAACCGGCTAATGAAAACTCAAATCCTTCCTTAGTGGACTACAATGTATTGGCTCATCTCCGAAAGCTCCCGTCTCTCCTGAGCATTTATGATGCCTTGGTCCTATCTAAGGAGCTTAGAGATGTTCTCATTCACGCTCTACAAAACCCCGAGCGGTATCAGGCTCGCTTTGCGGAAATTAATATGAAAGAAGCCCAGTACACTTTGCATGCCGCCGCAGTCATGTTTAAGGACGAAGACTTGCTACTGGGAACGGCTGAGCATAATCGGCCGCTTTACATGACCGGGTACAGCGACGGAGATCGGATTAATCGCATATTGATTGATCCGGGGTTCTCAGTGAACATCATGAACTTGCGAACTCTGAAGAGTTTGTCAATGGACGTCCGACACCTGTCAAGGGAAAGGATTGTCATTCAAGGCTTCAACCAAAATTGCCAGCAAGTTCTAGGGTCCATAGCTCTGCCAATCAAATTTGGGGATCTGCAGACCGAAGCTAAGATATACGTGATCGACGCTGACACGTCTTATAAAATTCTCTTCGGACGGCCGTGGCTCCACGATTACGGCATCATTCCGTCAACTCTCCATCAATGCATGAAGTATACTAAAAATGGCGAAGAAAGACGCATTGACGGAGACATCCAGCCGTTCGGTGTGCATGAAGTCCGATATGAAGATTCTCGGTACTTCATGAACCACCAAAATGCTAAGCCACAACTGACCGAGGATAGAGCGGCCCCAAGAATCAAAAGCAAATCTGAGTCGGCTGTCACTTTCAAAAGCAAAAACGCCCAAGTACACCCGCGTTTCGGTAGCGACACTGATGAGTCCGACGCTGGAAGTCCGTCCTTCCGTAAAACCCGCCCTCGTTTCGGTAGCGATACGGACGAATCCGATACTGAAGGCCCATCTAGCAGCAAAGTCCGCCCTCATCTTGGCAGCGACACTGAAGGGTCGGAGGAAGAGGACCTGCCATGCAACAGCTGTGCAGATTGGACCCCCAAGCAGCAAGCGAAACTACGAGAGACCTTCGAAATTGCAGAAGGGCCCCTAGCCGTCATAAGGTGCCGGAGCAGATGTGCAAAGAGCTCGATGCATTGTCAGTCTCCACCGTGGACCAGCTGAAAACTTTCTACGTTCCCGGGAGGAAAAGTGGACAGAAGGGCATCCTGTTTTATGGGTCAAACCCTGTTGTACACCCGGACGATTTGTCTATCGCATGCCTTCCATACGAGAGAGGCATAAGGGCCGTCCTCAATCCTAGATATTATGCGCCTGAGATGCGGTAATACTTCAAAAGATGTGGATGCCGG
This sequence comes from Agapanthus africanus, assembly GCA_030015575.1. Classification (NCBI taxonomy): domain Eukaryota; kingdom Viridiplantae; phylum Streptophyta; class Magnoliopsida; order Asparagales; family Amaryllidaceae; genus Agapanthus; species Agapanthus africanus. The sequence goes on from CM057350.1 coordinate 522,682,520, forward strand.
TTATATCAAACGGAGTCCGAAACAAAGTTTTATGAAGGGCTATGGCATCCGCCTCCGGTCCGAGCACTCATCGATGGGCGAATTCTTGATAAACGGGGCATAGGTTTCATCCAGCCTGATTCTAAGGCATGCTACATGATCCATATTGGGGAAGCCAACGAAGAGTCCAATAATGAAGACGAGCTAGCCGAGACAGAAGAAGCTCCTCAAGAGCTCGAAGATAGCGGACAAGCAACCTTCGATGAGCTAACTGAGATCGATTTGGGAACGCCTAATAATCCAACGCCGACCTACATCAGCTTGCTCTTGTCAGAGAAAATGAAAGAGCAGATAATCGCCCTACTGCATGAGTTCGTCGACTGCTTCGCTTGGACGTACAAAGAAATGCCTGGCCTTTCCCCTAAAGTGACCGTGCATAAACTGGCTATATCTCCTAATGCTAAGCCAGTCAAACAAGCTCCTCGAAGAATGAGAAGGAAACTAGAAGAAAAGGTCATTGAGGAAACCAAGAAGCTCATCGATGTCGGCTTCATCAGGGAAGAGAAATATGCGGACTAGATCGCATGCATAGTCCCAGTGAAGAAGAAAAATGGGCAGATCCGAGTTTGTGTCGATTTCAGAGACCTCAACAAGGCTTGTCCTAAAGACGACTTCCCGCTACCGGTCATGAAAATGAGGGTCGATGACACCTCAAATTAAGAGCTGTTCACATTTATGGATGGCTCGTCTGGGTATAATCAGATCAAGATGTCGCCTGAGGATGAGAAGCACACAGCATTTCGAACCCCGATCGGAATATACTGCTACAAAGTGATGCCGTTCGAACTGAAGAACGCAGGTACTACATATCGAAAGGCAATGACCAATATCTTTGATGACCTAATTCATAAGGTCGTTGAATGTTATGTTGATGATCTGGTCATCAAGACTAAAACCAAAGCCGATCACATCCAAGATCTTAGGACCGTTCTCATACGATCTGAAAATGAATCCTCTGAAGTGCGCTTTTGGCGTGTCATCGGGAAAATTCCTGGGCTTCATAGTCCGACATCGAGGGATTGAAGTTGACCCATCCAAGATAAAGACCATCATGGAGATGCCCCCTCCGAAGAGTCTGACGCAGCTAAGATCTTTTCAAGGCAAACTTACTTATATACGGAGGTTTATCTCGAATTTATCGGGGAGATGTAGGCCCTTCTCAAAGCTCATAAAGAAAGGAGCTCCTTTTGTCTGGGATGCCGAATGTCAAGAAGCGTTCGAAAGCATCAAACAGTACTTGTTGCACCCTCCAGTGCTGGCCGCTCCCGTTTCAAATAAACCGCTGATTCTCTATACTGTCGCGCTAGATGAGTCACTCGGTGCGCTCCTTGCCCAGAACAACGAGGAGGGAAAAGAAAATGCCCTCTACTACCTCAGTCGAACTCTAGTCGGGATGGAACACAACTATTCCCCAATCGAAAAGCAATGCCTGGCTCTGATATTTGGTGTGAAGAAGCTGAGGCACTATCTGCTCGCTCATCGGGTTATGCTGATCTCCAAGGTCGACCCGCTCAAACACTTGATGACCAAAGCAAGCCTAGACGGCAGAATGGCAAGATGGGCTATCATGCTACTTGAATTTGACATAGTTTATACTCCTCAGAAAGCAGTAAAAGGGCAAGCTCTTGCGGACTTCCTTGCTGCTCATCCCGTATCAGAGGGGCCACCGCTTAATTGCGAGCTACCTGACGAACAAGCGCTGCACCTCGAGGAAGATGAGCCATGGTGGGAGCTCTACTTCGATGGAGCCTCATCAATAAGGACCTCCAGTAAATCAAGCGTCCCGGAGATAAAAGCAGGGATAGGGTTGGTGTTCATCATGCCATCAATGGGAACCCTACGGCGTTCTTTTGCTCTCACCGAGCCTCGCACAAACAACGAGGTTGATTATGAAGCTCTGATAGCTGGTCTGGAGCTCGCCATAGAAATGGAAATCCTTCGGCTACGGGTGTACGGTGACTTCCAGCTCATCGTCAACCAAGTAAGCGGCGACTATAAGATATACAAACCCGAGTTAGCTCGGTACAGAGGCTGAGTGGTGGAACTCATGAAACGGTTCACTCACATTGAACTAATGAGAGTCCCTAGAGCTTTGAATAGAAAGGCTGACGTACTCGCTCGCTTAGCCAAGGAGCTGGTTGATCCTGACATGGACAAAATTCTGATCACAGTCAGGAGCCGGAAAATTCTACCCCCAGTCTCTCTACGAGAAGAGGAAAGCGCGGAACAGAAGAGCAGTCCTACTGAAGAAGCTTCGATCATCCAAGACGAGCCCGATTGGAGAGAACCCTTCATAGAGTACCTCCGATACGATAAGCTGCCCGAAGGAAAATCTGCAAGGATTCAGCTGAAGAAGAGAACTCTCCGATACGTGTTTGTAAATGATACGCTATACTGCAGGTCATATGAACAACTCTGACTCAGGTGTCTGTCATTGGCCGAAACCCAAAAGGTCACGAAAGAAGTTCACTCGGGCGTTTGCGGTGCTCACCAATCTGGCACCAAGATGCGACTTCAAATTAAACGGCTTGGGTATTACTGGCCCACCATAATACGGGACTGCGGAGAGCATGCAAAGAAATGTTACATCTGCCAAATTCACGATGATTTCATTCACAAGCACCCCAATCCATTGTATCCTACAGTGGCGTCGTGGCCCTTCGAAGTCTGGGGAACCGACATAGTTGGCCCAATCGATCCTCCGTCATCTAGAAGCCACCGGTTCATACTGGCCGCAACAGACTACTTCTCCAGATGGGCTGAAGCTATCCCGCTAAAAGAAGTCAAGACAAAAGATATGCTGACATTCTTCCAGCATAATATTCTATACCGCTTCGGTACACCAAGAAGAATCATTTCTGACAAGGGGCCTTCTTTCAAGAGCTTCAAAGTCTCAAGGTTCGCTACTCAGCATAAGATAGACTGGAGATATTCCTCCGTCTATAATCCAAGAGCCAATGGGCTAGCCGAAGCCTTCAATAAGACTCTATGCAAGCTCCTGAAAAAAAATGCTTCAGCCAAAAAGAGAGACTGGAATCTCAAACTTCACAAGGCGTTGTGGGCATATCGTACCACGCACCGCACTCCAACTCAGTCCACTCCATACTCATTGCTCTTCGGACTGGAGGCGGTCCTCCCCCTCGAAGTCGAAGTTCCAAGCTTAAGAATGGCCGTTCAGCACGAGTTGACGTAGGAGGAAAATGTTCTCCTTCGGCTTGAAGAGCTCGACGCCTTCGAAGAAAAGAGGCTCGCTGTGCAGCAAAATCTGGAGCTATACCTATCCCAAATGTCACGGGCCTATAACAAGATAACCCGTCTCCGCGCTTTCAAGAAAGGTGAATTGGTGTTGGTCCTCAAAAGACCGATCATCCCCGATCGACATGTCAAGGGAAAATTCGAGCCAAACTGGGAAGGACCATACGTCATCGAGAAAGTGTTCGACGAAGGATCCTACCAACTAATAAGTGCCGAGGGAGAAAGGCCCATGCCACCCATCAATGGCCGATATCTCAAGAAATACTACGCGTGAATGCTCCAAGTCGCAGGCGAATTGAGCACACCGGCCCTACGATCTGGATCATACATTCTGCAAAACCGTATACAATCCACGGGCGTAAACGACCCCTATCTCTCCCAAATCCTGCCGGGGAGACTACTTTTAAAGTCCCACCAGCGGCAAAATAAAGGGTATGTCCACAAGCAAAACGGGCACGGATGAAAACCCGAAAGGGCTCCGTGAGTAAAAACAGCAGGACTACCGGCGAGTTTGTGAAAACTCGAAAGCGCGCAAACTCGTGAAAAGAGATGAAATACACTCGCAAAACCCTCTCGACCTTGTGAGGAGAAAATCTCTGCGTGAGATCCTTACGACTCACAAAGGAGCAATACACTTAGGAATCCTCACGATTCCTATGGAGAACATACACCTTTGAGATCCTCTCGACTCGTAGGGAGAAAATGCTTTAATGGGACCCTTACGGCTCATAAAATTGAAAAGTCTTAGGTGACAGGGACCTAAACCTGTCTCCTAAGACACTGCTCCCCAACGGGAAATGGCAAATGATGAGTCGCTCCTGGCGTTACGCTTCAGTGTTAGCGGTGCTGATACCGACCCAAAAACCAAATCCCAAGTCCTCCCCAGGCAAATGATGAGTTGCTCCTGGCATTATTCCAGTGCAGCAATGCTGATGCCAAACAAGATCCAAATTCCAAGTCCCCAAACGGTGAATGATGAGTCGCTCCTGATATCATATTCCAGTACAGCGATGCAGACGCCAACCAAAATCCAACTTCTCAAAATTCTCCCAGCCCTACGGTTAGTCCCCAAGTTGACTACCGTATACAATCCACGGGCTCAAATAATTCTCATCATACCCATACCGTACCGCAATCACCAGTCCAGCGACCGGTCTTCGCCTTTGGACTTATGCTCCATTTTGGAAGACCCACTCATGTGTCCTCACGATACATGAGGAGAACCAACTTACGGGATCCTCACGACTCGTAAGAAAATACCTTCGTGGGATCCTTACAACTCACAAAGGAAAAACACACTTGGGAGTCCCCACGACACCTAAGGAGAAAGTGCACCTACGAGATCCTTTCGACTCGTAGGGAGAAAATGCTTTTATAAGACCCTTACGGCTCATAAAATTGAAAAGCCTTAGGTGGATCTAAACCTGTCTCCTAAGCCATCGCTCCCCAACAGGAAAAGGCAAATGATGAATTGCTCCTGGCACGTGCGCTTCAGTGTTAGCTACGGTGATGCCTACCCTAACCCCAAAATCCCAAAACTCCATTCCAATAGACCCCTAAGTCTTTAAACTGGGAATAGATGACCTCTAAGTCGTTAAACTGGGAACAGATGACCCCTAAGTCGTTAAACTGGGAATGGGGGAAATCACCTCATGACAAATGATGATTCGCTCCTGGTACCATATTCCAGTGCAGCGGTGCTGATGTCAACCCAAATCACATCGAATCAGCAAGTCAACTTCAACCCTGACACTACAAGAAGCGGAGCAAGTCAAATCAAGCATCGACCGTCCACATCGCTAAAAGGGCAGCACCGACCGTCCAAGTCGCAAAAAGGGCAGAACCGACCGTCCAAATCGCAAAAAGGGCAGAACCGACCGTCCAAGTCGCAAAAAGGGCAGCACCGACCGTCCACGTCGCTAAAAGGGCAGCATCGACCGTCCAAGTCGCAAAAAGGGCAGTACCGACCGTCCAAGTCGCTAAAAGGGCAGCATCGACCGTCCAAGTCGCAAAAAGGGCAGCACCGACCGTCCAAGTCGCAAAAAGGGCAGCACCGACTGTCCAAGTCGCAAAAAGGGCAGCACCGACCGTCCAAGTCCCTAAAAGGGCAGCAACGACCGTCCATGTCGTAAAAAGGGCAGCAACGACCGTCCATGTCGTAAAAAGGGCAGTGCCAGCTTCCCAAAAAAGCGGAAACCAAATCAAGTCGCCTCCAAGTAAAAGAAGATCCATCAATTTCATGCACATGGCCCATATATGTGGTGTGCATGTATTGATGGGGGGGCAATTTGTTAGGGTAAAAATTTACACCCCGGTTGACCAAGTCAAAATCAAAGTCAACCCCAAGCCAAGTGGGCCCAAGCCCCGAGTCAAGTGGGCCAATGCCCGGGTCGAGCCCGAACATGAAGCGGCCGGCCTTTCCCCATGCCAAAATAAAAATTTTGTAATAAATAATTTTGTTGTATTTCTTTTATTTTTATTTTATGAATAAATGTAAGGAAAATGGGCATAAAGCCAAATTTTTGTAAAGCCCATGGCTTCTGTGCAAAAAGAAATGGCACATGAGCCATGGGATGGGCAAAATGCCATTTTTGTAGAGCCCAAGGGGCTATATGTAAAGTGTATAGCCTATAAAGGCAAGGATAATGAAAATATCCCAACAACTTTTTTCTCTCTCCAAAAGAATCAAGATCTGTGATCTTCTCCTTCCTCAAGGTTCTAAAAACCTTTTTCTCGTTTTGAATTAAATCAAGAGTTTTACTCTTCCTTTTCCAAAACTAAATAGTTTTTTACCACGAAACCCACAAAGGGGAACTCAGATCTCCCACCAGATCTTAAAAATAAGAGATTTTTAAAATCTCATATTTCTTGTTCTTCAAGATCCAGCCAAAAGAGGAGGAAGATGGAGACCCGTCTCCTAAAAATCCCACTTTAGGAAGATCCAGAGATCAAGGGAGAAGCCCGTTTCAGCATCTCCAAAAACATCTTATGAGTTTAACTCCACTCTAAATTCTCTTTCGGGAGTTTAAATCCCATTTCTGGGGCTAAAAGCCCATTTTCCTCGCCGGCGCCCAAGCGCCTGAGCGCCTAGCGCCTCAAGCGCTCAGCGCCCACGTGCCGGGCACGTGGTGCGCTAGCGCTCGAGCGCCCACGTGTCGGACACGTGGTGCGCTAGCACCTAAGCGCACAGCGCTCAAACGCCCAGCGCCCACGTGCCGGGCACGTGGTGCGCTCGAGCGCCCGGCACCCACGTGGTGCGCTAGCGCCTAAGCACACTTCGCTCAAGCGCCCAGCGCTCAAGCGCCCAGCGCTCGCATGCTAGGCAAGTGAGGCGCTGGGCCCACGCGTCCTTTGCGCGCTTTTCCCCTTTTTATATATATATGTATACATGTATATATATATACACACACACACACATACACTCCACAACACCGTCCCCGTTAGAAAACAATTTCTAACGGGGCGCTGCCCCGCACCCCGTAAGGGGGCTGCTAGCCTCCTTGACCCCCAGCCCGCTATCCGGGTAGCGGGACCCCCGTAAAAACTCTACGGGCCCTCCGATATATCCAAAACCCCTTTTCAAAACACAACACACATACACTGCACATTGAGTTCGCATGACCTGTTTGACCCGTTAATCGGAGGTTCCCTCGCTCCAAAGGCGGGGGGTAATTAACGGCAGCTTAGTCCGCGGCTGCCGGAGATTTAGATCCCCGCAATTAATAAACCCCAGCCTACCCTAGGCAGGGGGTCTGTAATGCGCCTGACAAGTGCGCGCATTCCCATCTCAATGGGGTGACGAAAAACACCCTACAAGCATCAGTGTTTGAAGTATTTCAAAGATGGTCTTGAGTATACCGTGACAGGGGAACTGAACCCATTTTCTATAAATGAAGTCTGAAAGTACGAGAATGCAAAGTATTTCCTACCAGACTTTGAAGACACGGAAAGATACCGTAAGCAGGAGAATAAGCAGAAAGCTATCACCACTATTCCGGTCTTTGGGAGCGATACCGAAGAGGAAGAAGAGATAGTTTATTCAGGGCCACCCCAATGCAACAAGCTGAGCCCATCTACCGCTATTCTGGTCTTTGGTAGCGACTCTGAAGACGAAGTTAATGCAGTGTTCTCAGTCTGGCCATCGATACAGACCCTCACCGGAAAAGATCAAAGCTTGCAAATCGCTATGGTTCCGCGACAGCACTACAGAGAGTTTGATATGCTCAAAACATATAGTGTGCAAGAGTTGCAAACATTCTATGTCCCTCCCAGGCGAAAAGGTGAAAAAGCGATCTTATTCTACAGATCCACGAAGACTAAAGTTGAAAGAGAAGTCTGGCATTGTGTCGATCCTGCACTCGACAGGCTCTAACCCATTCGCCTGCCCAGGTACTACACAGAGGGATTAAAAGGGTTATAAAGATGTCAAGGCATACCTTTCAAACAAACCCCTCGGCAAGCTCAGTTCTACAACAGGATTTGGAACGTCCCTGGAACTCAGCGAAAATTGCCTACCGGGAAAATGGAAACGATTGGGCTTGGATATGTCCAGTTCAAGAAACGGGAGCAGTTCCATTACTGCCATGTCATAAAGGACCTTGATGAAGAAGAGGATGCTCTTTTAAAAGAAGCTGACGTCGAACCAAAACGCGGTCCTGCCATAAAAATGCCGAGTCCGTCATTTGAAGAACATATGGACAAGCTAATAAGGGAAGCGGGTCAAAAGGTTCGGAATGACTACAGTCGCGAAATGGCCATTTACGAGAAAGCCAAGAAGCAACGTCTCCTTCAGCAGGCTACGGAGAACGACAATGCTCTTCACTGTCAGCTCGCCATGCATTCCCAAGACAAGAAAAAGGCCCGACGCAGAGGCAAAAACAAGTTGAAGAACGGAAAAAACTTTCGGCAGCGGCAAAACGGATCCAAAAGGCCACACGATCAAGAAAAGGTCAGCCGGAATCCGTCTTTAATGAAAAAGATAGACCGAGCATATTCTTTCCCCCGAGAAAAGATAAGGAAAATCTTTGACCTCGTTATGAAACATCAAATGATGACACTCCCGGAGTCTCGGCACCCCGATCAAGTAAACGAAGTTCATCACCCAGATTATTGCTCCTATCACCGAGCAATAGGTCATCCTCTTGAAGACTGCTTTACTTTCAAGAATTGGGTCGAAGACCAATATTAACTCAGCAGGTTCGCTCTATCCAGCAGTTGGAGGGTAACCCCACCACAGAAGCATGTTCCAAAACCAACGTACATAACGAGGGTAGAACCAGATCAACATCGGTCTTGGAAACGATCTCGTACATGTCACGCGATAACGCTGTCAGAAGAAGGAGTACGCGAGGATATGGATGACCTCCCCTGGTGCTTCAAAAATGAAGATGAAGATGAGTTGATCTCAGAAATTCCACCGGTGCCAAAAGAGCTGGAAGATGGAATACATACTACTGCTGACAAGCTAAGGAAGATCGAATTGGGGGCGGCAAACGACCCGAGGCCTACGTTCGTCAGTGAGTTGTTGTCCGAAGAACAAGTAGCTACGCTAAGAGATGTGCTCATACAGTATAAAGATTGCCTCACATGGAACTATTCCGAGATGTCGGGGCTAGATCCAGAAATAGCTGTGCATAAATTGGCGATATCTCCGGACATCAAGCCAGTCAAACAAGCGCCGAGAAGAATGCGGCTCGAACTTGAAATGAGCATCAACGCCGAGGTTAAGAAGCTAATCGACTCCGTCTTCATCCAAGAGGTGCAATACCCCGACTGGATTGCCAACATCGTCCCAGTGATGAAGAAGAACGGGACGGTGAGCATCTGCGTGGACTTTCGGGACCTTAACAAAGCCTGTCTGAAAGACGATTTTCCCATACCAGTTACCGAGTTGATGATAGACAACACATCCACTCACGAAGTCTTCTCCTTCATGGACGGCTCGTCAGGGTACAATCAAATAAAGATGCATCCTGAGGACCAGAAGCATACCGCTTTTCGGACTCCTCTGGGCATATTCTTCTATAAAGTGATGCCTTTCGGTCTGAAGAACGCCGGCGCTACCTATCAGAGGGCCATGACGAAGATCTTTGATGACCTTATACACGAAATTGTCGAATGTTATATCGACGACCTGGTAGTGAAAAGCAAATCGCATGAGAAGCATTGGGAGCATCTGAAGATAGTGTTCCAACATCTTCGGAAATACAACCTAAAGATGAACCCTTTCAAATGCGCGTTCGGAGTTTCCTCAGGCAAGTTCCTAGGATTCATTGTACGACACCGGGGCATCGAAATAGACCCATCAAAGATCAAGGCGATCATGGAAATGCCTCTGCCAAGAACTCTCAAGCAACTGCGATCTCTCCAAGGGAAGCTCGCATATATTCGGCGGTTCAGAGCAAATCTCTCCGGCAAATCCCGCCCCTACAGCCATTTAATGAAGAAGGGGACCCCTTTCATCTGGGATAGCAAATGTCAAAGCGCACTGGACGAAATGAAGCAGTATGCACCAGAGGCACGACTCTCCTCCTTCCCAGAGCTTTTACTGTTGCTTCTGAGCCTTTGTCACCGATCGGGTGAGTGGTCGATGACCCCCAGAGGCATGGCTCTCCTCCTTCCCGGAAGCCATATAAACAGTGTGTACCACCATGCCCCCAGACTTGGAGCATCTGGGTTCAGTGCCCTTGAGATTCGTCGCAAGCATAGGGATCTTCTCCGCCCTCCTTTTTTATGGACGATTGAAGTTGAGGGGGCTGTTGCAGTAGGCACCTGAGCAGACGATACTTTGCGTGGCATGGCAGAGGGATGGTCCTCTTCCTGTTGAGTCTTCATCTTCTTCTGTCGGCAGGAATAGTCCTTGTCGATCACAGAATCCTGGACTCTCCGCCAGACCTTGTGGATTTTGGAAGACAGCCGCTAAGGGGGCTGCTCCGGCTTCAACTTTGTAATATTCTCTACAGGTGGAGGAGATCTTTTCAATACAGCGGTCGGAGAATTCTTGCGGACTCTCCCGATTGGTTCAAAGTTGTTCCCAGTTGGAATAGCAGCATCGACTTCAACCATCGGAGCTGGTGGAGTCAATCCAGAAGAGAAACTGCCCCCAGCTTTCCTCACTCGGCGCCAGTGGCGACGTCGAGCGTGTCTTGCAGATGGTACTGGCTCAGTTACGGGGGTGGCTTCATCATGCCCTCTGTTCTGGTGAAGGGTTGCTGTTGGTGCCAGCCTATCAAAGACTGACGTCCGCTGAGAAGAAACGTCCAACCTGTCGAAGACTGACCTTTGGGCAGGGGAAGTAGTTTGGACGACCTCACCCGAAGCAGGAAATGGGATGGCCAGTCTCACAAAGACCGGTCCCTTAGCAAGAGAAGCCTCTTTGACGACTTCATCCGTTGGAGTTGGAATGGCTATCCGCTTCGGGATGATTCGTTCAGGTATTGCAGGCTTCTTCATGGACCCACTTGAGCTTTGGCCTAGTCTGTTAAAGACCGAGGCATTGGACTTGGAATTGGTTGGCCCGTTGAGAGGGGTCGTGGTGGTGGTAAGCCAATCAAAGACCGACTTCTTCGGAGCTTCCTGTGACGGTATTGGGACGCTGAAGCTTTCCGGTGGGATCATGGTCCCAAAGAACAGTCCAGTGGTAGCCTGAGTCACCTGTTTCACTGGCATGGCGAAGATGGAGGCCGCTTGGGGCCTATAGGTCACTCCTCCAGCGAGGACGGAGTAAGAGTTGCTGTTGCAGTTGGTGCAGTTGGAAGCCATTTTCTCTTCTGCACGGAGCAAGACACCAAATCTTAGTACCTCGAATTCAAGGGCAACCATATTAAACCACGATTAGTTCGCGAACACGATACACGAAGTGTGGAGTGCAAAGAGGAAAATGTCCCAACGGGCGTGCCAGAATCTGTTTACCGCCGAAAACAGAGACGAAACCGCATAGGTCGTCTTGCCTGAATTTAGGGGTAGATGCTATTTGGGTTTTATCCGTCCACCTCTCCTAAGATGCCAAGTTGATTTATGGCACCGTATATCGGAGGTTTAGACAGATACTGCCGATGTAGCAGAGTTCGTCAGATTCCCCCTCGTTGTGAGGGTTTTTTGATTGTGGGGAAGCTTTTCCCTGCAGGCACAAGACCCAGCAGTTAATTATGCTACCGCATCGCGGTAACAACTTTCTCCTTCTCCAGATGGTCACTTCGTGTCGTGTGTGTTTGTTTTATTTTTGGTTGCCCGTGGATCATATACGGAGACTAATTTATGTTTTCGCCCATAGGGCGTGGATTAGTCCAAATCCGTATTTTCTTAGATTTGGGTTTGGGTTGGTTTAAGGATCGTTAATTTTGTTTTAGATTAAGATCAACTTAAACGTTTGTTGAGGACACGTTAGTTTAATCTTAAACTAAGATCTACTCAACATGATTTGAGGATCATTTAGATCCAACGAAAGAGCATTTGGGCTCTATCGTTTTAGTTTAGGGACGTTACGGTCCATTGGGTTTCAGGACATCATAGTACATGGAGTTTAAAGACATCAGAGTCCACGGTTTAAAGATGTCATAGTCTATAGAGCTTAGTTTATGGACGTTACGGTCCAAAGTTAGTTTAAGGACATTACGGTCCGGAGTTAGTTTAAGGACATTACGGTCCATAGTTTAGATGTAACCATGGGTTTGGAAATGCACCAGATAGTTATTGGTCATCGGGACCCACCACCTCTCTAAAGACGTTGAAGAATTACAACGACATGTATCAGAGGTGTGAAGAGATGTACCCTTGAACCAAATGTCAGATTGAGAGGGAATGGGCTGAACATTATTTTGAATGCCATCTGAGATGACTAATTTTGGAAGACCTGAGTATAATGTGGGCTCAGTCAAAAGGGATTTTGGCTTTAGCAGACCTAGCTGATTTGGGCTAAGATTAGCCTCATTATAGTGTTAAACACTAGAGCATGTTCAGCGCTCACGTGTTCCCACGTGAGGCCTTAAAGTATTGTTTAAGCACTGAATATTTGAAGCGCTCACGTGGGATCACGTGAAGTGCTTGAAGTAGTGTTAAACACTGAAAATCTGAGGCGCTCACGTGGGGTCACGTGAGGCGCCTGAGATTTGGCACAGCTTCTCTGGATTTGTTCCCTTTTTCTTTTCTGAGAGCTGCGCACTATTGGGTCACGTGGGATCACGCGAGGCATTCCCAAAGACTGAAAGCTGCCTTTGTTTTATTCTCTTTTGAAGAGTGCTAAGCACTATTAAGGGGTCACGTGGGGTCACGTGAGGCGCCCTAAAGACTGAAAGCTGCCTTTGTTTTATTCTTATTTTACAAAGGTTTGTTCAGGGATCACGTGGGAGCACGTGATCTGCAATTATCATGTTTGGATGCTAATCTCCTTTTAAGCACTGAAGATTTGAAGCGCTCACATGGGGTCACGTGAGGCACTTGAAGTAGTGTTAAACACTGAAAGTCTGAGGCGCTCACATGGGGTCTTGTGAGGCGCCTGAGACTTAGCACAGCTTCTTTGGATTTGTTCCCTTTTTCTTTTCTGAGAGCTGAGCACTATTGGGTTACGTGGGATACGTGAGGCGTTCCCAAAGACTGAAAGCTGCCTTTGTTTCATTCTTTTTTGAAAAGTGCTAAGCACTGATAAGGGGTCACGTGATGTCACGTGAGGCGCCCTAAAAAAACAAAACTGCTTGTGTTTCGAAGGTACTAAGGGGTCATGTGATATCACGTGAGACGCCCCTGAAAATAGAAGTTGTTTTGAGTTTATTCTCCTTTCTTGAAAGGCTTGTGCAGGGGTCACGTGGGATCACGTGACCTGATCTTAATTGTTCTCTTTTGTTCGACAAGGGTGCTCATGTGGGCGCACATGATATATTATGTTGGGTGTTAATCTCTTTTTTTTTACGTGCATAGAGATCTTGAGTTTTGAGACTTTCAAGCCCCTTGTTTAATAAGAATTAAATTCTTTTGTAGGGTTAAACCCTAGTTTTATTTAGAGAAATTAAATTCCTAGATGTTCTGTTATAAGAATTAAATTCTTTGGACTCGATTCTTCCCCTAAGTTTTGAATCTGCATAACAGATCCCCCCAATGAGAATTAAATTCTCAACTTGTGGGGAGGTCTGCTTCTGCAGATTTTCAACCAGAGGAAGAACTGAGTTCTTTTTAGAAGAGTTAAACTCTTGTGAATATGAAGAAGAAGTAAGAGATTCTGTCTTTTGTTCCTTCTCTTACCCAGGGTTTCTTTTCCTTGAGGAGATCTTCTTCTATCTAGAGAATTAAATTCTCTTTTCTTTTTCTTACGAGGGGGGTTTTCTCTCTCTCTTTTCTTCTTTTTTTCTGTTTCTTGGCTCATATTTATAGGAGAAAGAAAAGAATTAATTTGTTTAGAAAATCTCTCATTGAGAGATTTTGATTGATTTTATAATCAACCAACATGATCTTTTAGATCACTTGGTGAATTTTATTCACCGTTGGATTTTTAATCCAAGGACTTCTGTTTTACAGAAGATATTTCTTTTGTTGTTCTTAGCAAGTTTAGGAAGATATTTCCTTGCACAGAATTTTTCTGTAGATTGGTGATTTTTTAATCACCATTGGATCTTTAATCCAACGGCGCTCTGTTTTATAGAGCGTAATCTTTCTTGTTTAGAAAGATTCAAGGAAATATTTTCCCAATAAGGCTTTTGATCCCTTTTAATTAGAATTTAATTCTATCGATTCAGAAAGCTTAGGAGCCCATCAGTGTAGCACGTGACCTCACCAAATTAAGCATAAAGTTTTTGATTACCTTTAATTAGAATTTAATTCTATCGGTTCAGAAGGTTTAGGAGCCCATCACGTGTATTACGTGACCTCACCAAATTAAGCATAAAGCTTTTGATTCCTTTTAATTAGAATTTAATTCTATCGGTTCAGAACGCTTAGGAGCTCATCACGTGTAGGACGTGACTTCACCAAATTAAGCATAAAGATTTTGATTTCTTTTAATTAGAATTTAATTCTATCGGTTCAGAAGGCTTAGGAGCCCATCATGTGTAGCACGTGACTTCACCAAATTAAGCATACCAAAGAGCGTCACGTGCTATCACGTGGGTTTTTTTTCTGGCCAATTGTTTGTTTTAGATAAGCGCTCATATATTTTGTATATAGGGGTCACGTGTCTGCACGTGAGGCTCAGTTTCAGCTTATTTTGTTAAGCGCAGTGCCTATCACGTGTGGGCACGTGATGCTCCATTTGGGAGGTTTTTCCCGTCGCTTTTTATTTATTATTCAGTTTTTTTATCAAAGAACATAAGGCTTTGATCCTTGGCGCCGTGGGGGTAAGAAATTACCAGCCAAGGATGGACCGAGCAGGGTAGCTACTCGATGGACTCTTGGTGAGGGCTTTGATCCTTGGCGTCGTGGGGTAAGAAATTACCAGCCAAGGATGGACCGAGCAGGCTAGCTGCTCGGTGGCCTATTGGTGAGGGCTTTAATCCTTGGCATCGTGGGGTAAGAAATTACCAGCCAAGGATGGACCGAGCATGGTAGCTTCTCGGTGGCTTCTTGGTGGGGGCTTTGATCCTTGGCGTCGTGGGGTAAGAAATTACCAGTCAAGGATGAACCGAGCATGGTAGCTCCTCGGTGGCCTCTTGGTGAGGACTTTGATCCTTGGCGTCATGAGGTAAGAAATTACCAGCCAAGGATGGACCGAGCAAGGTAGCTTCTCGGTGGCCTCTTGGTGAGGGCTTTGATCCTTGGCGTCATGGGTAAGAAATTACCAGTCAAGGATGGATCGAGCGGGGTAGTTGCTCGGTGGCCTCTTGGTGAGGGCTTTTATCCTCGGCGTCGTGGGGAAAGAAATTACAAGCCAAGAATGGACCGAGCAGGGTTGCTGCCCGGTTGCCTCTTGGTGAGGGTTTTGATCCTTAGCGTGGGAGGGCATGGAGAGGCCTGCTAAGGATGGACCGAGCAGGGTTGCTGCCCGGTTGCCTCTTGGTGAGGGCTTTGATCCTTGGCGTCACGGGGTAAGAAATTACCGGCCAAGGATGGACCGAGCAAGGTAGCTGCTTGGTTGATTCGTGAGGTTCTGTCCGACCTTCCCTAGTGTGAACATCGGGAAGAGGGACCGTCGCGGGCGACACGTGTTATGAACGCGTAGGAGGAGGCAAAGCGTAAGAGCAGCGTCGTTCCGATTTCGCCGAGAAATGCGGGATGTCCGCCGCGTGGCGGTGCAGTAGTGGGAGAAACGAGTGACCGTTGGACTCTTGGGGGCACCGTAGGGCTATAAAAAAGAAGGCGTCGAGTCAGCCGTGGTATCCCGATGATTCGGCACATTCTGATTTTCGGCCTCTGCTGCCGAAGACCTCTGCCTGGCTACGCCCCCGGTTCCGTTCGATGAGGTTCCTCAGGTCTCCTGGTGAGGTCATCTTCGAGCTGCCGTGGCGAGTCCCGTGCGTGCGACCCCGTCGAGGGAGGGGATGCCGGCCATGCCTGGGCGTAGGCGATCTGACCGACACCTCCTCGGGAGGGACAGGGGCGTGACGGGGCTCGTGGTGAGGCGCTCTGGTGAAAGACTTGATGTTGAGCTGTGTGTCTTCCACCAGGTCATTGAATACGTTGGCTCGGGGGATCCGCGGTGTTGGAGACAGCGAGACAGTGTTCAGTCGTGCCAACGCGGGCAGAGTCTTCTCTCCCTCTGTAGGGGTCCCGGTCCCGAGGGGGAGGAGCGGCGACCTCGGGAGCCTGCCCGGCTGTTTGGACACGGACGGGTGCATCCACGACGGACGTGAGGCGATCTATCCGGACGAATAGGGCGTGAATGGCGTTCGGGGGAGGAGGGGATTCTCCCTCGCTTCCGCTGCGGGGAGGACGACGGCTGGTGCTTGGATCGTCGCGGTGACCGCTTGCCATGAAGTCAAGATCGGAAGATGAACTTTTGTTGAGTGGAACAAGATTCCCACAGACGGTGCCAACTGATGGATCTCTGGATCTCCTTCAGATGTTATCTTCTGTTGATCTGCTGCAAGCGCTGATGGACGGCTGAGATTGAGTTGGAGGGTTGCCTCCTGGAGCGTGTGGATCTCAATAGGTTTTGTGTGATTGAGGCCGACCTACCTGCACAGAAGTCCCGGGGTGGTTGTACCACCGAGGACCCTTCGACGATCAAGTTAAACGGGGTATTTTGGCAGAGTAACGGTCTATTGGAGTAAAATCGCCTTCCCTGAATCGTCTGAGAGAGGGGTTTATATAGTGGCAGCCATGAGCAGGCGGGCGCGAGATTCACGTCGGCCGTTACGCCTCCGGCGTCACGCCCGCGTGATAGGCGGGATTCCCCATTAATGATGAGACATGCTCGTTAATGGGGGATCGTGATGGCGTGGAACGTGGGATCATGGGCGTCGGATGTCTCGCGCCTGGCGAGATTCGCGGAGCCGTGGCGGAGGCACCTGTGATCGGCGCTGTGGGTCGGTCGGTGAGACCGAGAAAGTTGAGCTTGGCGGGAGGCTCGGGAACGAGCGGGAGGCCGAGGCATCTTGGTTCTGTGATAGCTCGGGAGCGAGCCGGGAGTGGTCTGGAAGGCCACCGAAGGTCGGGATAATCCTCGGGCCTGGTGTGATCCCAACTGAAGTTCTTGATCCTTTTCTGGGACACGTCATCTGCAACGTGTCAGCTTCTGGAGAGTCACCGATATCGAGCTTCATCAAACTCCAATAAAATCAAAACTCGCAACCCTAGTTATCCTTCTCTCCACGGTCAAAAATCTAAAAATTTCCCCACATCAAATAATGGTTTTTTTTGAAATAATACGAATTAAAAAATTAATTATTAAAATAGGGAGGTTAGATTTAAATTTATCAAAATATGGCGGTTTCGCCCCCACCCCCCGACCCCACCCCCAGCCCAGAATAGGGGGCTGGTTCTTAGAACCCGCCCCCTATACATTAGTATAGAGGGCGGGTTCTGGGAACCCGCCCGCCCTCTATACAGGGGGCGGGTTCCTAGAACCCGCCCCTATTTAATTATTTAATTATATAATTATAAATATAATTATGATCATAATCATGATTATTTTTAAAAAATTTAAAAATAAATAAACACATGATTTATTTGAATAAAATAATTAAATTTTATTATATCAATGGTTTTTACAGAATGAATCCGTCAAAATTTACAATACAAAAAAATCCTATCCGATTTCTATCTCGACGGTCAAATTTATAATATCAAAATGAATCCGTCAAATTTACAATATAAAAAAATCCTATCTGTTTGTATAATGTAAATTCTATATCGACGGTCAAATTTATAATAACAAAATGAATCCGTCAAATTTATAATATAAAAAAAATCTAACCGGTGCACTTGTCACGATCCTGAAGGTCCCGCCCCTGATGACTGTCCTGGACATCTGGTCCTATAATGGCCTGGTTGTTTGCATAGGCTACATCTGGCGTGCCTTTGCTGAGGATCAGCATCCATTGTCATTCGATCTCGACGCACCTTAGGTCTTCCAGGCCTTATATTTTTTTCCGGCGGTAATACAGTCGATGTTTGTCTGTTGGTAGTATGATAGTGCCAATAGCGACTGTCCGGTATAGGATGAAATTTTGGATCGTATGCGTCTTGGTAATTGGAAACTGTATAGTAATGGGAAGCAAAATTGTAATGTGAGTTATGCATGCTGCTCACAGCAGCAATTGCGTGGGCACAAGGTAAATGTTGTTGCTGGAAAAGACCGCATGTACACGAAGAGAGCCCTTCATCTCTAAAGTTCACGGTATATTGATTCCCATTACAGCCCGTTACTTGAAACTCCGCCGTGTCAAACCTTTCGGATCTGTAGTATTGTGCTCTGCGCTCTCTTTTCCGAAATATATCTTTGTAATACGCGGTGAGCGGAGTCTCCATCGCCAAGGACTTTTCTCTTCTGTGCACAAAATAAGTATTCATCCAGAAAAAGGTTCGAACAAGCAACCCCTGTATCGGTAAGCCTCTAACGCCTTTAAGGACCCCGTTGAAACTTTCAGACATATTAGTCGTCATTAGTAGATATCTGCACCCATCATCATGTGCTTGTGACCACATGCGTACTGGATACTCATCTAACCACGCTTTCGCAGCTTGACTCATCTCCCCAATTTTCGTCATGTATATGTCGTGAACATTAGGGTCAGGCGTTTCACCGGCTTTGTACATAAGCTTATGTAGATCCGAATTTTTAAATTTTCGATCAAAATTTTGCCTGAAGTGCCGTAGGCAAAACCTATGTGGGGTCGTCGGAAATACAGATCTCATTGCAGCTAGTATTCCCAGATGTCTATCAGATATGATGCATAAATCTGTTTTATCAATAACAGATGGGATATTTTTGAGTTGACGGAAAAACCATGACCAGGATGATGTATTTTCACCCTCGACAACAGAAAACCCAACGGAAATATACCGTTATTAGCATCAACACCTGTAGCAATTAACATGCAGCCTCTGTACTTACCGTATAGATACGTACCATCAACGCACAATACCGGCCGACAGTGTGTGAAACCAGCCGCACATGGACCAAAGCACCAGAAAATTCTTTGAAACCTGACAGAGCCTTCGGCGTCTGTTTCTGTGGTTTTTAACCGGTATACGGTCCCCGGATTTGATGCTTTCATGGCTTCCATAAAAGGGACTAGTGAGTTGTACGAGCTTTCCCAGTCCCCAAATATCTTGCATAAAGCCTTTCTATGAGCATCCCATGCCTTCACATACGAAATCTGAATTTTATGCTCTCCGCTAACAAAGAGCCGTATTTCTCGGGGAGTCATCGCCACATCTGTACGGATTAGTGGCATGATTAGCGAGCAAATGTAAGATGAAATGCAATTCCGGTGATCTTGTAACATAATAGAATTGATGCAAGTATGTTCTTGGTTGTATTTCGTGACCTTCCAAGTTTTGGCTCTTTTGGAACAACATGCATGCAATCTCCACTTACATTCAGGAGCTTTCGTACATACCACCGTATAGTACGTCTTATTTGACTCTTCGATTTTAAAAGTAACGTTTTGCTGAATAGACCACGACTTCAGCTTACAAATAAGATCTCCTTTTTCCTGAAATAAATCCCCGACACTGACGCAATCTTCGCTTGCTGCTGTCGCTTCCAAATAGGGTGCCGTATTTACTTCTGCCACGGCTAAGTCTACCCAACTATCATCTTCCAGCGGATCTAATTATGGAAGGACATTAAATTTTAATTTATATTACTTTTTTTTGCAGAAGTACATTGAATATCAAAGATTGTTCTGGAAGAAAAGGAATCATAAAACAAATACTTTGTGAACTAATTATTGAACTAATACTTTGTCTAGATTTGTGAACTAATCATAAAACAAATAATTGGGAAGATGCTAGAAAAGATTGGCTTACCTCCAATACTTTGTGAACTGTTCCATCTTGATCCTATCCAGCAGCTCCTCATTCCAAATTATGGTACTGAACTTGACCTTCTTCTTAAACTCCACACTTACACAAAATTGATAGCGGAGAAAAATTGATAGAGCGTAAATGGATAGTGAGTAGTATAGCAGAGAGCTATTTATAGGATATGAGGGCGGGCTAATTATTGAAGAGGGCGGGTTCTAATAACCCGCCCTCTTCCTTCTGCACAACACACAGACACGATGCGACAACACACAGACACGATGGGACAGCACATTTTAAAATATATATATAAAAAATAAACGATTTGACACCACATTTTTAAAAAAATATATAAAAACTAAACTGATTTAACACCATTGAAGAGGGCGGGTTATTAGAACCCGCCCTCTTCCTTAATATTACAAATATATAAAAAAAAACTGATTTGACACCACAAACATAATTATTAAAGAGGGCGGGTTCCTGGAACCCGCCCTCTTCTACTGATTTGATAATAGAAAAACTGATTTGACAATACTGATGTATCGTTAAAGAGGGCGGGTTCCTGGAACCCGCTCTCCTTTCCCTATAAAACCCACCCCCTCCCGTGCCTTTCATCAAACTTTCATCAAATTAACTCTTTCGTCAAATTAACTCTGTCTCTTCTCATATCTAAAATCGTCTCAATAGAGAATCAACCATTCGACAAATCTTTGCTCGTTCATCAAAACGAACACAGATCTTTTAATATATTACACGGAGAGGAAATATTCTAAACTTAGTAATTTTTTTAAATTACCCCTTTCTTTTGATTCTAATAGTTGAAAATAATATTATTTAATTTTGCAGGATGGAGATAATCTCATCGTCGTCACCCATAGTTCAGACAAATGAATAGTTACCGACCAACGAATCACCCAGCGGTTTCGACGGGCCGGATTTTATGAAGCTTCATTGCTTCGTCATATCCAAATCGACCACGTCCTCGTTACCTCTCTAGTCGAGCGCTGGAGAAAAGAGACCCATACTTTTCATCTAAGATGGGGTGAGGCCACTATCACACTCCAGGATATTGGCCTCTTACTCGGTTTACGGGTCAATGGACTTAGATTGGTCGGAGGAAAAATTGTTGGTCCAGATACCGACCACCCATACTGGGATACATATGCCGAGTCTGTTCTCGGACGGGTAAAAAATTTCATTTTGATTCCCCTCTTTAGTGTACCTATTGCATGTTGTACATTATTTCTAGATTTAATATTTCACAAAAAATGCTAATATCAGGCACCAGGAGGCTACAGTAAGGGGTATAAGATCAGTTTAAACTGGATAAAAGATACATTTAGTAATATCCCTGATGAAGCCACCGATGAAGTCTTGGATAGACATGCACGTGCCTATATTCTGTACATGATCGGTTTTTGGTTGATGCCGGACCAATCGGCAACGCATGTCCATCCGTTATACCTTGGCTTCCTTACGGATTTTGATGTGTGTGGCCAATATGCTTGGGGAGCAGGGGTCCTGGCCTTTCTTTATAAGGAACTCGATAAGGCATGTGCTCCAACGAAGAATAAAATTTGTGGATGCATTACATTACTTCAGGTAAATTCCTTATTTTTCACAGCTAGAAATTTGCAAAATTGTAATATTGGTTTTCTCTCTTATCATCTGAAACTTTATTTATAGATCTGGTCATGGGAGCATATGTATATAGGAAGACCGAATCGGGTTAAAATAACTGGTTTGGATACCCTTGGAAAGCCGCTCGGCTGTTGGTGGAATGGGAAGAAAGCGTATAAGGTTTCTCGTCGAGTACTTAGGTACTATAGAAATGAGTTGGATCGCATGGAGGCGACTCAGGTAACTATAACTTAGGTAATTAAGTTTGTTTTAAAATTTTGAAATACCTTCATCACAATTTTTGTACAATGTTATTTGCGCAGTTCATGTGGACGCCTTATACACCAGATCGTCTGCAGAGATTACCCGGCATCTGTATCGAAAGAGAGCCGGTTTGGCGGGCTCGATGCCCACTCCTCTGCATTAATGTCGTTGTCATGCACCTCCCGGACCGGGTGTTGCGACAGTTTGATAGATCGCAACATATTCCTGTCCCGCCGCCTTCGCCTATGACAATAGAGAGAGACATGCGAGGAGGAAAGACGGAGCGTGATTGGAGGGAGCATCATCATCAATATTTGCTGAGATGGGAGGATAGGCAGCGTAATATTGCCTTACAACAAATAGGTGACCAAACAGCCACCGACGCTACCAAAGCATATCTACAGTGGTATAAGCGTGTCACCATAAGATATCTTTCTGCTCCCCCTAACAACTTCCCAAACATCTCGCGGTACGAGCCTAGAGGCCACGTGGAACGAGATTTGGTAAGTTGAATTCTTTATATTATATTACTTTTTAACATCCGGCTGTATGAGTCAATACTTATTTCTTATTTCTAATGTAACGACAGGCTCGTGGGTTGCATCTCGTACAAACAATGGTGTAGGAACCATACCCGACTGATGCTAGTCCGGCAACTCAGGCTCTATTTTCAAGTGCAGACCAATTAATTGGTGGTGTATTCGGTTCATATAATATTTCTCAATATTTATCGCCGGCACCAGAGCAGCAGTATCAGCCGGCACCGGAGCCGCAGTATGAACCGGATCCAGAGCCGCAGCATGAGTCGGCACCAGAGCCGCAGCATCACGGAGATCCAGTACAGCAGGATCAGTGGTTTGGATCACCATACCGTCAGCAGCAACCCTGGCATACCGGACAAGCGCAACAACACCAGTCTTGGGGGTCAGGTTTTGCAGAACAGCCGTCTTGGGGGTCAGGTTTTGCGCAACAACAACAATCTTGGGGGTCAGGATTTGCGCAGCCATGGGGCCAAGGTTTTGTGCAACAGCAGCCGCATGAAATCAGGACAGGTTCTTCGCTACAACTGCCTAGTTGGGACACGGATTTATCGTCCTACATGCAGTTGTTGGGAGGCAGCACATATCCGACACCTGTCCCACATTCAAGTTCAGGATTTACGGAACAACAGCCTGTCCAAGATACTGCTGAAGACGAAACTGAAGCCGAAGCCGAACCCGAAACAGAAGAGTAGACGACGACGACGCCGCCATCTACCCAAGAACGGGTTGGTCCTCCAGTCATCTCAGGAGGCATAGGCTTATGTCAAGCCTTCTCGGATTTCATAAGGGAAAGGGAAAAGGAAAACGATAGTTATTTACATTTTAAAAACAGATAGGATTTTTTTATATTGTAAATTTGACGGATTTATTTTGATATTATAAATTTGACCGTCGAGATAGAAATCGAATAGGATTTTTTTGTATTGTAAATTTTGACGGATTCATTCTGTAAAAAATATTGATATAATAAAATTTCATTATTTTATTCAAATATCTTTTACGTTTATTTATTTTTAAAAAAAATTTAAAATACTTATAATTATATAATTATAATCATAATTATAATTATAGTTATATACTTATATAATTAAAATTATATTTATAATTATATAATGTTAATTATTAAATAATTAAATAGGGCGGGTTCTGGGAACCCGTCCCCTATACAATAGTATAGAGGGCGAGGTCTGGGAACCCGCCCTCTATACTGATGTATAGGGGGCGGGTTCTAGGAACCCGCCCCCTATTTTGGGCTGGGGGTGGGGTCAGGGGTGGAGGCGAAACCGTTCTATTTTGATAAATTTAAATCTGACCCTCCTATTTTAATAATTAATTTTTTAATTCGTATTATTTCAAAAAAAAAACCTCAAATGATTCCTCCATCAGTTAAAAAAAAACAACTTGAAAAACCAACCTCCTGATTTAAAAAAAAAAAAACCCCACCTTAGAAATTCCCACCCCTCCGTGGAAACCCCTGATGGGACTCCCCCAGTTCAAAATCCCGGCCAAACACCCCCAAGAAGCCAAAGTTCAAAAAATACCCCCCTAAATCAAAAAATACCGCCCGGTCCATTGGCCATCTTGAGATGCTTTCACCACCACCACCAACACCAACTTACAGGTGGCAAGTGCTCCCCCTGCACGTTCCTCACGCCTATTTATTTCTTCTTTCTAAAAGTATATAATAATAATTTAGTTAATAATAATAATAAAAATAAGTGAAACAATAATAATAAAAATAAATGATTTTCTATTTAAAGAAAAGAAGAAAAAGGGGGAGGGAACCTTTTTCTCTGGTCAGCCTTTTAATTGATTGATCCCCCTTCCTCAAATCCTATCCCTCCTATTGATCAGAGAAAAAGAGAAAGCGAGAGAGGGAGAGAGAGAGAGAGGAGGAGGAGGAGAGATCTGAAGGAGAGAGCAGCAGCAGCAGCAGCTGCAGCAGAAGAGGATGAGGGAAGAAGACATGGACGCAGCAGCGGCGGCGGCGGCGGAGGAGGACGGTTTCCTGTCGCGGGTGGTTCATCTGCTGGTCTTCATCCCCTTCTTCATTGCCATCTTCCTCATCGGCATCCTCAAAGGTTGGTTTCTTATTCACTCACTCAATCAACGAATCAAAAATCATCTATTTCCTTTCTTCCTTTAAATTAGGGTTAACAACAACAACAACAACAACAACAACAATAATAATGTCTCTCTCGTCTCTCATTCTCTATGTGTTATGGCAGTTGTGATCATTGGACCTATCATGTTGGTGATCATCATGGTTGGGAACCTCGCTCTCATCTTTGGCCTCTACCCTCTCCATGTCGTTTGGACCTGCTACTGCATCTTCAAGTCTCTCCCCCCCCCCCCTCCACCCCCAAAACAGCTTTTTTTATTTACGAATTATGTTATTTTCCTGTGTGACAATTGGGGGATTTATTTTCACAGAACCAAGAAGTTTGGGGAGCTGCTCAAGGCTATCATTCTGCTGCTCATGCCCATCATTCTGCTGCTGTGGATCCCTGCCTCCATGGCTGGCACCATTATTAACGGTCTCGTCTTCGCGGTCGCCCTCCCCCTCTTGGGAACCTTTATGGCCGTCCGTGAAGGTGTCCCTAATAAGCTTGAGAGATGTTTCAAGGTTAGGCCTCCCCCCTCTGCCCTTTCCTTTGTTAGCTAATTCATAATTAATAATGAAAATATGAATGACCATCTAGCCGTGCTGCTGCTGTTTTGTTTTCTAGGATGGTACATGGAGCGCGATAAAAGCATCATGCACCGAAATCCGTGATTTCAAGGATATATGCTTCCATTCCTACTTCTCTGTAATGGATGGCCTGCTTGAATCCAGGGGCGAGACCCTCATGGACATCAGGTCCATTCTCTCTTCGTTCTTTTTTTTAAAGAAAAAACTTTCATCTCTTCTCTTCTATTCTCTCTAAACAAATTACAATACCAGATTTAGCTCTCATGCGTTGCTGCCTACATGTTCATTTCGTGACAATGTTTTAATAGCAGCATGTAGCCAATGATACCCATCAAGGTTTCAGAACAACACTATGTTACCATAAATCGCTAAAACACTAGTGCATTGCGATTTGGAACGATCGCTCTCAATTCGGGAACACTAGCACTCCGAATCGGAAGAATCACCGTTCCGTTCAAAACTTAAGTTAAATAGGGGCATATAATCGGGTTTGTCTTAGATTATACTAAAAAAATATTTTAGCAAAAGAAATTGAATTATATACATGTAAATTATACATAAATACACACAAATATACAAACAGTCCAAAAACACTTTCTTTTTAAGAGGTTACGGTTTCCATCCCATATAAGCATATGGAAGAATACTATCTCTATCGTTCCGCGTTCCACAAGAAGTGGCGTTCCACGTTCCCGTTTTCGCTTTGCGTACCGAAACGTTCCGCGTTCCAGGTAACATTCAACATCCTCCTTTTCTTGTAGCTGCTTCCGCTAGGAATCTGACACCGAGTATCAATAGGTTAACGGTCCGGTTCTTAAATGGTTTGGCAACTTACCCGCTTCGCTTCATTTGTCAAAGACTTATCTCACCTTTGATTTTGGTCTGTAGGGAAGGGTTCGTACTATGACGACGACTACAGTCATAATCATGTTGTCCCTTGGCATCCTTGTCATGAAACAGATAAAAGTTTCCTAACCAACCCTCCATAATTGACCCATATAGCTTACAGAGTGGTTTGATTGCCTAGACATAGATGAAACATAAGTAATAAAAGAAATTCTGTTCAACTTAGTTATGGGAGAAACAGGGGAGTATCATGCTACTCTGAGAATTACTTAGGATGTCAAGAACCCACTTGTTTGCATCTAAGTTTATGCAAACGGGTGTGCTCTTGAAAAGGAAAAGAAGAGGAAGAAGAAGGTTTTTATATATTGAACGCCATCACTGTTAATGAGACAAGTTACAGAAATACCTACCATCAGGGCTTAGGAGATTTACCATGGGACTCGAATTTGATACCATTTGTCACAATTGTTAAAAAGGGTTTCTGTCTATAATGTGATTATATATGGCCAAATATTTTGGGGCAAGGAGAACATAGATTGAAGAAGTAACAGGGTAGTAGGTTTAACCGAAAGTCAATCATGGAACAAAATGTGGAGGTTAACCATGTACAGTATGGAAATTTGCCATTGCAAACTGGTTTGCAAAATAAGGAACAATGAGAGCTTTTGATCAACACAAGTTTTAGATGATTCACACCATTCATGTGATCTCCATTACATAGAACTTGTACGTATAAAAAGCCGAAGGATTTGTATCCCTTTAACCCATTTATGTGAAAATGAACAATTGAACACATAGCTAACTTTTTAATGCACGGGCTAGAAGAAGCCTTCAAACTCTTTGGTATTCTTTTTTAGATATAGGTGTTTAAGGATTGAAGATCAATATGCACAGTACGGACTGGCTAAAACTTATGCTGATTAAAATTTTATGTTTTGTGTGCGCGTGTAAGGGGGGAAAACACTATTAGAATCAGGGGCAAATTGTACCTTTCTTTTTATTTTGAGTCTGATTTTGCGCTTAACGGCAATGAGGGGTTTCCTGCAATTTACCCTATATATATGTGATAGTTTTACTTCGCTTAATCTTTGGATGAAATTGCAATTTTTATAATTTTGCTTTTGTCAGGGTATAGGTCATCATACTTTCAGGATAGCTGCTCTTTTTGGTTAATTGGTTTCCCCTCTTCTTTTTTTGTAGATTGGCACAGATACCTGGTTGTACATTGGCTGCGATCATAGGGGTGCTAATTGACGTGCCTATGGCCAGTCTAATAGTTATCTACAAGATTCCTGTCATGCTGTTCAAAGGATGGAGGCAGTTAATACGCGATCTTATTGGACGCTCGGGTCCATTCCTGGAGAGTGTTTGTGTTCCTTTTGCCGGGATTATGATTTTGCTGTGGCCAATTGCAGTTTTGTTGGCGGCTTCAGCTGGAATTCTTTCCAGTCTCGGCCTTGGATTATATGCAGCTGCTGTAACATATCAGGTACAGCTGATCGACTGAAGCATTATCCATATAAGTGTTGGGCAGTTTCTCTTAGGCTTATATCCATTTCGTTTTTTTTAAGTTGATGCTATTTGAATCGTCTAAGTCCAGATGTGTAGTTATGTCATCTAAGTAAATAATGTATCTGTTTCAATATTTTGCCAGGAAAATTCTACAATGAGTGGAATCCTTTATGCCATTGCTAGCATATCCCTTTTTGATGAGTTCACTAACGATTTTCTTTACATGAGAGAAGGATCCTGCTTCCCAAGGTATGTAGGCATCTAATCATGTTTTCCTAGCTATAAGTTACTCCTTCACCATGCCTCTGCTGCTGCAGCAACAAAAATGTAGGAAAATAAAAGAGGCATACACGAATTTTCAGGAAAAAAAATTAGGAATTGCCATGTCAGTTTAGGCATGCATTCCCTGCGCTTTGTTTATTTGGATATGTGCCTTGTTGTAACAACTTTTTTTCCCCTTTTCCAAGACAAGAGGTCATATATATATATATATATATATATATATATATATAGAATAACGTAGGAAAGAGGCCATAGGAGGGAATTTCCTCCTACGACGTCGAAAAAATACGCCTTCCATCGCGTTTTCCGACGATCGGAATCCATCATCTTCATCGTTATCATCTAAGATGTGGGTATGCCAAATTTCATGTGATTCTACAACTTTTTCACCGTTGATTTACCAATGTAAAACGTTCGATAGTCGGGAAACTGTTAATTTTGAACCCACTAATTCAACGGTGAAAAAGTTGTAGAATAACATGAAATTTGGTGTACCCATATCTTAGATGACAACGATGAAGATGATGGGTGCCGATCGTCAGAAAACACGATGGAGATTGTGTTTTTTCGACGCCATAGGAGAAATTCCCTCCCATGGTATCTTTCCTCCATTATTCTCATATATATATATTTAAATAATGGAGGAAATGTGCCATAGGAGGGAATTTCCTCCTAGGGCGTTGAAAAATACACCCTTCATGATATTTTTGCGACGATCGGCATCCATTATTTTCATCTTTATCATCTAAGATATGGATACACCAAATTTCGTGTGATTCCAACACTTTCACCGTTGATTTAGTGGGTGCAAAATTAACGGTTTACCGACAATACAACCTTTTGCATTGCTAATTCAACGTTGAAAAAGCGGTAGAATCACATGAAATTTGGTGTGTCCACATCCTAGATAAAGATGATGGGTGCCGATCATCGAAAAAATGTTGGAAGGTGTTTTTTTCGACGCCACCCGACAAAAAGCCCTCCTAGGAGGCTTTTTTGTATGGCGGCAAAAAATTACCTCCAGTTTGTTCAATGATCGGCATCGTCCAGCTAGATCTTCATCGTCTAATATGTCGATACACCAAATTTCATGTGATTCTAATAATGGAGGAAAGATGCCATGGGAGTTAAATTCCTTTTATGGCGTCAAAAAAATACACTCCATTTTTTGCGATGATTGGAACCCATCATATTTATCTTTATCATATAAGATGTGGACACACTAAATTTCATGTGATTCTACCACTTTTTCACCGTTGGATTAACAATGTAAGAAGTTTTATTGTAGGTAAACCGTTAATTTTGCACCCATTAAATCAATAATATATTTTAACGATATGATCTGCTCAAGTTGATCATCCTACCTTCAAATCTATGTGTATGAAAAATCAAAGGATTTGAAGACCTCTATCCCATGATTGAATGGGTGCAAAAATGAACGTCCTTCAATAATGCAACATAAATTTCATCAAATGCATAAGTTAAAAGTCTTCAAATCCTTTGAATTTTTATACACATATAATTAAAGGTAGGACGATCAACTTAAACGGAACTGATCGTTCAAATTTTTCGTAGATCGAGAGTTCCCGTTTTTAAAAAAACGCGAATTGGTTTGAAATAGATCACCCCCACACACATATATGATCGGATTGTTAAAATATGACGTAGATCGAGAGTTCCTGTTTTTAAAACGCGGACTGATTTGAAATAGATCGCCTATATATATAGAGTGAGAATAATGGAGGAAAGAGGCCCTACGAGGCTTTTTTCGTCATGTGGCGTCAACTACACTCTCCACCATCCTATTCGACGATCGACACCGTCCTTCTTGATCTTCATCGTATAATACGTCAATACACCAAATTTCATGTGATTCTAACACCTTTCCACGGTTGACTTGGCAATGTAAAAAGTTCTATTGTCGGTAAACTGTTAATTTTGTATCGACATATTTTAGACGATATTAGAATCACATGAAATTTGGATGATTGATTTTATTGACGCCGTAGGAGGAAATTCCCTTCTATGGTGTATATATATATATATATATATACACACACCATAGAAGGGAATTTCCTCCTATGGCGTCGAAAAATTACACCTTCCATTTTTTTGCGACGATTGGCACCTATCAACTCCATTTTTATCATCTAAGACGTGGACATACCAAATTTAATGTGATTCTACCCTTTTTCACCGTTGATTTCGTGGGTGCAAAATTAACTGTTTACCGACAATGGAACTTTTTACATTGCTAATCCAACGGTGAAAAAATGGTAGAATCACATGAAATTTGGTGTATCCACATATTAGATGATAAAGATGAAGATGATAAATGCCGATCATTGAAAAAAATCCTAGAGGGTGTAGATTTTTGACGCCACCCAACGATAAAGCCTCCTAGGGCCTCTTTTCTTCATTATTCTCTCTCTCTCTCTCTCTATATATATATATATATATTTGTTGTTTGTCTGGTAAGTTAAAATACAAAATTTACTTCTTACATACTTTATTACCTCATGTCACTGTTTGCATCATGTTAAATTGAGGTAATAACTAAAAATATTTTTATGGTAAAAGTCATGATTCAAAATAATTTTATGGTTAAAGTTGCGCTTGTCATGCGTTGAAATTGGGTCCACTTTTAGGTGGGACTTGGGAGTACAAAAGATACATGGCTAGTATCAAATCCTGAACATGCTAGGATTCCAGCCTGCTATCAGCATATAGGAGGAAGCTATCTGGAGGATTAAAACACATTTCGGTGTTTTATTTTATAGATCTATCATCTCCCACTAAAAACTATTAGGCTTTTCTTAGTTTCATTTTAAAGATGAAAGAGCTGTCTATCGTGAAAATTTAATCATTTGCTTATATGGGCAGCCAGACCCACGTATCGTAAGGCAGTGCTTTCTCGTTCCCCCTCACTTCCAATTAAGCGGTTACCAGAGCCATCTGGTTCTGCTCCATTAAAGCACCCACTGATTAAGACACCTTCCATGAAATTGCAAGAGCTGCAAGCTGTGGAGGTAAGAATCTTCAAGATGGTCGTCTCTATGTATGGTTTTGATTCTTTTGATTGTAAAGTTGCTGACTTGGCATTGTCATTCACAGATATGGGAAAACTTTTTCATGGCATGTGAATCTATGGGGAGACGGCTAGTTAAAGATGGTGCAATTTGGATGTCAGATCTTGAGGCATGGCGAAATTCGAAGAACAAGATAGTGAACACTGGGCTGCCCTCCTATGTGTTTTTGCAGTGTTTAATTCGTTCTATCAAGAGTGGCTCTACTGGCTTTGTCATGCGTACAAACTGAAAGCTTTTGACTTGTTATGAATTTACTTTTTGTATTTGTGATATAAATAAATTACCACAAAGATCCTATTATCTGTTTTGACAGGTGACAATGTTGAACTCACAAGTCTTAATAGGCCTGAGGGTAGAATTTTTGATTGGCTTTTCGAGCCCATGCTTCTTATGAAAGAGCAGATTAGGGCTTTAGATTTATCAGAGACGGAAGAAGCATATCTTTGCAAATTGACTTTATATTGTGGTGATACTCAGAGAATCGCTGCTTGGCAGAATGGTGGCGCTCCACCAATTGATGAGGTCAAAAGAGCTCAGTTAGAGGGTCTAAGTAGAAGGTACCGCTTGCAATACCTTAAGTAACAAGTGCACAATATTATATGGAGATCTGAACTTTGCATTTTGATTGAAAAATATTATCCAAAACTTAGATGCCGCCACATTAAACTTTGATACTGTGAATATGTTTCGTAATTGGACAACACGATGTTAAACTACTGTTGGCTAAGGGCGTAAGACTTTGCTTTGTTTTCCATTATGCTATAAACTACTGTTAGATAAATGGCTACTTTGTTTGGTTTTCTAAATTCAGATGCTTGTGGGTCTATACATATTGTAAAAAGAAAGGTTAAGTTCAGAAATACAACATGTTCTGCTAGAAAATATCTGTTTTGGAATACAAAAGTATGTTAAGATATTAAACAATCTGCTTGTAAACAACAAAATAGAAGAGAAAGAAGTAGTTTAGCTTTGATATGCGTTCCCTCTATTCAACGATTTGCTTGCCCTCTATTCATAACTGAATCTGATATCGAGCTATGGGTATTTACTTGATACCACAAAACCCAGAAATGAGGAGTAGGCGTTTCAATGACTCTCCTTTATCTTTAGAAAATTGCAACTCTTGCTTGTAGAGGAATTTAGATTTGAAAGAGGGAAAGGTCCCCATTTAAAAGCCTGATAGGGTGCATAAACTGGTGGATATTTGAAAGGTCCTATTAGCTTAATAATACTAAGTTATGCCTATATTATCATAACAATAGCATAAGCATAAGGTATGCCTTTTAATGTCACCACCGAAAATATTCCTTGGCTCATCGTCAAAAGTCAAAACAATCAGCTTTTCTTGAATTAAAAAAAAACATTGAGCTCTTGCATAGGTTTTGAATTAGGAAAACTTTAGTTTATTTTTCAAGCGGAGGTATAAGTCATGCAAACTCTAGTTGGCAATGCCCTACCTCCACTCAAAATTTAACTTTGATGGGTTGTTTGGCTTTCGAGTTATCTAAACTCTAAAGTCCAAACTAGTAGTTTCTTCACACTTTCCGGAGTTTAGAAGAAAGAGTTGCATTAGGAGTTTTCTTAACTCATGGTTTTGGAGGTTAGAGATAACTATATGGCCACCGGCAGTTATTTGGAACAAAAGTGAGAATCGGCTCTATCTATTCTCGACCTGTAAGATAGAAATAATATTTACACTTGTCAAATTGAAACTATTTAAGAATATAATATTTCAAACACCAACTATTTAAGAACTTAATTTTATTTAAACATAGAATGATAAGTGAAGGCATTTGAAAGTCTGAAAATGAACTAATTTTATTTAAACATAGCATGATAGTTGCATCATGATAGTAGCTAAAGATATTCTAGGAGAATCTAAAGGTAATGGGTATCTATAAAGGAAGTTGGTGATGAAATGAAGAGCTTTAAAAGATAAGCAAAAAGAATCTTATAAAAATTGGCCAAAATGCAAAAATGAAAAAATTGTAAAAAAATAGAAATTAGCAAATAAAGAAGCTAAAAAGGCGGCAATTGACGTTAAATCTTAAGTTTATGATATTTTATATAACAAACTAGAATCAAAGGAAGGAGAAAATGTTATATATAAAAGAAAAGAAAACGAGAGACTTAGGTAACGTTTAGCGTATTAAGCGTGAAGATGAAAAGTTTTTGTAAAAGATAAAATGAAAGAAAGGTGCAGAAGTTACTTTCATTATTTGTTTAATGAAAATAACAACCATGACCTGCAGGTAGAAATAAACAATTTAGGTAATAATAGAGACATTTTATATTGTTATAAGAATCGGATTAGGCTTAATGAAGTTAACGAGGCTTTCAAAAGATGAAAATAGATAAAGCGGTAGGGCTTGATGATATTCGTATCGAAGTGTGGAAGTGTTTAGGTGATACATGTCTAATTTTTGGTTAACTAAGTTATTTAATAAAATTATGGATACTAAGAAAATGCCTGATGAATGGAGGATGAGTATCTTGATACCTTTTTATAAGAATAAAGATGATGTATAAAATTGTTTTAACTACTATAAAGTTAAGCTTATGAGTCAGACGATAAAACTATGAGAGAGATTAAGAAAAATTGTCTATCTGAAAATAAATTTGATTTTATCCCAAAAAGGCCTACTATGGAAGCGACATATTTATTAAGGTGATTAATGGAGAAATATAGAAATAAGGAGAGAAATCTCCATATGGTTTTTATTGAATTAGAGAAAATTTATGATAAGGCGTCTAGAAAGATATTATGGTGGGTTTTAGAAAAGAAACTTGTATCTCATAAGTATATTGACGTGATTAAAGATGTATGATAAAGCAATTACTGGAATGAGGACGATTGGATGAGAGACAGAACCTTTTTCTATCATTATAGGTTTACATCAAAGGTCGTCGTTAAGTCTTATCTCTTTGCGTTAGTTATGGATGAATTTACTAGGCATATTCAAAATGACATACCATGGTGTAGTTTGCTGATATTGTTTTAGTCGATAAATCCTAAGAAGGGGTCAGTACTTAGGTAGTAAGGTAGATATATAGAGAGAAGCTTTAGAATTTAAAATCTAGAATTAGTAGAACGAAAAATGAATATATGAAATGTAATTTCAACAAAACGGTGTGAAGAAATGAGTGTTCAGTGCAATTTGATGCTCGTAATATATAAAAAGAACAATTTTAGGCATTTAAGATCAATAATTAATCACGATCGTGAGATTGATGAGGATGTAACACGCAGGATCGAAGCGGGATGGTTGAAATGAGAAAATGCTTAAGGAGTGCTTTATGATCACAAGACACCTTTGAAATCGAGAGGAAAATTTTATAAGACGGCGATAAGACCCGTAATACACTAAAAGATAGGATAAGAAATAAATGTATTTGTAATAAGTTAGATGTAGCTCGTATTGAGGGTAAGACACGAGAGAATCGATTGAGATGGTTTGGATATGTTCAATGGAGATCAATCAATGCCCGATTAGAAAAAAATAATGAAATTGTAGTTCATGGTGCAAATAGGGGTAAGGGCAGGGGTAGACTAAATTGTAAGAGAAGAGAGAGTGATGAGAAGACATTTTTGGGAATGAAAATGGATGGATTGGGATTAGTCTCATCTTTCTCTTTATATAGGCATTGCCATTCTACGTTTATATCCATTCGTTTTTGACTAATTACATAATATCGGATATTATATGAGACTTTATAAGACGTTAGAACCCGTATATTCTAACATTCCTTAAGCTGGAGTATTTATATCATACATGTCCAGCTTGTCACAAATAAAATTTAGTCTTGTCCTTTCTAAAGGTTTGGTGAATAGATCTGCTAACTGATGAACAGATTTTACATAGTATTTGTCAATGGGTCCATCTGCTTTCTCTTGCCTAAAGCGACAATCAACTTCAATGTGCTTCGTACTCTCATGGAACACTGGGTCTGAAGCAATATAGACCGTGGATTAGTTATCGCAATATAGACGCATAGAAGACGTGGGATCGAAGCCGAGCTTTCCAAACATAGCTGATCTATACAAGTTCATATGTGGTGTTCGTCATGGCTCGATACTCGGACTCTACGCTTTATTTCTTGCTTTTCCACTAGACCAAGTTAACTTCTACAAATATGCAGAACCTTGTAGTGGACCCATGATCAGAAGGGGATCCAACACAATCGGTATCTGTGAATCCTGCTACCTGAGAGTGTCCATGATCACTGGAGCATTCTTCAAATATCGTATTATCTGGATCACCACATCCCAACGAACAACTCGAGGATCTGTCATGAACCTGTCAACACTGGCATGATATGCAATGTGAGTTATAGTCATAATGAGATAATTTAGCTTATCGACCGGTCGTCGATATCTTCCAGGGTCTTTCAATTGACTAATTGTCCCGGAAGCATCTTAGTATATGATCCATTGGAGCCTCTACATGTCTGCATCATAACATCCTAATTTCAGTCAACATATTGAGCACATATTTTTCGTTGTGAGATGTAGATTTCTGTTGATCGAGGAACCTTGATGCCCAAAAAGTATTTGAGAATACCAAGGTTGGTTTGAAATTTCGTTTGGAGGTGGTGCTTAAGTTATGCAATACTGGCCCTGACATCACTAGTAATCACAATATCGTCGACATATACCACCAGTATAATGAACAAGTTATTTTGGGAGCGGTAAACATCGAGTGGTCATGAGCACACCATCTAAAACCAAACGAAGTAATCAACTCTGTAAATCGTCCAAACCATGCTCGTAGAGGCTGTTTCAAGCCATACAGTGATTTCTTTAATCAACACACTAGGCCAGATTCTCCCTGAGAAACAAAATCAAGTGGTTGCGCCATATAGACTTCTTCAGCTAAAGAGCCATGAAGAAATGCATTATTCACATCCAGCTGGAAGAGACATGAGTAGGCGGACATGTCATTTTGGTCACAGGAGAGGTTTTCACACAATTAATCCCATATTTTTGTGAGTAACCTTTTGTAATCAATCATGCCTTTAAGCGTGCAAGAGTGTCATTGGGATTAAGTTTGATTATATACACCTAGCGACAACGCACTACCTTTTTTCCAATCGGAAGAGACTAAATCCCATGTTTGATTCTGTCGAATCATCATCTCTTCAATCATAGCATTTTTCCACTCTTGATGAGATAAAACATCATAAATCGATTTAGGTAAAGCATGAGAATCGATGAATTGAATGCTTGGTACTCAATGGATAAGTGGGCACTAGTCACATGGTGAGCAATGAGGTGAAAAGTGCGACTCTGAGTGCCTTTCTGTAAGACAATAGGAAGATCAAGATAATTATCTGGCGGAGCTGGAGACTTTGAGAGATTGGTAGCAAGTGATCGGGGATTAGTAGTTGTACATTATATATCCTTGTAATAGGTAGATGGCTCAATGGAGATGAATCAGGAATTGGGTCAATAAAGGAGACCGTATAAGTTACTTCCAAAATAGAAGGTGGTGAATCCACATGCACACATATGGAGTTTCGTCAGGTGAAATGCTGGATATCTAAGGGAAAATCATTATCCATATCTAACGATGCGTCTCAGAAAAGTATAGGGTGATTCATGAAAGGTCATGTCAGCCGATATAAATCGACGTCGTAAGACTGGAGTGTAACACCGATACTTTTTTGAGTTCACGAGTATTCAAGAAAATACACTTAATAGCCTTAGGATCTAATTTAGAACCCCAATTGAAGATCATGAACAAAACGCACATCCAAACACTCTTAGAAACATAAGAAATGCAATGGTCGAGTGAGACAGTAGAGTGAGGAACTTGCCCATCGAACACATATGACGCTATGCGGTTAATCAAGTAATTAACAGCAAGTACTGCATCCCTCAGAAATACTTAGGCACTCGCATATGAAATAAGAGATTACGAGTGATCTATAAAAGATGCCTATTCATTCTCATGGTTATTCTATTTTCTTGGGGGTATAAGGACAAGATGATTCGTGAGTAATACCAAGTTTTTTATGTAACGATTATCCTATTTTCTTGGGATATAAGGACAAGATGATTCGTGAATAATACCAAGTTTCTTCATGTACTTCCTAAATGGTGCACTGAAATACTCTTTTGTAATATCACTTCATAAAATACCAATGTTAACTCCAAATTGATTTTGGAACAAAAGTTTTGAAAATGAGAAAGCATTTACATTTCTAGATTTCATTAAGTATAGCCATGAAACACGAGAAATCTTCAATAAACGTCACGAAATAACGAAAACCTTCTTGGGCAACACAACTGGACATGGCCCCCAAATATCCAAATGCCCTAGAAGAAAATGTTTTTCGACTCTTTTATTGACACGAGATGTGTAGCTAGAGCGATTTTGATACCCATCTCACATGACTCACATTCTAAGGTGGATAAAGAACCAAGAGAGGCAATTATCCTCTTCAAGGTTTGTAAGGAAAAGTGACCAAATCGGAGATGAGCATCAAAAGCGGAAGTAGGACTTGATATAGGAATGGATGTAAGACTTGATGTTGGACATGCTATAGGATGTGGATGCTCATCAAGATGGTACAACCCATAAACCTCGGTCCCTATACTAATCAATCGTCCGCTTCGTTCCAGGCTCTTGAAAAACACACCCACCAGCGAAAAAAGTGGTACTACAATTCAATTCTCGAGTCAATTAGGTAATATGAAGCATATTGAAAAGAAATCGAGGCAAGTATAAAATAGAGTATAGAGATAACTGTGATGCAGCCATAACCGAACTCACTCCCTCAACAACAGAGATAGTGTCATTTTCTAAAGATACTAGGTTGCTCTCAGGTTTCAGCTTATAGGAAGACCATATCTCTCTCTCCCCTGTCATGTGGTCAATTGCTCTAAACTCAATAACCCAGGGACGTAAATGTGTCGGCGAGAGGCAAGACCATATGATTACTTTTTGCCTTCATCAAGTCTGAAGCGAGTGGGGATTCAAGAAAATGAAGTCTCGGTATCTCGTCATTTATTGGTCCTTATAAAACGGGAGAAGATACAGATGACATCGTCATATCTTCTTGAATCTACTCGTAAACGCCAAATATTTTATGTCACAAAATCCAATCACGAATACAAAACCAATCAAATCCGATCGTATCAAGATGGAGTCGCTACCAACTTATGATAGTCTAAGTTGCTTTAAAAAGCACAATCAACGAAACACCAAATGTGAAGAGACTATCAAGCCAACTATATCAACAAGAGGTCTTTCAGTCAATCTGTCGAACACCACCTGATAAATGGTTGCTTAAGCTCAACTAATTTTAACAACCATCAAAATAAAAAGATGCTAAAATCCGACTACCGACCAAATCACAACCACCAACCTTAAACTTTCGAGAAAGGAACCGAGCATGATATGGGATAGCAAAATGATGGGAAGAGATGACGAGGACATCACAAACATGAATGATAATGAATGGGCAACTAGTATTGTAAACTAGGAAATCCGGAATAACTCATTGATGCAACAACTCTCAGGATTAAGGCAATAACTTTCGAGATCACAACAATAACACTGGAAGGAAACAACTCTCGGAATAAGGTGAGTAAGGTAAAATATGCTCGTAATTTCTCACAAACGAGCTCAGATCCGCACACCAAAAGAAAGGGATCTCCCGATATCTCGCACGAACAATAACTCCAACAAAGTAAGGAATTTACCAAGATTTCACCTGAGATCGTGATCGATCTCTCAAGATCTGATCTATGATCATTACGACAACAAAAATCGACATTTCAAATGGATACGATCACGGACTTTTACATCTCCAACATTTTGACAACACAATCCTCTTAACAAATCATGCCAAGAATCTTCATTCCTTAATTGATAATAGTTTAACTAAGGAAAAAATATGGTAAAAATGCACAAAACCTCAAGTCTTGCGGAAAACACCCATGGTTACTGTAGCTACAGTAGAAATCGAGATAAAAAGAGTTCCACGGGTTAAGATCTTGACCAACATATCCTAAATAAAAAAAGTCTTCTGCAATACCTTTAGGCGTCAACTTCAAGATCTAAGAAGTTCAGCTTCAAAATAGAGGAAAATTCCTCAAGGCGGAGCTCGAGAAGGCAGATCTAGACGGCTATGGCCAGCAGAAGCAATATGTGTGAGGGATCTTGAAGCTTGAGTAGCAGGATGCGAGGAAAATAGGGAAGTTTCGAGCTTGATCAGCAACAGATCTAGAGCCTTAAGCAGCAAAGGTGTGGGACAGTGAGGACTTTGTCAGCGATGTGCTTCGACAGCTTCAACGGCTAGAGAGCTTGACGGCGAGGGTCAGCGAAGGCCACGGCGAGGGCTGAGGACCTCGAATTTCAATGGCTAAGGCCGAGGGGCCTTTATCGGTGATGGTCTGTGTTCATATCTAGTTTTTATTTTATTTTATTTATAAATCGATGGTTGAGATTTGGTTTGAGGATTGTTGAAAGGCTTAGCTCGGATATCATGTTAGACAGAAAGAGATGAGAAACAAGATATTTTTGGGAATGATAATGGATGGATTGAGATTAACTTCATCCTCTTTATACAGGCTTCGTCATTTTACTTTTACATTTACATCCATTCCTTTATGACTAATTACATAGTATCAGGTATTTTAGAAGACTCTATAAGACCATAGAAGACTATTTATTCTAATAACATGGATAGAGGCAATTACGAACGATAAGTTAATGATTAATTTGACTGAGGAGACGTCCTTTATTAGAGCATAATAGAAGAGAAGGGTTTATATACCCGACCCCAAAAATTTAGGATGAAGGCGTGTAACATGTGAGGAGTATTGTTTGACATTATCGTTTGTGTGCTTACTGATTATGTTTGCTGATTGATCATTTAGTAATTAGAAGACGATTCGTCCATTTCTTCTGACTACTACAACCACAAATTTATTTACATCACTTCATACATGACAAACAAAAAATTAGTAGAAAATAGAAGAGCCCGGATTTCAAATGAACAAATTCAAACTCGAGATGGATCTTTCTGATTCTCGACGAATGGGGGCATTTCTAGATATAGTACTCAAGAATCGACACAATACACCCAGCCGATTAGACTTGAGAAAATTTTGTCGGAAAGATTCTTGAACCTGAAGTAAAACAAAATCTGTCTGTATATGTATAATATAAACCATACTTAGACGAAAGAATAGGAATTCAGAG
Organism: Agapanthus africanus; assembly: GCA_030015575.1. Lineage (NCBI taxonomy): Eukaryota > Viridiplantae > Streptophyta > Magnoliopsida > Asparagales > Amaryllidaceae > Agapanthus > Agapanthus africanus. The sequence goes on from CM057350.1 coordinate 522,722,268, forward strand.
ACATGGAGAGGTAGTATAACACTAACTAGAGAGGAGGATCCATGAAACCAGCAATCAAGCAAACTAAAGCTGGACCATAAAAATGAAGAATTCTTCGTTTCTTTTTTCGTTTTCAACTTCCCCTTCAACTGCCGGATTCTATGTTATGAATTTGAATTTGGATCAATTGGTTTCAGGTAAAATATCTGGAAATAAGAAATTCTAGCGATATTAAATAAATAAAAGAAAAAATATTGTCTTTACTTCCCAAAAAAATACGGGCACTCCCATTTCATTGATCAAGAGCGATCGAAAAAGGTCGAGATACCGTCGGTCAGCAAATTAATATGACTTGTGAGGTACAACAATTATTAGGAAATAATCGGCATTACCAATTTCTTTATAGGCGAAGGGGTCTTCCAAGTTTATTTTATAGGAGTAGAGGATAGAAAAAGACAATCTGGTTGGTTCTTTGTGTCCAGTTTTGATGTAGCTGCTATATTTTTCTTTTTTATATAAATATAAATAGAAATTCATCGAGTCTTTCTTTCGAAGAAAATCCAAGAATTTTGACTGCTCAGTGGATTCAACCACTATATGGGTATTTCAGAATGAAAATTCATTTTTTCACCGATAACCATCTTTCAGCTAACCTGGCCTCCTCCGTCCCTCGAGACCAACAAGGGATAGTACATGAATATTCACTTGTTGTCCATCGACTACGCCTTTCGGCTTGATCTTAAATTTTATTATCATAAAAAAATTTCTATTTAGAAATCACAGTCTTTGTTTTTCTATTATATTGTTCAATACGTTAACGGATAATATTACTGATTGGATCATGCAAAATAGAAATACAACAACTGAGCCTTTTATCCTAAGCAATATGAGGTATGCTACATGAACTAACATGAGAATCATGCCGGGTCCAGCACATGAATCCTCCGCCTCCACTCACTCCTATCGAACAATATACTTTCATTGAGGGCTTTGGCAACTTTATCTTTTCGTATCACCTCCATCCATGTTTTCTTCGGTCTCCCTTTCGTCTTTTTGATATTGCCTATATTGATAGTATCCATTTGTCGAACCGGTGCTTCCATAGGTCTGCGTTGTACATGACCAAACCATCTTAGCCGGTTTTCCCACATCTTCTCCTTCACAGGTGCTACACCAACTTTTGCACGAATATCCTCATTTCGCATCTTATCTTTTCTAGTATTACCACATATCCAACGAAGCATTCGCATCTCCGCCATGTGCTTCTTCTGTGTATGATCCTTTTTAAGAGCCCGACATTCTGTACCATATAATAAGGCAGGCCGAATAGCGCTCCGATAAAACTTCCCTTTCAACCTTAACGGAAAATTATGATCGCACAAAATTCCTGTTGCACTCTTCGATTTCAACCAACCAGCTTGGATCCTTTGATTAATATCGCTATCGATCTCCCCATCCTTTTGGATGATAGAACCTAAATATCTAAACTGATCGCTCGGTGATATCTCTTGTCCTTCCAGTGTTATACTAATATGCTCTCGACTTCTCTGTTTGCTAAATTTGCAATGCATATATGCTGTCTTGGACCTGCTCAATCTGAACCTCTGAGATTCCAACGTTTGTCTCCATAACTCCAATTTGGTATTAACCCATGCTTTCGTCTCTTTTAGTAGAACAATATTATCAGCGAATAGCACACACCAAGGTACCTCATCTTAGATAGTTCTAATAAGCTTATCCATCACCATGGTAAACAGGAATGGATTTAATGCAAATCCTTGATATAAGCCAATTGTAATCGAAAAATCACTCGTTAGGCCGCCGCAAGTTCTGACATGTGCCATTACTCCATCGTACATATTCTTGATTATGTCAATGTACTTGACGGGGACCCCCTTCTTCATCATTGTCCCCCCATAATACCTCTTTAGGTATCTTGTTATACGCTTTCTCTAAATCAATAAATATCATATGCAAATCTATTCTTCTCTTTCTAAAATACTCGACAAGTTGACGAAGCAAATGAATAGTCTCTGTCGTCGATCATCCAGGCATGAACCCAAACTGGTTCTCTGTTATCTTAACATCCTTGCTTAGCCCGTGTTCAATCACTCTCTTCCAAAGCTTTATGGTGTGACATATAAATTTTATTCCACGGTAGTTTGAGCAACTTTGAATGTCATCCTTATTCTTGTAGAAAGGTACATGGGTACTTTTCCTCCACTCATTTGGTATTTTTTTTGTCTGCCAAATCTTATTAAACAGACCTGTCAGTCATTTTACGTCTATTTCTCCTAAGTATCTCCAAATCTCGATAGGAATCCCGTTTGGACCAACCGCTTTTCTTGATCTCATTCTCTTCAAAACCTTTTTAATCTATGGTATTCTTATTTTACGCATGAAATCACGGTTTATATCTTGAGATTGAATGACAAGTTCATCCAAATTCTTAGTAAAGTTCTCATTGAACAATTTGTCAAAATAATTTCATCTTTCCTTGATATTTTCATGTTTAACTAAAACCTTCTAGTCTTCATCTTTGACACATTTCACTGTACATAAATCTCTGGTCTTCTTTTCCCGCATCCAAGCAATCCAGTATATCATTTTCAGCCTTCTTAATGTCCAATTTCTCGTACACCTCTCTATAGAGCTTAGTTTTAGCTCCCCGAACAGCTTTCTTAACTTCCTTTTTAGCCATTTTATACTTCTCAAATCTCACCGTATCTTTACTTTTCAAATCTTTATAAGAATCTCTCTTGATTTTAATAGCAGCTTTTACTTCGTTCCATCATGATGTGTTCTTAGATGGTGGAGCACCACCTCTCGACTCACCAAGTAGGTCTCTAGCTACTCTCTTGATACAACTAGCTATCTTGTTACATGTTCTGTCTGAATCATCTTTAGACTGTCAATCCGCATCTTGAACTACACGATCTATAAAAGTCTTTTGGTTACCTTCTTTCAGTCGCCACAACTTAATTCTAGGTTCTACCTTACGTCTAATCTTTCTAAATTCTCTTTTAAATCGAAAATTTAGAACTAAAAGTCTATGTTGAGTGGTTACTCTCACCTGGCACTACCTTACCGTCGATGCAACAACCTCTATCTATCGTTGTCGTCAGAAAAAAGGTCTATTTGACGTGCACTTGATCCGCTCCTAAAGGTGATAAGGTGACACTTTTTCTAAACCAAGTGTTTGCTAAGGTCAAGTCATAAGACAAGGCAATTTAGAATCGAGCTACCTACTTCATTCCTTTGTCTAAAATCAAAATCTCCATGGATAGTATCAAACCCACTATAACTAGTATCTACATGTCCATTGAGATCACCACTAATAAATAACTTCTCTTCACTAGGTATTTTTTTACACCAACTCGTCTAAATCCTCCCAGAATAGACTTTTACTGGCGTCATCAAGATCTATCTGTGGTGCATAAGTATTAATAATATTAATGATCTCCTCATCTAGAATAAGCTTAACCGGTAAAATTCTTTCATATTTTCTCCTAATCTCAACTACGTCCTCAAGCATCCGTCTATCTATCATTACGCCTATCCTATTACGATTTTTATTTATACCCGTATACCAAAGCTTATAACCCCGAGATTCTATTACTCTACTTTTTTCATCTACCCACTTACTTTCTTACCAACACATAATACCAACTCTCCTCCTAAATAAAATTTTGCAGAATCATCAAACTTTAAGAAGTTAATACACTTTCTAGAACTAACAATCCAGCATGTTGGTTTTTTTAGAATTATCGAGGGAAGTTTACAAGTGTCTTTGAAAATGCCTCGGGAGATTCGACCTAATAGAGTTCAACTTCCGTTTTCAACTCATGAGTCTGAAACTTACTTCGTTTTTTTATTTCTAAACAAATACTATTTCTTTTTTTCCTCTCCTGATTTGGTACCGCTCTCGCGATTCGCATCGAAACAATGCTTTACCCCTAGATGTCCAGTCCACTCCTATTAATAAGGAATAGGCTGAATTATTCGATTTGAATTGCATTTGTCAATTCATCCAGAACTTTTATGAAAAATTGATCACATCAGAGCGTTTCCGTGGTCGAGTCCATTTGAATTTGACCCGGCCATTTCTCAAGAACAATAGCTAAGGGCCCTGAAAGTGTCTTTGAAGAACCATAAGGTCTTATGAAAATCATTACGACATATTACTATAAAATGTTCTATTTGGGCAGTTAGCAATAATCTTTCTGTAGATGTTCGGAAATCTGTGAACTTAATTTGAAAGCCATATTTCGATCTGGGCGTTTTCGCCCAAGTGGTTTGGCCAATAGTAGGTCAAGAACGATTAACTACTACTGCTATAAAACAAGCTCACCTCGTAGGGCACTTTGGCTCCCGTCCGACCAGGGGCCGGCCAATGATCGCCCTCCCCCTGAAACTAAAAATGGGCAAGAGCCAAATCTTTATTTTAAGAACAACAAGGGTTTTAAAAACTAGAATAAAAGGGGATAGGTGTAGAGACTATATTCAATCAAATTGTTGGAAACTCTAGCTCAAAAACTTCTCGAGTGGTTCTTCCTATCCCTTCCCGTCAAAACCGGGTCGAGAAGCCCGAAAATTGAATAAACCAATATTTCACCATCACTGCAATTTTAGAGACGCGAAAGTACAATCCTGTGGGGTCGCTTCTGTAACTGGATAACTAGTACCGAAAATCGTCTTTACATTTGATGGTTCGGTGTTTTGATGATCCCTATCTTATTGACCGCAACTTCTGTATTTGTCGTATTCTATGGTTACGATCCTACCAGATATTTCCAGCATTCTTAGGACCAAAGAGTCGGGCGGAAAAAGGGCTACGAGAGCGGTACCAAATCGAGGCATTCGAGCCTTTTTTTTCCTTCTTTTTCCGGAGGTCTGGAGAAAGCAGAACAATTTGTTGAAGATATAAATACATCCCATAAAAACCGTATAAACAAAGCAGGTCTTCCAAAAGTAGAACAAATCTTAGAAGTGCGTTTTCTTCCTTTTTCTCATTTCCGAGGTTTCTTTTAGTTTCGTCCCTGCTCAACAGGTGGGTCTTGCAGTCAAGCTCCCTTTCTTTATGCTTTTGCACCCGAGGGCTAATCTCCGTCCGGCCCGAGGAAATTTATTTGGAAATCAAAAAGAAAAATCTATTCGAGTTGCATAGTGGATGATTGACTCATTCCATGCTAGAAATAACCAAGAAGGGGCGATCCATATCATCTTGACTTGTTCTGCTTCCCCTCTTTTTTTTTTTAACAATACCGAGTCGGGTTCTTATTGTCCTTCACTCCTTACCGTGTCATCGATCAGATTTTAAAAGATCCTTTGCCAGTGGGGATATTGGCAAGAATTAATTGAAACTTTAGCATGGGCTTATGAACGCAATCGATCAGAGCACCGCCCTGTCAAGACGGAAGCCCCCATCCCGTCTCCACTGGATCTGTTCTCGGGAATGATCTACTAATCTGCTAATAAGTCGTTTCATAGCAGTTACATCTATCACTTTATGTGACGGGCGAAGGATCTTTTGAAATCAGATCAGTGACACAGTAAGGAGTGAATGGCAGTAACGTAGCATTCTTGGTATTAAAAAGGAAGAACATGAACTAATGAATAGACCCGCGATTCCATGAAAAGACATCATGATCCCTTGTAGAAAAAAATGATTTGTTTTTTCTTTTATTTATTTAATATCGCTCGAATTTCGAAGCACCTGTCTATATCTCTCTCACATCATTTTAATTCATTATTTTCCTGAACAGGTTGCATGGCTTCAGTCTCACTGTCTCTAGGATGCCAACCTTTCGTCGCCGGTTTGAGGAAGTTGTCAAGGTGCTATTGCGAGAAGCTAAGCAGATTTTGGAACAGAATGATCACATCGATATTGCACAAATGGTTTAGTTCTCTTATCGGCAGCTGAGGTACCTTGATTATGCTGTTATACTTGATTGTACATTTACCATTTAATTGTACATTTAAACCTTATTTTTGAAGGAGAATGAAATAATTTGTATGATTGCTAATGTAGATCCTTCTTTCTTTATTGTTTCAAGACTAGGAATGCTGGAGACATGGAGTTTGAGATTAGCATTGCGCAAATGGACCGGCTAGTAAAACCAATCTCGCTCTTACCAGCATGACGATGTGTGGTGAAAATCTTCTTGTTTCCTTTGTAAAACTGTTGTAATTTCATAATTTATTATATCTTAGCATGAGAGTCGGGTTACCGGGCATGTGCACTATTGTGGTTTTTAATTGTTCCTGCTTTTTCTTGAATTTTTGGAAGAGGGAGGGAGGAAAGGATGGTCTACAACAACTAAGTGAATTTAGACGGTGTACTTAAATTGATATTTGAAGATCGTTTCTCTGTCGGGTAACGGTTCCTATTTGGTGACCGAAAGATTTGATCATGGCTATTGGGTGCTAAAAGAACGTTTTATAGAGATGGTATGACAAAACTGCTGTAAGACAGGATGGTTACTTTTGCGCTCAATGGAAGATTTATGTAATCCATTGGTTTAATCTGTACTATAAAGTTTTTTGCATGAGGGATCTAAGGGGTGTTATTGAATTTGGGTTCTAACGTACGAGTTGAACAATTGTAATAGTTAGAGTTTTGTTTGGATTTGGAGTTAGACTTGGATTTACCTGCTGGATTTGGATTTGGACTCGGATTCAGATTTTCGTTATTGGATTTGAATTTGGATGCAGACTTTCGTGTTGGATTTGGATTTAAGACTTTTGGTATGGACTTAGTCAAGATCTTGCATAATTTGTATCATCCATAATTTGTATCATGAATGGGTTTTTTTGTGGCATAATAATTTTATTATTTAATTTTAAAAATGTGCTAAGTCGATCAAAATTAATTATTTACTTTTTAAAAGTATTTCAATGAAATGACCAAAATTTTATTGGTAACAAACCATAAGTCGATAGATAAGTAGATACAATAAAAAATTTAAAAATATAAAAAAGGGGAAAAATAAACATAATGTTCTATTTTATTAGCACATTTAAAAAGGGGAAAAAATCAAATTTTATAAGCATCCAAAATAAAAATATTAATACAAAATAAGAAATAATCTCAAGTAAGTTATTGCAATACGTAATTTAATAAACAAGTTTGAGGCTAAAACATTTTTTAGGGTATTATGAAGTTATAAAATATAATTTAATCAATTAACGTAGATAAAATAGAACTGGATATAGAACAAAACTATTCTAGAATTTTATGAAAAAATTGCAACATATAATCCAATCAATCAAAATATAGATAAGAATAAGATAAGATGAACGAAAGAAAAACACTTCTCTAGGGTTTAATGAGAAGTTGTAAGGGTAATATAATCAATCAAAACATAAATAAAAATAAGATGAGATCAAGAATTTAAAAAATAGAGTTTTCTTGAGTTTGAAAAAGTTCATGAAGAAGGAAATATGTCAAAGTCCAAGCAATAAAAAAAGCCTTCACATTTTTTGTTGGATTTAAAAAAAAAAATTCATACCTTTGCTTTATATAGTTGGACTGAGAGGTTGGACTTTAAAAATCCAATTCAAATGTAAGTCCAATGAACCAATAACTCTATATTCTAAAATCCAAATCTAAGTTCAGAACCAATAATGCCATATTTTCAAATTCAAGTCCAAAACCAGCATCACCGAAAAATGAAGTCCTTGTACAAAAGTCCAAATCCAACATTAGAATCCAAAAAGAATAACCCTTTTTAAGAATCAAATTGAGATTTAAATTTACGTTTCCCTCCCCCTTTGGATTAATAATACTAGCTTTTTGTAACATTTCAGAAAATATAAAGTACTGTTTTTGAATTTAAATAATAAAATAATAAATTTTATGAATATTATACAAATAAAGAATTGAGATTTAGTTGAATGGTATAATTATATACCTATATTTTTGGAAAATAATTGAAAATTTGAAAATGAATTATCATTATGAAAGTATTTAATTGATTTGAGCCTTTATAAATCTATATACAATTATTTACATACAAGTTTATGTTAAGCTTGATTAGTATTTTACTAATTACTATACTAAACCTAGTTTTATTTTTGTTAAACCATATTTTGTGTGCATGACATGTTGAGTGCATGTTAGCACTTTCATTTTTGTTTTAATTATGATTTTGAATTTGTTTTAAAAAGAAAAGAAAAGAAAAGAAAAAGAAAATGAGAGAAGGGGTACAAGAAAACACCAAGGTATGGGCATGAAAAAGTAAGAGAGAGTGAGTGAGGTTATAGTTGCTAAAGAATTAGCCATCTTATCTTCATCTTTTTCTTCATCTCCTTTTCATCTTCTTCTTCATTTTCCCCACCTTCTACCACCACCAAACACCCTCAAAACCACCTCAAAATATCACATAACCTTCACTAAAATTATTCCTAACCTTATCATAAGCAACATGACATGATCAAGATTTCGTTTTGGGAAGTTTTGGCCATCTAGAAATTTTCTTGAGTTGCTCCATGATGTAAAACATCTATATTTGATCAGGTCTTTAAGTTTCTTAACCTCATATATTAGTTTAGAGCTCAATAGGTTATATTCTATGAACTTGGAAAATTCTAGGGTGATCTTTGTTGGATAATATGAGTAGTGGTGGTGCAGTAGTGACTTAGATAGTGACCACAACTCTATTAGTGATAGTTACCTTGACCTAGATGAGTTTAGAAGGCTCAAATATGATTTTAGAATTTTCCGATATCGGTTTTGTTGAACTTGTGGTGATCAAATAGGATCTGGAACAATTGTGGTACTGTGAAAATTAAATAGAGGATACAGAGAGATGCATAGACCAGTAGAAAGCCATCCTAGAAGCCCGAGCCACCAATTCAACTTTTTGGCCGCAGATTTATTCGTTTTGACCGCAATTATCGGGTCGATTTTGGAATTTGGCTCTGAAACTTGGTTTGTAGCTCACTTATTAGATAATTAAGACTACTCTATATGCTAAAAAGTCCAATATCACCTTAAGAAAAATCTGGAATTGTTTTACTAAGTTTCTGCCAATATTTTGCGATATTTGAAAACTTGATTTTTGATATTTGAGTTTTTACTCGGTCGTTTGGCGTTCGTACGTCGACGTCGAGGTTGTTTTGTTGTTTTAGCACGCATTGACTATAGGTTCTAATCTATGTGCGCTTCGCTCGTCGTATCGGTTTTTGATTTGGATTTTTATACGATACGATATGCTTTGATTTGTAGGTACAAGCGTGTGGACTTTCGGGACAACGAAAGAGGGCAAGGCATCCGTTGGAATCGGCTAGGGCGGGGCGAAGTTAGGTGAGTAGATATATATTTACGAGGGAAGTCGGGTGGATGGCGTATAGCACCCCCACAACCGTAGAATTAGGATATCTATAAATATATACTAGATATGTATACTTAGGGAATAAGTATTCTAGAATATCATATCATAGTAGTATACTTAGTAGAATGATATACCCTAGTACTATTCCTTATCCTATGAACTATATCTACTTGTGTGTGTGTGTGTGTATAAGGATATTGATGATATAATATGATGAGATGAGGATATGATCTGATATGATGACACGAGTCGATATGATTGGATATGATGATATGAGGTGATGTTATATGATATGATATATGAGGACATGAGATGATATATGATGATATGAGATGAGATGATGTACGTGATTATAAATCCGTACTATTGATTGAGGATGTCGTACGATAGATATTCCGTACGTGATATGATGAGGATGGATCGCCGATATTATTTCGACTCGATAAATATTGTTTTAAAATCATTTAAATAGATATTATGATATGTTTATAGGCCATACCTATTTTCAAAACTAACGAATTGTTACACACTTTTAAATGATAATTTTAAGAGGACGCTACGCCTTTTCAAATGGTATCCTTTTCAAAAATATCGTAGCCTCTATTTTCTAAAACAACGATTCGTACTATTTTAAACTATAACTGTATAGCTCATACGTAGTTTCGTATTTTTATACTGTTCACGTTTACGATTTCTTTATTCTGTTTACGCTCGCATTATTTTCATTTACGATATATATACTATATTTCATATCCTTATCTTTACGTAATTTCGTTTGCTAGGACACACGCACCCTTACCGATGATGCACATGTTGCACGTACACATACTTGCCGGCTCACACACACATCATCGATAATTGTCATGCAACGTACATATTAGAACTCGCTATGTCACCGTATCACCTTATAATTTGGTAGCATTTTAGTTACTGTTTAGTACACAGTACCACATATTATTGTAGATATTGCAGTTTCTTTACCTTGCTATACGACACGCTCATATGAATACATCTGCTATGCATTGTAGTATTGTTCTGTGCCTGTACGTATTATCTCATTACTGCTATGCTTTTATCAGATTCTATTTTCATGAGATTCCTGGATTTGAGAAACCGCAGATGTTATTTAAAAACCTATGATTGTTTTAAAAATATGGTTTTCTTGATATGATATTTCGATGTCCACCATGATGTTTCTCGGTGTAGAGCTATGATGATTATTCGAACCGATGAAGGGGGAGGAACTGATTGCGGATACATGGTGGACTCGGTATGGTACCCCGAGGCAAGAAAATCATATAGAAAGGCGTTGAGCCTGGCAGGGGAACACTACCTGCCGATGACCGGACTGGACTCGGCGGATATCTAGAGGATACTGACCAGAGTGATATGAAACAGATGGATATGAGGACCAATTTGATGAGACGGTGCCTGAGATATGAGGGCCGATCTGATGAGACGACGCCTGAGATATGAGGATTTACTTGTCGATACTGGACACGAGTTTTATGATGATTTCGAGTGTCGATACTGGGCACTCAAGATTTGATGATGATTTTGACGTGTCGTTGATGGACACACGTTGGATGATATATATATATATATATATATATATATATATATATATAACACAGATGATATGGTACCACATATTGATATATGCACGGCATTATATATTTATATACATATGTATACACGATTACCTTCGGTACCATGCGGTACGATATTATTAGTATAGTATGACTTAGGTAGATCGTTATACATTCGATCACGAGTTGGTAACTCACCCCCATTGTGCCATAGTTTTCTTGCAGGATCGACCGCTCGGACCAGTAGCAGCTTGCTGGCACATTGCTTCTTTTGGGTGATTTGCATTGGTAGGTGAGTTACAGTACAGAGCGTAACCACCGTTGTATACTCTTATATTCTTTGTATCTAGTTAAAAACTCCATCAACCAGACTATATATATTTGGTAGACTTAGAGACCAGTTGTATATTCTTTCGCACTTAGAGTCGTGGGTTGTATATTATTTAGATATAGTTGATCTGATGATATTTTGATTTTCTTTACTTTCTTTTATGTGATTGATCTTCGCCTTGGGCGTCGTATATTTATATTGCGTGGTTGTGATTCCGCCAATTGGCGAAGAGTTAGCTCCCGCTTGGGGATGCCTATATTATTCTTGTTATGTACCGGTTTTGGATTAAAATTTACAAAGAAGGCACTACCCAAATTTTAAATGACGAAAATGTTTTTACACTTTAGAATACAATCTACTTGTATTTTCAACCCACTTTACTTATACTTGAAAAACAGAACCTGATTTCATTTATATCCTTCTTTCAAAACTCCACCTCCACTATTTTCCTAAAAAGGTTTAGATTTCTGGTTTTTGGCTTACTTGGGTTGCGATGGGTCGTATAGACATTATGTAATTCAAGTGTCGATCACTTTAGAACACAATTTATTCGTTTTTATGATCTATCCTCATCGATATTTGTTTGTGGTTCCTGTCACCATGGCTATGTGAGCTGAGAGAGCTGCGGTTAGAAATACGGTCAAAGTAAGCTCGTCAGGGACGAGGACTGACCAGGTTGTTGTTCCCGTGACACAGGAACAGGTTGATTACTCCTTTATGCTAGGATTTCTCGTTTGAGACGAGCGTTCCGGATCTGCACCAGATGATCGGGCCATTTCTTGAGGCCAGCAAGATTGAGAGAACTGTTGACATACAGCCTGCTCCAGAGATCGTTGTGTTGTCTACCGTGTGGACAGATGTACCGGCCGTCGCTGAGATTGACGAGATACCGCTTCTAGAGTTTACGAAACTAAAGCCATATGAGTTTATTGGCAGGGATGTGACAGAAGATCCTTAGCCATTCTTGGATAAAGTGATTAGGATATTTCGTTCGTTTAAATGCCCCAATACGAGATCAGTTGAGTTGGCTAGCTTCAGTTCAAAGGGTCTTGCTCAGACCTGGAGTGAATCGATCAAGAGAAGACAAGCAGTGCGTATTCCTCCAATGGAACGGACGAGTTCTCTAGGATGCATTTTGCCAGATTTCTTCCACCGAGTATTGGAGATGCCCGAGTTCGTAGTTTCGAGTCTATGCAAGAGACTTTGGATATGACCATAATGGAGGATGAATTGCAGATTACGTAGCTATCAAGATGTGATCCCGATTTGGTCGATACTGAAAAATAGTGGATTAAGAGATTCGTGCGAAATGTCAATGAGTCGTTTCTCTCCATTAATGCTAGAGATTTGATATGTATGCAGAGATATTGGATGCAGCCACCTTTTCCAAAAGAAAGTCTTGATGAGATTGCAGCTGTTCCGGAATGAAAACAGATTAATTTAAGAGTGCCAACTTCCGGGCAGTTTTGCAGAGATGATATTGGAATAGACCGTGGCAGGTTCTTTCCAGGATACTACAGTGATAAAGATTTGGATCCAGAATTGGTTGTATGGAACGTATTCAGTAGGCCAGAGGCCGCCATCATTAACATGCTACGTTGAGAGTGGCCATGTTAATTGGCCAGGAGATGTACAAAGAGGCATCAGAATAGGACTGTTTCCGTCACTGCTCCTAACCGGGCTGTCGAGCTGAGAGGTCGCGGAATTAGTGATCCACAGAGAGAACAAGGACCCAAAGACAGAGGACGCTAGACTGTGGGAAGAAGGCAAGTAAGAATTCTTGCTCTGCCAGCTCCGGGTACACCGGCACCTGTCGACATTGAAAGAAGTGTACCTCAATGTCATTTATTTGCGATTTGTGTTTTGGTGATTCGAATATTACGTTTTCATCGTTTTGATTCTTGTGTTTTGATGATTGGGTTTCATGATTGAGATTTTTGTACACCGTAGCTGTACCTGATGGATACTTTTCCTTGTGCACAGTAGTTGCACTTGATTTATGTTTTTATACATCAGTACACTTGATTTGTGTTTTTGTTCATATCCATTGCACTTGATATTGTTTTGTGCACGCCGTTGCACATATTGATGATTTCGTGCATTTCGATATCCTTGGTTTTGATTTCATGCATATTTTATGCACCTGATTTGGGCTTGTGCACTCTATGTTGTTTTGTGCACCCAGTTACACATATTTATGATTTCGTGTATTCCGATACACTCAATTTTGATTTCGTGCACGCCGTATGCACCTGATTTTGATTCATGCGCTCGATATTGTTAACATGCGCTTTCGACGCATTGATTTTGATTTTCGTGCATCCTATGGCACTAGATTGCTTTTGTGCGGACCTGACGCACTTGATTTAGATTTTCGCATACACTCGGTGCACATGATATGGTTTTATGCACATTTGATGCACTGGATTGAGATTTTCGTGCACTCAAGATGCACTTGGTGTTGTTTTCATGCACACCCGTTGCACTTGACATATACTTTCGTGCACACCCGTTGCACTCAGTTTTCATTTTCGTGCACATTCATGGCACTTGGATTTGACTTCGGTTTCCGTGCGCACCAAACGCATATGGAGTGGTTTTCATGTACACCTATTGAGGTTGATTCTTTCTTTCGAGCCTCGTAGTTTTATGATATACTATATTATATAGTAGCAGAGCAGGACTGGTCTGAGGATAGTACCTAAGTGTTTTTGCATGCATCGATAATTACTGAGGAGGCTATAAAAAAATAGAGCAATAGTCTCACTATTTTCCTACGTGTCCATGAGCGACACGAAATTTTATTAAAAAAAAACCCTTCTAAACAAATTTCAAAACGGTGGGACATATATCTTAAGCAAAACGTGTGTGTGTATTTCTTTACAAGTGAACGCGCGCTACTCATGCCGTGATCTATGCATCACACGGCGATTTAAAAATGATTTTGCATACATTTTTATTCAATAATTTAAATGATTTGGCAATGATGCGTACTATATATATATTGTAGCCTTGATTATATTGTATTTGATTTAAACAGTAAATCTCGCAACTTGCGTTTTCACCATAGCTTCTATGATTTGCACGACATTGTCGGAGTTTCGATTATTGAGTTTTGCACTTGTTTTCATGCGCACGTGTCGCGTTATGATATTTTAGCCATTTCTTGACTTCGGAGTCCCATTAATTCGATTCGATTTACTAAAATGTTTTAAGATTTGGGGGGTTTAAATTTAAATTCGGGGACCGATTTATTTAAGGGGGGAAGATTGTAACATTTCAGAAAATATAAAATACCGTTTTGAATTTAAATAATAAAATAATAAATTTTATGAATATTATACAAGTATGGAATTGAGTTTTAGTTGAATGGTATAATTATATACTTATATTTTTGGAAAATAATTGGAAATTTGAAAAAGAATTATCATTATGAAAGCATTTAATTGATTTGGGCCTTTATAAATCTATATACAATTATTAACATACAAGTTTATATTAAGCTTGATTAGTATTTTACTAATTACTACAGTAAACCTAGTTTTATTTTTGTTAAACCATGGTTTGTGTGCATGATATGTTGAGTGCATATTAGCACTTTCATTTTTGTTTTAATTATGGTTTTGAATTTGTTTTAAGAAGAAAAGAGAAAAGAAAAGAAAAGATAAAAAAAGAAAAGAACAAGAGAGAGGGGGGACAAGAAAACACCAAGGTATGGGCATGAGAAAGTAAGAGAGAGAGAGAAAGAGAGAGAGAGAGAGTGAGGTTATGGCTGCTAAAGACTTAGCCATCTCATCTTCATCTCCTTTCCATCTTCTTCTTCATTTTCTCCACCTCCTCCACCACCCTCCACCACCACCAAATACCCCTAAAATCACCTCTAAACATCACATAACCTTTACTAAAATTATTCCTAACCTCATCATAAGCAATACGGCATGATCAAGATTTCGTTTTGGGAAGCTTTGGCCATCTAGGAATTTTCATGAGTTGCTCCATGAGTTTAAACATCCATCTTTGATTAAGTCTTTAAATTTCCTAACCTCATATATTAGTTTAGAGCTCAATAGGCTATGTTTTATGAACTTGGAAAATTCTAAGCTGATCTTTGTTGGATGATATGAGTAGTGTTGGTGTAGTAGTGACTTAGATAGTGACCACAACCTTATTAGTGATAGAATCCTTGACCTAGATGAATTTAGAAGACTCAAATATTAGTTTAGAATTTTCCGATATCGGTTTTGTTGAACTTGTGGTGATCAAATGGAATCTGGAACAATTGTGGTATTCTGAAAATTAAATAGAGGATACAGAGAGATGTATAGACCAGTAGAAAGCCACCCTAGAAGCCCGAGCCACCAATTCAACTTTTTAGCCGCAGATTTATTCATTTTGACCGAAATTATCGAGTCGATTTTGGAATTTGGCTCTGAAACTTTGTCTATAGCTCATTCATTAGATAACTAAGACTACTCTATATGCTAAAAAGTTCAATATCACCTTAAGAAAAATCTGGAATTGTTTTACTAAGTTTCTTCCAATATTTTGAGATATTTGAAAATTTGATTTTTGATATTTGATTTTTGACTCGGTCGTTTGATGTTCATTCGTCAACGTCGAGGGTTATTTTGTTGTTTTAGCATGCATTGACCATATGTTCTAACTTATGTGCGCTTCGCTCGTCGTATCGGTTTTTGATTTGGATTTTTATGCGATACGATATACTTTGATTTGTAGGTACAAGCACGTGGACTTTCAGGACGACGAAAGAGGGCAAGGCATCCGTTGGAATCGGTTAGGGTGAGGAGAAGTTAGGTGAGTAGATATATATCTACGGGGGTGTTCCCCTCCGAATGGCGGCCGAGACATTAGGACGTCTATGCCTGAGATTCGGGGCAGATGCTAATTGGTTTTATCCTTCTACCTCTCCGAAGATGCCAAGTTGATTTATGGCACCGTGTATCAGAGGTTTAGACGGATGCGGCCGATGTAGCAGACTTCGTCAGATTCCCCCTCGCTAGAGGGGTTTTTGATTGTGGGGACGCTCTTCCCTGTAGGCGTAAGCCCCTGCAGTTAATTACGCTACCGTGTCGCGGTAACAACTTTCTCCTTCTCCAGAATTTCACTTCGTGTCGTGTGTGTTTGTTTTGTTTGAGGTTGCCCATGGATTGTATACGGAGACTGAGTAATGTCGTCGCCCGTAGGACGTGGATTAGTCCAAATCCGTATTTACTTAGATTTGGGTTTGGTATTTTGGTTTAAGGATACGTTAGCCGTATTTAGGCTAAGATCGACTTAAACGGGACCGTTTAGATCCGAAAAAGAACATTTGGATGCTCTATTGTTCCAGTTTAGGGACATGGTGGTCCACCGCCAGTTTAGGGACGTGGTGGTCCAATATTAGTTTAGGGACGTTTCGGTCCACGAGTTTAAGGACCCCGCAGTCCATATACGTGTGTGGTCATCGGGACCCGTCACCTCTCTAACGTCGTTGAAGGATTACAACGACGGGTGTCAGAGGAGTTCGGAGATGTACCCTCGAACCAGAGGTAAATTGATTTAAGAGAGCAATCTTGCTCAGTCAATTTTATTTAAGGACTTACGGCCAAAATTGGGCTAAGTCTTGTTGAAAATGTTCGACATTTTATTTGCTTTTGCATTGCATTTTTTATTTGGGCTTTGCCCAGAAAGGATGCAGAGCATCAATTTATTTTGGGCTCTGCCCTTTATAAATGATGCAGAGCATCAATTTTATTTGGGCTCTGCCCTTTTATTGCTTTGCGATTTATTTTGGCTTGCTTGGTCTTTTTGATTTGTGCCTGGCCCTTTTAGGAAATGCATTGTATTTATCAGGCGCTTTGCGCCAATCAGAGAGCGCAAGTGTTCAAGGTAATGACACGTGTCATGCAGCGCAGTGCGCTGCGCTAGTGCGCTACGCTTGCGCTGCTGACACGTGACGCGTTCTGGTGAGTTGCGCCAATTTCAGAGAGCAAAGCTCTATTCAGGAGCGCATAGCGCAAATGGTTCAGACGCTGACACGTGGCGCTCTCTGGTGGCTTGCGCCAGCCTAAGAGCGCAACAGTGCAGATTTATAAGTGCAAAGCACTATTAATTTGAGAATATTTTAGATTCAAGAACAGAAGTGCGAAGTACTATTTGATTTCTTGATCTAAGAAAAATAAGTTTTTTCTTGTTTTTCAGAGAACCAAAGGTTCATGAAAAGTGCAAAACACTATTTAATTTTATTTTATTTTAAAGATCATTGATCTTGTTTTTAGATCTATGATCTGTTCATAAGAGAACTTTCTCTTTTTTCAAAGGTTTTTACCTTCTGTTGTTCTTGAGGAGTTTTCGAGAGTTCTCTTCTTTTTTTTTTTTTAGAAAGATGTTCCTCCCTTTGAATTGAGGTCTAGGGTTCTTTTTATAGTGCCCATAAATCAGTCAAATTTGTTAAAGAGAACTTTCTCGGAGTGATTTGGGGAATTTTCCTCACCGTTGGATCTTTGATCCAAGGGCTTCTGTTTTACAGAAGAAAATCTTCTTGTTTTAACAAGAACAGCAAGATTTCTTTGAAATCTTAATTCTGTTTGGCGCAAATGCTCCAGCGCGTGACACGTGTCGTGCAGCGCGCAGCGCAGCGCAACCGCGCTGACACGTGTCGCGCAGCGCAGCGCAACCGCGCTAGCGCATCTGTGCTGACACGTGTCGCGCAGCGCAGTGCTTGCGCAACCGAAGCGTTGCTTCCTTTAATTTTACTTAAAATAGAGTTTTGCTCTGATTGGGCGCACTGCCTTGAGCGCTGCGCTGACGTATCTGCGCCAGACACGTAGCGCGTCGCGTGCAGCGCAAAGATTTGAAGCGTTACTTCATTTATTAAAATTTAGATTTTCAAGATAGAGCTTTGCTCTGATTGGGGGAATCGGAAGCGTTGCTTCCCCTGAGATATCTTTTCATCTCCTCTTTTCAAGTCAAACTTGTATTTCTTCGAAATTTCGATTTCCCGGGTCTTGGAAATAATTCCACTGCGCACAGAATTTTCTGTGTTTGGGTCTATATATAACTCAAAGCCGAGCCTTTTCTTTTCTCACCTTCAGAGAACTTCTTTGATCATGGCTTGCAACCGTCCTCACGCCCGCCGACAACCGTGGGAAGTGCCGATCCGGGACATCGTTCCCCGTTTTGCTGCGCGCTTGGTGGACTCCTCTTTTTCGGACGAGCAATGCGATGCTGCAATGTACGAGCTTTCGACTCGTGTGGGGTCTCCTCTTCCCCCGGGTTCCATTTGGCTTCGGATGATCCTTGCCTCAGTGCTCGCCGACATTCCCCCTCCTCCGGCGGAGATGTCCTCGGCAATGCTTGATGTGGCCGAGGATAAGATCGAGAGCTTTTTCGAAGCGCTCTTGATCACCAAAGCCCTAAGGGACTTCTCCTTCTACTTGCTGAGCCAGATACGGGCTCGTCGGGTTGTCATCGCCATTTTTTCCCAGGAGTGCGGCGTCGACCATTGGATGGCTACCCCTCGGGAAGATCGCCGCTTCGACGTGATGGAGAAGACGGAGAGGGAGCTGAATAATCTTCTTTTTCTTTTTGTGAACCTTTGTCTCTCTGATCCTGTATTCGGTGATCTTTTTTAAATGTAATAACAATAATAATGAATAAGTATTTTTTTTAATCAAGTATTTCATTGTCTGTTAAGGGTTCTTTTATTTTAGTTCTCTGTTGTGCTTGTGCATCGTATGATTTTAATTTGTTATTATCAAGTGCATGTAATTTTGCATGGATAAATTGCCTTTGGCACTTAGCCCCTTCTTCTGCGCTAGCGCATCTGCGCTGACACGTGTCGCGCAGCGCACAACGCAGCGCAACTGCGTTAGCGCAACTGCGCTGCCACATGTCGCACAGCGCAGAGCACAGCGCGGCGCTTCCTTTAACAGAGTTTTGCTCTGATTGGGCTCACTGTCTTGGACGCTGCGCTAACGTATCTGCGCCAGACACGTGGCGCGTCGCGCGCAGCGCAAAGGATCTAAAGCGTTGCTTTATTTATTAAAGTTTAAATTTTTAAAGCAAAGCTTTGTTTCTGATTGGGGGAAGATGAAGCGTTGCTTCATCTCCCGTCTTGGAATTTGAACAGAGCTTTGCTCTGATTGGGGTAAACAAATGCCCCCCACCGCTGCGCTTACGTGGCCTCCAAACGCAAGCGCAACGGTGGCAGAATCCCAACCGTCGCGGTACCTTTTGGAAGTTGAAGAGGCACTCGATGCCTATAAATAAGACCTTTGGTCCCCCACAGATGCTTATCATCTTTCAGATTTTTACTTTCAGAACTCAAAGCCTTGCTCTCTTGTTTAGACACTTTTTTTAAAAGTTCAAACTTTAGAGAATTTTAGGTAAAAATATTAATTTTGATTAAATTAAATCAGCTTTAAGAGCTTTGCTCTCAATAGATCCCTGATCTAAAGAAGACCCATTTAGGGTTTCACTTAGCAGAGCTTTGCTCTAAAGGGGTCTAAAGAGAACTAAAGGGAACCCTATTAGGGTTTCATTAATAGAGCTCTGCTCTCCAAAAGGTTTTCCTTGGATTTTCTTAATTAATGGAGCTTTTCTCCTTCCAAATCATATAGAAGAACTCTTAAGAGTTCTTCATGGCATTTGATACTATTATTATTATATCATTTTTTTTCTCAGAGCAAAGCTCTCAATGTTCTTAGGGAATTTTCCTTAAATTCTCCTCATAACTGGTTTTTGACAGGTGTCACTCCTGTCTATAGAGTATTGCTCTCGAGGAGTTTTAACTCCCTATACCTTTTCCTCATTGCTAATCTTCCAATGTTGCTTCCTTCAGACATTATGGCGGTGCATTTATACAGTCTACACGAGTTCATTACCTACGAGGATATTCGTGCACATGGCCGTCAACAAAACCAAGAGTTTACAGACGCCCAATGTGCAGAGGTCATGGGTCGTCTGAACGCAAGCGGTGGTTGGCTGCTACCTCATCGTTCGGCTCTTTTGAAAGTCGTGCTGGGAGCAATATGGAGAGCACTTCCGGGTCTTCATGAGGCCCTACCGCTCAATGCACTGGATGATGCCGAAGACAAGGTGCATTCAGTGTTCCTGACGGGGCTGATTTCGAAGAAACGGCGGGACAGCCTCATTGACATCCTACATCAAATCTTCCAGCAGACGACGATAGTTGCTGCTTATCGAAGGCCGGAAGGGCTTGCCGAGGATCTTGACACAGAGGAGCGCGAGAGGCTGCGCATAAGAATAATTAGAAAGGCCAGAAGAACTCTGGATGGCCTTACTTTTGAATTCCTCAATCCGTGCCCCGGATCTGAGGCTATACCGTTGTAATAATTTGAATAATGTCTCTTATTCATTGCTCTTATGATTGTAAGAATTTTTAGCAATATGAATGGCAACCCCTTTTTTTTTATTTTAGCTTGTCTTATCTTTTGTTCCGAATCTTTTGCATAAATGAATGTGTTTCGAACGCTTAATCAAATGTAGATCAGATGCTCTTTCCGTCGCTTTCTTCTTTCTTTTCTTCTCGGCATGCCACCTTAGTAAACATGGTCAACAGATAGTAGGGCACGCATCTTGATTTTCTTAAGAATCAGCGATGGCTTAGGCCGCAGGTTCAGATCTGCTGCCTAAGACTTTTCAACTCCATGAGCCGTGAGGGTCTCATAGAGACTTTTCTCCCTACGGATTGAGAGGATCTCGTAAGTGGTTTTTCTCCTTAGGAATCATGAGGATTCCTAAGTGTGGTTTTCTCTTATAAGTCTTAAGGATCCTATAAGAGAATTTTCCCTCTTACGAGTCGAGAGGATTCGTAAGCGGTTGTTTCCCTCCTTGTCGAAACTCGACTTTGGAGAGTGAGACCCGTGAATAGTATGCAAGAGACCATTTTGGATTGACTTGCAGGGTCCCATTGTTCAGGAAGCAAGTTTTTTAGTCCCTGCTGCTTGAGGCTTCATCTTGCAAGTTGAGACGAATCGGGAATTTTCTCGTGGAGACGCTGGTTTCTCTGCAAGCCGACGCGAATCAGAAGGCTCTCGTCAAGGAGTGTTTGTATCCGTGAGTTGAGGAATTTGCTAGGGATTATTTGTTTCCCAAGCGCCAAGGATTATTTGTTTCCTTGGGGTTTGAAACGAGTCGAGGATTTCCCACGGAGGCACTGGTGGCTCTGCGAGTCGACGCGGATTAGGAGGCTCTCGTCAAGGAGTGTTTGTATCCGTGAGTCGAGGAGTTTGCTAGGGATTATTTGTTTCCCTAGCGTTGGGATGAACCGTCGGAATTTGGCTTTGTTTTCTGGCGGATCCTGTTGGGAAAGTATGGTTCCCTCTTTGTTTACGCCCTTGGATTGTATATAGGGATCGATGTGATCTTAACTGTAGGGCCAAAGTTTTATCATCATTTTTTTTGTTTTATCTCCGCGATGCTCTATCATTTCAGCTTTTATATCGCGAAGGTCGCGATTGCCCAATCATTTCGGCTATATTTCGCGGTGCCCAATTATTTCGGCTATTTATTTTATTTTTACCTGCTGCTTTTTATTGCGAGTTGCCCAATCATTTCGGCTATTTTGCATGCATACATTTTTACTTGCTGCTTTTTATTGCAAGTTGCCTAATCATTTCGGCTATTCCGTATGCATGTGTGGCCTACTGGCTTTCCGCCGTAAACCTGGAATTAGACACCGATTTCGGCATCAGCACCGCTACAACGGGGATATTGCCAGGAGCGAATCATCATTTGCCTCCGTCGATGTCGAACAAAGGTGGCTTAGCAAACAGGGTTAAGGCGCTGTCGATTAAGGCTTTTAACTTCATGAGCCGTAAGGGTCTCACAAAGGTATTTCTCCCTACTAGTCGTGAGGATCTTGTAGGCATATTTTCTCCTTAGGAATCGTGAGGATTCCTAAGTGCATGTTCCTCTGTAAGTCGTAAGGATCCTACAGGAGGGTTTTCTCCTTGTAAATCGAGAGGACTTACAAGGGTCGCTCACCATACGAACATATCCCCAGTCACGGATGAGAATTGGTTAGGGAAATGTCTATTCGCGCCCGTGGATTGTATACAAGGGTCAGTATTGAACCACTTGTAGGGCAATATTGAAGGTTTGTGGGGGTTTGCTTAAGCACAGGTTTAGGTCTCTGTAACTTAAGACTTTCAAATCCTATGAGCCGTGAGGGTCCCATAAGAGAGTTCTCCTTACGAGTCGTGAGGATCTCGCAAGTGTATTTTCTCCTTAGGAATCGTGGGGATCCCTAAGTATGTTGCTCCTTTGTGAGTCGTAAGGATCTCACGCAGGTGGTTCCTCCTTACAAGGTCGAGAGGACCCTATAAGTGTCCCTTTAACGAGGTTGTGCCCTTTCAGGTTTTCACAAACACTCGCCGGTAGTCCTGCTGTTTTTACTCACGGAGCCCTTTCGGGTTTTCATCCGTGCCCATTTTGCTTATGGACATACCGTTTTTTTAATTCTTTTTATTTTCTTTTTCTTTTTTTTTACTAGGTTGCTCCCTTTCGGGTTTTCACGAACACTCGCCGGTAGCCCTGCTGTTTTTACTCACGGAGCCCTTTCGGGTTTTCATCCGTGCCCTTTTTGCTCATGGACATACCGTTTTTTTTATTTTATTTTTTATATGTTTTTTTATATCTCGTCAGCCTAAAGATGCTGCGGTAGTAGTTTAAAGACGTTTTGGTCTGCTATTAGTTTAAGGACATTTCGGTCCGGCGTTGAGAGGCTGGCTACTGCTGATGGAGTTTGAGCTTAGGAAGATAGCGAGCGGACATGGTCGTCGTCATCTACCATTGACCTAGGCTGTGGTTCATTAAGCATAGTATTCCTTTAGGAAGCGACCGTTTATTGGCCTGAAAGGCCTTTCACCGTGCATGTCCATGAGTAGATAGGCCCCACCCTGGTAGACCTTATCTATGATGTATGGGCCTTCATAGTTTGGCTCGAATTTTCCTCGCTTGGCGCGATTGGGAATCATAGGCCTTTTGACCACTAGCACGAGTTCGCCTTCGCGAAATGTCCTCGGTCGGGTCAGTCTTTCATATGAGCGCGTCATCTTTGCTTTATAAGCTTCCAGATTTTGTTGCGCTATGAGCCGTGTTTCTTCAAGGGCATCAAGCTCCTCAAGCCGAAGGTGAGCATTTTCTTCGTCCGTCAGCTCGTAGTGGACTGCCACTCGTAGAGAGGGTAACTTTATCTCGAGGGGAAGTACTGCTTCTGTACCGAACACCACGCGTACGGCGTTGTGTTCGTGGCCGTCTTGAACGTAGTTCGATATGCCCAAAGAGTTTCTTGCAGTCTTTCGTGCCAGTCCTTCTTATTTCGGGATACCGTTTTCTTTATGATCTTTGTCAAGGTCTTGTTGAAGGCCTCAGCTAGACCGTTAGCTCGCGGATTATAAACCGAGGAATATCTCCAGTCTATATTGTGCTGCTGTGCAAAGCGACTGATCTTATGGCTTCTGTAAGCTGGCCCGTTATCGGAGATGATCCGTCGCGGAGTTCCAAACCGATATATGACATGCGTCTTGAAGAAATGGAGGATATTCTCCGTCTTAACTTCTCTTAACGGTACTGCTTCTGCCCATTTAGAGAAGTAGTCAGTCGTCGCCAGGATGAAACGATGCTGGTTCGATGGGGCCGACTATATCAGTTCCCCACATTTCGAATGGCCAGCTAGCCACTGTCGGGTGTAGCGGATTTGGATGCTGATGGATGAAGTCCCCATGAATTTGGCATGAGTGGCATTGCTTCGCATATTCGAGGCAGTCCTGAATCATCGTGGGCCAGTAGTAGCCCATCCGTTTGATCTTCAACTTCATCTTTGGGCCTGCTTGGTGAGAACCGCAGAGTCCGTCGTGAACTTCCTGGACGACTCTTTTCGCTTCGTCAGGTCCTAAGCATCTCAGCCACAGAGAATCAAACGATCTCTTGTACAGAGTATCATTGACGAAGGCGAAAGACAGAGCTCGTTTCATAAGCTGATGTCTTGTGGACGCTTCTTCAGGCATTCGGTGGGACCTAAAGTAGTCTATGAAGACTTTTCTCCAATCCTCAGTCTTTTCCTGGTCTTTTACTTGCAGGGTCGTTTGCTCAGTCGCTCCCTTCTCTTCGGATGATTCCGGAGATATTTTTGCTGGGGCAAGCACCCGACGGTTTTGTACCATGATTCTAACGTCATCGAGATTCTCGTCAGCTAGTTCTTTAGCAAGTTTGGCCAATGCGTCTGCTTTGCTGTTTTCCGCGCGCGGTATGTTCTCCAAAGTATAGGAGGGAATTCGGGTCAACAGTTGTTGCACTTTTTCGCCGTACTTCACCAATTCTGGCTTGCACGTTTGGTAGTCGCCGTTTACTTGACTAACGACCAGTTGAGAATCCCCGTATATGAGGAGGTCTTCAATTCCCATGTCAATGGCGATCTCGAGGCCTGCTATCAAAGCTTCGTATTCGGCTTCATTGTTTGTCCTCAGCTCTGTTAAGGAGAAGGCGAAGCGCATAATCCCTCCTTGTGGAGTTACGAAGATGAGGCCTACCCCCGATTTGATTATAGGGGTACTTTGTTTGCGCTTTTTCATGGAAGATGCTCCATCAAAATAAAGTTCCCATTGGGTATCACCACCGTGAATCGCGTCAAACGCATGTTCGTCTGGCAAATCACAATTCAGAGGAGAATCAGCCGGTATCGGATGCTCAGCGAGGAAATCGGCGATGGCCTGGCCTTTCACTGCCTTGAGTGGTTGATATGTTATCGAGAACTCCATCAAGAGCAAATCCCATTTAGCGAGTCGACCTGTCAATATGGCCTTTGACATTAGATATTTGAGAGGGTCCACCTTCGAAACGAGACGGACTTCATGTGCTAATGTGTAATGTCTGAGCTTTATTATCGTGAAGATCAACGCCAGGCAGTGTTTTTCAATGGGGGAGTAGTTGCTTTCTGCCCCCAGTAGAACTCGACTTCAGTAGTAGAGTGCTCTTTCTTTCCCTTGGTCGTTCTCTTGTGCCCATAATGCGCATAAGGAACCTTCGAGGGCGGTTGTATAAAGAATGAGGGGTTTTCCCTTGACCGGAGCAGCCAACACTGGCGGGTTTTGCAGGTACAGTTTAATTTCGTCCAGCGCGCCTTGGCATTTTTGATCCCAGACAAACGGAGTTCCCTTCTTCATCAGGTGACTGTAAGGGCGGCACTTGCCCGAGAGGTTGGCTATAAATCGCCGTATGTATGCGAGCTTCCCTTGGAGAGATCGCAACTGTTTGAGAGTCCTCGGCGGAGGCATTTCCATGATCGCCTTGATCTTGGACGGATCTATTTCGATACCCTAGTGTCGGACGATGAATCCTAAGAATTTGCCCGAGGAAACTCCGAATGCACACTTAAGAGGGTTCATCTTCAAGTTATATTGTCGAAGGCGTTGAAATACGGTCTTCAGATGTTCGAGATGTTCCTCATATGATTTTCTTTTAACCACGAGATCGTCGATATAGCATTCGACGATTTCGTGTATAAGGTCATCGAAGATCTTCGTCATGGCCCTCTGATAAGTGGCACCGGCGTTCTTTAATCCGAAGGGCATCACTTTATAACAGAATATACCTAGAGGGGTCCTGAAGGCTGTGTGCTTCTGGTCTTCGGGATGCATCTTTATCTGGTTATACCCCGATGAGCCGTCCATGAAGGAGAAAACCTCATGAGTGGACGTGTTGTCTATCATCAGTTCGGTGACTGGCACTGGAAAATCGTCTTTCGGGCAGGCTTTATTGAGATCCCGGAAGTCCACGCATATGCGCACTGTCCCATTTTTCTTCATCACAGGGACAATGTTAGCGATCCATTCAGGATATTGAACCTCCTGGATAAAGCCGGAGTCGATCAGCTTCTTGACCTCGGCGTTGATACTCATCTCGAGCTCGAGCCGCATTCTCCTCGGCGCCTGTTTGACCGGCTTGATGTTCGGGGATATCGCTAATTTGTGTACAGCAATTTCTGGATCTAGTCCCGGCATTTCGGAATAGTTCCACGCGAAGCAATCTCTATGCTGCAGAAGCACATCCTTTAACGCAGCTACCCTTTCTTCAGATAGTAACTCGCTGATGAATGTCGGTCGTGGATCGTTTGCCGTCCCCAACTCAATCTTCTTGAGGTTATCTGCAGTGGTATGGATTCCATCTTCCAGCTCTTTTGGCGCTGGTGGGAATTCTGAGATTATTTCGTCGTTGCTGTTTTCGAAGCACCAAGGGAGCTCATCTATGTCCTCGGGCTCTTCTTTTAATATTGTAATCATGTGACAGGTGCGAATTCGCTTCCAATCCCAATGTGGAACCCGTTCTTCTTTCGTGGCCTTGGGCTCGTGCTTCTGTGGCGGCGTTACCTTCCAGTTGTCAGACAGAGCGAACTTGCCGAGCTGGTACTGATCTTCGACCCAATTCTTAAAAGTGAAGCAGTCTTCGAGCGGGTGCCCTATTACTCGATGGTAAGAGAAATAGTTTGGGCCAGAGACTTCGCTTGCTTGCTCGGGGTGCTTGGATTCCGGCAATGTAAGCATTTGATGCTTTAGAGCAAGATCAAGTATCTTCTTCGTCTTGTCCCGAGGAAACGAGTACGCTCGACCCATTTTCTTCATGAGGGATAGATCAATAACGCTCAACTCGCATTTGCGTGGCTTCTTAGCCCTGCTTTGTTGTTGTTGAGCGCCTTTTTGGGCTTTCAACTTATTTCTGCTTTTGTGCCGAGCCTTCTTTATAACAGGTTGACAAGGAGCGGCATTTTCATCCTTTACGGCTTGTTGGAGAAGGCGTTGCGTCTTGGCTTTCTCGTAGATGGCCGTCTCGCGGTTGTGATCTTCTCGGACTTTTTGACCAGCTTTCTTTATAAGTTTGTCCATTTGTTCTTCGAACGACGGACTGGGCTCATTTGCATCTGGAACTTTCACTGGCTTAGGATTAGCGCCCTCCCATTGAGCATCCGCTTCTTCATCAAGGTCATACATGACGTAACAGCTGTTTAGTAGCTCTCGTTTCTTTGACCGGATGTTTCCAAGCCCTTTTGTCTCCATTCTCCCATTAGACAGCTTGTGCTGAGTTCCCGGGACGTTCCAAACCCTGTCATAGAATTTGGCTTTTCGAACGGTTTGCTTGAAGGATATTCCCTGGCGTTTCAGCAGCTTTTTCAGACCTTCCGTATAATATCTGGGAAGACGGATAGGCTGAAGCCTGTCGAGCGTAGGATCTGCGCCATGCCATATTTCTTTCTCCACTTTGGTTTCTTCAGAGCGGTAGAATAGAATTGCTTTTTCGCTTTCTCGCCTGGGAGGGATATAGAATGTCCGCAACTCTTCTACACTGTAGATATTAAGTGCATCTAGTTCTTTATGGTGTTTAAGCGGCACCATGGCGACTTGTAGACTTTGTTCTTCGTCAGTGGACTTTCGTATTGAAGGTCGAGCAGAGAATACAGCATGGATCTCATCTTCCGAGTCGCTACCAAAGATCAACGTAGGAGTGGACGGTCCTGGGTTACTGTGCTGGGGCGAACCCGAATACACTATCTCCTCTTCCTCTTCTGTATCACTGCCGAAGACAGGGATGGTAGCATTAGCTTTATTCTCCGGCTTGTGACACTTCTCCGTATCTTTGAAATCCGGTAAGAAGTATTTGGCGTCTTCATATTTCTGGACCTCGTTCACAGATAATGGGTTCAGTTCTCCCGTCACGGTATACTCGAAACCATCCTTAAAATACTTCATACACTGATGTTGTGTAGAAGGGATGATGTTGTACTCGTGTAACCATAATCGGCCGAGCAAAGCGTTGTAGCATGTCTTGGCGTCTATGACGTGGAACTTAATGTCAGCCCGAAGCGTAACGTCAGTATCACAGATCCAAGCGTTCTTGATGACTGGGAGTCAAACCCGGAGATGGTGATCTTGTCACGAGCAAGGTGCTGGACGCTCATGTAGATTTATTTTAAGACCCGTACATTGAGGAGATTAACGGAGGAACCATTGTCGATCAGGATTTTTCCTATCTTTATATCGTGACAGTATCCTGAGACATAGAGGGGGCGATTGTGCTCGCACGTCCCAAGGAGAAGGTCCTCGTCGCCGAAAGTGACATCGGCCGTGTGCACTTCCTCCAATTCATCCTTCATCTTTTCCTCGGCCAGGCATGCTTGGAATTGTTCCGGATCTTGGAGTGCCTTAATCAACGAATCTCTCGCCTCCTTTGGTAGCAAAAGAGCGTCAAGAATGCTGAGCTGTGAGGGTAGCTTCCTCAGATGTGCTAAGACGTTGTAATCCACCTTATTCTTCTTCGGCGGGTTCCTGGCGCTAGCTCTTCCACCACTTGGTCATCTAAGAAGATATCTTCAGAGACCTTTTCTTTCCCTTTATCTTTTCTATTTAAGGGTCCGAGGTTCTTTTCAGGCAGCGTCCGATTCCGCAGCCGGATATTTTCGCAAACCTTCGGTTCTTCTTCTTTTCTCGAAGTGGACTCTTTAAAGAGAGGGGCAAGTTCTAGCTCTTCATCAGAATCACTCCCGAATGTAGGCACTTGTGATCCACCGGTGTTAACCATGCAACAATCGCCAGCAGTTCTTTTAAGCCCTTCGGTCGTATTTCTTTGCTCCCGACGAATTTTGCGTTTCTCTCGCTTAAAGTGTTGTCGATGAGCAACATATCCTTGCCACCATCTATCGAAAGCTTTGCACTCTTCTGTGGGGTGCGAAATCTTCCGATGATACAAGCAATAGGAGGGGTGCATTTCCATTTCACCAGTAATTTTTCCTTCGGAGGATGGTAGCTTCATGCCCATTGATATGGCCTTAGCAAACCTTTTCCTCATCTTGAATTTGCTTTTGTCCGCGGTGGGTGTACTTCGCTCTAGCGGGAGTATCTCAATTCTTTCGTCAAGGCGCTGGCGTTTGGCCCTTTCGAATATAACCTCCTCGCGTTCTCGATCAGCCTTACTTTTCAATCGAGCTTCGTTGAGGAATGCGTCAATTTCCTCATCTGATGGCCCCAGAATTTTTGATTCAGGGTCTGCCTCCAGCGTTTCAGTACAAGAAGTCTCCTCATCGTTCGAATGGGAAATCATATGACAGCTCGCCACGCATTCTTCAGATTCATCTGACGAACTTTCTCCCTCACCTTCCTCTTGAAAGACGTGGTTGAGAAACTCTTGGAATGTAATGGGAGTCCGTGCCTTCTGGTTGTATTCCTCCAGCGCGTCAATTTGTTTTTGCAGGTCCGTGCGCTTGTCGCCAGGCTTCACGGGCTTCTTTGACTTCCTTTTCTTCTTCTTCGAGGATTTTGACGGCTGGTTGCGAGTGCTTAAGCCACCACCATCGGTCTTTGGAGTTGGACGTGGCTTCAACATCCCTTCAATGACCTGCGGTTCCAACGGGTTCTTCCACTTGATCGCTGGACATGTCTGAAGATCATTTAGCATCCTCTTTGTCTTGGCTGATAATACAACTTCCCACGGAGCTTCTTCAACGACGGAGCATGTTGCCCCCGGCGTATTCGTCCCTTTAGAGGTGTGGGGCTGCGGGGGATTCACCTTCCATTTGTCAGATAACGCGAATTTACCCTTTCGGTACTGGTTTTCAAGCCAATTTTTGAAAACGTAGCAATCTTTGATCGGATGGCCTAGTACTCGATGATAAGGACAGTAGTTGGGCTCGTTGACGTCACTTGGTTGCAACGGACGTTTTGGATCCGGCAGATTTATGAGTCTATTGCGCAACGCTAGCTCGAATAACCTCCTCGTTTTATCGCGGGGAAAGGAATAAGGACGTCCCATCCTATCCTCAAGGGGTACGTACGGGCGCATATTATTTTGACGAGCGACCGGCTTCGAGTCGCTCGGTTGTTGTTGAGCATTAGCGACGACAATTGCTTTTCCCTTCCCTTTGTCATTTCGGGAGTCTGGCCTTGGAAGAGGGGGTTTATGGCCCATTTGATCCATTTGTGCTAGTTTGTCAATCAAGGCCTGGAAGGTAGTTGGCTTGAAAAACATCATAAATTGTGAGATGGTTGCTTGAGGATCAAGGGTTCCCACAAACATACCCACCGCGGGAGCTTCTTCAATGCGCTGCTCGCACTTCGACCATAAGTTCCGCCATCGTATAGCGTACTGAACCCACGTCTCGCCCGGCTTTACCCTAGCATTAATCAGTGCCGTCATCGGGGTACGTTCACTGGCGCTTGCAAAACGCTGAGTAAACAGTAGCTCCATCTCCGCGAAGGTCTTGATAGAGTCGTTCGGGAGCTCAGAGTACCACTCGAATGCCGTATCTGATAAACTTCCAACAAATTGGCGAAGCAACAGCTTGTCGTCACCGCCGGTGTTGCCGCAAAGTGCCCTGAACTAGGCGACATGTTAGTGAGGATTGCCCGTCCCCTTGTAGACATGGAACTTGGGAATTGTGTAACCGGGTGGGTACTTGATTTGATCGTACCAACTTAGGTATGGCCGCCCCGTTTTTACGACCTGGCCGGCTGCTTCGGTCGCATATGAACCCGTATTTGTTGGGCGATGTACTCATCCAAATCAGCTTTGGAGATTGTATCCTCTTTAGCCGTTGACAGAGCTGGCGGAGGATTTGATGTCTCTCCCCTTTCGTCTCCAAGGACGATCGGGGGCTCTACGGCCGGAGGATCTTGTTGTATCATCATCCCTATCATGTCTTGGAAGAGGAGGCCTATACGCTGTATATTGGCTGCTTGTTCAGCAGCCTCTTTGTCCTTCTTCTCCAATATCCGACGAAGGAATTCGGCGTCGGTTTCTTCCTCTTGGCGTTCATCCGAGGACGTTTCGAGGTTTTCTTTTGGCCCTGTAAGTGCGGCCATAGCGTTCATCATTTCTTGGAGCTTCTGCTGCTCCTCCTGAGCCTTGGTCACTGACCTCGTGTACGGTCTATGACCTGTTGATATGCGGCTATCTTCTTTTCCCGATGCCATGTAAACCGTATGAACTGTTATGCCCCCTGACTTGGGGCGTTTATGTTCACCATTTTTAACTTTTGCCGCTGACGCGGGAGTTTTCTCTGGCCTCCTTCTTTTGTGGGCCGTTGAGGTTGAAGGAACCGTTGAAGTGGGCATCCTAGCAGCTGCTGTCCCCTGCTGTTTAATAGGGTGATTTTTTTCCTTCTTGTACCTTCGCCTTTTTCTGTTGACGCGAGCGATCTGGGTCAATTACGGAGTCTTGAACTCTCCGCTAAACTTTATAAATTTTTGAGGACAGCCGTTAAGGGGGCTGTTCTTGCTTCGTTTCTGGAACTCTCTCCGCGGGCGGAGGAGATCTTTTCAATGTAGCGGTTGGAGAGTTCTTACGTACCCTCCTCAGTAGTTCAAAGCTGTTCCCAGTTGGAACAGCTGCGTTGACTTCCACCACTGGAGCCGGTAGAGTTAGCCCTGAGGGGGAGTTGCCCCCTGCCTTCCTCACTCGTTGCCAATGGCGACGTCGAGCATGACGGGCCGTTGGGACTGGCTCGGAGATAGAGACAGCCTCTTTTTGCCCCTTGTCTGAATGAGGCGCCGCTGGTGTTAAACTCTCAAAGACTGAGGTTGTCCTTTGAGAGATGATATTCAACCTGTCGAAGACGGATCCTCGAGCAGGGGCAGGAGCAGGAATCGTCAGTCTTGAAAAGACTGACTCTTTGATAGGGAGAGCCGCCTTGACGACTTCTGGAGAAGCAGTTATTGCCTTCCTTGGGACAGCCAATTTAGAGTTCTGATTTAGCCTGGTGAAAACATAGGCTGTCGGTTTGGTAGTGGGCGACCCGTTGACAGGGGTCGTCGTAGTAGTGAGCCGGTCGAAGACCGACTTCTTGTTCACTTCCGGTGCAGGTATTGGCGCAGAGAAGCTTGTAGGTGGGATCATGGTCCCGAAGAACAGACCAGTGGTGGCTTGGGTCACCTGGTCTACCGGCAGAGCGAGGAAGGAAGCCGCTTGGGGCCCATATACTACACCTCCTGGTGAGGTGGAGCGTCCGTTGCAGTGGCACTTCGAGCAGTTGGTGCAATTAGAGGCCATTGAATCTTGAGTTCTGCGCCAGGCAAAAGACCAAATCTTAGTAACTTGAAATCCGAAGGCAACCATTAACAAACCGCGATTGGTTCGCGAAGACGACACAAGAAGTGTGGAGTGGAAAGAGGAAAAGGTCCCACCGGGCGTGCCAGAATCTGTTCCCCTCCGAATGGCGACCGAGACATTAGGACGTCTATGCCTGAGATTCGGGGCAGATGCTAATTGGTTTTATCCTTCTACCTCTCCGAAGATGCTAAGTTGATTTATGGCACCGTGTATCAGAGGTTTAGACGGATGCGGCCGATGTAGCAGGCTTCGTCAGATTCCCCCTCGCTAGAGGGGTTTTTGATTGTGGGGACGCTCTTCCCTGCAGGCGCAAGCCCCTGCAGTTAATTACGCTACCGCGTCGCGGTAACAACTTTCTCCTTCTCCAGAATTTCACTTCGTGTCGTGTGTGTTTGTTTTGTTTGTGGTTCTCGTGGATTGTATACGGAGACTGAGTAATGCCGTCGCCCGTAGAACGTGGATTAGTCCAAATCCGTATTTACTTAGATTTGGGTTTGGTATTTTGGTTTAAGGATAAGTTAGCCGTATTTAGACTAAGATCGACTTAAACGGGACCGTTTAGATCCGAAAAAGAACATTTGGATGCTCTATTGTTCCAGTTTAGGGACATGGTGGTCCACCGCCAGTTTAGGGACGTGGTGGTCCAATATTAGTTTAGGGACGTTTCGGTCCACGAGTTTAAGGACCCCGCAGTCCATATACGTGTGTGGTCGTCGGGACCCGTCACCTCTCTAACGTCGTTGAAGGATTACAACGACGGGTGTCAGAGGAGTTCGGAGATGTACCCTCGAACCAGAGGTAAATTGATTTAAGAGAGCAATCTTGCTCAGTCAATTTTATTTAAGGACTTACGGCCAAAATTGGGCTAAGTCCAGTTGAAAATGTTCAACATTTTATTTGCTTTTGCATTGCATTTTTTATTTGGGCTTTGTCCAGAAAGGATGCAGAGCATCAATTTATTTTGGGCTCTGCCCTTTATAAATGATGCAGAGCATCAATTTTATTTGGGCTCTGCCCTTTTATTGCTTTGCGATTTATTTTGGCTTGCTTGGTCTTTTTGATTTGTGCCTGGCCCTTTTAGGAAATGCATTGCATTTATCAGACGCTTTGCGCCAATCAGAGAGCGCAAGTGTTCGAGGTAATGACATGTGTCATGCAGCGCAGTGCGCTGCGCTAGTGCGCTACGCTTGCGCTGCTGACACGTGACGCATTCTGGTGAGTTGCGCCAATTTCAGAGAGCAAAGCTCTATTCAGGAGCGCATAGCGCAAATGGTTCAGACGCTGACACGTGGCGCTCTCTGGTGGCTTGCGCCAGCCCAAGAGCGCAACAGTGCAGATTTATAAGTGCAAAGCACTATTAATTTGAGAATCTTTTAGATTCAAGAACAGAAGTGCGAAGCACTATTTGATTTCTTGATCTAAGAAAAATAAGTTTTTTCTTGTTTTTCAGAGAACCAAAGGTTCATGAAAAGTGCAAAGCACTATTTAATTTAATTTTATTTTAAAAATCATTGATCTTGTTTTTAGATCTATGATCTGTTCATAAGAGAACTTTCTCTTTTTTCAAAGGTTTTTACCTTCTGTTGTTCTTGAGGAGTTCTCGAGAGTTCTCTTCTTCTTCTTGTTTTTTTTAGAAAGATGTTCCTCCCTTTGAATTGAGGTCTAGGGTCCTTTTTATAGTGCTCATAAATTAGTCAAATTTGTTAAAGAGATCTTTCTCTGAGTGATTTGGGGAATTTTCCCCACCGTTGGATCTTTGATCCAAGAGCTTCTGTTTTACAGAAGAAATCTTCTTGTTTTAACAAGAACAGCAAGATTTCTTTGAAATCTTAATTCTGTTTGGCGCAAATGCTCCAGCGCGTGACACGTGTCGCGTAGCGCGCAGCACAGCGCATCTGCGCTAGCGCATCAGCGCTGACACGTGTCGCGCAGCGCAGCGCATCTGCGCTGACAGTGCGCAGCGCAAATGCGCTAGCGCATCAGCGCTGACACATCAGCGCTGACACGTGTCGCGCAGCGCAACTGAAGCGTTGCTTCCTTTAATTTTACTTAAAATAGAGCTTTGCTCTGATTGGGCGCTGCGCTGACGTATCTGCGCCAGACACGTGGCGCGTCGCGCGCAGCGCAAAAGATCTGAAGCGTTACTTCATTTATTAAAATTTAGATTTTCAAGATAGAGTTTTTCTCTGATTGGGGGAATCGGAAGCGTTGCTTCCCCTGAGATATCTTTTCATCTCCTCTTTTCAAGTCAAACTTGTATTTCTTCGAAATTTCGATTTTCCGGGTCTTGGAAATAATTCCACTGCGCACAGAATTTTCTGTGTTTGGGTCTATATATAACTCAAGGCCGAGCCTTTTCTTTTCTCACCTTCAGAGAACTTCTTTGATCATGGCTTGCAACCGTCCTCACGCCCGCCGACAACCGTGGGAAGTGCCGATCCGGGACATCGTTCCCCGTTTTGCTGCGCGCTTGGTGGACTCCTCTTTTTCGGACGAGCAGTGCGATACTGCAATGTACGAGCTTTCGACTCGTGTGGGGTCTCCTCTTCCCCCGGGTTCCATTTGGCTTCGGATGATCCTTGCCTCAGTGCTCGCCGACATTCCTCCTCTTCTGGCGGAGATGTCATCGGCAATGCTTGATGTGGCCGAGGATAAGATCGAGAGCTTTTTCGAAGCGCTCTTGATCACCAAAGCCCTAAGGGACTTCTCCTTCTACTTGCTGAGCCAGATACGGGCTCGTCGGGTTGTCATCACCACTTTTTCCCAGGAGTGCGGCGTCGACCGTTGGATGGCTACCCCTCGGGAAGATCGCCGCTTCGACGTGATGGAGAAGACGGAGAGGGAGCTGAATAATCTTCTTTTTCTTTTTGTGAACCCTTGTCTCTCTGATCCCGTATTCGGTGATCTTTTTAAAATGTAATAACAATAATAATGAATAAGTATTTTTCTTTTTAATCAAGTATTTCATTGTCTGTTAGAGGTTCTTTTATTTTAGTTCTCTGTTGTGCTTGTGCATCGTATGATTTTAATTTGTTATTATCAAGTGCATGTAATTTTGCATGGATAAATTGCCTTTGGCACTTAGCCCCTTCTTCTGCGCTAGCACATCTGCGCTGACACGTGTCGCGCAGCGCACAGCGCAGCGCAACTGCGCTGCCACATGTCGCACAGCGCAGAGCGCAGTGCGGCGCTTCCTTTAACAGAGTTTTGCTCTGATTGGGCTCACTGCCTTGGACGCTGCGCTGACATATCTGCGCCAGACACGTGGCGCGTCGCGCGCAGCGCAAAGGATCTGAAGCGTTGCTCCATTTATTAAAGTTTAAATTTTCAAAGCAAAACTTTGTTTCTGATTGGGGGAAGATGAAGCGTTGTTTCATCTCCCGCCTTGGAATTTGAACAAAGCTTTGCTCTGATTGGGCTAAACAGGGGGAAATCGGGTGGATGACGTATAGCACCCCCGCAACCGTAGAATTAGGATATCTATAAATATATACTAGATATGTATACTTAGCGAATAAGTATTCTAGAATACCATACCATAGTAGTATACTTAGTAGAATGATATACCCTACTACTATTCCTTAACCTATGATATATATATATATATATATATATATATATATATATATATATATATATATATATATATATATATATATATATGATGGGATGAGGATATGATCTGATATGATGACACGAGTCGCTATGATTGAATATGATGATATGAGGCGATATTATATGATATGATATATGAGGACCTGAGATGATATATGATGATATGAGATGAGATGATGTACGTGATTATAGATCCGTGCTATTGATTGAGGATGTCGTACGGTGGATATTCCGTACATGATATGATGATGATGGATTGCCGATATTATTTTGGCTCGAGAAATATTGTTTTTAAATCATTTAAATAGATATTATGATATGTTTAGAGACATACCTATTTTCAAAACTAATGAATCGTTACGCACTTTTAAATGATAATTTCAAGGGGACACTACGCCTTTTCAAATGGTATCTTTTTCAAATATATCGTAGCCCCCTATTTTCTAAAACAACGATTCGTACTATTTTAAATTATAACTGTAATGCTCATACGTAGTTTCGTATTTTTATGCTGTTCATGTTTACGATTTCTTTATTCTGTTTACGCTCGCATTATTTTCATTTACGATATATATACTACGTTTCATACCCTTATCTTAACGTGACTTCGTTTGCTAGGACACACGCACCCTTACCGATGATGCATATGTTGCACGTACACATACTTGCCGGCTCACACACACATCGTCGGTAATTGCCATGCCACGTACACATTAGAACTTGCCATGTCACCGTATCACATTACAATTTATTAGCATTTTAGTTACTGTTTAGTACACAATACTACATATTATTGTAGATATTGCAATTTTTTTACCTTGCTATACACCATGCTCATATGAACACACTTACTATGTATTATAGTATTGTTCTGTGCCTGTACGTATTATCTTATTACTGCTATACTTTTATAAGATTCTATTTTCATGATATTAAACGTAGATATTATTTAAAAACTTGTGATTTTTTTAAAAACGCGGTTTCTCTTGATATGATATTTCGACGTCCACCAAGATATTTCTCGGTGCTGAGCTATGATGATTATCTGAACCGAGGCAGGGGGAGGAACTGATTACGGATACATGGTGGACTCGTTATAGTACCCCCGGGCAAGAAGATCGAATAGAAAGGCGTTAAGCCTGGCAGGGGAACACTACCTACCGGTAACAGTACTGGACTCGGCGGATATCCGGAGGATACCGACCAGAGTGATATGAGACAGATGGATATGAGAATCGATCTGATGAGACGGCGCCTGAGATATGAGGGCCGATCCGATGAGACGGAGCCTGAGATATGAGGATTTACGTGTCGATGCTGGACACGGGTTTTATGATGATTTCGAGTGTCGATGCTAGACACTCAGGATTTGATAATGATTTTGATGTGTCATTGATGGACACACGTTGGATAATATATATATATATATATATATATATATATATATATATATATATATATATAAGACAGATGATATGGTACCACATATCGACACAGGCATGCCATTATATATTTATATACATATGTATACACAATTACCTTCGATACCACGCGGTACGATATTATTAGTATAGTATGACTTAGGTAGATCGTTATACATTCGATTTCTACCTGATAATGTTTTCTACTCACGAGTTGGTAACTCACCCCCGTTGTGCCATAGTTTTCTTGCAGGATCGACTGCTCGGATCAGTAGCGGCTCGCTGGCACATTGCTTTTTGTTAGGCGATTTGCGTTGGTAGATGGGTTACAATACAGAGCATAACCACCGCTGTATACTCTTATATTCATTGTATCTAGTTAAAGCCTCCATCAACCAGACTATATATATTTGGTAGACTCAGAGACCAGTTGTATATTCTTTCGGACTTATAGCCGTAGCTTGTATATTATTTGGATATAGTTGATCTAATGATATTTTGGTTTTTTTTTACTTTCTTTTATGTGATTGGTCTTCGCCTTGGGTGTCGTATATTCATATTGCGTGGTTGTGATTCCGCCAATTGGCGAAGAGATAGCTCTCGCTTGGGGATGCTTATATTATTCTTGTTAAAAACCGATTTTGGATTAAAATTTACAAAGGAGGTGCTGCCCAAATTTTAAATGATGAAAATGCTTTTAAAATTTAGAATACAATCTACTTGTATTTTCAACCCACTTTACTTATACTTGAAAAACAGAATCTGATTTCATTTATACACTTCTTTCAAAACTCCACCACTATTTTTCTAAAAAGGTTTAGATTCCTGGTTTTCGGTTTGCTTGGGTTGCGATGGGTCCTATAGATTTTACGTAATTCCAGTACCGGTCATGTACAATTTCCGTGTCATGACACATTTTGTCAGGGATTAAGCTAATAATAAAGATGAGGGTAAATTGTTGACAAACCCCGGCTGTAACAACCCTAAATTTCCAATACAAGTTTTTACAAAAAAAATTTCAAAAAATCCATAAAGGGGTATTTTAGCCTGAGCACAAGTTATAAGTAATTATTTTGCTTTTTTAATTACAAGTTAAAAGAATGTAACAACTCCATTTTTAGTGTACAAAAATTTGCTTTAAAATTAATGTATACTTGGGGTATTTACATTTACTGTTATTACTTTAAGTAATTAATTAGCGCCATAATTACAAGAAGGACCTTGTAGCTCATTGGTAATACCTTGCACTGCTGAACCAAGCCACCAGAGTTCAAATTCCATACCCCACATTATTTTTAATATTGATTTTTTTTGAAACCTTTAGAATACCAAGAGTTTACACGTGCATATCTCACAAAAACCCCACTACACCCAAAGATGTAACATTCCTAGGAGTTAGATGAACCGTCGGGGGGGATCCCGGCTGCCTGACTCAGCCGGGAATCGGCCAAATCGGCCTTGACTCGGTCTGACTCAGTCCTCAGACCTCAGACCGAGTCGCAGCCGAGTCGTCCGATTCCGGCGACGGCCCAAACATGAAAGTTGTGTCTTTTCATATTCCCTATGCACCTGCAAAATTTCAGCCTCAGACCATTTCCAGAGCTCTTTTAAAACCCCAATTACTCCACTTTTAATAAATTTTTAATACATTTTATCAAATTTTTCATTTTAACCTTTCACCTACCCTAACCCTAGCCTAACACTATAAATACCACCCCTACTCTCTACCCTCTCACCCCAAAATCCTGAGCCCACTCTCTCAAAAATTTTCCAAGAGTCGTGTATTTTGAAAACAAGCTCGAGGCGAAGCTCCGACGAAATTCCGGCGAACGTTTTGGGAACTACCGGCGACGAAGCAATACATCGGTGATCTCTATAGTTCCCTCTCACTCCCTTGTTTAATTTAAAACCCGTAAGTCCCACTTCCTTCCCTCTTTTCTATTCAAAAAAAAATGAAATTACAAAACCCGACGGAATCGGAACAAATCCGATTTCCGATTCGGTTTTCTATAAAATTCCACTTCTCACTAATACAATCATACCTAAACTTTCTCATGTTGACTATTAAACACTAATCAAACAATTTGATCAAGTTTCATCACATGAAATGATAGCTATCTCAATTTATCGTATTTTTCACTTAAATACCATATTGTTTCAATCCTTCATTAAACTCCATCAAACTTGCTATACATTTAAAGTAGAGCACGAGATAACAACCTACCTCCTCACACACTCATATACAACCTAACCCGATACCATCGAAAACTTAGAATACGAGAAAATAAATAATTTTCATTTAAATACCATTGACTTAATAAAACCATTTATAAAAGATTTAATGTTGATACACTTTTAAATAAATACCTCTTATTATGAAAATACGAGAAGTTGTGGACATCGGTCGTTTATCTAAACCTGACTTTGTGGTGTCTAGGCCAGACAAGTGAGAAAGGTAACTTTAAAAGGCCCGTCTCACGGTGATTCATGAGCGGATCCCTCCTTTCTTCACTTGTACTTACCTGGCCACAATTGGCGGTGAAGAGGCGATTTGAGCCATCTCACAACTTGTCGTTTAGACCAGTTAGGAATAGTTAAATTGACTTAGGAGACCATAGAACATAGAATACGGCAAAACCGACATCTTTACAAATAAAATACCATTTACTTCATAAAACCGTTTTCTAAAGGATTTAGTATTTTACAATCTTTGCAAAGCGCCGCTACAACCCATTTTGGGGAACCCGTTCGGGATGGTGCAGTTTATCGCACATCCTCGGGCTTAGTAGTGCGAGATTCAGACCTCCGCAAGGAGCATTCGGTCTCGAAAGATTTAAAATACGACATCTTAAGAAAATGAGAATTTAGAATATAAAATATTTATTAAAATTATTTTTGTATAAATATATGTATATTTATCCTTAAAATACCTATTTTATTATGATATAAATATTCCACCTTTTTCTAAAAATCACAAGAATAAATTTTACACTAAAATACCATGAATTCCAAACAAATCAATATTACAAATAAAATACTTTATTTTCTGAAACTAGGATATTTTCACTAGAAATATCACAATATAAAATCCACACTCATAACAACTCTAAAGACGAATAATAAATACTTGAGGAGTATTTTGAAAAGTATATAAAAGTATTTTTACATAAAACCCCCTCAAGTTCTATAAATTACTCTAAGGACCCTAGTAAACATAGATTTAGGCAGAACCAATCTCTTGAGCCTCAGAGAGCCGGAGAAGTGGGTGCTTGCCTATCTAAGCTAGACAAATTAATAAAAACAATCAGGACTTCAATTTAATTTGCTAATTATCTGACTCAGTTTGAGTCTCCGTATAATCTGACTTGAATATGATTCAAGTACAATCTACAGTCTACAATCTACAATCTACTATCTTCAATATTACAATTCAACATGAATCCATAAATCAAATTATCAATCTATACAACTTGACCGAACCAAGCCATGGATATACCTTCCATTTACATGTTCTCCAGATATTCCATTTACATGATTATACAGTTACATCCGTTTACTGATATCATGGTTTTGGTCAGTCATCCAATTATACAATCAATATAATTTACAATACAACCAAAACACTACGGGGTTTAAGGGGTAGATTGGTACGGAAGGTGTTAAAAGTGGCACGAGACGGTAAGATTAAGACACCTAACATGAATCCAATTGCCGTTGTTCCGGGTTGTATAACGGAGCCTTGTACTTCCATTTGCCATGGTCTCTAGTATATAGAGACCCCTCTTGTATACACTGGCATCCTTCTGTACCAAGCTACAAACAACAGCGTTAACACAACATTGCTACAAGATAATACAACTTTTAAAAAATACTCTCTTATTCTGTCTATTCTACTTTCCTCTTATCTTTGGGACTTACCGAGCGACCTATTCGTTGACGACATTCTATTTCTTCTTCTTTGAATGTCATCAGGTGGTTTGGACCCGGTAGAGATCGAGCCGTCTGCAGAAGACTTGGAGCAGTTTGCTGAAGAACCAGAGCTCTAGTTTCATTGTACATTTCCATTCAGTACTTTTCATTTCATGTTATGCCATTGTTTAGGCATCTTTTTATTTTAGTTGTATTTCCTTTTCATGCATTGCACAAAAGAATGTTAATAAATAAAAGTTACTGTTTTTATTACATCCTGTCTCTTGTGTATTTATTTTTATATTGCTTAGACACGCTTAGCGTATATACTTCTGAGTATATACGTAGCGGACCAGTCTCGTCCCCTTCGCTGTATACCGGGAAGCGGGGCGTGACAGGTTTTGTTGGTGGCCCATGCAGGTCAGAGCTGTATGGAACCCTAAGCAATATAAAATACAAGAACCATCAACTAAAACATTGTTTACAATCATGTTCCTTGAATCCCATCATTTCTTATTCTTTGAATCATATACTTTGAATCCGTCCTAACCCAAATTTTTCTTCAAGGTTATGGATTCTCCGAACAACACCAGCACCAACGTCAACAACACACCTCCACCTCCACTACCAATCATTCCTGCTGTTCTTACGCCACCTACCGAGCAAACAGTGCTACATGAGGCGATCCTGTCACGACCCGAAAGTACGGAACGCGACTGGCACTTAGATTACGAGACGTCTAAAGGCGTACCGTAACCTAAGTCAGCCAAAGCCCAGAAGAATCTAAACCAAAATCAAAAGAGAGTGAAGGAAAACCTTTAATGAAAATGGTTTTTAAAAATCATTTAAGTTGCATAGAATCCCTTTTTAAAACATCAAAAATTTCCGAAAATTTCGGCAGAGTCTCCCCTGTATTTTCTATCCCCCAAAATGGGTACAACAAGATAATAAACCTGTAATCATAAAATGGCATCCCCAAGAGGGAGCTAGCTCTTCGCCCAAGGCGGATCACAACCACATGCAATATAATAACCATATCAAGAAAAGAGCATAAAAGAAACGCAAAATATCAGAAAACACATCGCCGGCTCAAGTGAGCTCGACCCAAAAGAAACCACAAATATACAACCTCTCAGTCTCACCACTAGGTCACATATACAATATAAAGTGGTAGATGGAGAATACTAGATACAATGATAAAGCAAAAAGAAATAAAGTGTGCTCGCAACCCACCTACGGGCGATGTCGCGAGTCTGAGCAAAAGGAGCCTATGATAAGATAGCCGCCGCTACAAGACTGATGAGTCCGACCTGCAAGACACTGTGGCACAACGGGGGTGAGTTGCCAGCTCATGAGTAAATATAACATCTAATAAGGCAATCGTAAGAATGCACGCAATGCACCACAACATGCATGTCCATATGTGATATAATATCTCTAGTATGCATGCACAGGTATGCAATGTCATTATTAAGTCTTTAAGTGTTTTAAATGCTACGGGTATTGAATTCTTAACTTTAGAAAATGAATATCTGTATAATAACTAAGTACCATCAAGAAATCATCTGAAAACCCGTGTCAAGCATCAACACCAAATAAGAATCATATCTGTCTCAATATCGGGCTCCGTCAGTCCGGATCGGCCCATATCATAAATCTCACGACAACGGTCGGTATCCTCCGGATATCCGCCGCGCCAGACATCACCGGTAGGTAGTCTTCCCCTGCCAGGCTCATCGTCTACAACTCGATCTTCTTGCCCCGGGGTACCATACCGGGCCCACCATGTACCCGAAACGGTTCATCCACTCCTCGAATCGGGTCTCGAAATCC
The DNA here is from genome assembly GCA_030015575.1 of Agapanthus africanus. Lineage (NCBI taxonomy): Eukaryota > Viridiplantae > Streptophyta > Magnoliopsida > Asparagales > Amaryllidaceae > Agapanthus > Agapanthus africanus. The sequence goes on from CM057350.1 coordinate 522,765,397, forward strand.
AACAGAAAACATGAAAACTCATGGTGGACGACACATACATCACGAGAAAACCGCAACTTTGTTTTGAAAATGATAAATATAAGGTTTTGTTAAATTCTTGCGGTTTTCCCCAAAAATCCAGAAATCGCAGCAATACTGAAATCCTCAAGAAAATCATAATGTCCACATGTTATATATGATAAATGTCTATGATATCAATGCATACGAGGTGAATTTTGCTAGAAATCTATATAAATATGATGATGATGCGAGGTATACGTATGCTATGCAATTTCATAGATCAAGTATGAATGCAAGTGGCGATATTATGATAAACAGGTTCTATAGTGCACGTGGCATGGCAATTACCAAAGGCGTGTGTGTCACATGAATAGTGCGCGTGCAACAGATGCCAATGGTAATGGTGTTCGTGTCCTACAAAGTAATATCGCATAAGTATAGATGAATGTCCATGCAATCTAATATACTGTTCGCTATAAGGTATGCAGTGTACATGAATGGATAAGCTAGCTAACAATATGAATCTTGCAAAAAGTAGGGTAATCCTAACTAGAGGGGGGACGCCTCACGCCATTCAGACGATTCCCCCATAGATGAATACATCTACTCACTTGAAATCCCCGCTAATCCGATCCGACCACCGCCTTACCTTTACGTGCCGTGTCCGATGTTTCCCCGACCGATCCTATATTTGCACAATACCAAGCATAAGATTACAAAATCTAAAACGATGCAAGTCACAATATACAATTATCGACGTTCTCGAATTAAACATAACATACACTCGGTGCGCGGGAAAACGCACGAAAATCGCTAATCGTTAACTAGAATCGTCATTTCGGGAAAATCGACAAAACTACAACCCGACTAGACGAAACCCCGCGTTCGCGCACTCTAATAGTCCTATACGAAGCTAATTAAATCACTAACATAACGCAATTTGATCGCATTCTAATTTTTATAAAAATCTAGTAAGCAATTTGCTTACCGATTCGATACAAACATCGCAATTTTGTCGATTTAACGAGCATAACACTACACTATTAACCACTCCAATCAATTAGATAACCAAACCCTAACTCAAATCCATCAACCATGCTACAAACCCTAATTTGGAATCAAATCCCTCTCTTGATTTTCATGAGCAAACAAAATAACCTAAATTTCACACTTAAACTACAAAATCTAGCAAGCTTACACTACAATTAAACACTAGATTAAGATTGTACCTCACAAGAGATGATTCCTAGTTTGAACTAGCCTCCAAGACACCGCTTTTCTCCACCCTTTAAACAAATTAGGGTTTGGGAAGAAGTGGAATGGGATTTAGGTTAGAATCAGTGAAGAAAATTGTGTATTTTTGTGGATTTTTGTTGATTTTTGAAGCAATTTTGAAGCAAGAAAGAGAGGCGAAAATGGTGTTTCCAGCAATGAGCTCGGCCTGGAGCAAGGGAGGGATGTTGTGGGAGTTTTGTGGAAGTTTCTAGGTCAAAAAAACCCATTATGTTATCATTTAATGCTTTCACATCAACAATTTACAAAAAAACCTCATTTTACACCATTTTTCCATTAAATTTCCCACCCTAAAACCAAAAGTTTGCAAGTCATGATATAATTTTATTAACACCATATTTTTGCTTATAAAGACTCCTAATTGTGAAATTTACCTAATTAAATTTGTATTTATCACTAATTTAATGTATTTAAAGAGGCTTAAAATAATAAAAAAAATAATTAATTTCGAATTTTTTTTATTTAACTAGATAATTATAAGTGACATTTTAGTGACAAAATTATAGTAATATCTTATCTAAATTTTGTATAATTAGGTCTACAATGAAAAATACCTATTTTGACTTTTTACGGAAAAAGCCGAAAAATTAGCCGATTACCGAAAAACTGCCTAAACGATTTTCGAAGGGTTACAATCTTCCCCCCTTAAAGAAATTCGGTCTCCGAATTTAGAATTTAACTCCGCGTACCTTCAAAAAGATGGGGATATCTCTTCCTCATCTCGACCTCGGTCTCCCAGGTGACCTCCTCGCTGTTCGGGCCACGCCAAAGGACCTTGACAGACGGTATGACCTTCGACCTCAATTTCTTCACCTGCCGATCCAAGATGACCACCGGCTGCCCGGTGAAAGAAAGATCACGCTCTAGCTGGATCGTCTGGTGCTGAATCGCCTGGGAAGGATCATGAAGGGACTTGCGGAGCATCGAGACATGGAATACGGGGTGAACATCGGGGAAGCTGGGCGGAAGAGCTAACCGATAAGCGACTGGACCAACGCGCTCTAGGATCTCAAAAGGACCAACATATCTAGGACTCAGTTTCCCTTTCCACCCAAATCTCATCACACCTTTCATCGGAGAGATCTTCAGGAAAACATGATCGCCAACAGCGAACTCGAGTCGGCGACGGCGCCTGTCAGCATATGATTTCTGCCTGCTCTGTGCCGCTCTCATCCTGTCCCGAATCAGCTGTATCTTCTCGGTCGTCTCCTGTACAATCTGCGGCCCCAAAATACAGCTCTCCCTGAGCTCTGTCCAACATACAGGCGATCGACATCTCCTCCCATATAAAGCCTCAAAAGGTACCATCTGAATCGTCTCCTGGAAGCTATTATTGTAGGAAAACTCGATCAAAGGCAAATGACGATCCCAGCTACCACCAAAATCTAAAACACAAGCTCTGAGCATGTCCTCAAGAGTCTGAATCGTACGTTCCGACTGACCGTCAGTCTGAGGATGAAAGGCTGTGCTAAAACTCAATCGGGTGCCCAAAGCTTCCTGAAGTTTCTGCCACAATCGGCTGGTAAACTGGGTGCCACGGTCGGACACGATGCAAGTCGGAACTCCATGCAGTCGCACTATCTCATCAATATAAACCTGGGCGTACTGAGAAAATCCAAAAGTGGTCTTCACTGGCAGAAAGTGAGCCGCTTTCGTCAGTCGATCCACAATCACCCATATAGAGTCATACCCTCGACTGGTCCTGGGTAGACCCATAATGAAATCCATGGAGACCTGCTCCCACTTCCACTCAGGGATGGGCAAAGGCTGTAACTCGCCGGCTGGCCTCTGGTGCTCGGCCTTGACTTGCTGACAAGTCAGGCATCTCGACACAAAGTCTGTAATATCCTTCTTCATCCCGTCCCACCAGTAAACCTCTCTCAAATCACGGTATATCTTGGTGGAACCTGGGTGCACACTGTACACTTATGTGCCTCCTCGAGAATATCACGCCTCAGTCCTTCTGAATCTGGCACGCACAGTCGAGTCCCAAATCGAAGTATCCCCTGATCGTCAATCACGAACTCGGAAACTCTGCCCTGCCGAATCTGCTCAATAATCTCTAATATACGGGCATCGCCGGACTGTGCCTCGCGGATACGGTCAAGTAACTGTGGGCATGCTCTGAAATGGGCCAGCTGTCCCCCTGTAGGAGTAAACTCGAACTGCACTCTACTGTCACATAACACCTGCCAATCCGCCGACGACTGCATCTGCACTGCTCTCAAACAAGATAAGCTACCTCCGGGCCTTCTACTCAAAGCATCTGCCACCACATTCGCCTTGCCCGGATGGTATAAAATCTCGCAGTCATAATCTTTCACCAACTCCATCCAACGGCGCTGTCTCAGGTTCAGGTCTCGCTGCTGGAAGATATACTTCAAACTCTTATGGTCAGTGAATATCTGGCACGACTCACCGTATAGGTAATGTCTCCAGATCTTAAGTGCAAATACCACTGCAGCCATCTCTAAATCATGGGTGGGGTAGTTCTGTTCGTGTTTCCTCAGCTGCCGAGAAGCATACGCGATATCTCTGTCGTGCTGCATCAACACGCATCCCAGCCCCACTCTAGAAGCATCACAATATACCACGAACCCGCCTGATCCTGAAGGCAATGCTAACACTGGTGCAGTAGTCAGACGAGTCTTCAACTGCTGGAAACAATTCTCACATGCCTGGGTCCAATCAAAAGGAACCCCCTTCCGGGTCAACCCGGTCAACGGTGCAGCAATGCGGGAGAAATCCTAGACAAAATGTCGATAATAGCCGGCCAGACCTAGAAAGCTGCGAACCTCTGTAACTGATACTGGTCTAGGCCAACGCTGAACTGCCTCGATCTTCTTTGGGTCCACACAAATACCATCTCTCGTCACCACATGACCCAAGAAGTCAACACTGTCTAACCAGAATGCGCACTTGGAGAATTTGGCGAACAGCTGATGCTCCCTCAAAGTCTGCAATGTGATACGTAAGTGCTGTTCATGCTCCTTCCGGCTCCGAGAATAAACCAAGATGTCGTCAATGAACACAATAATGATCCGATTGAGATACGGCCTGAATACGCGGTTCATCAAATCCATAAAAGCTGCCGGGGCATTGGTGAGCCCGAACGACATCACCAAGAACTCATAATGACCATATCGAGTACGAAAAGCGGTCTTCGGAATATTCTCCTTCCGAACCCGCAACTGGTGATAACCTGACCGTAAATCAACCTTCGAGAAGAACCCTGCACCCTGGAGCTGATCAAATAAGTCATCAATGCGGGGTAGGGGATACCTGTTCCGCACAGTAACCCGGTTCAGCTGACGATAATCAATGCATAAACGCATACTTCCGTCCTTCTTCTTAACAAACAGGACGGGAGCACCCCAAGGTGACACACTCGGTCGGATAAGCCCTTTGTCCAGCAAGTCCTGTAACTGATCCTTTAGCTCTCTCAGCTCCGCCGGGGCCATCCGATAAGGCGGTATAGAGATAGGCCCCGTGCCAGGGATCAAGTCAATACAGAACTCAATCTCGCGCTCTGGTAGCGGACCAGGCAGCTCGTCAGGGAATACATCAGGGAACTCTCTCACAATAGGGACCTGGTCCAAAGGAACCTCTGTAGAGCTAGTATCACAAACATAGGCTAAGAATCCCTGACACCCTTTTCTCAAGAGCTGACCAGCGCGAAGAGAAGAAATCAAGCTGGGAAGGGTAGCACTACGATCTCCCTGAATAATAAGAACCGGCTCACCAGGAAAACTGAATCTGACTGCTTTCTCACGGCAGTCCACGGATGCATAGCAGGTGGCTAGCCAGTCCATACCAAGAAGAACGTCAAAGTCAAGCATATCGAGGAGAATCAAATCAACTGAAGAATCTCTCTCCCCGATACGAACGGAACACGATCGGTGCACAAAACGGGCAACAAAAGACTCGCCTACCGGTGTAATAACGACAAGCGGCTGATCTAACGGAGAAGACTCTCGGCCCAACCTCGGTGCAAAATACGTGGATACATAGGAATGTGTCGAGCCTGGATCAAATAATACCCGTGCATCAAAAGAACATATTGGCAGAGTACCTGTCATGACGGCATTGGATGCCTGTGCATCCTGAGGAGTCAACGCGAACACTCGGGCCTGTCCACCACTAATAGCTGGCTGTCCTCTGCCTCTACCTCGACCTCTGCCTCTGCCTCTGTCGCCTCGTCCTCTCTGAACCGGACCGCCACGCCCACGGCCTTTAGAAGCATCTGGCTGGCGTGAAGCATCATCAGGAGTAGGAAGTAAAGCTCTCTGAAAAGGTGGTGAGGGTGGTAAAGTCACATGCGGAACTGTCGCCGTGCCCTGACGTCCTATGGTACTGTCTCTGACACGGTGGTACTGACTCCCGCACCGAAAACATCCTGGAGACGACTGCCGGGTCTGTGGATATGAACCAAATAACTGACCTCGTCTCAATCCTCTGCCTCCGCCATCTTCCGGAAATAATCTATCACGATGTCTGCCCATCTGCCGCTGAGCTGGCGTATCAGTACGGATCCTCTTCGGTCCAGAAACGACCGGAGTCTCAGAAATACGCTCCTCCAAAAGTAAGGCTGCATCCATCGCGGCTGCGTATGTATCAAAGTGCTGGGTGCCGATGGCAAGGAATAGCTGTGTATCAAGCCCTCGTACAAACCTCTTTATTCTCTTCTCTTCTGTGTCGACTAGGTACGGAGCATATCGAGACAACTGGATAAACTGTATATCATACTCCGACACTGTCATCCCAGGAGTCTTGCGCAAAGACTCAAAACTACGGGCTCGAGCATCTCGGACACTCTCCGGAAGAAAACGGGCAAGAAATACAGCTGTAAACTCATCCCAGGTCATAGAAGGCAGACCTGCAGCTCGGCCTCTCTCTACTGAGTCGTACCATGTCTGGGCAAGACCCTCCAGACGAAAACTCGCAAACTCCACCAATCTATCATCAGAACACCTCAACGAACGGCAAATCCGAGCCATCCTATCAAGAAATGCCTGTGGGTCCTCCGTCGCATCTGTACCGGTAAAAGCTGGAGGTCTCAATCTCATGAACTCCTGTAGTGAAACAGGGATAGTCTCCGTAGTAGCAGCAGGAGTGACCATCTGTGCAGCAGGTACGATCGTGGTCTGTGCGGTGGAAGGAACGTCCTCGGATCTCTGTGCCCGGCTGGACTCAACTAAAGATCCCATCATCTGCCGCAACTCTTGCATGCCGGCCTCTAATCTGGCAATACGGTCTGGATAAGGCGGATCAGTATGACCCTGAGGGACAGGCGTATCATCCCGCTCGATCCTCGCCTCAGACGGGCCCCCCCGAATCTCATCCCTAGCGGCAGCCCGCTGAGCTCTCGTAGTCTTTTACGGCATCGAAGCTAGAATAAGAAACAGGACTGGTAAGGACATTGCAATTGAATCAAGGAATGCAAGGAATCAAGAAAGGAAATACAAGCAATTATATCCTAAGGTCACTTAGGCGGAGTACCGTATCGTAAGTATGCCGCGGATCATACCCACGCTACGCCACTCTGCTTAAGTCACCTACTCCATCTACCAAGGTCGTCCTACACTCAGAAAGGTAAAACCTACGCTCTGATACCAATTTTGTCACGACCCGAAAGTACGGAACGCGGCTGGCACTTAGATTACGAGACGTCTAAAGGCGTACCGTAACCTAAGTCAGCCAAAGCCCAGAAGAATCTAAACCAAAATCAAAAGAGAGTGAAGGAAAACCTTTAATGAAAATGGTTTTTAAAAATCATTTAAGTTGCATAGAATCCCTTTTTAAAACATCAAAAATTTCCGAAAATTTCGGCAGTGTCTCCCCTGTATTTTCTATCCCCCAAAATGGGTACAACAAGATAATAAACCTGTAATCATAAAATGGCATCCCCAAGAGGGAGCTAGCTCTTCGCCCAAGGCGGATCACAACCACATGCAATATAATAACCATATCAAGAAAAGAGCATAAAAGAAACGCAAAATATCAGAAACATATCGCCGGCTCAAGTGAGCTCGACCCAAAAGAAACCACAAATATACAACCTCTCAGTCTCACCACTAGGTCACATATACAATATAAAGTGGTAGATGGAGAATACTAGATACAATGATAAAGCAAAAAGAAATAAAGTGTGCTCGCAACCCACCTACGGGCGATGTCGCGAGTCTGAGCAAAAGGAGCCTATGATAAGATAGCCGCCGCTACAAGACTGATGAGTCTGACCTGCAAGACACTGTGGCACAACGGGGGTGAGTTGCCAGCTCATGAGTAAATATAACATCTAATAAGGCAATCGTAAGAATGCACGCAATGCACCACAACATGCATGTCCATATGTGATATAATATCTCTAGTATGCATGCACAGGTATGCAATGTCATTATTAAGTCTTTAAATGTTTTAAATGCTACGGGTATTGAATTCTTAACTTTAGAAAATGAATATCTGTATAATAGCTAAGTACCATCAAGAAATCATCTGAAAACCCGTGTCAAGTATCGACACCAAATAGGAATCATATCTGTCTCAATATCGGGCTCCGTCAGTCCGGATCGGCCCATATCATAAATCTCACGACAACGGTCGGTATCCTCCGGATATCCGCCGCGCCAGACATCACCGGTAGGTAGTCTTCCCCTGCCAGGCTCATCGTCTACAACTAGATCTTCTTGCCCCGGGGTACCATACCGGGCCCACCATGTACCCGAAACGGTTCATCCACTCCTCGAATCGGGTCTCGAAATCCAATAGAAAACATGAAAACTCATGGTGGACGACACATAAATCACGAGAAAACCGCAACTTTGTTTTGAAAATGATAAATATAAGGTTTTGTTAAATTCTTGCGGTTTTCCCCAAAAATCCAGAAATCGCAGCAATACTGAAATCCTCAAGAAAATCATAATGTCCACATGTTATATATGATAAATGTCTATGATATCAATGCATACGAGGTGAATTTTGCTAGAAATCTATATAAATATGATGATGATGCGAGGTATACGTATGCTATGCAATTTCATAGATCAAGTATGAATGCAAGTGGCGATATTATGATAAACAGGTTCTATAGTGCACGTGGCATGGCAATTACCAAAGGCGTGTGTATCACATGAATAGTGCGCGTGCAACATATGCCAATGGTAATGGTGTTCGTGTCCTACAAAGTAATATCGCATAAGTATAGATGAATGTCCATGCAATCTAATATACTGTTCGCTATAAGGTATGCAGTGTACATGAATGGATAAGCTAGCTAACAATATGAATCTTGCAAAAAGTAGGGTAATCCTAACTAGAGGGGGGGCGCCTCACGCCATTCAGACGATTCCCCCATAGATGAATACATCTACTCACTTGAAATCCCCGCTAATCCGATCCGACCACCGCCTTACCTTTACGTGCCGTGTCCGATGTTTCCCCGACCGATCCTATATTTGCACAATACCAAGCATAAGATTACAAAATCTAAAACGATGCAAGTCACAATATACAATTATTGACGTTCTCGAATTAAACATAACATACACTCGGTGCGCGGGAAAACGCACGAAAATCGCTAATCGTTAACTAGAATCGTCATTTCGGGAAAATCGACAAAACTACAACCCGACTAGACGAAACCCCGCGTTCGCGCACTCTAATAGTCCTATACGAAGCTAATTAAATCACCAACATAACGCAATTTGATCGCATTCTAATTTTTATAAAAATCTAGTAAGCAATTTGCTTACCGATTCGATACAAATATCGCAATTTTGTCGATTTAACGAGCATAACACTACACTATTAACCACTCCAATCAATTAGATAACCAAACCCTAACTCAAATCCATCAACCATGCTACAAACCCTAATTTGGAATCAAATCCCTCTCTTGATTTTCATGAGCAAACAAAATAACCTAAATTTCACACTTAAACTGCAAAATCTAGCAAGCTTACACTACAATTAAACACTAGATTAAGATTGTACCACACAAGTGATGATTCCTAGTTTGAACTAGCCTCCAAGACACCGCTTTTCTCCACCCTTTAAACAAATTAGGGTTTGGGAAGAAGTGGAATGGGATTTAGGTTAGAATTAGTGAAGAAAATTGTGTATTTTTGTGTATTTTTGTTGATTTTTGAAGCAATTTTGAAGCAAGAAAGAGAGGGGAAAATGGTGTTTCCAGCAATGAGCTCGGCCTGGAGCAAGGGAGGGATGTTGTAGGAGTTTTGTGGAAGTTTCTAGGTCAAAAAAACCCATTATGTTATCAATTAATGCTTTCACATCAACAATTTACAAAAAAAACCTCATTTTACACCATTTTTCCATTAAATTTCCCACCCTAAAACCAAAAGTTTGCAAGTCATGATATAATTTTATTAACACCATATTTTTGCTTATAAAGACTCCTAATTGTGAAATTTACCTAATTAAATTTTTATTTATCACTAATTTAATGTATTTAAAAAGGCTTAAAATAATAAAAAAAATAATTAATTTCGAATTTTTTTTATTTAACTAGATAATTATAAGTGACATTTTAGTGACAAAATTATAGTAATATCTTATCTAAATTTTGTATAATTAGGTCTACAATGAAAAATACCTATTTTGACTTTTTACGGAAAAAGCCGAAAAATTAGCCGATTACCGAAAAACTGCCTAAACGATTTTCGAAGGGTTACAGATCCGCAGCCTTCTTGAGGGACAGCAACAACTTCTGAACCATCTCGAGACTGACGCACCTGGGGTAAAGCAATTCAGGGCTTTACATCCCAAGCAGTTCTCCGGAAAGGGAAGCCCACTTGAAGCTGAGGAATGGGCACAAAGTATAGAGGATGATCTGGCGGCAGCACAAGTGCCAGATATAGTTTGGGTCCGTATGGCGAAACTGCAGCTCATGGACAATGCCCGTAACTGGTGGAAGGCGGAAGAAAGTCGTCTTGTACAGCCTATTGAATGGAAGACTTTTCGCGAGAAGTTCGACGCGAAGTACTTCCCTGTGACTCCCAGGTTTGTCATGGAGAAGTAGTTAATTCATCTACAACAAGATTCGATGTAGGACAAGTCAGTAGATGAGTACGACGCTGAATTCACCATGCTAAGCCGATTCGCGGCACACTTGATACCGACGGACGAGATCAGAGCCCGTCGCTTTCAACAAGGTTTGGACACGGAAATTCAGGCTGCACTAGCCACAGGGAAATTTCTGACTCATGAGGATGCTTTGGAAGCTGCCCGCAGTTATGAGACAGTAATAAAGGCGAGGGGCAGACCTCAATCTGCTGGTTTGAAACGCCCTGCCAATCAAATGGCAGGAGGAGCCCCTTCCAGGCCCTCGTTTGAACCTAGGAGAACTGAATAAATTTGCCACTACTGCCATAGAAAGGGACACTTGTGGAAGGACTGTAGACGCGCAAAAGGCCTGTGTCTAATTTGTAGCGCATCCAATCACAGAATTGAGACCTGTCCATATAGATACAACTCAGCTCACACACCTACCAACTACTGCAGCGGCCAGCTATCCAGGCTCCTGCAACTCGTTCTGCACTACCTGCTCCACCACCTGCACAGCCTACTCGCCAATTCCAACAAGCAATGAGAGACATGCCTAGATGGCAGAGAAACAGGCCCCAAAGGCAGAATGTGCCTCCAGGTAGAAGGAATGTACCACGGCGACAGATATTCACATTAGAAGCCGTAGAAGCCGAGACTGTAGGTTAAGATTACACCGGTAAGCCTTTTTCATCCTTGGATCACTTTGCTATTTTTATACACTATCTATACTCCAGTCACCAGACTTTCCTTGAGACTGTTACACTTTCCTTTTACAAATTTCGAGGACGAAATTTTTATAAGGAGGGTAGAATGTAACAACCCTAAATTTCCAATACAAGTTTTTACAAAAAAATTTCAAAAAATCCATAAAGGGGTATTTTAGCCTGAGCACAAGTTATAAGTAATTATTTTGCTTTTTAATTACAAGTTAAAAAATGTAATAACTCCATTTTTAGTGTGCAAAAATTTTCTTTAAAATTAATGTATACTTGGGGTATTTACATTTACTGTTATTACTTTAAGTAATTAATTGGCTCCATAATTACAACAAGGACCTTGTAGCTCATTGGTAATACCTTGCACTGCTGAACCAAGCCACCAGAGTTCAAATCCCATATCCCACATTATTTTTAATATTGATTTTTTATAAAACCTTTAGAATACCAAGAGTTTACACGTGCATATCTCATAAAAACCCCACTACACCCAAAGATGTAACATTCCCACGAGTTAGATGAACCGTCGGGAGGGATCCCGGCCTCCTGACTCGGCCGGGAATCGGCCAAATTGGCTTTGACTCGGTCTGACTCCGTCCTCAGACCGAGCACGGCCGAGTTAGCCGATTCCGGCGACGGCCCAAACATGAAAGTTGTGTCTTTTCATATTCCCTATGCACCTGCAAAATTTCAGCCTCAGACCATTTCTAGAGCTCTTTTAAAACCCCAATTACTCCACTTTTAATACATTTTTAATATATTTTATCACATTTTTCATTTTAACCTTTCACCCATCCTAACCCTATAAATACCACCCCTACCCTCTACCCTCTCACCCCAAAATCCTGAGCCCACTCTCTCCAAAATTTTCCAAGAGTCGTGTACTTTGAAAACAAGCTCGAGGCGAAGCTCCGACGAAATTCCGGCGGAACTTCCGGTGAACGTTTTGGGAACTACCGGCGACGAAGCAAAAGATCGGTGATCTCTCTAGTTCCCTCTCACTCCCTTGTTTAATCTAAAACCAGTTAGTCCCATTTCCTTCCCTCTTTTCTATTCAAAAAAATACGAAATTACAAAACCCGAAGGAATCGGAACAAATCCGATTTCCGATTCGGTTTTCTATAAAATTCCACTTCTCACTAATACAATCATACCTAAACTTTCTCATGTTGATTATTAAACACTAATCAAACAATTTGATCAAGTTTCATCACATGAAATGATAGCTGTCTCAATTTATCGTAATTTTCACTTAAATACCACATTGTTTCAATCTTTCATTAAACTCCATCAAACTTGCTATACATTTAAAGTAGAGCACGAGGTAACGACCTACCTCCTCACACACTCATATACAACCTAACCTGATACTATTGAAAACTTAGAATACGAGAAAACAAACAATTTTCATTTAAATACATTGACTTAATAAAACCATTTATAAAAGATTTAGTGTCGATACACTTTTAAATAAATACCTCTTATTATAAAAATACGAGAAGTTGTGGACATCGGTCGTTTATCTAAACCTGACTTTGTGGTGTCTAGGCCAGGCAAGTGAGAAAGGTAACTTTAAAAGGTCCGTCTCACGGTGATTCGTTAGCGGATCCCTTCTTTCTTCACTTGTACTTACCTGGCCACAATTGGCGGTGAAGAGGCGATTTGAGCCATCTCACAACTTGTCGTTTAGACCAGTTAGGAATAGTTAAATTGACTTAGGAGACCATAGAACATAGAATACGGCAAAACCGACATCTTTACAAATAAATACCATTTACTTCATAAAACCGTTTTCTAAAGGATTTAGTATTTTACAATCTTTGCAAAGCGCCGCTACAACCCATTTTGGGGAACCCGTTCGGGATGGTGCGGTTTATCGCACATCCTCGGGCTTAGTAGTGCGAGATTTAGACCTCCGCAAGGAGCATTCGGTCTCGAAAGATTTAAAATATGACATCTTAAGAAAATGAGATTTTTAGAATATAAAATATTTATTAAAATTATTTTTGTATAAATATATGTATATTTATCCTTAAAATACCTATTTTATTATGATATAAATATTCCACGTTTTTCTAAAAATCACAAGAATAAAGTTTTCACTAAAATACCATGAATTCCAAACAAATCAATATTACAAATAAAATACTTTATTTTCTGAAACTAGGATATTTTCACTAGAAATATTACAATATAAAATCCACATTCATAACAACTCTAAAGACGAATAATAAATACTTGAGGAGTATTTTGAAAAGTATATAAAAGTATTTTTACATAAAACCCCCTCAAGTTCTATAAATTACTCTAAGGACCCTAGTAAACATAGGTTTAGGCAGAACCAATCTCTTGAGCCACAGAGAGCCGGAGAAGTGGGTGCTTGCCCATCTAAGGTAGACAAATTAATAAAAACAATCAGGACTTCAATTTAATTTGCTAATTGTCTGACTCAGTTTAAGTCTCCGTATAATCTGACTTGAATATGATTCAAGTACAATCTATAGTCTACAATCTACAATCTACTATCTTCAATATTACAATTCAACATGAATCCATAAATCCAATTATCAATCTATACAACTTGACCGAACCAAGCCATGGATATACCTTCCATTTACATGTTCTCCAGATATTCAATTTACATGATTATACAGTTACATCCGTTTACTGATATCATGGTTTCGGTCAGTCATCCAATTATACAATCAATATAATTTACAATACAACCAAAACACTACGGGGTTTAAGGGGTAGATTGGTACGGAAGGTGTTAAAAGTGGCACGAGACGGTAAGATTAAGACACCTAACATGAATCCAATTGCCGTTGTTCCGGGTTGTATAACGGAGCCTTGTACTTCCATTTGCCCTGGTCTCTAGCATATAGAGACCCCTCTTGTATACACTGGCATCCTTCTGTACCAAGCTACAAACAACAGCGTTAACACAACATTGCTACAAGATAATACAACTTTAAAAAATACTCTCTTATTCTGTCTATTCTACTTTCCTCTTATCTTTGGGACTTACCGAGCGACCTGTTCGCTGACGACATTCTATTTCTTCTTCTTTGAATGTCGTCAGGTGGTTTGGACCCGGCAGAGATCGAGCCGTCTGCAGAAGACTTGGAGCAGTTTGCTGAAAAACCAGAGCTCTAGTTTCATTGTATATTTCCATTCAGTACTTTTCATTTCTTGTTATGCCATTGTTTAGGCATCTTTTTATTTTAGTTGTATTTCCTTTTCATGCATTGTACAAAAGAATGTTAATAAATAAAAGTTGCTGTTTTTATTACATCCCGTCTCTTATGTATTTATTTTTATATTGTTTAGATACGCTTAGCGTATATACTTCTGAGTATATACGTAGCGGACCAGTCTCGTCCCCTTCGCCGTATACCGGGAAGCAGGGCGTGACACCGGCCCAAGTAAAACATGGAAAAAACTTCTTTGTATTTTACTTTTAAAAATCATTGTCTGAATATCCCTTGGCCCAATACCAAGTAAGGCCTGGTTATTATAATTTTATGGATGAACGAAAATACCTCCATTCATTCACAACCGTTCACAATTTCTCTCTCTCTCTCTCTCGATCTCAGAGAACCCAATTCTCCTCTCGTTGCCGCGTGCTAACGCAAGCGCCCAATGGAGGAGCTCTCTCCTTCCCTTCTCCAATCCAAATCCTAATTCCCCTCTCTTCTCTAAATCCTACTCCAAATTCCCTAACCCTAACCCTTGGAAACCCCTCACGGCTACCGCCGCCACCCACAGCAGTGAGGCCGGGCTCACCGCCGCCATCCGGCCCCTCTCGCTTCCGACGTTCAAAGAGGCGGAGGAAGGCACGGTGTTCGTAGGAGACGACGGGTCCCTCTCGAAGGTGTCATCCAATTCGAGAAGCCCGATGTGGTTCCCTCCAAGCTGGTCTATTCGGCGTAATTTCCCTCTCAGAACCCTAATTTTGATCGAATTCCCCCCTAAATTGCCATTAAAGTAGGGTTTTTGTTTGATTTTGTTTCAGGCAAGTAGGGATCTTAGCAGGGGGAGATGTGTTGTGCCTTGTTTTGTTTTCGGCGATTAGGAGGTTTAACCATAGATTCTCTGTTGTTGACTTCGAGACGTTTCAGACCGCTGACCTTTTTATCGTTGTTTGTTCTTCATCTCCGGCTATGAAGTTAATCTCCATGAAAGTCTTTCTTATTTTTGTAGCATCTTATTTGTATGTCTGTTTGCTTGTTGTTGTCATTGTTGGCATTGGTTCAAAGCCTGGCATTAGAAACGACATTTAATCATGGGGAATCATATTGATAATAGTTATAACAAATAGAAACCGTCAGAGAGGAATAGCTCCTTTACTGAGGGAGAAACATTGCATAATCGAATTTGGGGACTTACAAATATACAAACAATATAGATGACTCTTAAAAAAATTAGAAAAATATGTTGATAAGGAGAAAAAGGAAAGAACTGAGCTTTTTTTTAAGTTTGGGTATCGAATGTTGGATATTTGGTACTCTGTGTATCACATACGCGACTGATCCAATAGCTATTCATCCACTACTTTGCATAGGATAATATATGCGACCATTTAATCATTTAATTCTTTTTGGTGTGATTGTTAGCCGAAAGAATTTACACGGCTATTAATCGGCCATTTAAATTGTTGCATCCTAACAACACATACCCAAACATAAATAGCAATTTTGCAAACCACGAAAACAGAATGAAGAATTCTAATTTGAATCCTCAACCATTGCAATTGGGGAGATTTGAAAATAGAATGAACTTAGTTAAATTTAGAAACTAGAACACACCATAAACATCAACCATTGTATAACGTGTCTATGATAATGAAGCAATCTATTTTGGTTGGGAATCTTTATGCCACCGCAATTGGGGAGATTTGAACCGAAAATCTCCTGATTTGATTGTGAGTGTTGTGAGACAAGTTCATTGGTGTTTTTGTTGTCCTTTAATTTGATGGGCATTGGTGTGGTATTTTTAAACAGGATAGTTCTTGAGTGTTTATTTCCTTGGAGCTTATGGTGATGACGGGAAATTTTTAAATGGTACTTCTAAAGCTATCATTGCAGCAGCTAAGTCTTGGGTGGTGGGAATACCGGTAATACTTTTATTTCCACCTATAAATGATTTGTTGGGTACAAAATGTTTTTTTAGTGAATGTAAGTCGATGTCACACACCTCACGTGGTTTGTGGGGAGGCGGAATTTACGAAAAACGATTTTATACTTTGCAACATCGACCAAATATCTAAGATCTTTCAGAAACCCTAACTAGCAAAACACAGAGGTTCTAAACTACCATGATAGAGTTTTATACCTCCAAGAATCTAGTCCTTCGGGTCTTCTCCTCCTCTTCTTGAACTCCTAGAAGATGTGGATCAAGCTCGGTCGTCGGCCTCCTCGTGTCGAAGATGATCCATCCGAGAGTCTATGGTTCAAGCTCCAACCTCAAGAATGAGGTAACTAAAGCACCTATTTTGCTAATCTAGATAGCTTATGAGATGTAGAGAGTTAATTGGACTATTTTATCTCAAAGAACCCTAGGATTCACAACACATGTGAGGGTTAGGGTCTGAGGAAGAAGGAGGAGAGCAAAATGGAGAGAGAATGAGAAAACACAAATGACCAAGTCTTGTGAGCAAGTGAAGAATGACTAACCCTTTTCCAATAATCAAGCAAGCAATATTTTTCCATAGAAAAATAAAACCATGCTTGAATAGTAAAGTCAAATGAAATAAACGAATGAATTAGCCATGTTTCAACCATGCTACAAATATCTCCATTTCCACCTCATTAATCTATTTTCCAAAAATAGATAAAACCAAAAATGAGGTGTCCTCTTCTAGAAGCATCTCTTGTAAAATTACAAGAATGCCCTCACCGTATATACATACCCATATTCGTACTGCAAAAAATACGAATACAAAGAGATAAAAATAATCCAATAATATAATACTAGAATGCGGCTTAATCCTAAGCTCACTAGTATTATCCGTCTGAATATCATCCATGAAGCTAGTACACGTATATGATTGGAACCCTGCACGTAAAATCATACGGCCTCTACATCGTTTCTCCTGAACCAGGGAAACCCTCTGTGTGGGACTCTAAAGACTCGACAGTACGCTAGCAGTGGGTTTAACTACAAGTCCGTAAATAGCACCAGCTGTAAGTAACGGCTATCCAGGTACCTGTCGAAAAGAAGGCCGACGAGCGAACTCATCCGAACCTATACTGAGCCTGTCCGTGATAATCTCTATGTAGTCCGGTCTGTTTGTCTTAGAGTATCGCATGACGGGTGTAGGGGGTGGAAAACGTCAGACCCCTAATAACCTGACAAGTCGTGCCGGTGTGGCTTAAGACCATCCGAGAATCTACTGGTCCAACTACCAGTAATTCTCAATCCGCTCTGACCAGGGACTTATGGTGTAGGCCAACCGAACACAGCGCGACATTGACTCCTTATACCGGGGGAGAAGAATCCCCAATAGTCGCTCACTGCCTCCATATGGTTCGGGACTATACCCAACTAAAACCTGTTTGCATGACTCAGTAGAGCCGTGGTAGGGTAGTAATCAAAGCATAGTGGGAACTCACATGAGATAAATGACAAACTCAGGTCGACAGACTATCTGCACTCATGTCACTAGAGAACTGCTATCTGACACTAGGTGTAATATCATCTAGCCAGTTCTCGGTGAGTCCGTCCAGTGTACTCACCCCAGTGAGCAACTATTTATAATCTTAGGTGCACCACACCAGTGGTTGTGGGACCAATCTATCGCCCCTCGTCAGGGTCTAGATATGTATACACTAGTCTACTCTGGAGTATCGATACTCAGTCTCGATACTCCCACGACTAGGGACATTTTAAGGATGTGCTTATTGACTACTCAGCTCCAACAAGTATGATTTCCATCACAACGCTGGTAGTCAAGTAAGGAACTTACAGGCTTTATCAACATGTATACAAGATATGAAATAACAAGTAAAACATATCACACGTTAAGATAGAGGCAAACCAAATATCATACTATCATATCGAGCAAGATTGTCCT
The DNA here is from genome assembly GCA_030015575.1 of Agapanthus africanus. Lineage (NCBI taxonomy): Eukaryota > Viridiplantae > Streptophyta > Magnoliopsida > Asparagales > Amaryllidaceae > Agapanthus > Agapanthus africanus. The sequence continues at coordinate 522,783,544 of CM057350.1, forward strand.
GTACATATATATCCCTAGCATCCTATATAAAGAAGGTCTCTAGGGCATACATATCCAACAATCTCCCACTTGCACTAAGGCCTGTAATTGGCATATTAAGTACCCAACGTCTGCACTAAAGCAAGTTGTTGGCGTACCGCATACCCAACATCTCGAACAGTATTTCGAACTAGACTTGTGGAATGACCTTGGTGAATAGATCTGCTGTGTTGTCCTTTGTATTTATTCTCCGCACCTCGATCTCCTGGCGATCCACGATCTTCCTGATCAGGTGATACCGCCTCAAGATATGTTTGGATTTCTGATGGGACTGTGGTTCCTTTGCCAAAGCCATGGCTCCATTGTTATCGCAATACAAAGGTATTGGATTAGCAATGGATGGAACCACCTTATGTTCAGAAACAAACTTCCTCATCCAGACTTTCTCTTTTGCGGCATCGTTAGCAGTGATGTACTCAGCCTCCATCGCCGAGTCTGCTACGGTGTCCTGTTTGGAACTCTTCCAATAGACCGCCCCTCCGTTGAGAGTAAACACATAACCCGAGACAGATTTAGAGTCATCCTTGTCACTTTGGAAGCCAGAGTCGGTAAAAGCCTCGATCTGGAGGTCCTCATTACCGTACACCAAGAACATCTCCTTAGTCCTTCTTAGGTACTTAAGAATGTTCTTTACTGCTATCCAATGTTTCTCACCTGGGTTGGACTGATACCTGCTTTCGACGCTAAGTGCGTAAGCTATATCTGGTCTGGTACATAACATTGCATACATTATCGACCCTACCGCCGAAGCGTAGGGTACTATGCTCATGCGAGCCTTCTCTTCATCAGTCTTGGGCTCTTTGGAGAGGGTGATTCCATGACAAGTGGGTAAATTACCGCACTAAGTATCTTCCATACTAAACCTCTTTAGTACGGTGTCTATGTACATTGACTGTGAAAGTCCCAACATTCTTTTAAATCTGTCACGATAGATCTTAATCCCCAGAATGAACGAGGCAACACCCAGGTCTTTCATAGAGAACTTCTGTGACAAGAATAGCTTGGCCGATTGTAGCATAGGAATATCATTTTCTATCAGGAGAATGTCATCCACATATAAAACGAGGAATACCACAGTTCTCTTTACAATCTTCTTATAAATACAAGGTTCATTTACATTTTTGATAAAGTCAAATTCTTTGACCTTCTCATCAAAGCAGATGTTCCAACTCCGCGATGTCTGTTTTAATCTATAAATGGATTTAAGCAACTTACGCACCTTTCCGCTGCTCCTTTTATCTATGAAACCCTCTGGTTTATCCATGTAAACACACTCTTCTAAACTTCCATTTAGAAAAGCGGTTTTAACATCCATCTGCCAGATGTCATAGTCATGGTAGGCAGTAATGGTAAGTAGGATCCGAATGGATTTAAATATAGCCACTGGTGAAATGGTTTCATCTTAGTCCAATCCTGGTCTTTGACGAAAACCTTTAGCAACAAGTCTAGCATTGTAGGTTTCTACCTGACCATCTACACCAATCTTCTTTTTGAAGATCCATTTGCATCCTACGAGTTTTTCCCTAGTAGGAGAAAAATCCAAAGTCCATACTTGGTTTGTGTACATGGATTCCATCTCGGATCGCAAAGCATCCAGCCACTTCACCGAGTCTCTACTCGTGATGGCTTGCTGAAAACTAGTTGGCTCATCATCATTAATAATGCAATCCTTTTGATCCCTGTCTATGAGAAAACCGTAGTATCTCTCGGTCGGATGAGACTGCCTACTAGATCTGCAGAGTGGCGTTGGTACGTCCAGTTCTATTGAAATCTCAGGTTCTATTAAGTTTTCAGTAATCGTTTGTGGTTCTGGAATTTCTTTCAGCTCTATTGCGCTCCCACTTATCTCCTTTTCAAGAAATTGAGTTTCCATGAAGCGGACATGATAAGAAACAAAGAACTTTTGTTCCTCAGCGTAATAGAAATAACACCCCTAGTGTTCTTGGAGTATCCCACAAACTTACACAATACTGAACGTGCCTCGAATTTGTCCTGATGAACCTTTTTGACAAAAGCAGGACAACCCCATATTTTAAGATACTTAAGATAGGATTTCTTCCCACTCTACATTTCATATGGAGTGGTCAGCACAGACTTAGTTGGTACTTTATTCAATAGGTATGCAGCAAATTCTAGTGCATAACCCCAGAAGGAGGGCGACAACTCAGCATTACTCATCGTGGAACGCACCATATCAAGTAAGGTGCTATTTCGTCTTTCTGATACACCGTTGTGTTGTGGTATGTATGGAGGAGTAAGATGAGAGAGAATTCCGTTCTCTTTTAGATATTTAAGGAACTCGGCACTTAAGTATTCACCATCCCGATCAGATCGGAGCATCTTGATATTTTTGCCGGTTTGCTTTTCCATTCTTATACTCTTGGAATTTCTCAAAGGTCTCGGATATATGTTTCATTAAGAATACATGTCCATATCTTGAGAAATCATTGGTGAAAGTAATGAAGTAGGAATAATATTCAGTCGAAATTATTGTAATTATAAACATAACAATTTCCTCACTTTTCTAATCATCTAAGGGTGTTTGATATAAATATAACACATATTACAAGTTTGTTTAGAAAATATCAATTACCATGTGTTATACATTATAATCAACACTTTTGAAGGAAATTGTGTGTTTAATATTTCACGCATAAGATTTTGTATATCTCTAACATTCTTCATTGAGATCTTGTGCAAAAATCAGTTCAGGTCAGATATCGGAATCGCAAATTCGCAGATAAAAATACAGGAAATTAAAGAGTTAAATTCTGGCAGAGATTCAATAGAGAGAAGAAGATTCCAGATATCACATATAAACCCATAGACCAATATTAGAAGACTCAAGAAATTTGGAGACATGATCTCACCAATTGGCCGCGGAACCGCGGCCGAGTCAGGCTGAGTCGCCGTGGACATAGTCACATAATTCGCGAATTATTCTGCGAATTCATGAATAATTCACGAATTATATGACTGCCGATTAAATCTGCGAATTATTCGCCATCACCGAACGTGCCGAATTATTGCCGAATTATTCATGAATAATTTCCGAATTATTCGCGAATTATTCAAAAAAAAGCGAATTATTCAAAAAACAGCAAATAATTCACGAAATCAAAATCTAGCATCTCATATACTAATTTTATATTAATTTTTTGCTCGAAATCCTTCCCGAACACTTACCGAATACCTGCCGATTTTTTCCGAATAGTTCTCCGAATCCGAATTTTCGACCTCGCCGAATTATTGCCGAATCACGAATTTGTGACTATGGCCGTGGATCCGCGGCTGAGTTGGGGGCTTTGGAGTCGGGAATTCTCCAGAAAATTCTTCTCAACTTCCTAGCTTGCTGAGGACGCTTCGTTGTAACAACCTTGTTATGGAAACTTCTCTACAACAACCTAACTTGTTGATCAAGCTTCATAACTACATAGCTTATTCTAGAAGCCTCTCTATAACAACCTAGCTTATGAGGAAAGCTTGATGAAGGGCTATAAAAAGGGACCTAAGCCTACATTAAATAGGTTGTTGAGTGGTTGATTAGTTGTTGAATTTTAGTACACAAACAATTTAGATCCAATTCTAAATCAAGATTCAAGATCAAGAATCATGAGGAATTCATCAAGCGAGTTTATTCAAGATCCTTTACGTGAAGCCGACCGTCATCAACAAGCATGTGATTCTCGATAGATCCAAGCCTCATGGTGATCGAGCAAAGCGAAGATCGACGGAGAAATTACCTCTTCAAGGGAGTGATTGAGAGCGAATTTTCTTGTAATCTCGGATTGAAGAAGTTGTAATTTGAAGTTGAATAATAAAGGTGATCATTACTTTTAATCTTGTTTTTTTAAATTTTCACATTATGAAATCTCTATTTGTTGATTTTTCTATTTTCATAATGTGTGAGTAAATCTCTGCTTGTTAAGGATTCGAAGGAATTTGGTAGATCTAATGGTGAGAGAATTCTATATTCATTTTAAGTCTTATGGAGATTATAAATTTTAGCAAAAAGAATCATTAATGTCCAAATTGTGAGTGAGATCAATTTATTGAGAATTTCATCACAATTTAGGGATTAAATTGATGATCCTTCTTATTAAAGGCTAGATATGAATGGCAATTAATGGAAGGATAAGGGGCAATGAAGGAGAAACCCTAGTTTCTTCAAAGGATCCCTAATTCTTATTAATAGGCATCGATCTAGTAATTCTACCAATAGATAAGATGAATTATCTTGAATCAACATCCATGGCTACTAATTCTGTTCGAATCCTACAAGCCTTCTTCAATTTTCTTGATAACTACATTTGATCTTGAAAATTTTCTTGATTTCTTTTCTTAAAAACAATTTCTTGAATTTCTTGAAATTATTACTTCAACCAAATCTTAAACAATTTTTTGAATTTTCTTTATTATTTCTTTCGACTCAACTAAAGCAAGAATTTACGAGTTCCACGAATCCCAGAGGACGACCCGTACTCACTAACGTTCGTTACATGCGACACCGTTATTGATTGCGATTATTATACGACTAAAACATTTCATCACTTCTTTACTACATCTTTTCTTCACAAATTAAAAAGGTGAGAAACAAATGATCAATCAAATGGCGCCGTTGCCGGGGATGCGTGCGTAATTTGTTCGTTCTTATTATTTGAGTTGAAATATTATTATTCCATCAAAAATTTAAATCAAAACCGCATCGTGTGCTTAACGATTAGTACGTGAATTTTGCAAGGAAATCTGGAATCACTGTAGCAGGGAGAAAAATATTCAGATCATTTCATCGAGACCAGAGGAGCAAGGGGAGCATCGGTACCAAAAATCGTTCAAAGAACTATACAGGTGACCGCGGAACCGCGGCAAGAAGCAGGTAATGGCGGCGGAACCGCGGCAGCTTGGACGATTTAGGGTTTCAGCTCTCTGTGGTATATTCTCTATCTTCTTCTCTCTCCTCTGATTAGTCCAATAACAACTTTTCTGCAGGATTCTTTGAAAAAATTCACCGCGCTTAAAAAATTCTTGTTGCGTGTTTTGATATCGGTTGTTTTTGCATATTTCAATACGGAAATTAAGGGGCAAAGACCAAATTCAGATTAGGTGGGGATTTCATTATCCTTCCTAAGCCCCAAAAATCACAAAACTAGCATTCGCATCACCCTTCATTAATAAAAAATATCTAGACAAGACTCTAAGGACAGTCATGCTCAATTAGAACAGAGGAAGGTCGTGGGTAATCTACTGCTTATCTGTATTTCTTTTGTGGTGTCTAGACAAGTGAGTCTAAGGCAAGTGGTTACTTAATTAGGCCCGCTATTCACATAGCGGATACCTCCTACTTACCTGGCATTTACCTGACCACAAGAGGGATAAAGAGGTAGTAGAAGATATATCCTGCGATTTGTCTTCTGGAAGTCTAGGAGCGGTCTAGTGACTTGACCTAGGTGACCGTAGATCTAGGGTTGATCGTGCATTTTTGTTGTGATTTTTCTAAATCCTTTTTTTTTCAAAACAAACCACTTTCTCTAATTATCACATACGCTGCCACTTGCGCTAAACTCTCTTAGTGCATGCTCGGCTGGACACAGGATTCTAGTGCCCGTCTTGTCCGCGTTTCGTCTATCGACTCCGAAGTCGGTATTTCTTCATCTTCTTTTTCCTCACTGTTGGGTTTACATAGCACCTCACAAGGGGTTGTCTTGCATCAAACATGCTACAATTTAAATTTTAGGGTGCTAAGCAAACAAATCTAGGATCAAACTAGATGTTTAGGGTAACAAAAATAGTATCTCATACTATAACAAGAATCTAACACTAAGTGAAAGTAAATACAACCTTTGTAGACCTCCTTGCTAGACTCCTTGGTTCAACTCGGTGTTTGGACGGATCCGCTTGAGTCCTTCATTGTCCACGATGATCCACCGCGGAGTACCTTGGCTCAAGCTCCTTGCTTCACTAGAATAAGTAGAAGTGATACAAAACAACCTAAACTAGTGGGCTGAACTAGTGTAGATTGATGATGTGGGTTTGGATCTCACTTAAAAATCTTTTCTTTTTATCTCCTTAACTCACTTTTATGAAGGTAGTAAGGTTTGGAGGAGGAAGAAGAAGGAGAAGGCTAAGCAAGCTCAAGATAATTGTTATGCCAATAATAGAAAGAATAATGAATATATGAGAGAGTCTACTCACTCATAACCATGGTTGTAAAATATCTAGATATTTTGTTAATTGGTTAAAGAATAAGTGTAGAGATTAAATCATGGTTAAGTATAGAGATTAAACCATGGTTTAAGTGTAGTAATCAAACCATGGTTCAAGTCAAAGTCAACAATGGAAGTGTGTAGAAACAAAGCAACCATGATATAATCCTAATTAATTCTTTAATCAATAATCAAAATAAATAAATATCTAAACCATGTGATTCTTGCATAGCCAACTCCAATGTATCATCACCATGACACATGTATGCATGCATGTGTGCATACACATCAACATATGTACATACATACATACATTCATGCATACAATAAATAAAGAAAAGGTTATAAGTGAAAAGACTAATGGTCATTAATATTAAATCAACAATTGATTTAATATACCGGTCATATCATATATGACCCGACCAAAAGAAAACGCCAGATTATAATGCGGTATCATATACACGCATTTAATAAGGCATGCACGCATATCATCATATGCACCCCACATCGTTTCGCTTGAGCTAGGTAACTCCTTTATGGGACTCTAAGACCCGTCAATACGCTGGCAGTAGGCGATGATCATATCAAACATCCACAAGCCGCAAGCGGTCAGCTAAACGTAACGGCCACCCGGGTATTGAGCGAGCAGAAGAAAAACAAGCGAACTTGTCAAAACTTCTGTCGAGCCAACTGGTAACACTTATCGTACAGTCCGGTCTCTTCGTCAGATATGCTGCATGTCGAGTCTAGGGATGGCATCGTTGACCCCAATAACTCAATAAGTTATGCCGATGTATGGCCTATAACAGTTTGAGAAACTACTGATAACACTTATCAGTAAATCTCATCAGCTCTGGCCAGAGACTTGTTGATATAGCCAATCGAGCACAACGCAACATCAACCCCCAATACCGGGAGAGACGAAACCCCTCCTATTGCTCATTGCCTCCACATGTCTCGGGACTGTACCCAAAAACCACATGTTTGAACGACTCAGTAGAGCCGTGGTAGGGTGGAAATCAAAGCACAGTGGGAGAACACATGAGACTCTATGACGATCTCGGGTCTACAGACTAATCTGTACCAGTGTCACCTGAGAACTGCTATTCGACGATAGATATAATACTATATAGGAGTTTTCGGCGAGTCCGTCCAGTGTACCCTGTCTCCACTGAGCACGCGTATACAATCTCGGTGTCAAACACCAATGGATGTGGGATCATCCACCGCCCATCTCATGGGTCCAGTATTATATACGCTAGTCTACTCTGGAATATCGATGCCCCGTCTCGATACACCAATGACTAGGGACATTTCAGGATATGCTTATAAACTACATATGTCCTACTAGTATGATCTGCATCGCAATCACAGTAGTCAAGCAAATATCCTGAGGGCTTTATCAATATGTACAAATGAATAGAAGTATGATCAAGTGAACATGTCAGATAAAGAGTAACCAGATAGCATACTATCATGTCGAGCAAGAAAGTCCTCTGAATATATATATATATATATATATATATATATATATATATATATAGACACACACACACACACATATAAATACATCCACTATCAAATAATGGCCTATAGGGCATACATATATCCAACAATCTCCCACTTGCACTAAGGCCAGTTATTGACGTATCTCATACCCAACATCTCAAAAAGTCGCTCATGCTGCGGCTGAGGGAGGGCCTTGGTGAGTGGATCCGCGGTGTTATTCTTTGTATCTACTCTCTGAATCTCGATCTCACGGTGATCAACTATCTCCCGGATCAAATGATATCGCCTCAGGATGTGTCTGGACCGCTGTTGGGACCTGGGCTCCTTGGCTAACGCCATAGCCCCATTATTATCAAAATACAATGGTATTGGATCAATAATGGTTGGAACTACTCTTAGCTCCGAGACGAACTTCCTCATCCAGACTACTTCCTTTGCGGCATCATTTGCAGCAATGTACTCAACTTCCATCGTAGAGTCTGCAACGGTGTCCTGTTTGGAACTCTTCCAACTCACCGCCCCTCCATTGAGGGTAAATACAAACCCAGAGATAGATTTGCTGTCGTCCTTATCACTCTGGAAGCTCGAATCGGTATAGGCCTCTATTTGGAGATCTCCGTTACCATACACCAAGAACAATTCTTTAGTCCTTCGCAAGTAGTTAAGAATATTCTTTACAGCTATCCAGTGATTCTCCCATGGGTTGGACTGATACCTGCTTACTACACCTAGTGCATAAGCTACATCAGGACGTGTACACAACATCGCATACATTATAGATCCTATGGCTGAAGCATAGGGTATAATGCTTATGCGAGCTCTCTCTTCATCGGTCTTTAGGCAAAAGTCCTTGGAGAGAGTGACTCCATGGCAAGCGGGTAAGGCACCCCGCTTGGAGTCTTCCATATAAACCTCTTTAGGATGATGTTGATGTACCTGGTTTAGGACAATCCCAGAACCTTTTGGATCTATCCCTATAGATCCGAATGCCCAATATGTACGTGGCATCACCCAGGTCCTTCATGGAGAACCTTTGTGATAAGAATGATTTGACCGACTGTAACATAAGAATATCATTTCCTATCAGAAGAATGCCATCCACGTACAATACGAGGAATGTGACAGCTCTCCCTACAGCCTTCTTATAAACACAAGGTTCATCTGGATTTTTGATGAAATCAAACTCTTTGATAACATCATCAAAACAAATGTTCCAACTCCGTGATGCCTGCTTTAATCCATAAATAGATTTAAGCAATCTACATGCTTTCCCGCTGCTTCTACTGTCAACGAAGCCCTCTGGCTGATCCATATAAACGCATTCTTCTAAATCACCATTTAAAAATGCAGTTTTAATGTCCATCTGCCAGATTTCATAGTCGTAGTGAGCAGCAATAGCAAGTAGGATTCGAATGGATTAGCATGGCTACGGGAGAAAAGGTTTCGTCATAGTCCAGACCTGATCTTTGACGAAATTCTTTCGCCACAAGTCTTGCCTTATAGGTCTCCACCTGCCTATCTACACCAATTTTTCTTTTAAAGATCCATTTGCACCTTATGGGTTTTACCCCAGAGGGTACAACGTCCAAAGTCCATACTTTGTTGGTGTACATAGACTCCATTTCAGATCTCATGGCATCCAGCCACTTCACAGGGTCTCCACTTATGATAGCTTGCTGAAAACTGGTAGGATCATCATCCTCCATGATGCAATCTTGTCTATCACCATCAATGAGAAAACCGTAGTATCTCTCCGATGGGCGAGAAGTCCTACCAGATCTACAGAGTGGTTGAGGTTCATTAGTTTCTGTTGCAACAGCCGGTTCAACCAAATCGTCATTTGTAACTTGTGTATCTAGAACCTCTTCTAGATCTACCACATTGCCTGTATCATTTGTAACCTGTATCATTTGTAAAAAAATATTTTTCTAAAAATGTGGCATACTGAGAAACAAACACATTTTGTTCCTCCTTGTGGTAGAATAGATATCCATATAAGTTCTTTGGATATCCCACAAACTTACACATGACTGACCGTGTCTCGAGTTTGTCCGGATTTTGATTTTTGACATAGGCCAGACAACCCCAAATCTTAACTCGTTTAAGAGATGGTCTCTTCCCATGCCATATCTCATATGGTGTGGTAAACACAGTTTTGGTTGGAACCCTGTTCAATAGAAACGCTGCAGTCTCTAATGCATGCCCCCAAAATAAGACAGGTAACTCAGTATCACTCATCATGGAACGAACCATATCTAATAGGGTCCGATTCCGACGTTCTGACACACCGTTGTGTTGTGGTGTGTAAGGAGGAGTGAGCCGAGAGAGAATTCCATTCTCTTTTAGAAAGTCTGCAAACTCTGTACTGAAGTACTCCCCACCTCGATCTGATCGAAGTATCTTGATACTCAATCCGGTTTGTTTTTCTACTTCAAGTTTGTACTCAGTGAATTTCTCGAAAGCTTCAGACTTATGCTTTAATAAAAACACATGACCGAATCTTGAGAAATCATCAGTAAAAGTTATGAAGTAAGAAAAACCGCCTCTAGCCTGTGTAGACATTGGCCCGCATACATTACTATGTATGAGGCCTAAGAGCTCAGTAGCTCTTTCTCCGTGTCCTGTAAACTGAGTTTTGGTCATTTTACCCTTGATACAAGACTAGCAAGTCGCATAAGATTTATATTCAAAAGGATTCAAACATCCATCTTTATGTAGCTTGTTTAGTCTTGTTTCGTTAATATGACCAAGTCTACAATGCCAAAGAAAATGTTTCATTTATGTCTGAAAATTTTCTTTTAGCAGTGTGTTGTATGCTGAAAACTGTGTGTTGATTTAGGACGTATATCCCGTTATTAAGTGTACGATACCCAACCAACATTTGATTCAGGTTAATGTTCATAACATTATTCTGCAATACAAAATCAAATCCTTCATTGTCTAACAAAGAAACGAATATTATTTTACAAAGCATACTAGGTACATAATAACATGGGTACAAAACCAATATACACCCTGACGGCAACCCCAGGTGATTCTCTCCCACTGAAACCGCATGTATATTGGAACCATTTCCAACCCGGAGAGTATGGTCACCTGTCTTCAAAACTTTGCTATTTCTCATCCCTTAAATGGAATTGCAAATGTGAGAACCTGAACCGGTATCTAATAACCAGGAAGCAGAGTTTATAGAAAAACAGTTTTCTGTCACAAACACACCTGAAGCGGAAGCATCACCATGCTTCTTCTTCATGAGATCCAAGTACCCAGTATAGTTGCGCTTCCAGTGTCCCGCTTTGTGGCAGTAAAAACATTCCCCTTTCCCCGATTCCCCAGCCGTGGACTTGTCTTTCCCCTTAGCCTTTTTAACTCCACCTCTAGGTTTGGTGGGTTTCTTCTTCATCTTTCCCTTGGCCTTGGCCTTCGGGCGAGAGAAGGAAGATGGCCCGGCAATCAAAGAAGGAGTGTTTACTGACTTGAGCATGCTCTCTGCACTTCTCAACATATTGAGAAGTTCAGGCAGTGACTTCTCCATGTTATGCATGTTGAAGTTTACTACAAATTGAGCAAAAGTAGGGCGGAGAGACTGTAGAATAATATCAATATATTGTTCGTTCTCCATTGTCCATCCGAGGTCCTCAAGCTCTACTATAAGAGCTATCATCTTCAGAACATGGTCACCTACTGGTGTGTCAGGAGTCATCCACATCTGAAACAATTTTCGCGATACTTCGTATCGTAGGACACGAGATTGCTCCCTATACAACTCTTTTGTATGGAGAAAAATTGATTGGACATCTATCTGCTTGTGCTACTTTTGATGTGTGTTATCCATCGATGCAAGCACGAGGCATTTGGCTATGGCACAGTCAGCGTCCCATGTCTTGCGGACTTCCCTATCTGCAACTGAAGATTTAGGACTTGGGACGGGCGGGGCTGGAGCCGTGAGGACATATGATACCTTATCATAAGTCAAGGCAATGTTAATGTTCCTCACCCAGTCTTTATAATTGGTCCCATTCAGTTTATTTTTCTCTAGTAGAAGTTTAAGTCCTGTCATTGGTATCTGCCATTAAGAGAGAGAAAAGAATACACTCAGCGAAAGCTCTTGCAAAGATCAGATTGGTTATTATCTTATCTAATCGATGTCTCCCACTGTTTTTATCAAATTTCCCTTCAAACCTTAAAAGGAAAACTAGCCAGGATTAATTACATTCTACAACTTCGCTAACCGTTCAGCCAGGCTAGTGTCGGTACTTGAGGGAGGTTCCCCGTGCTTTCGTACGGACCTAATTAAAGTAAACCTTAATTTCCTAGAGGAGTAGCCCCGTTGACACCTTTCTAGATACCTAATGGGTTAGCTAATTGTAAAGTGCAAAACTCTCCTGGGAGCAACTCTTGCTCACAGTGGGATCGGGATCCAACCATTATACAGAAGGTATGCAATCTCATTGCAAATTTCAACTCTTGAAACTCCCGATATGGTTTTTACCCCTAGCACTTATGACCTTAACTATGGTCAACAAATTACAAGCACTAATCAAGTTCTACCCGTCATTTCATGATTAATTATACCCACCCACATGACCCTTAACTATGGTCAACAAAACCATATGAATGTCCTAATTAATCTGCATTATATGTAGTGTAGGAAGACATCACTTAGCTATCGTACACTACGCCTTAACTATAGTCAACAAACGTAGCACGAATACTAAGTACTCTACTTCCTAAAATGACGGAGGGTTACGGATGGTTTTTAAGAAAACCTTTAACGCTTTGAACTTGATATCATTGTAGAATCAAACGGTTTTCCAAAGGAGTGGCTTAAGCTCCGCAATTTTGAAATATAGCTTTTTCGTAAAAAGCCGAGTGGTTTTCAAATTCGATTCTACAACATCTTTTAGGTTTATTTTTCCCTACATTAATCATATTAATGTAGTCCCATCATTTAAGTCCTTAAGCCATCATAGAAAAGAAACGAAAATAGAACGTACACTTATGCCATTCGCATTCGCCACGGTGTCCCGTTATGCACCGTTAGGTTACTTAACTAACGGCATAGCAGGACGGGACTAGCGCGGATGTAAAACATAAGTAACGCTTATTATATATCATATATATAATAATACCATTCGTCTCATCACAGAATATCAACAGCAGAAGCACATATATGAAAATATATAATATACCAGGAATTCCGTATTTTGTATTTAGCCAACGATAGAAAATACGGGTTCCACGGTCATGATGAATAGCCAATCCCACACCCTAGACCCCTACGAGAGCGGCAAGCGACCCTACCAATTCTAGAGTTAGGAGACCCGGTCCCGACATCTCGAGATGGTCTCCCACTGGACTCTAGAACTCGGTCACTTGTGCTCCCCACCTTGGCTCTATCCTAATGCGGAAAAGTAAATAATATATATCAACGGTAACATCACCCTCAACCCGGATGTGCCCTAATAAAAGAATATTACATACAAATGAATTTTACATGAATGAAAAGAAAAACTCTCATCTCACATAAACCCCCGGCCATTCAATCACGACGATCCTATACATCATATCACAGCAACACATAACATCACATGTCATCAACATAAGCAAGTATGCATACCCTAATTGTCGTTGACATATAGTAATGAAACCGGCGATACACCACATACTACACTTGCGGTCGCAGAAATAAGTATCATACAAATCTAGGCGATGTTAAACCATTTGATCGATCGATCAATGACCCAAAAAATCCACAGAGAAGCTCAACACCTGAGCAGAATTAAAATTACCCAGAAGCATTCCACAGTACCTATGGACCAACCGTAGAAGGGCCGACCTGAGCCTCACAAATGTCGCCGCGGAACCACCGCCAAAAGCATGTTTCTGCCGCGGTTCCGCGGTCATTTAATCGAGTTAGGGTATCGTTCTTCTAGAGGGTCTATAGAATTACCTGCATTATTTTCTGAATATTTTTAATGTGAAAAATTCCAACATTTTGAAAAATTTCCAGAGAAGGTTTTTTTCCGGGTAATTGATGTCCGTTCGAAGTTTTTAACGTCGTTTAGGTTACCCTAAAGCTCTAGCTTGGCTTTGATACCACTGTTGGGTTTACATAGCACCTCACAAGGGGTTGTCTTGCATCAAACATGCTACAATTTAAATTTTAGGGTGCTAAGCAAACAAACCTAGGATCAAACTAGATGTTTAGGGTAACAAAAATAGTATCTCATACTATAACAAGAATTTAACACTAAGTGAAAGTAAATACAATCTTTGTAGACCTCCTTGCTAGACTCCTTGGTTCAACTCGGTGTTTGGACGGGTCCACTTGAGTCCTTCGTTGTCCACGATGATCCACCGCGGAGTACCTTGGCTCAAGCTCCTTACTTCACTAGAACAAGTAGAAGTGATACAAAACAACCTAAACTAATGGGCTAAACTAGTGTAGATTGATGATGTGAGTTTGAATCTCACTTAAAAATCTTTTCTTTTTATCTCCTTAACTCACTTTTATGAAGGTGGTAAGCTTTGGAGAAGGAAGAAGAAGGAGAAGGTTAAGCAAACTCAAGATAATTGTTATGCCAATAATAGAAAGAATAATGAATATATGAGAGAGTCTACTCACTCATAACCATGGTTGTAAAATATCTAGATATTTTGTTAATTGGTTAAGGAATAAGTGTAGAGATTAAATCATGGCTAAGTGTAGAGATTAAACCATGGTTTAAGTGTAGTAATCAAACCATGGTTCAAGTCAAAGTCAACAATGGAAGTGTGTAGAAACAAAGCAACCATGATATAATCCTAATTAATTCTTTAATCAATAATCAAAATAAATAAATATCTAAACCATGTGATTCTTGCATAGCCAACTCCAATGTATCATCACCATGATACATGTATGCATGCATGTGTGCATACACATCAACATATGTACATACATACATTCATGCATACAATAAATAAAGAAAAGGTTATAAGTGAAAAGACTAATGGTCATTAATATTAAATCAACAATTGATTTAATATACTGGTCATATCACATATGACCCGACCAAAAGAAAACGCCAGATTATAATGCGGTATCATATACACGCATTTAATAAGGCATGCGCGCATATCACCATATGCACCCCACATCGTTTCGCCTGAGCTAGGTAACCCCTTTCGCATTTAATAAGGCATGCGCGCATATCACCATATGCACCCCACATCGTTTCGCCTGAGCTAGGTAACCCCTTTGTGGGACTCTAAGACTCGTCAATACGCCGGCAGTAGGCGATGATCATATCAAACATCCACAAGTCACAAGCGGTCAGCTAAATGTAACGGCCACCCGGGTATTGAGCGAGCAGAAGAAAAACAAGCGAACCTGTCAAAACTCCTGTCGAGCCAACCGATAACACTTACCGTACAGTCCGGTCTCTTCGTCAGATATGCTGCATGTCGAGTTTAGGGATGGCATCGTCGACCCCAATAACTCAATAAGTTATGCCGATGTATGGCCTATAACAGTTCGAGAAACTACTGATAACACTTATCAGTAAATCTCATCAGTCCTGGCCAGAGATTTGCTGATATAGCCAATCGAGTATAGCGCAACATCAACCCCCAATACCGGGAGAGACGAAACCCCTCCTATCGCTCATTGCCTCCACATGTCTCGGGACTGTACCCAAAAGCCACCTGTTTGCATGACTCAGTTGAGCCGTGGTAGGGTGGAAATCAAAGCACAGTAGGAGAACACATGAGACTCTATGACGATCTCGGGTCTACAGACTAACCTGTACCAGTGTCACCTGAGAACCGCTATCCGACGATAGATATAATACCATATAGGAGTTCTTGGCGAGTCCGTCTAGTGTACCCGGTCTCCACTGAGCACCCGTATACAATCTCAGTGTCAAACACCAATGGATGTGGGATCATCAACCGCCCATCTCATGGGTCCAGTATTATATACGCTAGTCTACTCTGGAATATCGATACCCCGTCTCGATACACTAACGACTAGGGACATTTCAGGATATGCTTATAAACTATATATGTCCTACTAGTATGATCTGCATCGCAATCACAATAGTCATGCAAATATCCTGAGGGCTTTATCAACATGTACAAATGAAAAAGCATGATCAAGTGAACATGTCAGATAAAGAGTAACCAGATAGCATACTATCATGTTGAGCAAGAAAGTCCTCTGAATACACACACACGCACACACACACACACACATGTATAAATACATCCACTATCAAATAATGGCCTCTAGGACATACATATATCCAACACTCACCACAAACCACATCCACCGAGATGGACGGTTCTCCATCAAATTTTAACAACACCACTTTGCCACCACCCGCTGGTGCGCAGAATCTACCGCGTATATCTCTCCAAGAGAGATGCTACCCTATACGTGGCCCTTTTTCTACTTGTCTTTCCATTCCACCAGCCAATGGGGATAATTTCGAAATCAAACCACACCATATCAATATTTTGCCGAAATTTCACGGTCTTGAGTCTGAAGACGCATACGTTTTTATCACCAAATTTGAAAACGTATGTGCTCTGATAGGCACTTCACAACTTTCTGTGGATGCTATGCGTTTACGTTTTCTCCCGTTTACTTTATGCGATGTAGCCGAAAAGTGGCTTTATAACACACCCGCACATTCAATTTCCAATTGAGATGAATTCGTTATAGCATTCCTCAAGAAATTTTATCCTAATCATAAGACCGCCCGTGTTAGGAGTGAAATCAACCAATTTTCCCAGCTTCCCAATGAACCATTTTGGAAATGGTTTGAACGGTTCAAGGATCTGCTTGTCCAATGACCACATCATGGAATCCATAGATGGGATCTGTGCCGAATTATATATGAGGGCATCAATCCAATGATAAAACTGTTAGTTGTATGTATGCCCTAGAGGCCATTGTTGTACATATGATATATATTATATTGGATACTTGGACATATATAGTGAGGACTTTCTTGCTCGACATGATAGTATGCTATCTGGTTGCTCTTTATCTTAACATGTATACTTGTCTCTTGATACTGTCTTATGGTTACATGTTGGTAAAGCCCTTAGGATGAGTACTTGACTACCAGGATTATGATGCAGATCATACTAATGGGGCCATGGTAGTCCATAAGTTCATCCTTTAATGTTCCTAGTCGTGGGTGTATCGAGACGGGGCATCGATATACCAGAGTAGACTAGCGTATACGCTTCTCGACCCATTTGATGGGCGATGGATGATCCCATATCCATTGGTGTTTGACATCAGAGATGGTATACGGGTGCTCAGTGGAGACTGAGTATACTGGACGGACTCGCCGAGAACTCCTAGTTGGTATTATACCTATCGTCAGATAGCAGTTCTCTGGTGACACTGGTACATGTTAGTCTATAGACCCGAGATCGTGATAGTGTGTGATTCCCACTGTGCTTTGATTTCCATCTTACTACGTTCAAGAGGACGTGCAAAACGGTGGTTTTTCGGTACAGTCCCGAGTCACATGGAGGTAATGAGCGATAGGAGGGGTTTCGTCTTTCCCGGTATTGGGGGTTGATGTTGCGCTGTGCTCGATTGGCCATAACAGGGAAGTCCCTGGTCAGGGCTGTTTTAGAGAATTACTGTTAAGTGTTATCAGTGGTTTCTCGACCCGTTATGAGCCTCGTATCGGCATGACTTATCGGTTATTGAGGTATGACGTTTACCACCCCTAGACTGGATATGCAACATATCAGACGAGGAGACCGGACTGTATGGTAGTGTTACTGACAGGCTTTACAGGAGCTAGAGCGGGCTTGCTTGTTGATCTTCTGATCGCTCAATACCCGGGTAGCCGTTACGTCCAGCTAGTACCGCTGACGGCTTGTGGGTGCTTGATGTGATCATCACCTATTGCCGGCATATTGACGAGTCTTTAGAGTCCTACATAGAGGTTTTACTGGCTCAGGCAAAACGAAGTAGAAGCACATATGTGATATGTGCGAGACCGAGAATAATGCGAGTATGTGATACCGTATTCTATTCTCGCGATATTTGTATCGGACGGTTATATGTGATATAGCCGGGTTATCGAATCAAGCGTTGATTCGATAAGTTGGTACATTTAAGATTAGTCGGTTATATGTGATATAGCCGGATTATTAAATCAAGTGTTGATTTGATAATTTAGTGTATAATTGTATATTTGATATACTAGTTTATATTAACTAATATTAGCTCACTCAAGCATTTATTATTCTCACATGTGCACACTTAATATATATGTGATATATATTAATTGTGTTTTATTTTTGTATCATGGTTGTTGGTACACACTACATGGGTGTATGAGACTTACACCATACTAATTATAATGTTGGGTTTTAGTATTTAAAGTAATTCCAAATTAGTGGATTATTAGCCAAATGCATGAAGCTTGTAGAAGCTTGTGGATGCTTTGACTAAGTCCACCAGTTTTGTTTTACTTAAGATATTTATTAACCTAACCATTATAATTAAGCCATGGTTATGTCTCTACATGAGTTAGTATATGATACAAACTCACCCATGGTTATTTCTCTCACCTCATTAGTTCATTCTCTTCTCTTGAGCTCATCTTCTTCATTGAGCAAAACGTTTGCTAGGTTTTTCTAAAGAGAGAAAATATTATGAGAAAAATAAAACTAAAGTGAGCCCACTTCCTATTTCATTATCCTTTACTGGATTAGCAATTTAATATAGGTGTTATCTTCACTAATATCTCAATTAGTGATGTAGTAGCTTGAGTTAGTGTCTCCTCGACGTAGATCATTTTCGGCCTCGAAGATTTCAAGCAAGACCGTTCCTTTCACCTTAAGAAGCCATGCAAGAGTCTGAGAGTACCATGATCGCAGCAACGGGACCACTACAAGGAGCTGTTGAAGTGAAGGACCGGTCTACAAAGGTTGTATTCCGTTATCATTTAGTCATAAAGTAGTTTACTTTATAGTATCACTCCTAAAACTCTAGCTAGATCCTAGGTGAGGTTGTTTGGCACACTTGAAAATTTGAAATTAGCATGTTTGATACCTTGTGAAACCTTGTGGTTGTGCCAAGCAACCCTACAGTGGTATCAGAGCCTTACTAGAGTATTAAGAGTCGTCTAGGTGAAGTTAGAAGTTCGAACGAACTCCGAAAACGCGAAATCGCCCACTTTCTGGAAATTTTTCAAAATGTTGGAATTTTTCACATTAAAAATCCTCAGAAAATCGTGCAGGTAAAACTATGGACCCTCTCGAACAATGAAACCCTAACTCGAAAATATGACCGCGGAACCGCGGCCAAACCATGGGTTTGGCGACGGTTCCGTGGCGCCATGTGTGAGGCTTGGGTCGATACTTCTACTGTTGGTCCGTAGCTACTGGGGCATGCTTCTGGGTATTTTTGATATTGCTCAAGTGTTGAGTTCTCTGGGGAAATTTTAGGAATTCGTTGATTCGATCGAAAGGTTTAACATCGTTTAGCAATTTCATGACATATGATGTTATGTGTTGCTGTGATATGTTATATTGGATTGTCGCGTTTTGAATAGCCGGGGGTTTTATGTGAGATGAGAGTTTTTCATTTTCATTCATGTAAAATTCAATGTATGTAATATTCTTTTATTGGGGCACTTCCGGGTTGAGGATGATGTCACCATTGTTGTATATTATTTGCTTTTTGACATTAGGATAGACCGAAGGAGGGGAGCACAAGTAACCAGGTTCTAGAGTCCAGTGGGAGACCAACTCGAGAATTCGAGTCTGGGTCTCCTAACTCTAGAATTGGTAGGGTTGCTTGCCGCTCTCGTAGGGGTCTAGGGATGTGGGCTTGGCTATTCATCACGACCGTGGAATCCATGTTTTATGCAGGCTCAAAATAAAACACGGACCTCTTAGTATATCCAATATTTCATATGTTTCTTCTGCTGCTCTGTGATGTGATCATTGTGGATTCTGAGACGAATGGATACATATTATATATGAGATATATAGTAGACGTTGCTTATGTTTTACACCCGCGCTAGTCCCGTCCCGGTATGCTGTTAGTTAAGTAACCTAACAGTGCATAACGGGACACTGAGGCGAATGCGGATGGCATAAGCGTACGTTGTATTTTCGTTTCTTCTATGATGCTTAGGAAGCTTAAATGATGGGACTTCATTAATATGATTAATGAAAAGAAAGAAACCTAAAAGATATTGTGGAATCAAATTTTCAAAAAGGGTGGCTACAATATTTGCTTTGCATAGTGATATATGTGATATATCCCGCACCTTATTCGATAAGGAAAGAGCCGCGATCCCTTCACCGGTAGTGACCTCTTTAGCAATAACTGGCAGATGCTACAACACACGGTTTGTCTTTTGATTGCTTTTGGAGTTTTTTCTTTGTATAGTGATATATGTGATATATCCTGCACCTTATTCGATAAGGAAAGAGCCGAGATCCCTTCACCGGGAGTGACCTCTTTAGTGAAACTAGTAAAAGCCTAAAAAGCACTCCTTTTCAAAATCACTCGATTCTACAACGATATCAAGTTCATTACGCAAGAGGTTTTCTGAAAAACCTGTCGTAGCCCTCCGTCATTTTAGATATGCACTAGTTAGTATTCGTGCTATGTTTGTTGGTCTTCGTCAAGGCGTAGTGTGCGGTATCTGATTAGTACTTATCTGCTTATAACATATGATGCTGATTGGATTAGGGTAGTCGTGCGACTTTGTTGGCCTTCGTCAAGGGTCGTGCAGGTGGGTTTAATTCAATTAAGAAATGTACGGGTTGAACTTGACTAGCGGTCTATGGTTTATTGGCCTTCGTCAAGGTCATAGGTTGCTAGGGGCAAAATATTATCGGGAATTTCAAGTGTTGAAATTCCCGATGAGATTTCATACCTTCTATGAGATAGTTGGATCCCGATATCCACTACGAGTAAGAGTTACTTCTGGGAGAGTTTTACACAAGACAATTAGCTGATCAAGTAGGTGTCTAGAAAGGTGTCAACGGGGTTATGTGTTCAGTTGATAAAACTGCACATTTGTTATTACATTTTTCCTACCATTTCCATATTTAAAAAGGTCTTTATTATAATATATCATACATATGAGGGTTTATTTGTAAAAATACTATTTTCCATGTGTTGATATATTATAATTAACATTTGGTAGGAAAATGTATGCAAATAATATCATTGGCAAATCCTAGTAGAACCAAGTCTACTAAATATTATTTAAGTTGTTGTGCAGGATTTTTCAAGACTAAAATCAAGGAAATCAAGTTGTTAAAGAAAACTTGCCTAATTAAGGAATCAAAACTTGGAGATCAAGTCTGGCAGCAACTACGAGAAGATTTCAAAGATCCAAAGATTCCAGAGAACACCACACGTCACACAGATGAAGACCTAAAATTTGATCAAGAGATCTTGACCATTGGCCGCGGATCCGCGGCCATACCCCCCTTCTGGCCGCGGATCCGCCGCATGTTAGATGAGTTAGGGTCTGCAATTTTTGTGGGAAAATCTTTACAGTTAGTTTCCATACTTGGAAGCTAAATTTCTGGTTTTGGGACTATAAATAAAGACCGAGAGCCTCTTGGAAAAATCATCAAGCCGACGAGATCACGAAGTCCCAGACGGCTCACGCATCCAGGCTGATCATCAACTGTTCGTCTACCTCCTTGGAAGAGATCGAGAAGCAAACTAGTCTTTGTAATCATTTTCTAAGGAATCAAAGTGTAATGAATATTGTTGATTAATAAAGATAGCTTTCTTTTTCTTATTCTATTTCTTAGTAGTTTAATTATTCATTTTCTCTCCATCTCTTTTTCTCCCAACATGCGCGAGTAATTCTCCGCTTGTTAGGGTTCGTAGGATTAGGGCAGGCTAATGGATGATGAACATCTCTAAACCCTTTTTAAGTCCTATAAAGTTTATGAACTTTATCAAAAGAATCATTAACATCCTAATCGGGCGCGCTAACAATTCTTTATTAGTTCCGACCGTGATTAGAGATTAGATTAATGATTGTTTTGGTAAAGGCTAGATATGAACGGAGTTCCGTGTCGAGATAAGGGTTAAGAGTGGGATTCCTTTTCCCTCTAGAAACCCTAATCTACACGCATCACTGTCGTTCTAGTTTTAAATCTATTAAAGGATAAAAATGGTAACTTTTAATTAATCGTCCATAACTACTAAATCCTAACGAACCATACAAGCCCTCTTATTATATTAACCACATCTCTAAAATAATCTAGATCTATATATTTTGCATTCTTGCTTAACGTAGATCTAGAAACCTTTCCACAAAATTCTTTATCTCTCCTCTCTTTTTCAACACATCTAAAGTAAGAGTAAAAGATTCAACGTTTCCATGAGGACGACCCGTACTCATCTCGGTCTAGTTACGCGCTACACCGTTCTGATTGCGTTTAATTATTCTACACACACTCTTAGCGGTTAACAACACTTAAAAACACTCTTTCGAACCAATCAATCAAATGGCGCCGTTGCCGGGGAAACGTGCGTAATTTTTCTATTCTTACTATTTGTGTTGAATTCTTAGACGATTCATATCATTATTAAAACAAAACTGCAAATTGCATACTTAACGATTTGTGTGTGAATTTTGCGAGGGAATCTGGAGTCACAGACTTGAGGAAACAGGAGATCTAGGGTTTCACACTTCTCTGGTATCTTTCTTAACTCCTTCTCTCTCCTCTCAAATCCAATAAAATCTATTTTCTGCAGGATTCTTTGCAAAATATCGCCGCTCAAAAATCTTTTTGCAAAGTTTTGTTTTGCGGTTTGTTTTTGCATATTTTAATACGAGTTTTTAAGGGGCAAGACCAAATCCAGATTAGGTGGGGATTTCATCACCCTTCCTAAGCCCCACAAATCACAAACCGAGCATCTGCATTAACCCTACATTAATTTAGAAAATATCTAGACCAGACTCTAAGGACTGTCACGCTCAATAAGGACAGAGGAAGGTCGTGGGTAATCTATCGCTTATCCGCATTACTTTTGTGGTGACTAGGAAAGTGTGTCCAAGGCGAGTGATTATTTAATTAGGACCACTACTTTTTTAGTGGGGAGCCTCGCACTCACCTGGCACTTACCTGGCCACAAGAGTAGTAAAGAGGTGGTAGAGGATTTATCCTGCGGTTTGTCCTTTGGTAGTCTAGGAGTGGTCTAGAGACTGGACCTAGGTAACCATAGTTCTAGGGTTATTTGTGCATTTTTGTATGATTTGTCTAAATCCGTCATTTTTCAAAACAAACCAATTATTTCCTCCCCTTTTTACCCCTTCCCCCTTCTTGTCTTCTTATAATGGGTGACCTAAACAGAAGAACACTTGCCGAGCTTTGCTGTCCACAACCAGATATCTCTTATTTTCGTAATCCCTTCGGTATACCGTCCGGCTCTTCCATGTCCTTAAGAGATCATATAGAACAAGCAGGAAGAAACAGTTGGCCACCTCAGTCTAGGTCTTATCAACCGTATCCTAATCCTACACCTGTTTCAGTTAATACCCAGAATGAGGAAGCCCCTAGACGAATGTCCATTGCTGAGCACATAGCTAGGGCTAGAGGCCAAAGTTTCAACCCGGACTAATATCAACCATCACCACCACTGTCCAGAGAAGAGTTTGATATGCGGTTTGTGGCATATAAGATGTCTATTGAAAATAGCCAACCAACCAACCCATATCAATATTCTTCTTATCATAATATTGATCCTACTCCTACCCAAGTTTCGCAACCATTTTATTCCTATCAATCCAATCCGACTTTTCCACCTACTCTAGACAGTTCTTCTAATCAGTCATTTAGGAATTTTAATTATCCACAGGAATTTCAATCTTATACTGAAACCCCTTATCAACCCAAGACTAGTCTGGAGCAGACATTAGAAAAATTTCTGGAACTGTCGAACCAAATTAGGAAGGATTTGGGTAGTGAGACAGAACTGTACACCCTTCCTAATCAAACCTCCCCATTCCAAACTGAAATCCATAACTCCAGTTTCATAGATTCATCAAGTACACCAAATAGAATGACTGATAAGTTGTGTGACTTTGTAGTGTTTGATTTACCCCATTGTGAAGGGTCCAATTCAAGTGAAACCATACCCAACCCTTGTGATCTCTACACCTCCACTCTTGAACCAAAACTGATTGAAAACCATACTTTTGATGAGGTGTTTGAGAATTTTAACCTTCACTTGAATGAGGTGATTGACATTGGGGATATATTGATTGATGAACCTGAAATTTTGGATGATTTTGTCCCTCCAATTCATCAAATCCTTTCACTTCCTTGTGGTCATCATCTTGAGCCTTTAATTCTTCCCGAACCCCAAATATGTCTTGAAGTTGATGATAATGGTATACCCGAAGATCAGACCGAAATACAGCCTCCATCTTCCACATCTGGTACAGCAACACTCGACACACCAATTTGTTTACCCATTTCACCTTCCATTTTCTCTGGTTCTTCTTCTGTTCCTATAGTTTCAGTGAGTTTTGATGAATCACAATCCATTAATTCAAGTTCAATAATACCAGAAATTCAACTTGATTTGGATATTTTTGAAAATGAGGTAGATGAGTTTTTCGAGTCCTCTACCTCAATGATTTTTGATGAATCAAGTAGAATAAATTCTGGCACAAAACTCTTTGACAGCAAAATGTTCAATCACACCATTGATAAAAGTTTTGAAGAACTTTTTGCCGACGAACTTGAATTTTTAAACAATACGGATTTTGTGATTGATCAATCTCCACCTATAGAGGTTGAACCGTCACCATTCCTTCTTCCTAATCATTCACATTCATCCTCATTCTTTCTTTTCTCTAATTTCAAACCCTTTCCAGACCATCTCTTATACCTTCATCATTTTTTCTTGACTCGATACAACACATTCTTCCACCAACCTATACGCTATACTGATAAAATCTTTGAATGGTTGGTGTTAACTTTTGGTCTTTGTAAAGTCTTACTTTGACCAAATGACTCACCCCCTCTTAAAATGCTTCATATTGTCTAACCCATGTTTGAGGGGGGGGTTATATTTTTGGCTCTTGAACATAACTTTTGTCCTCAAATTTGTGAGCCAAAAATAAGTTTGGGGGAGGATTTTCACTTTTATATATTCTTGGCCCCATTAATAATGTCCCCCCAAGCTTACAGGTTTTTGTGATCCAGCAGATAGCAACAGTGAGGACACTGTTGAAAACAAGTTTGGGGGAGGTTTGTGTTTATTTACGCGATACTTTGCATTATACTATATATAAGCACAAAATTTTTTTTTGATAACAAAAGAGTAAGTGAAAAATTATATATGAAAGATAGGAATAGTTTAAGAAAACCACGAAAATTAGAAGTTTTCTTAAACGAACCAGTAATAAGTAGTTATGAGCTGTTGTCCCAAGGGTTAGTAAGATGAAGGAAGTCACTAATCTGAGGATAAAAATAAGTCTGAAAAATAGTTTCTATTCTGGAAGCCAAACATTTGAATGTTGATACCCTACTATTTGCACTTACACACGTCTTGAAACTCGGGATAGTAGAGGATACCTTGAAATGCTCTTGTCTAAAAGCCAAAGTATGAAGGAAATAATAAATGAAGAAAAATATAAAAATGGTGAAAAGAAAAATGAAAACTGGTTTTGTTATCGCCAAGGTAGCAATAAAAAAATATAGCGAGAGTGCTTCATCACCTAGTGCCCTAAGGCCAACTGGTCTGGGAGTCACTGCTAAGCCTTAGGTGGTGCAAGACGAGGAAAGTATTATCACCTAATCAACAAGCACATGAGTAATCGGTCTGTTAGTACCTCAAGAAGTATTAACGGTCGCATGAAAATGTGTGAGCAAATCTAAATATTCATCAAGTTAAAAAGTACTGAGGTAGATGGACAAGAGTATGATAGCTTGAATTGAATTCTCCGAGTGTAGGGATGTCCATTACACACACGTAGGGTTATATGATCAATGTTTGGACGAAAGGTAGGAATGAAGAATAAAGACGATGTTTTATTGAGGGATAATATGATTTCCAACATCTTTTCATGACTATTAAGATAGGGCTTTTGACAACTGAAAAGCTAGTGTAGTTGGAAACTCTTATTTTCAAAGTCTTTCTTTTATGGTTCTTATCTTTATATATAAATTTCACCATCTCTCTTTTATTATAGGATTTTGTGGGTGTAATCCGCTGAAAGCCCTTAGGAGACAACACTCCTCCTACTAGGGACACCTAGAGGTTTAACGGCTTGTTGCACGTGCTCAGTGTAATCATGTTTGCCTACGAAAGTGTGCTTAGTTTTCTCCTTCTCCTTCTCTTGAATAAACTAGTTTGCTCGGGACGATCAAAGATAAGTTTGGGGGTATTTGTTCAGTTGATAAAACTGCACATTTGTTATTACATTTTTCCTACCATTTCCATATTTAAAAATGTCTTTATTATAATATATCATACATATGAGGGTTATTTGTAACAATACTATTTTCCATGTGTTGATATATTATAATTAACATTTGGTAGGAAAATGTATGCAAATAATATCATTGACCAAATCCTAGTAGAACCAAGTCTACTAAATATTATTTAAGTTGTTGTGCAGGATTTTTCAAGAATAAAATCAAGGAAATTAAGTTGTTAAAGAAAACTTGCCTAATTAAGGAATCAAAACTTGGAGATCAAGTCTGGCAGCAACTACGAGAAGATTTCAAAGATCCAAAGATTCCAGAGAACACCACATGTCACACAGATGAAGACCTAAAATTTTGATCAAGAGATCTTGACCATTGGCCGCGGATCCGCGGCCATACCCCCCTTCTGGCCGCGGATCCGCCGCATGTTAGATGAGTTAGGGTCTGCAATTTTTGTGGGAAAATCTTTACAGTTAGTTTCCATACTTGGAAGCTAAATTTCTGGCTTTAGGACTATAAATAAAGACCGAGAGCCTCTTGGAAAAATCATCAAGCCGACGAGATCACGAAGTCCCAGAAGGCTCACGCATCCAGGCTGATCATCAACTGTTCGTCTACCTCCTTGAAAGAGATCGAGAAGCAAACTAGTCTTTGTAATCATTTTCTAAGGAATCAAAGTGTAATGAATATTGTTGATTAATAAAGGTAGTTTTCTTTTTCTTATTCTATTTCTTAGTAGTTTAATTATTCATTTTCTCTCCATCTCTTTTTCTCCCAACATGCGC
This sequence comes from Agapanthus africanus, assembly GCA_030015575.1. Lineage (NCBI taxonomy): Eukaryota > Viridiplantae > Streptophyta > Magnoliopsida > Asparagales > Amaryllidaceae > Agapanthus > Agapanthus africanus. The sequence goes on from CM057350.1 coordinate 522,810,530, forward strand.
GAGTAATTCTCCGCTTGTTAGGGTTCGTAGGATTATGGTAGGTTAATGGATGATGAACATCTCTAAACCCTTTTTAAGTCCTATAAAGTTTATGAACTTTATCAAAAGAATCATTAACATCCTAATCGGGCGCGCTAACAATTCTTTGTAAGTTCCGACCGCGATTAGAGATTAGATTGATGATTGTTTTGGTAAAGACTAGATATGAACGGAGTTCCGTGTCGAGATAAGGGTTAAGAGTGGGATTCCTTTTCCCTCTAGAAACCCTAATCTACACGCATCACCGTCGTTCTAGTTTTAAATCTATTAAAGGATAAAAATGGTAACTTTTAATTAATTGTCCATAACTACTAAATCCTAACGAACCCTACAAGCCCTCTTATTATATTAACTACATCCCTAAAATAATCTAGATCTATATATTTTGCATTCTTGCTTAACGTAGATCTAGAAACCTTTCCACAAAATTCTTTATCCCTCCTCTCTTTTTCAACACATCTAAAGTAAGAGTAAAAGATTCAACGTTTCCCTGAGGACGACCCGTACTCACCTCGGTCTAGCTACGCGCTACACCGTTCTGATTGCGGTTAATTATTCTACACACACTCGTAGCGGTTAACAACACTTAAAAACACTCTTTCGAACCAATCAATCATTATGCCTCTGGGAAAACGAGGTTTATTTTAATTAGGTCCATGCGAAAGCACGGGGAACCTCCCTCAAAATACTAGCACTGGCCTGGCTGAAAGATTGGCGAAATTGTAGGGTATAATTAATCCCGGCTAGTCTTTCTTTTTAGGGTTTGAAAGAAGATTTGATAAAAACAGCGGGAGCCATCCTAATTAGATAAAATAATAACCAATCTGATCTTGCAAGAGCATACGCTAAAATGTTTTCTTCTCTCTCTCTCCAGGTAGCGATCATGTCACGTCTTAATCAAGATAATAATATGGATGTATTGACCGAACCCGCATGTTATACTATGCTGGGTAACGTTGGTTCCGTTCTTTCTTATATGAGTTATAAGACTGAACAGGATATAGGGGAATGCCAGGATTCCTATGCTACCCAATTGAAGAAAGTACATGATGATGCATTGTCTTCAGGTGTGTTCGTCACAGAGAACTGTTTCTCCCTTTGCTCTACGCCCTGGGTATTGGATACCGGGTCAAGATCCCATATATATAATCTGCTATATGGGCTAAGGAAAGGTAGAGAACTGGGAGAAGGTGATAAAGACATAAGGGTTGGAAATGGTGCAATTGTTGCAGCTAAATCCGTCGGGGAATATCACCTTGTATTACCAAGTGGAAATACATTGATTCTAAATGAATGCTATTACATGCCGAACCTGATATGCAACATTATATCAGTTTCTTTATTAAGTAAAGAGGGATATAATTTTGTATTACAGGATAATGTTATGAACATTTTCCTGAACCAAAAGTTGGTTGGATCAGGCACGTTGTGCAATGGCATTTATGTTCTAAATCAATCAACAGTTCTGAGCATAACAAACACACATAAAAGGAAGAGTTCAGAAATGAACGAATCCTTCTTGTGGCATTATAGACTGGCTCATATCAATGCGACACATCTAGCTAAGTTGCATAAGGATGGATATTTGAATCCGTTCGAATTTTCATCTTATGACACTTGCCAGTCATGTCTCAAAGGCAAGATGATCAAAACTCCGTTTACAGGAAACGGAGAAAGAGTTACGGAACTCTTGGGACTGATACATAGTGATGTATGTGGTCCCATGTCTACACATGCTAAGAATGGTTCTTCATACTTCATTACATTCACTGACGATTTCTCAAGATACGGACATGTGTTCCTGATGAAACACAAGTCTGAAGCTTTTAAGAAATTCAAGGAATATAAATCCGAAGTTGAAAATCAAAAGGGTAAAAGTATTAAAATCCTTCGATCTGATCGAGGAGGTGAATACTTGAGCACGGAGTTCTAGGACTTTCTAAAAGAGAATGGGATTCTCTCTCAGCTTATTCCTCCGTATACACCACAGCACAACGGTGTATCGGAATGAAGGAATCTCACCCTATTGGATATGGTGCGCTCTATGATGAGCACTGCTGAGTTACCTATTTCCTTTTGGGGGTATGCGCTTGAAACAGCCATACACCTATTGAATATGGTCCCTACCAAATCTGTGCCTACTACTCCATATGAGATATGGAAAGGGAAGAGACCGTGTCTTAATTATATTAAGATATGGGGTTGCCCAGCTTATGTTAAAACACAAAATCTGGACAAGCTCGAGGCAATGTCAGTTCTGTGTAAGTTTGTTGGATATCCCAAAAATTCACGTGAGTATATCTTCTAGCGTTCCGAGGAACAAAAAGTGTTTATTTCTCGCAATGCCACCTTTTTAGAAAAGGAATTTCTTGCAAAGGAAATTAGTGGTAAGGAGGTAGAACTGGAAGAGGTTCCAGCAGCACAAACTACAACAGATGATTTGGTAGAACCAGAGGATTCAATAGCTCCCAACGAACCTCAGCCTCTCTGCCGATCTAGTAGGGTTCCTCGTCTACCTGAGAGATACTATGGTTTTCTCATTGATGGTGGGAGCGAGGATAGCATAATGGAGGATGATGACCCGATTAGCTTCGAGCAGGCCATCACGAGTGGAGACTCTGTGAAATGGCTGGATGCAATGCGATCTGAGATGGAATCCATGTACACCAACAAAGTATGGACTTTGGAAGTTTCTCCTGAAGGGGTAAAACCTATTGGGAGCAAATGGATCTTCAAGAAGAAATTTGGTGTAGATGGGAAAGTGGAGACTTTCAAAGCTAGACTTATTGCAAAGGGTTTTTGTCAACGACCAGGTGTGGATTATGATGAAGCCTTTTCTCCAGCGGCTATGCTTAAATCCATCCGGATCATGCTTGCCATCGCTGCATACCATGACTACGAAATCTGGCAAATGGATGTTAAGATCGCATTTCTGAATGGTGATTTGGAAGAGTGCGTGTACATGACTCAACCAGAGGGCTTCGTAGACAGTGGGAGCAGCTGAAAGGTGTACAAGCTACTTAAATCCATCTATGGGTTAAAACAAGCATCGCGGAGTTGGAACATCTGTTTTGATGTCGTTATCAAAGAGTTTGATTTCGTCAAAAATGTAGACGAACATTGTATATACAAGAAGGTGGCAGAAAGTAAAGTTGTCTTCCTCGTATTGTACGTGGATGACATACTCTTGATAGGAAATGACATTCCTATGCTGTAATAGGTCAAGCTCTTCTTATCACAAAGATTCTCAATGAAAGATCTAGGGGATGCCTCCTACATCTTGGGGATTAAGATCTATAGAGATAGATCTAAACGGATATTGGGATTGTCCCAATCCAGGTACATTGACACCATACTAAAGAGGTTTAGTATGGAAGAATCCAAGCGTGGGTTTTGTAAGTCCACGTTGCCCACCCCGGTGCTTGCGGGGAGGCGGAAACGGTATAAAAAATGGATTTTTAGCACTCAAGGCAACATGGACTAACTAAAGGAAGATCTTTGCTAAACATGAACTAACTACAAAGCTAAAAGGAGTTTAGCTACTTTGAAAAGAGGTTATACCTAGGGCTTTAAGTCCTTCTCTCCTTGCTCCTTGGAGTGAAAGAAGATGATCTCCTCGTCGCTTTCTCTTGTCGAAGAAGGATCCACCCGAGAGCCTCAACCTTTGGCTTCAACTTCAAATTAGAAGTAACTAAGATGCTTGGAGTGCTAATCCTAGAACCTTAGAAGAGAGTAGAGAGTATCTTAGAAGGGTTTATCTTAAGCTCAAGGGATTCTCAACTCATGAGAGGGGAGAGCTAGAGAGAGAGGAAGAGGAGGAGAGAGAATCTAAATGATAGAATGAGAAGAAAATAACCATCCTTCTCACATATATGTGAATTATGGAAATTAGATAATTAGCTAAGATAATTGTCATGGTTAATCAAGACTTGACCATTATCATTTCACATTAAATGCCATTTGCAAGGATCAAAGAGCATCTTTCATATGGAATGATGATGGTCAACATGTCAACCTAGGTCAACAAGTCAAGTGTAGTCAAATGGTCAACAACCCTAACCATGCACAATTATAATTAACTAATATCAATTAATCATAATTCACACATAAGCATTAGGGTTAAGAAAATGACAATTGTCATCAACCCTAATCAAAGTCCTCTGCCTCTGTCTCAGTCAACTGTGCATACGAACCCGTATCCGTGATCCGAAGAACACGAATACAATGAGATAAAACCAATCCCAAATCATATACTAGGATCCGGCTTAAACCAAAGCCCGCTAGTATAAGCTGTCCAGACAGCAAACGTGCACAAGTGCGCGGATGTGAACAAACCCTGTCGCAAAACCATGCGGCCTTTACTCATTTTGCCTAAAGGCGAATAACCCTCTGTGTGGGACTCTAAAGACTCGACACTACGCAGGCAGTGAGTTTAACCACAGACCGCAAGCGGCACTAGCTGTACGTAACGGTCCCCAGGTAGATGCCGATAAGAAGACTGACGAGGTGAACCCATCTGCACTCCTACTGAGCCTGAATGTGACAGTCCCCGTATAGTTCGGTCTGTTCGTCTGATACATCTCATGGCGGGCCTAAAGGGGCGGTAAACGTCAGTCCCCTAATAGCGGTACAAGTCGTGTCGGAGTGTAGCCCAGAACACCCTGAGATAACACTGGAAACCTACCAGTATATCTCGCTTGCTCTGGCCAGGGACTACTTGTGTAATGGCTCTCCTGGACATAGCGCGATGTCAACCCCCAATACCGGGAGAGACGAATCCTGTCTAACCGTCACTGCCTCCAAGTGCTTCGGGAATGCACCTAAAAACTACCTGTTTGCACGACTCCTTTGAGCCGTGGTAGGGTAGTAATCAAAGTGCAGTGGGAACACACTCGAGGCGAAGTGACAGTGTCAAGTCAGCGGACTAAGCTGTACTCATGTCACTTGGGAACTGATAACTGACGATAGGTATAATACCAACCAACAGTTCCCGACGAGTCCTGTCCAGTGTACTCGTAACCTAACGAGCACCCGCATACTATCTCAAGTACGACGTACTGACGGCTGTGGGACAGGCCATCTCACGCTCTGGGATGAGAAGCGCATAAGCTAGTCTACTCCGGAGTATCGATGCCCTGTCTCGATAATCGCACGACCAGGGACGTGTATATATAAGGATGTGCTTATAGATTACCCAGCCCCCACGAGTGTGACTGCCATCACAACGCTGGTAATCAAGAAAAGATCCTAAGGGCTTCACTAATGCGTATAGGTGATACAATAAAGAAACACATGTACACATTAAAGCAGAGACAAACCAAGTAGCATACTACCATTTCGAGCAGGATTGTCTATACAACTGTGAATATCCCAAGCTTCCATCAAGTAATATACATACTAGTATGATACAGTAATGGCCTCTATGGCATATACACTAACAATCTCCCACTTGCACTAAGGCCATGTATTGGCGTATCGAAGACCTATCATCTCGCTTAGCCACTCGAACAGAGTCTGGGGTAAGGCCTTCGTGAATGGATCTGCAGTGTTATCTTCTGAAACAACCCTCCGAACCTCGATCTCCTGGCGATCCACGATCTCCCTGATCAGGTGATACCGCCTCAAGATGTGTCTGGATTTCTGACGGGACCTGGGTTCCTTCGCTAAAGCTATAGCCCCGTTGTTGTCGCAAAACAGAGGTATTGGATCAACAATGGATGGAACCACCTGATGTTCTTTCAAGAACTTCCTCATCCAGACGGCTTCTTTTGTGGCATCAGATGCAGCGATGTATTCCGCTTCCATAGTCAAGCCAGCAACGGCTTCCTGTTTGGAACTCTTCCAACACACCGCCCCTCCATTGAGGGTAAAGACAAAACCCGACATGGACTTGGAATCATCCTTGTCACTCTGGAAGATGGAGTCAGCAAAGGCCTCAATCTGGAGGTCTTTTCCGCCATACACCAAGAATATCTCCTTAGTCCTTCTCAGGTACTTGAGAATGTTCTTTACCGCTATCCAATGTTTCTCCCCAGGGTTTGACTGATACCTGCTTACCACACTCAGTGCATAAGCCACATCTGGTCTGGTACACAACATCGCATACATTAGAGAGCCAACCGCAGAAGCATAGGGTATAATAGACATGCGATCCCTCTCCAAATCAGTCTTGGGAGACATCTCTTTGGAGAGGGTGATCCCGTGACAAGCCGGTAGATTACCGCGCTTGGAATCTTCCATACTGAATCTTTTCAGTATGGTGTCGATGTACCTGGACTGTGAGAGTCCTAATATCCTCTTGGATCTGTCACGGTAGATCCGGATCCCCAAAATGTATGAGGCATCACCCAGGTCTTTCATGGAGAACCTGTGTGACAAGAACCCATTGACAGATTGTAGCATAGGAATGTCATTTCCTATTAAGAGAATGTCATCCACATATAAAACGAGGAATACTACAGTTTTCGCTACAAATCTACTATAGATGCATGGTTCATCTGGATTTTTGATAAAGCCAAATTCCTTGACCGTCTCATCAAAACAGATGTTCCAACTCCGCGATACCTGCTTTAGTCCATAAATAGACTTAAGCAACTTGCACACCTTTCCGCTGCTCCCATTCTGAATGAAACCCTCTGGCTGGTCCATATAGACACACTCTTCTAAATTTCCATTTAGAAAAGCGGTTTTTACGTCTATCTGCCAAATCTCATAATCGTGGAAGGCAGCAATAGCAAGAAGGATCCGAATGGATTTCAGCATAGCCACTGGAGAAAAGGTTTCGTCATAGTCCAAACCGGGTCTTTGACGAAAACCCTTTGCAACAAGTCTAGCTTTATAGGTCTCGACCTGTCCATCTACACCAATCTTCCTTTTGAAGATCCACTTGCATCCTACGGGTTTTACCCCATCTGGAGCAATGTCCAACATTCATACTTTGTTGGTGTACATGGACTCCATTTCGGTCCGCATTGCATCCAGCCATTTTACCGAGTCAACGCTCTGAATGGCTTGCTGGAAGCTAGTCGGCTCATCACTATCAATGATGCAATCTTCTCTATTCCCGTCTATGAGAAAACCGTAGTATCTCTCGGGTGGATGAGACTGCCTACTACTCCTGCGGAGCGGCGTAGGAATGTCCTGATCTTTCGAACCCTCTGGTTCTACTAAGCTTTCAGTAATAGCTCGTGGTTCTGGAATTTCTTTCAGTTCTATTGCGCTCCCAATAATTTCCTTTTCCAAGAACTGGTGTTCTAAAAAGTGGGCATGGTGAGAAAAAAAAACCTTTTGTTCCTCTTCGCAATAGAAGAAATATCCCTTGGAGTTCTTTGGATATCCCACAAACTTGCACTGTACTGAGCGTGCCTCGAGTTTGTCCGCATGCTGCTTTTTGACAAAAGCTGGACATCCCCATGTCTTAATGTGATTAAGATATGGTCTCTTCCCACACCACATCTGATATGGTGTAGTAGGCACAGTCTTAGTTGGAACTCGGTTCAAAAGGTATGCAGCTGATTCTAGCGCATATCCCCAGAATGATCGCGGTAACTCAGCGTTACTCATCATGGACCGTACCATATCCAATAATGTTCGGTTCCGTCTCTCCGATACACCGTTATGTTGCGGAGTGTATGGAGGAGTAAGCTGAGAGAGAATTCCATCCTCTTTTAAGTAATCCAGGAACTCGGCACTCAAGTATTCACTACCTCGATCAGATCTCAGTGCCTTGATACTTTTGCCTGTTTGTTTTTCTACTTCATTCTTATATTCCTGGAATTTTTCAAAGGCCTCGGATTTATGTTTCATTAAGAAGACATATCCGTACCTTGAAAAGTCATTCGTAAAAGTAATGAAGTAAGAATAACCGCTTCGTGCATGCGTAGACATTGGACCGCACACGTCGCTGTGTACGAGTCCTAAGAGCTCGCTCGCTCTTACTCCGTGTCCAGTGAACGGAGTCTTTGTCATCTTTCCTTTGAGACAGGATTGACAAGTTGCATATGATTGATATTCGAACGGATCCAAATATCCTTCTGTATGTAACTTAGTCAACCTTCTCTCATTGATGTGACCCAGTCTACAATGCCATAAGAAAGTCTGATTAATTTCTGGAGACTTTCTTTTGTGTGTATTCTGGACATTGAAAATCTGTGGTTGGTTTAATACGTATATACCATTGTTTAATGTACCTGACCCAATCAAAACTTGATTAAGGTGAATGTTCACAACATTACTTACAAATGCAAATTTATAACCTTCTTTAGACAATAAAGATACAGAAATGATATTACAAGTTGCATTTGGTACAAAATAACAACTACGCAAAACCAAAAAGTGTCCATCTGACAATCCCAGGTGATAGTCCCCCACGGCCTCAGCATCTATGCTAGCTCCGTTTGCAACTCTGAGGGTCATATCACCTGCCTTCAAAACACTACGCTTTCTCAACGCCTGCAAAGAATTACAGATATGAGATCCTGATCCGGTATCCAATACCCAGGAAGTAGAGTTTATTGATAGACAGTTTTCAATAACATACACACCTGAAGCTGAAGCCGCAACTCGCTTCAGATCCTGGGTTCTGGCCTTCCAAGCCTTGCAATCCTGTTTCCAGTGTCCACTCTTGTGACAGTAAAAGCATTCTTCCTTTCCCACAAGCTTTCCCGCTACCTTTGTTGCCTTTCCCTTTCCCTTCGTATCCACTTTACTAACACCGCCCCTTGGTTTGGCGGGGGCTTTCTTCTTTTTTCCTTTGGCTTTCGCCTTGGACCTAGAAGAGGAAGATCCTCTTACAAACAAAGTGGATGTTTCCCTACCTTTCTGTAGGGTGCCCTCAGCACTCCTCAACATGTTCAGAAGTTCGGAAAGTTCAACCTCCTTTCCTTGCATGTTGAAGTTTAGGACAAACTGGGCGTAAGTGGAAGGAAGGGACTGGAGAATCAAGTCAGTGTAGAGTTCATTCTCCAACGTGGTCCCAAGGTCCGTGAGCTCCTCTATGTAGCCAATCATCTTAAGCACGTGTTCCGCTACGGATGATCCGACGGCTAATCTTGCCGAAAACAACTTCTTAGACACTTCGTATCTGGCGATATGAGATTGCTCTCCATACAGATCTTTTGTATGGAGAAATATGGATTCTAGGTCCATATTCTCGTGCCTCCTCTGATGTTCGTTGTCCATAGAGGTAAGCACGAGGCATTTGGCCTTCGCGCAATCGATCTCCCATGTCTTACGGATTTCTATATCCGTGACGCTGGAGGTGGGACCTGGGACAGGGGGAGCTTTGGTGGTAAGAAGATACCCCAACTTGTCATAAGTGATTGCCATCTTGACATTCCTGAGCCAATCTTTGTAGTTTGGCCCTGTCAGTATGTTTTTATCTAGTAATAACTTAAGTCCGGTCATCTTGATTGGTCGCTGCAATTAGGAGAGAGAAAAGAAACACTTTAGCATGATGCTCTTGCAAGTTTAGAGTGGTTTTTAGTTTGTCTAAACAGGATGGCTCCCACTGTCTCTCGAATCCCTCCTCAAACCATAAAGGAAGAATTAGTCGGATCAATCTCACCGTACAATACTTGCTTAACCGTTCAGCCATGCCAGTGTCGGTACTTCGAGGGAGGTTTTCCAACGCTTTCGCGAAGTTCCTTAATTAAGTAACCTCTTTTCCCTGTGGGCGTAGCCCCGCTAACACCTTTCTAGACACCTACTAGGTTTATAGCATTGATCGTTAAGTGAGAAATTTCCCGAGGAGTAGCATATACTCACAGTAGGATCGGGATCCAAATATCATCGCGTGATAAAACTGAAGGAATCCTACCAGAATCATCACACTCCAAATGGTATGCAGCGCTAGCAAGTTTCAATACTTATGAAACTCCCGATGTGGATTTTTGCCCCATGCTCTTATGACCTTGACTTTGGCCAAAATATCATAAGTCACATGTCAAGTTCTACCCGTCATTCTCCTGGTTAATTTGGACCCACCTGTACCTACCCTTGACTTTGGCCAAAATGGTAGTACGACTGTTCCAAACCAAAGCATCTATCTATGCTGCACATGAATACCCAGTAGCTACCAATCACTATGCCTTGACTTTGGCCAACATACATAGCTTGAATACATATTGACCATTCATGTGGAATGACGGAGGGCTACGAATGGTTTTGGCGAAACCGTGAACGTAGTGAACTTGATATAATCGATGGAACGAAATAGCTTTTAAAAGGAGTGGTTCAAGCTCCGCATTTAAAAGTTTAGTTTTGAAAAGAACCGAGTGGTTTTCAAAGTGTTCCAACGACTTTTACTTGGTTTATTTTCTTGCATTAATTTTAATGCGTCCCATCATTTAATCCTACCATTGCAGAAAACAACCAAAATATGGTGTACGCTTATGCCATCCGCATTCGCCACGGGGTCCCGTCATCACCCGTTAGGTTACTTAACTAACGACAGAGCGGGGGCTGGACTAGCGCGGATGCAAAACATAAGCAACACCTAAATAGATATCATATATAAATATATAGCAATGATAGTCAATCCAGATCATAGATGAACACTTTGGATATACTAGGAATCCGCGATTCGTTCGAGCCTGCAACGAAAAGCGGATTACACGGTCACGATGAATAGCCAATACCCAACCCAAGACCCCTACGGGTGCGGCAAACTACCCGCCAAGTACCCGAAGCGAAGCAACCTTCCTCAACGACGTGAGTAGGCCACTCGGCACTTCGAGATACCCGGTAGTTTGTGCACCCCACCATGGGTCTATCCTAGGAGCAAAAACAGTAAAAAGAAATTATACAATGACGGCTACAACCCCGACTCGGTTGTGCGGCCATACAAATAATATTACATCAAATTACATGTTACATGAATGAAAGAAAAAGAAACTCTCATCTCACATCCACCCCGGCTATTCATCCGCGACAATCCACCGAGTTCATATACACAAACCAACAAGCATTACAGATCACAGATATGTATAACCCCCACTAATCGACGTATAGCGATTAGCAGACGTTCAATACATATAATACATCACAGATATAACCCATTAGTCAAAGTATAGGGAAGTTCGATCAAAAATACGGATTTATAACCACCCCAAATACAAATTTCTTTTCTCGAAAATCTGGGCAGAAATAAAATATTTTAAAAAACCCAAAACCTTAACAGAAGAACACTGCACCAAACTCGGTCCACGACATAGTCAACTCGGCCGCGGATCTGCGGCAAGAAGCATGTTCTTGCCGCGGAACCGCGGAGCTTTGAACGGTTCACTGGATCGTTTTTGGTGTGCTTCTTAACAAAACCCTGAGCCGATTTTTGAAGTAAGATTTATTATTTTTAGAGCAGGAAAAAAAAACAACAGAAACTTAGGGTTTTGAAATCTAGTTTTGCGATTTTTACCGATCGAACTTCTATACACTTAACTAACTAGGTAGTTTATGTTTAGTTAGGCTCTGATACCACTGTAAGTCCACGTTGCCCACCCCGGTGCTTGCGGGGAGGCGGAAACGGTATAAAAAACGGATTTTTAGCACTCAAGGCAACATGGACTAACTAAAGGAGGATCTTTGCTAAACATGAACTAACTACAAAGCTAAAAGGAGTTTAGCTACTTTGAAAAGAGGTTATACTTAGGGCTTTAAGTCCTTCTCTCCTTGCTCCTTGGAGTGAAAGAAGATGAACTCCTCGTCGCCTTCTCTTGTCGAAGAAGGATCCACCCGAGAGCCTCAACCTTTGGCTTCAACTTCAAACTAGAAGTAACTAAGATACTTGGAGTGCTAATCCTAGAACCTTAGAAGAGAGTAGAGAGTATCTTAGAAGGGTTTATCTCAAGCTCAAGGGATTCTCAACTCATGAGAGGGGAGAGCTAGAGAGAGAGGAAGAGGAGGAGAGAGAATCTAAATGATAGAATGAGAAGAAAATAACCATCCTTCTCACATATATGTGAATTATGAAAATTAGATAATTAGCTAAGATAATTATCATGGTTAATCAAGCCTTGACCATTATCATTTCACATTAAATGGCATTTGCAAGGATCAAAGAGCATCTTTCATATGGAATGATGATGGTCAACATGTCCACCTAGGTCAACAAGTCAAGTGTAGTCAAATAGTCAACAACCCTAACCATGCACAATTATAATTCACTAATATCAATTAATCATAATTCACACATAAGCATTAGGATTAAGAAAATGACAATTGTCATCAACCCTAATCAAAGTCCTCTGCCTCTGTCTCAGTCAACTGTGCATACGCACCCGTATCCGTGATCCGAGGAACACGAATACAATGAGATAAAACCAATCCCAAATCATATACTAGGATCCGGTTTAAACCAAAGCCCGCTAGTATAAGCTGTCCAGACAGCAAACGTGCACAAGTGCGCGGATGTGAACGAACCCTGTCGCAAAACCATGCGACCTCTACTCATTTTGCCTAAAGGCGAATAACCCTCTGTGTGGGACTCTAAAGACTCGACACTACGCTGGCAGTGGGTTTAGCCACAGACCGCAAGCGGCACTAGCTGTACGTAACGGTCCCCAGGTAGATGCCGATAAGAAGACTGACGAGGTGCACCCATCTGAACTCCTACTGAGCCTGAATATGACAGTCTCCGTACAGTCCGGTCTGTTCGTATGATACATCGCATGGCGGGCCTAGGGGAGGTAAACGTCAGTCCCCTAATAGCGGTACAAGTCGTGTCGGAGTGTAGCCCAGAACACCCTGAGATAACACTGGAAACCTACCAGTATATCTCGCTTGCCCTGGCCAGGGACTACTTGTGTAATGGCTCTCCTGGACACTGTGCGATGTCAACCCCCAATACCGGGAGAGACGAATCCTGTCTAACCGTCACTGCCTCCAAGTGCTTCGGGACTGCACCCAAAAACTACCTGTTTGCATGACTCCTTTGAGCCGTGGTAGGGTAGTAATCAAAGTGCAGTGGGAACACACTCGACTAAGCTGTACTCATGTCACCTGGGAACTGATAACTGACGATAGGTATAATACCAACCAACAGTTCCCGACGAGTCCTGTCCAGTGTACTCGTAACCTAACGAGCACCCGCATACTATCTCAAATACGACGTACTGACGGCTGTGGGACAGGCCGTCTCCCGCGCTGGGATGAGAAGCGCATACGCTAGTCTACTCCGGAGTATCGATGCTCTGTCTCGATAATCCCACGACCAGGGACGTGTATATATAAGGATGTGCTTATAGATTACCCAGCCCCCACGAGTGTGACTGCCATCACAACGCTGGTAATCAAGCAAAGATCCTAAGGGCTCCACTAATGCGTATAGGTGATACAATAAAGAAACACATGTACACATTAAAGCAGAGACAAACCAAGTAGCATACTACCATATCGAGCAAGATTGTCTATACAACTGTGAATATCCCAAGCTTCCATCAAGTAATATACATACTAGTATGATACAGTAATGGCCTCTAGGGCATATACACTAACAGGTTTTTACCCACGATCTCAGTGCTCACTCTCTCCAAAGAGGTGTCTCCCAAGACTGATTTGGAGAGAGCTCGCATGCAAGGGATACCCTATGCGTCGGCAGTAGGCTCTATCATGTACGCGATGCTATGTACCGGACCCGATATAGCTCACTCACTAAGTGTAGTGAGTAGGTATCAAGCGGATCCTGGAGAGAGTCACTGGACAGCTGTGAAGAGCATTCTCAAGTACTTGAGAAGGACTAAAGAGATGCTCTTGGTGTATGGTAATGGAGAACTCCATGTGGAGTCCTTTACAGATTCGAGCTTCCAGAGTGATAAGGACGACTCTAAGTCACACTCGGGATTTGTCTTTACCCTCAATGGAGGGGCGGTTTGCTGGAAGAGTTCCAAACAAGAAACCGTTGCAGACTCGACGATGGAGGCTGAATACATAGCTGCCAACGATGCTGCTAAAGAGGCTGTCTGGATGAAGAAGTTCATAACTGAACTTGGAGTGGTTCCATCCATTGAGTATCCAATACCTTTGTATTGTAATAACAATGGAGCGGTGGCTTTTGCCAAGGAACCCAGGTCCCATCAGCGATCCAGGCATATTCTGAGGCGGTATCACCTGATTCGAGAGATAGTTGATCGTCGGGAGATCGAGGTCAGGAGAGTTGACACGAAGAACAACACAGAGAATCCACTCACGAAGGCCATTCCCCAGATACGGTTCGAGATACTCTTCGGGATGTTGGGTATGAGATACTACAGCAGCCGGCCCTAGTGCAAGTGGGAGATTGTTAGTTGTATGTATGACCCATTGTTGTACATATGATGTATATTATATTGGATGCTTGGACATATATAGAGAGGAATTTGTTGCTCAACATGATAGTATGCTATCTGGTTGCTCTTTATCTTAACATGTATACTTGTCTCTTGATACTGTCTTATGGTTACATGTTGGTAAAGCCCTTAGGATGAGTACTTGACTACCAGGATTATGAGGTAGATCATACTAGTGGGGCCATAGTAGTCCATAAGTTCATCCTTTAATATTCCTAGTGGTGGGTGTATCGAGACGGTGCATCGATATACCAGAGTAGACTAGCGTATACGCTTCTCGACCCATTTGATGGGCGATGGATGATCCCATATCTTAGTGTTTGACATCAGAGATGGTATACGGGTGCTTAGTGGAGACTGAGTACACTGGACGGACTCGCCGAGAACTCCTAGTTGGTATTATACCTATCGTCAGATAGTAGTTCTTTGGTGACACTGGTACATGTTAGTCTGTAGACCCGAGATCGTCATAGAGTCTTGTGTGATTCCTACTGTGCTTTAATTTCCATCTTACTACGTTCAAGAGGACGTGCAAAACGGTGGTTTTTGGATACAGTTCCGAGTCACATGGAGGTAATGAACGATAGGAGGGGTTTCGTCTCTCCCGGTATTGGGGGTTGATGTTGCGCCGTGCTCGATTGGCCATAACAGTGAAGTCCCTGGCCAGGGCTGTTTTAGAGATTTACTGGTAAGTGTTATCAGTAGTTTCTCGATCCGTTATGAGCTTCGTATCGGCATGACTTATCGGTTATTGGGGTCTGACGTTTACCACCCCTAGACTGGATATGCAACATATCAGACGAGGAGACTGGACTGTATTGTAGTGTTACTGATAGGCTTTACCAGAGCTAAAGCGGGCTTGCTTGTTGATCTTCTGATCGCTCAATACCTGGGTAGCCGTTACGTCCAGCTAGTACCGCTGACGGCTTGTGGGTGCTTGATGTGATCATCACCTACTGCCGGCGTATTGACGAGTCTTTAGAGTCCTACATAGAGGTTTTACTGGCTCAGGCAAAATGAAGTAGGAGCACATATGTGATATGCGCGAGACCGAGAATAATGCGAGTATGTGATACCGTATTCTATTCTCACGTTATTTGTATCGGACGGTTATATGTGATATAGCCGGGTTATCGAATCAAGTGTTGATTCGATAAGTTGGTACATTTAATATTAGTCGGTTATATGTGATATAGCCGGATTATTAAATCAAGTGTTGATTTGATAATTTAGTGTATAATTGTATATTTGATATACTAGTTTATATTAACTAATATTAGCTCACTCAAGCATTTATTATTCTCACATGTGCACACTTAATATATATGTGCTATATATTAATTGTGTTTTATTTTTGTATCATGGTTGTTGGTACACACTACATGGGTGTATGAGACTTACACCATACTAATTATAATGTTGGGTTTTAGTATTTAAAGTAATTCCAAATTAGTGGATTATTAGCCAAATGCATGAAGCTTGTAGAAGCTTGTGGATGCTTTGACTAAGTCCACTAGTTTTGTTTTAATTAAGATATTTATTAACCTAACCATTTTAATTAAGCCATGGTTATGTCTCTATATGAGTTAGTATATGATACAAACTCACCCATGGTTATTTATCTCACCTCATTAGTTCATTTTCTTCTCTTGAGCTCATCTTCTTTCTTGAGCAAAAAGCTTGCTAGGTTTTTCTAAAGAGAGAAAATATTGTGAGAAAAATAAAACTAAAGTGAGCCCACTTCCTATTTCATCATCCTCTACTGGATTAGCAATTTAGTATAGGGTGTTAGCTTCATTAATCTCTTAATTAGTGAAGTAGTAGCTTGAGTTAGTGTCTCCTCAACGTAGATCATCTTCGGCCTCGAAGACTTCAAGCAAGACCGTTCCTTTCACCTTGAGAAGCCATGCAAGAGTCCGGGAGTATCATGATCGCAGCGAAGGGACCACTACAAGGAGATGTTGTAGTGAAGGACCGGTCTACAAAGGTTGTATTCCGTTATCACTTAGTCATAAAGTAGTTTACTTTATAGTAACACTCCTAAAAATCTAGCTAGATCCTAGGTGAGGTTGTTTGGCACACTTGAAAATTTGAAATTAGCATGTTTGATGCCTTGTGAAACCTTGTGGTTGTGCCAAGCAACCCTACAAAAACAGATGCTTGAAACCATGTGTCAAGGCAATTTCATGTCTAAAGATGATGGTGAAGCCTGGAAATTTTTGGAAGATTTTGCTGAAAACACTTTATAATAGGAAAGCGTTAGTACATCATCTAGGGGTGGTATCCATCAACTTGTTGTTTCCATTGCCGTAAAAGCCGAAATGGAAGCAATGCAAAAGAAATTTGAAGTTATGTAAAACAAATTTTTATTAGCCTCTCTAAACCAGGTGACACTCCCTAAAATCGTGTGTGGATGTTGTTCCGATCCATCACATTTGACAGAAGAATGCCCTTTGAATTCTCCGTTTCAAGATCAAGGACATACTAATGCTGCTTTTCAGCAACGACCTAGAAACGATCCTTATTCTTCCATATATAATCAAGGTTGGAGAAATCACCTTAATTTTTCTTAGAACCAACACCAAACTCAAAACACGGTTCCAAACCAAAATAACTTTCAAAGGGTTCCTCCAGAACAACACCAACTACCACAGAATCAACACCCCTTTCAACCACAAACTTTTCAAAATCCGGTCAACAATTCTGTACCGTATAAGAATTCTTTCCAAACGGCCGATACCGAAAACTCATCTTCACTCGAACAGACATTGGATTTCTTTATGAAACATACCATGCAAATGCCAACTGATATAAGATCTTCTATCAATACCATATAGAAAGACTCCGCCTCCCACAGTGGGAGTATAAAATCGATAGAAGCACAGATTGCACAGTTAAATGCCGCGATGAGTGCTAGAGAGAAAGGGAAACTTTTAGCTCAACCCCTACCAAATCCTGGCTACTCGCATCATAATGTGAGTGCTATTACCACGTTGAGATCTGGAAGAGTGCTAAACAACCATGTCGGTGAAGAGATTGATAATGAGGAATCAATCAATGATACCCCAGCTTCCAATTCCACTTCTTACCCTATTCCATCTTCTTGCGAGCTTATTCTCCGTTTTCCCCAAGGCTCGAACCCTCAGCCCACTCCTTCTAGTCAACCAAAAACGATCCCCACTCCAATTCTGGGATCCGTTTTACCCACACGAACTTCTCTACAAATGTTGGACCCAACTATTATTGCTAAAGCTCCTTATCCAAATAGGTTGAGGGCCAACAAACCAAACGCACAAATGGAGAAGATTATGGAAATGTTTAAACAGGTTAACATAAATATCCCTCTCCTAGATGCTATCCAACAAGTTTCGGCTTATGCGAAAATACTTAAGAACTTGTGCACTAGGAAGAGGAAAACTTAATTGCCGAAAATGTATTCATGATGAGTAATGTTAGCACATTTACCCATCAGTTACCAAAGAAACGTAAGGACCCTGGCTGTCCTACAATCTCTATTTCTATTGGGGGTAAAAATGTCAATTGTGCTCTACTCGATCTTGGCGCGAGTGTTAACCTGCTTCTATACTCTGTCTACGAGCAGTTAGGTATTGGAGAGTTGAAACCTGCCCACTACACTCTCCAAATGGCAGATCGATCTATCACCAAACCTAGGGATGGACTTGAGGATGTGTTGATAAAAGTCGGGGAATTTATATTCCCTGTGGACTTTATTGTTTTAGATACACAACCTGTAGTGAACCCACGGAACCAAATTTCGGTGATTTTAGGTCGACCCTTCTTAGCCACTTCTAATGCTGTCATTAATTGTCGTAACGATTCTATGAACTTAACCTTTGGGAAAATGACAATTGAGCTTAACATTTACAAGCTTGGAAGTCAACCATCTGAATCTTCTGCTCATATTCTTGATGTCTGTTCTGTCCACGAGATAGCTCCCGAAAGCTGCAAGGTTGATAAACTTTGCTTTGATGATCTCGACGACATTAGAACATCATTGTTTGATCTTGTACATTATCATAGTGATGACACTTTTGACGAGTCCAACCCTGAGTTTGAACCTTTTGACTCATCACAAAAGTCCGTAGCGCTTTCCGAGTCAATATCTTATACAGGCTATGAACTTCTTTGAGAATCCGAATATCATTCCCTTACCCCACCTTCTATTGTCTCTCCACCAACATTAGATATCAAACTGTTACCTTCTCATCTTAAATATGCATATTTAGGTGAGAATGAGTCTTTGACCGTGATCATATCCGCTTCTCTAGTTTTAGAGCAAGATGATGCTCTTTTGATGGTCTTGAGATCTAATAGGCAAGCATTTGGTTGGACAATGGCAGACATCAAAGGGATTAGTCCCTTGATTATAGAATATCATATACATTTGATGGATGACGCCAAGCCAACCAGAGACCCACAAAGACGGTTGAATCCCGTCATGAAGGAGGCGGTAAAGAAAGAAATCGTCAAGTGCCTTGATAGTGGTATAATTTATCCAATCTCTGATAGCCAATGGGTAAGTCCTATTCATGTGGTCCCTAAAAAGTCTGGCATCACGGTCATAACAAATGAGGCTAATGAGTTGATCCAAACATGCACCCAAACTGGGTGGCATGTATGTATTGATTATAGAAAACTCAATGCCGTAACGAGGAAAGATCACTTCTCTCTACCTTTCATTGACCAGATGTTGGAACGATTAGCTGGACATGAATATTATTGTTTTATGGACGGATACTCTGGCTATAACTAAGTCCCTATTGCCGAAAAAGATCAAGATAAAACAACATTTACTTGTCCTTTCGGTACCTTTGCTTATAGACGCATACCCTTTGGGTTATGAAATGCTCCCGCTACATTTCAGCGGTGTATGATGGGGATATTCTTAGACATGGTCGAGAATTTTCTGGAGATTTTCATGGACGATTTCTCTATATTTGGGGACTCATTTGAGGATTGTCTATGTCATCTTGACGCAGTTCTTACCCGTTGTAAGGACAAGAATTTAACTTTGAATTGAGAAAAATGCCATTTCATGGTCCAAGAAAGTATTGTGCTTGGACATGTCATTTCACGAAAAGGAATTGAGGTAGACAGAGCTAAAATAGATGTCATCCATAACCTTCCTCATCCCAAATGCGTCAAAGATATACGATCTTTCCTTGGTCATGCATGATTTTATAAGAGATTCATTAAGGATTTTAGCAAAATTGCTAGACCTTTAACTCTTCTCTTGGCCAAGGATACTACATTTCACTTTGATTCGGACCGTGAGGCTGCTTTTGAATCACTTAAGAGATCTCTCACTACAGCCCCTGTTCTATCATCTCTTGATTGGAACCACCCGTTTGAGTTTATGTGTGATGCATCTGATTTTGCTGTTGGTGCAGTCTTAGGACAGCACATTGATAAGATGCCACATGCGATTTATTATGCAAGTAAGACCTTGAATGATGCCCAAATTAATTATACAACCACCAAGAAAGAACTCTTGGCAGTTGTATTTGCATTAGAAAAATTCAGGCCTTACTTGATTGGCTCACCGATTGTGGTTTACACCGATCACTCCGCCCTAAAACATCTTCTATCTAAGAAGGATGCTAAGGCCAGGTTAATACGTTGGATCATGTTATTACAAGAATTCAATCTTGTCATTCGAGATAAGAAAGGATGTGAAAATGTAGTAGCTGAGCATCTTTCACGTATCTCTTCTTCACCTATTGTGACCTTGCTAATAAACGATGCTTTCCCTGACGAACAGCTCTTGAACGTATCCTGAGAACCTTGGTTCGTGGATATTGTAAATTATCTAGCAATATGACTTATTCCCAGCGAATGGTCTAAACAAGACAATCATTGATTTCTATCCCGAGTAAAGCATTTTTACTGGGATGAACCATATTTGTTTAAGTATTGTCCTGACCAAATCATTCGCAAATGTGTCCCCAATGATGAATTCAAGAGTGTTTTGTCTTTCTGTCATGATCAGGCATGTGGTGGTCACTTTGGTCCATGTAAGACGGCGGAGAAAGTTTTGCAATGCGTTTTTTACTGGCCAACATTATTCAAAGATGCATTTGATCATTGCAAAACTTGTCCACGGTGTCAACACACGAGTCGGATTTCTCGAAGGAATGAGATGCCACTTCAACCTATCTTGGTTGTGGAAATTTTCAACGTTTGGGGTATTGATTTTATGGGTCCTTTTCCCAACTCTTTTGGGAATCTATATATCTTGTTAGCGGTTGATTACGTCTCAAAATGGGTGGAAGCAATACCATGTCGCACCAATGACAACAAAGTTGTTATTAAGTTTCTTAAAGAAAATATCTTTTCGCGATTTGGACAACCCCGCGCTATAATTAGCGACAATGGGACGCATTTCTGTAATCGGTCTTTCGATACTTTGATGCGGAAATATTCAATCAACCATAAACTTTCTACGCCCTATCATCCCCAAACGAGCGGGCAAGCTGAGATTTCCAATAGGCAAATCAAACAAATTTTGGTGAAGACAGTTTCTAAAAATTAGAAAGATTGGTCAACCAAATTGACGGATGCTCTTTGGGCATTCCGTACCGCTTATAAGACTGATCTTGGAATGTCTTCTTACCGTATAGTGTTTGGAAAGGCTTGCCACCTTCCTGTCGAGATCGAACATAAAGCAATGTGGGCCATTAAAGAACTTAACTTCGATTTAAATCAAGCCTGCAACTTTCGGAAGCTGCAATTAAATGAGCTAAGCGAACTCTGTGATGAAGCTTACGATAATGCGGTGATAGTAAAGAACCAGACTAAGGTATTTCACGATAAAAATATTTTGAGAAAAACTTTTACCCCAGGACAACAAGTCCTTCTTTACGATTCCCGTCTCCATCTTCATGCGGGTAAGTTAAGATCTCAATGGAAAGGATCATTTGTGGTGCCGTATGTATACCCGCACGGGGCAGTTGAAATTGAAAATAGTAAAAACGGTTCAATTTTCAAAATGAATGGGCATAGATTAAAACCGTAATTTTCCGCTGACCCTACGGAGGAGCTCCTGTTTTTATAAGAGCCGAGTTATCATAACTAAATTTCCTCCGCCTTACCTCCATGTCTTGATAATATTGTCTCATCATAAGAATGGAGGTGATATTATAAAAAACCATAAAAAAAATAAATAAATGATAAACAAATAAATAAGTTTGGGGGAGATTTTCACGTCCATTTATTCTTGTCCCCATTAATAACTCTTCCTCCCAAGTCTACCGATTTTTGAGATTAAAAAGATGACAATAGTGACGACACTGCTGTAAACAGGTTTGGGGGAGGTTTGTGCTTATTTACGCATTACTTTGCATTACACTTTGTATAAACACAAAATTTTCAAAAATTTTCTTTTATAATAAAAGATTATAAAGTGAAAATTTACACTAAAAGGATTGGAAAAGTTTAAGAAAAACCAAAAAAGTTAGATGTTTTCTTAAACGAAACTAGTAATAAGTAGTTATGAGCCATTGTCCTAAGGGTTAGTAAGATGAAGGTGTGACGCCTTAGATTTCGGTTAATGTTAGTTTAGACGTTATTGCGGGTTTACTGTAAAAAGTTTACCAATTCGGGTTCCTTACATTTTATAACATTTAATTAATAATTTATTATTATTTGTTATGGACATGCACGCACGTGTGTACGTTAATGTGAGGGTTTGTTTGTGCTAATCTTGTTCTTAGCAATCATGACACTTAACCTAATCCTTTGCTTATCCTAATCCTTGTTTTAATCTTACCCTTAACCATAAATTTCAAGATCTTTTGTGAGAAGAAGAGAAGATATTTGTTTGGATGAGATGAGGTGGCAAGGTGTGTGTGAAAGCATTAATGATGTTTTAAATGCAAGGTGCACTCACCCTTAACCTCACCTCCCTCTCTCTTTATCAATCACTCTCTCTCTTTTTCTCTATCTCTTTCTCATTTCCTCATCTCTTGGTTTCACTCAAACTGAACACCCTCCATTTCCTACACCAATTCATCACAAATATTCACAATTTCTTCAAAAATCACATCTTTTCTTGGTTTTTGCCTCTTGGATGCCTAGGAGCATGCAAAGCTTAGATCTTTGAGTTCTGTTGTGTAGGTAATGTTCTCTTTCTGTTGTTTAGGTGTTTATTGTGTTGTTTAGACTTTTAGTCTTAGTTTAGAATGTTTAAAGTTAAGTTTTGCGCATAATATCGTATTTTTAGTGTCAATATATGATATTTGTGTTCTGCTGTGACCCGGAGAGTGTACTAGAAAACCAAACAATATAGTTGTGTTGTACCTGAGACCATAGGACCTCATCTGAAGAACGAACTACCCGGCCCGGACCTTGGCCGGCGACGTCTGAAGGGAATTCCGGCGAGATCGGCCCCTGGGTGGAGTTGGGGTTTCGGTTTTTGTGGGTAGGTCTATGCTGTGGTTTGGGTGTGTTTGGTCTTGTTTGGTTGTTGAGTTTTCTCAGTATGCAAAATCTGGGATCACCTAGATAGTTTCTTGTGTTTCGTTTAAGCGCGATACGTTATACGACACGGATCGTGCACTTTGTGTGGTTTTGCTCTTAGGGTGTTTTCGTTGTGTCGCTATACACGCTAGCCACAATACAGACACTTAAGAGTAAGTTTTGTGTTGTTGCGTCGGTCAAAAGTAGTTTGTACGTGTTTTGGGTCTTTTACTAATATACACTTGCTTTATTGTTTTAATGTTGTAGGTTCGTAGGCGGGGACTTCGGACGCTGCTACAAAGGGAATAGAGGTTGTGGGCTTCACTTAGCCAGGAGCGTTGGTGAGTAGATTTAACATCTACGGGGAAATCGCCCGCATGGCGTTATGCGTCTGGGCTAGAGATGTTAATTTTTGTCGCATTTTCTATTTCATATATAGAGTTTGTGCACCCCCTACTGCTTAGTTAATTGTTGTGCTTGGACTAGTATCCTTAGGACACTGCACTATTATTGACGGATCATGTTGCACGAGCACCGATTGTATGCCACATACATCGTTAATAATTGCCATGTCACGCACAACCCACATATAGAAATGATATTGTTTGGTTAGGGACATTGAGACATTGATTCATATTTCTTTACGCATATGACATATAGCATACCTGTATACCTACATGCTTACACATATGCCTTGACATGCTTACATGCTAGATACCAGATACCTATAAGGTATTGTACCATTAGCGACAGGTACATACACACATAATGATATAGATACATGTATTCCTTGCTATACCTTTATGTTTACACATATATCTGGCTTTAGTTACATGTTACCTTTATTTGATGTTATATAGACTTGGAGATATTAGGAATCACATGATATTTATTTTAACTTGTTGCAGTTAAATAGCAATTTTTTTTCATTAGATGCTCATATTACTGTTTTTTGTTGCATATATTACATTCATAGATTTCATATGATGTCTCTGATATTTTTACTCCTTTGTATATATAACAGTGGAATGGGACGCTGTTATATATGCCTATACACATATATTAGTGGAATGGGACGCTAATATATGTGTATTGATTAATGAATTTGTATTTATTCTTATTTGATATTTGTATGCATCCACTCTGAGATTTGTTTTAATACCGATATGGGGATCGAGAGTGTCTGTGTTTGGCACTTAAGATTCGAAGGACGTATAATACCGATACGGGGATCAAGAGTGTCGGTGTTTGGCACTTAAGATTCGAAGGACGTATAATACCGATACGGGGATCGAGAGTGTCGGTGTTTGGCACTTAAGATTCGAAGGACGTATAATACCAATACGAGGATTGAGAGTGTCAGTGTTTGGAACTTAAGATTCGAAGGACGTATAAACCGATATGGGGATCGAGAGTGTCGGTGTTTGGCACTTAAGATTCGAAGGACGTATAAACATGTATTTTTGTGTCAATGCTTGACACATTGTTTTCATGATATTTTACTCTTAAGAATATATATAACAATGGAATGGGACGCTGTTATATGTGTGTGTGTGTGTGTGTGTGTATGTGTATTAGTGGAATGTGACGCTAATATATATGTATACATATAAATTCATATACTTCATCTTGATTATTCATGCAAATTATACTTAGGATATAAGAGATTTGCTTGATATTGAATATGGGATATAGGTGATTCATTTGATTATGGATACAGGTGTCACGACCCGAAATTGGCACGCGACGGCCCTAATACTACGCAACGCCTAAACACGTAAAGCAGTAAAAGAAAGCCAAAACCCAGAAATCTAAACCATGAAAATACAGAAAAGATAATAGCAGTTTTGAAACAATTTGAAATCACAACCCAAATTTTTTAAAATTCCAACTTTCTTTCTTTAAAATTTTGGCAGCACCCCCTTTGTAAAAACTAGCCCCAAAAATGGGTACAACATAAATATAAAGGAAGCATCCCCAAACGGGAGCAAATACACGCCCAACGACGGAAAAACATCAACCACAATAAATATACGACGCCGTAGCGAAGAAATAAAGACAATAGAGATAAAGCTGTATAAAAGACAACAAATCCATAAATAATATATAATATCGTCCTCGCCAAGTCTCTAAGTCAACAACATAATAGTAGATGAAGAGTACAAGATACAACGAATGTACAATACAAAATACAGATAACCATCAATACCCACCTAAGCAAAATAGCACACCGTGAGCCGATGCGGTATCTGTAGCAAAAGATGATAGATGAATAGCCTGCCTCGACTACTCTGGGGAATCACCCTGCAAAACAACTGTGGCACAACGGGGGTGAGTTGCTAACTCGTGAATAGTAGATAACATATGAAGGTAATCGCAGGTATGTACGTACAGCATGAATCTAAGATATGCAATTTAACAATAATGACATGTCATGTGAATGCAGAATAATAGAAAGTACCCTAGCAGGTACAATCAATATATGAAGCAATAGTAATATGACAATAGTATGCAATAATCATGCAATAGGGATATGAGAATGTAGATTTGCAGTAATCATGAAGGGTATACTAACAGGTACTACTAATACATGAAACAGTGCATAAACAAATATGTATGAGGTATGGAGTAAAATATGTCGTTCCCACGGGAACCTGACATCGTGGTAGGATCACAATCTATCAAGACACTCAAATACCAATTCCTCAAATCAGCCCCCAAGTTGGGCTCCTATATCATATAAGTCTCACATCTCCCCAATGTACAATATCGAGTAATTTCCTATATCCCAAATGTACAAATTAGTAATCTCATATGTATCCAATCTTAATGAATCACCTAATATCCCAAATCAAACTCAAGTAAAATTCTAACATCCTAAATATATATATTTGCAGAAATAAATATGATGGGGTCAATACACATATATTAGCGTCCCACTCCACTAATATTGGTGTAAGGGTATATATAACAACGGCTAAATCCCCTGTTATATATACAAAGGTGTTAAAAGAAATATCATGAAAACAATGTGCCAAGCATCGATACAGAAATACTGGTCTATCAGATGTCGTTTCCCAGACTAACATCCTGATAGGTACGTATCATACGCTATCCCGAAAGCTCGAGTGCCTAGCTCTGACCCTCACCTCTCAACGTATCCATACGTACATGACTCCCAACGGTATCTCCATGATCCCCGCCGAGTCATTGGTACTGTCACCAGTAGGTACTCGCCCGCCTCCAGGCTCAATCGGCAAAGTCCATCGATCATCTTGCCGAGGGGAACCATACCGGACCCCACCATGTACCCTCATACGGCACTCACTCCTCGTATGGAGTATATAATCAGAATCGATAAATCTCATGGTGGATGCACAAATATCATATCAAGGAAACAAGGTTTTTCAAATAATGCATAATTTCATGAACTCCCGCTGTTCCCAAATCCAGAAAACATCATGTAAAATCCAAATAACAATGCGCAAATCCAGGAATAAATATGTGCGATATATCTGAAATTCGAGCATATAAATGGAAATATGTAGCTGAAACCAGATGTATGCGAAATCAATAAGGTACAGCTAAATATAGGTGTCTACCTATAAATAAATGAAGTGGTATACCCCACTGGGTATAAGTAAAATATGAGCAAGGTATACCTGTAGCTGTATCGTAAAGGGTATATGTACCTATCACTAATGGTACGATATTCTATAGGTATACAGGTATGGTAAATGTCATATGTGATAAGTAATATACTATCTATAATGGTTTGTACGTGACATAGCAATTATTGACGGTGTGTGGGTAGCATACAATCCGTACTCGTGCAACATGAACCGTCAATAATATGTGCAGTGTCCTACGGCTACTAGTCACAGTACAACTATATCTAAGAAAATAGGGTAAATGCGCATTTCTAACAATGACGTAGAATACGCGACAAGTATTAGACTTCTAGCCCAGACGCATAACGCCATGCGGGCAATTCCCCTATAGATGTTAAATCTACTGACCAGCGCTCCACGCTAGGTGAATCCTACCATATATTCCCCTTTGTAGCTGCGTCTGATGTACTCGCCTGCAAACCATAAAATGAGACAAGAAATCCATGTATAAGCCAAATATTCCGCAAAACGCGATATCGAGACCAAACGAGAAACTCGCGTCGCGAATTAACGCGCGTGTACACGATACGCTGAAACGTGTGTATACGCGTCTAAAACTACCGCGACACGCCGCTGGATCACAGAACCCACTCACGTATCGCGCGTATCGCGCAAACACAACGAACTAGAAATACGATATATTGTCCCAGATTTTCCCACAGGTCAAATCTCACAAAACTATACATGCCAAAACACTAGAAAACACTGCAGAGAACCCTAGCCAAGACCCCAACACCCCAGCCCCCTACCTGGCCGCAATTTGCGGCCAGATGTATTAAATCTGCGGCCAAAAAGAAGCATTTGGGGCTCGTGTTCTGGTGGTGTGTTCTAGACCTAATAAGCATGCCCCAGTTTTCTCAATTTTGTTCTGAAGGATTCGGGTCAAAAGCAGATCACAGAATGCTAATATATCGCTTAAAAACGCTAATTTTGCACAAAAAGCAAACCCTATGGCATTTTAGTGAAACCTAGGTTGAACTCAGTTAAGGTGACCTTAACAACTCTAAAATAGGCTAGGTTAACTAACACAATCATCACTTAATCAACATTCCACATAAATCACCATAATTTAGCATAGAACTCACTTTAAATGCAAACCGAAGCTAAGCAACTAGGGGAATTGGGTTCAAGAATTATACCCTATGCAACCCTAGGAAGTAGGAGAAGAAGTGAATGGAGGAGGTGAGAGCTGCAGGCTGCTGGAGCTGCTGCTGCTACAGCTGTTGCTGCCTGTGTTGCTGATGCTGTTGCTGTCTGCTGCTGATGTTGCCTTTGCTGTTGCTGCTGCTTCTTGAGCTGCTGCTGGTGAAGCTCTGTTGTTGTTGCTGAAGTGTGTGTGTGTGTGAGAGTATGAGGGAATGATAGAAAGGAAATGAGTGGGAGAAATGAGAGCAAACAACAAAGACCCCCCTTCTCATTCTCTCTCTTCATTAAATGGGCATGGCTCATGCCATCTTGTCCCATGCCCTCTCTCTCTTTGGTCAACACTTCAACTCATATAAAACCCTTTTAATTTCATTTTTCATTTTAAAACAACCATGCAAAGAAAACCCAAAGCACTTAATATAAATTTTAAAACTAGCTTATAGAAATGGTTACCTCACCATGATGCTAATCATGGCTAAACCCCAAATTACAACACTAGTTAACATGCACAAGTGTATGCAAGGCTAGGAAAAATCTAATAAAATATTTATTAAATAGGATAAAATAATTAAAAATCAATTAGGTAGACTTTTTATTAAAATCCATACATTAAAATATAATTAGCCACAAAACGCATTCTAAGGTGTTACAATTTTCCTCCCTTAAAAGAAATTCGTCCCCGAATTTAAAAAAAAATATACTACGCGTACCTTCAAAGAAAAGATTACAACTCTCAAGTCTTGCTCGCAGCCTCCCAAGTGATTAACTCACTATACGGCCACGTCCAAGAAAAACCCTTTACAGATGGCAAGACCCTTGACCGACGTTTCTCCACCTGCCGAGCCATTAACACAATTGGCTGCTGGTGAGCGAAATGATCGCGTCCAAGCCAAATGGTCTAGTGCCACATCATGTGAGAAAGGTCATGAAGGTAATTGTAAGGTATCATCACAAGGAATACGGGGTGAAAACTCAATAATCTGGGCGGAAGTGCCAAATTAAAGGCAACGAAACTAACTCGCTTATAGGATCTCGAAAGGACCTAAAAATCCTGGGACAAGCTTCCCAAAATCCAACACGTCATTCATCGGAAAAGTCCGTAGGAGTACATGATTTACCACTGCGCACTTAAGTCTACGACCAACACAGTCGGCATAAGACCTCTATTTGCGCTGGGCTACTCTCATCCTGACCTGAATCAACTGGACCATCTCCGAAGTCTCTAGACTAGCTGGGGTCCAAAATCCTACTTACGCAGAGTCAGAAAAAAACAACAGACTGGTGATCGACACGACCTAACCCCTAAACCTAAAGGTTGCCAATTGGAGTGTCTTCTAATAACAGCTATCGAAGGAGAACCCTAACAATGGCGAGTGACGATCCCCAACTGCCGAAAACAAATAGCACAAACGCACAACTTAACAAGAACAACCGAGCAAACTGAGTATAACCGGACGACAAGAATTCGAATGGAGTCACACCCTGACTAACTTGGGTAGAAACCATAACGAAATTCGTGGAGATCTGCTCCCACTCTTACTTCGGAACGGTTAAAGGTTTGCAACTCTTCAGCCGGCCTCAGATGCCCAACCCAAACACACAAAAGACAGACACCTTGAAACGAAACTTGAAACTTCTCTTTACATCCCTGTCCACCCGTAACTATCTCACAAGTCACGTCGATGTTGGTGGAACTTGAATGAATACAGAGAGTTGACTGATGTGCATTGCTATAGGATTTCACGTCTCTACCCGATAACATCAGGTACACAAATGCGTCCCTACTTAGCACACCCGTGTCATAACTCAAGGACTCCGAATCATTACCCAGCCGAGTATGCTCAAGTATCTCTGACGTACGAGCATCGGCTGGCAGTGTCTCACGAAAGCGATTAAAGAAAAGTGGTCGAGCGCGGACACGAGCAAGCTGTCCCCTCCGTAGAGATGAACTTAAGCTATACTCAACGATCGCACAAGAACTGTAAATCTGCAGAAGACTATCACAACAATCAAAATCCGCTGCAGGAAGATGTACATTAAGCTCTGGTGGTCCGTGAAAATCTGACACGACTCTCGAACCAGTAGTGTCTCCAAATCTCCAACGCAAAACCTCCGCGGCCATCACCAGATTATGAGTGGAATATCCTTCTCGTACTTCCTCCAAATGTAGGGAAGCAAAAGCGATAACTCTATAGTGTCACCTCAGTACACACTCAAGCCCCACTCAAGAAACATTACAGTTAAACAACAAGGTCACCCGAACCAAAAGCAAAGAAAGAACTGATGCAGTTGTTAACCGAATCTTCAACTGCCGAAAACTCAGCACGCATGCCTCAGTCCAAAGAAAAGAAACCTCCCTTCCGGTCAATTCAGTCGACGGTGCAGCACTACTCTAGCAATCCTGCACGAAATGGCGGTAAAAACCTGCTAAGCCCAAAAATCTGCGGACCTCCGTCCTGCTCACAAGTCTGGGCCTAAACTGTACGGCCACGATCTTCCTCGGAACCATACAAAACCGTCTTCCGTGACTACAAGACCTAGGAGTCAACACAAACAAGCCTGAAGAAACACTCCGAGAATCTTGCAGACCGCTGGGGCTTTCCCAGTATCTGCATAACAAATCCTCAAGTGCTGCTCCTGTTCCTCAAGACACATTAAATAGACCAGAATGTCATAAATAACACAACAATACTGGTCGAGGAACGGCCTGAGGAAATCTGGTTCATCATATCTACGAATGCTGCTAGGGCATCAGTGAATCCAATGACTCACCAAACACACAAAGCCCGTAGCCCGCATAAGGCATTCTTCGGAATTCCATCACTCCGAACCCGCAATAATGATGACCCGATCCCAAACAAACTTAGAAAATGTCTCGCACTGTGGAGCTGATCGAAGAAATCGTCAATGCGAGGTAAAGGATACCCATCCGCACCGTAAGCCAGTTCAATTAACGATCCGTCGATACACAACCTCAAACTACCGTCTTTCTCCCTGACAAACAGAAATAGGAGCTTTCAAAAGCGAAACACTCAGACGCACAAAACTCCCCAACAAACAACTCTGCAGCTGATCCTTAAGCTCCCTAAGCTTCGCCGGCTCGTCTGGAACAACGTCGGAAAACTCTCGCACGAAAGGAAAACCGGTCCAACAACCAACTATAGTTTCGGTATCACGAATGAACGCCAAGAATCCACGACATCTCCTCAATAGCCGACTAACGAAAAAGGCTGAATCCAAGCTGTGAGAGGCGGCACAACTATCCACCTGCACAACAAGAATTGACTCGCCGGGAAAACAAAACCTAACTGTTTCCCTCATGGTAGTCCACAGACGCCTAGCATGTAGCTAACCAGTCCGTGCCCAGGAGAACGTCAAATCCAACATCTCTAGAAGGATCAAAATGACGGACAAATCTCTATCTCCTATCCGGTTGGCACACAACTGATATACGTATCGTGCAACAAAAGAATCGCTGACAGAAGTTAACTCAAACAAACGGCTAATCTACCTAACACGACTCTCGTCCCAACCACGGCACAAGTGTGAAAAACAACAGATACATCAAAAGAACATGTGAATTAAGAATACCTGAAAACTCTGCATTGGACGCCTGCGCGTCCCGATGAGTAGAAGCAATCTCCCGTGTCTTCCCCCTACCCACAACAGGCTGAACTCCACTGGTAGACTGACCCTTCTGAGCGAATCTTCCATGTCCATGACCTCTCTGAATACGACTCTGACGAGGTGCTAAGGAACAATCCCTGATGAAGTGTTGAAGGCTTCCGCATCGAAAGCATCCACGCGCTGACTGCCGACCCTCCTGGGAATGAGAGCTGAACGGCTGTCCTCGTCCTAAGCCTCTGCTACTCCCGCGACGGCCACGAAATCTGTCTCGATGACCAAACCTCTGTCTCTGGGCTGGTACACTGGTATGAGTCCTCCACTGTCCTGGAACTCTCAGCGTCTCTGGAATATGTGCCTCGTCAACTGGGGTTGCAACCACGGGTGCTATGTAGGTGACGGACTGCTGCATGCTGATCGCAAGGGACAACTGAGTAACAGGGGTGACAACCTCCTGTCGCATCGCTCGAACGACATCAACCAATGAACTCATAGTCTGGCGGAAGTCCTGCATCTCTGCCACAAGCCTATCGATACTAGATATCGAAGGCTGATCCGTCTGCACCTGTGCAACTAGCATGCCATCCTGGTTAGTGCTTGTCTCATCCGAGCCAACTCTGACCTCGGCCCTCGCTGCATCACTCTGAGTCCCCATAGTCATCGGCGGCAAGTCTATAAATAGAGATAAGATTCGATAAGAATAAGGAAATCGAATCGCAAGGATATGAAACATCAAGGAAGGAATTTCAAGCAATGTGCACTTAGGTCACTTAAGGTGAAGTACCGCATCGTGGGTATGCTGCAGACATACACACACTACGTTACTCTGCTTAAGCTACCTACTCCATCATACCAAGGTCATCCTATACTCCGAAAGGTAAAACCTAGCGCTCTGATACCAACTTTGTCACGACCCGAAATTAGCACGCGACGGCCCTAATACTACGCAACGCCTAAAGACGTAACGCAGTAAAAGAAAGCCAAAACCCAAAAATCTAAACCATGAAAATACGGAAAAGATAATAGCAATTTTGAAACAATTTTAAATCACAACCCAAATTCTTTAAAAGTCCAACTTTCTTTCTTTAAAATTTTGGCAGCACCCCCTTTGTAAAAACTAGCCCCAAAAATGGGTACAACATAAATATAAAGGAAGCATCCCCAAACGGGAGCAAATACATGCCCAACGGCGGAAAAACATCAACCACAACAAATATACGACGCCGTAGCGAAGAAATAAAGACAATAGAGATAAAGCTGTATAAAAGACAACAAATCCACAAATAATATATAATATCGTCCTCACCAAGTCTCTAAGTCAACAACATAATAGTAGATGGAGAGTACAAGATACAACGAATGTACAATACAAAATACAGATAACCATCAATACCCACCTAAGCAAAATAGCACACCGTGAGCCGATACGGTATCTGTAGCAAAGGATGATAGATGAATAGCCTGCCTTGACTACTCTGGGGAATCACCCTGCAAAACAACTGTGGCACAACGGGGGTGAGTTGCCAACTCGTGAATAGTAGATAACATATGCAGGTAATCGCAGGTATGTACGTACAGCATGAATCTAAGATATGCAATTTAACAATAATGGCAGGTCATGTGAATGCAGAATAATGGAAAGTACCCTAGCAGGTACAATCAATATATGAAGCAATAGTAATATGACAATAGTATGCAATAATCATGCAATAGAGATATGAGAATGTTGATATGCAGTAATCATGAAGGGTACGCTAACAGGTACTACTAATATATGAAACAGTACATAAACAAATAGGTATAAGGTATGGAGTAAAATATGTCGTTCCCACGGAAACCTGACATCGTGGTAGGATCACAATCCATCAAGACACTCAAATCCCAATTCCTCAAATCAGCCCCCAAGTTGGGCTCTCATATTATATAAGTCTCACATCTCCCCAATGTACAATATCGAGTAATCTCCTATATCCCAAATGTACAAATCAGTAATCTCATATGTATCCAGTATCCAATCTCAATGAATCACCTAATATCCCAAATCAAACTCAAGTAAAATTCTAACATCCTAAATATATATATTTGCAGAAATAAATATGATGGGGTCAATACACATATATTAGCGTCCCACTCCACTAATATTAGTGTTAGGGTATATATAACAACGGCTAAATCCCCTGTTATATATACAAAGGTGTTAAAAGAAATATCATGAAAACAATGTGCTAAGCATCGATACAGAAATACTGGTCTATCAGATGTCGTCTCCCAGACTAACATCCTGATAGGTACGTATCATACGCTATCCCGAAAGCTCGAGTGCCTAGCTCTGACCCTCACCTCTCAACGTATCCATACGTACATGACTCCCAACGGTATCTCCATGATCCCCGCCGAGTCATTGGTACTGTCACCGGTAGGTACTCGCCCGCCTCCAGGCTCAATCGGCAAAGTCCATCGATCATCTTGCCGAGGGGAACCATATCGGGCCCCACCATGTACCCTCATACGGCACCCACTCCTCGTATGGAGTATATAATCAGAACCGATAAATCTCATGGTGGATGCACAAATATCATATCAAGGAAACAAGGTTTTTCAAATAATTCATAATTTCATGAACTCCCGCTGTTCCCAAATCCAGAAAACATCATGTAAAATCCAAATAACAATGCGCAAATCCAGGAATAAATATGTGCGATATATCTGAAATGCGAGCATATAAATGGAAATATGTAGCTGAAACCAGATGTATGCGAAATCAATAAGGTACAGCTAAGTATATGTGTCTACCTATAAGTAAATGATGTGGTATACCCCACTGGGTATAAGTAAAATATGAGCAAGGTATACCTGTAGCTGTATCGTAAAGGGTATATGTACCTATCACTAATGGTACGATATTCTATAGGTATACAGGTATGGTAAATGTCATATGTGATAAGTAATATACTATCTATAATGGCTTGTACGTGACATGGCAATTATTGACGGTGTGTGTGTAGCATACAATCCGTGCTCGTGCAACATGAACCGTCAATAATATGTGCAGTGTCCTACGGCTATTAGTCACAGTACAACTATATCTAAGAAAATAGGGTAAATGCGCATTTCTAATAATGACGTAGAATACGCGACAAGTATTAGACTTCTAGCCCAGACGCATAACGCCATACGGGCAATTCCCCTATAGATGTTAAATCTACTGACCAGCGCTCCACGCTAGGTGAATCCTACCACCTGTTCCTCTTTGTAGTTGCGTCCGATGTACTCGCCTGCAAACCTGAAAATGAGATAAGAAATCCATGTATAAGCCAAATATTCCGCAAAACGCAATATCGAGACCAAACGAGAAACTCGCGTCGCGAACTAAACGCGCGTGTGCACGATACGCTGAAACGTGTGTATACGCGTCTAAAACTACTGCGACACGTTGGATCACAGAACCCACTCACGTATCGCGCGTATCGCGCAAACACAACGAACTAGAAATACGATATATTGTCCCAGATTTTCCCACAGGTCAAATCTCACAAAACTACACATGCCAAAATACTAGAAAACACTGCAGAGAACCCTAGTCAAGACCCCAACACCCCAGCCCCCTACCTGGCCGCAATTTGCGGCCAGATGTATTAAATCTGCGGCCAAGACGAAGCATTTGGGGCTCGTGTTCTGGTGGTGTGTTCTGGAGTTAATAAGCATGCCCCAGTTTTCTCAATTTTGTTCTAAAGGATCCGGGTCAAAAGCAGATCACAGAATGCTAATATATCGCTTAAAAACGATAATTTTGTACAAAAAGCAAACCCTATGATATTTTAGTGAAAC
The DNA here is from genome assembly GCA_030015575.1 of Agapanthus africanus. Taxonomy (NCBI): domain Eukaryota; kingdom Viridiplantae; phylum Streptophyta; class Magnoliopsida; order Asparagales; family Amaryllidaceae; genus Agapanthus; species Agapanthus africanus. The sequence goes on from CM057350.1 coordinate 522,845,637, forward strand.
CTGGGTTGAACTCAGTTAAGGTGACCTTACCCACTCTAAAATAGGCTAGGTTAACTAACACAATCATCACTTAATCAACATTCCGCATAAATCACCATAATTTAGCATAGAACTCACTTTAAATGCAAACCGAAGCTAATCTACACACAAGCTAAGCAACTAGGAGAATTGGGTCCAAGAATTATACCCTATGCAACCCTAGGAAGTAGGAGAAGAAGTGAATGGAGGAGGTGAGAGCTGCTGCAGGTTGCTGGAGCTGCTGCTGCCTGTGTTGCTGATGGTGTTGCTGTCTGCTGCTGATGTTGCCTTTGCTTTGCTGCTGCTTCTTGAGCTGCTGCTGGTGAAGCTCTGTTGTTGTTGCGGAAGTGTGTGTGTGTGAGAGTATGAGGGAATGAGAGAAAGGAAATGAGAGGGAGAAATGAGAGCAAACAACAAAGACCCCCTTCTCATTCTCTCTCTTCATTAAATGGGCATGGCTCATGCCATGTTGCCCCATGCCCCCTCTCTCTCTTTGGTCAACACATCAACTCATATAAAACCCTTTTAATTCCATTTTTCATTTTAAAACAGCCATGCAAAGAAAACCCAAAGCACTTAATATAAATTTTAAAACTAGCTTATAGAAATGGTTAGCTCACCATGATGCTAATCATGGCTAAACCCCAAATTACAACCCTAGTTAACATGCACAAGTGTGTGCAAGGCTAGGAAAAATCTAATAAAATATTCATTAAATAGGATAAAATAATTAAAAATCAATTTGGTAGACTTTTTATTAAAATCCATATTAAAATATAATTAGCAACAAAATACATTCTAAGGTGTTACAACAGGATATTTATGAGATTTCTGATTTGGTACATTTAGGATATATGAGATTTATTAGATATTGTACATTCAGGATTTATGAGACTTATATAATATGAGAGCCAATTTGGGGGCTGTTTTGAGGAATTGGAATTTGGATTGTCTTGATGGATTTTAGTCCTACCACGATGTCAAGTTTCCGTGGAATTGACATATTTCATTCCATACTCTACATTTATTGTTTATGCACTGCTTCATGTATTAGTAGTACCTGTTAGTGTACCTTTCATGATTGTTGCATTTACATACTTCATTTTATATGCAGTTCTTCATGTGTTAGTTGTACCTGTTAGAGTACTTTTCATGATTGTTGCATATATACATTTTCATATCATTATTGCATGATTATTGCATACCGATTGTCATAATATTGCTTCATATATTGTAGTAACCGATAGTGTACCTTTCATGTTTATTGCATTCATATGACCTTTTACTGCTTTTAGCTTACATATGTTAGATTCGCGCTGTACGTGCATACTTGCGATTACCTGCATATGTTATTTACTATTTACGAGTTGGCAACTCACCCCCGTTGTGCCACAGTTTGTTTTGCAGGTTGTTCCCCAGAGCAGTCGAGGCAGGCTATTCATCTATCTTATCATCTTTTGCTGCGGATTATGCATCAGCTCACAGTGTGCAGTTTGCTTTAGGTGGGTTTTGTGGTTATTCGTTATTGTATTGTATATTCGTTGTATCCTTGAACTCTCTATCTACTACTTTCATATTGACTTAGAGACTTGATGTGAGGACGATATTGTATATTATTTGGTGACTTGGTTGTCTGTTATACAGTTTCCTTTTCATCGTCTTTTATTTCTTCGCTACGGCGTCGTATATCTGTTGTGGTGGTTGTTTTCCGCCTTTGGGCGTGTATTTGCTCCCGTTTGGGGATGCTTTACTTATATTTATGTTGTACCCATTTTTGGGGCTGGTTTTTACAGAGGAGGTGCTGCCAAATTTTAAAAGGAAATAAAGTTGGGCTTTTTAAAGAATTTAGGTTGCGATTTCAAAGGTTTTAACAATGTTATTATTTCTTACTACTTTTGATGGTTTAGATTGCTAGGTTTTCGGCTTACTTAAATTGCGTTACGCCTTTAGACGTTGCGTAGTTTAAGGGCCATCACGTGCCATTTCGGGTCGTGACAAAGTTGGTATCAGAGCGCTAGGTTTTACCTTTCGGAGTGTAGGATGACCTTGGTATGATGGGGTAGGTAACTTAAAGCAGAGTAACGTAGTGTGTATATGTCAACGGCATACTCACGATGCGGTACTCCGCCTAAAGTGACCTAAGTACAAATTGCTTGAAATTCCTTCCTTGATGATTCATATCCTTGTGGTTCGATTTCCTTATTCTTATTGAATCCCTTTTTCCATTTATAGCCTTGTCGCCGATGACTATGGGGACTCAGAGTGATGCAGCGAGGGCCGATGTCAGGATTGACTCGGGTGGGACGAGGACTGACCAGGATGGCACACTTGTTGCATAGGAGCAGACGGATCAGCCTTCGACAGATAGTATCGCTAGGCTTGTGGCAAAGATGCAAGACATGCGCCAGACGATGAGTTCATTGGTTGAGGCCATTCGAGTGCAGCGACAGGAGGTTGCCACCCCTGTTACCCAGTTGTTCCTTGTGATCAGTACACAGTATTCCGTCACCTACATAGCACCAGTAGATGCAGCCCCAGTTGACGAGGCACGTCTTCCAGAGACTTTGGGAGTTCCGGAACAATGGAGGACTTGTACCGGTGTACCAGCTTAGAGACAGAGGCCTAGTCGTCGAGACTGATTTCGTGACCATCGCGGGAGTAGCAGAGGCTTAGGACGTGGACAGTCGTTCAGCTCTCATTTCCAGGAGGGTCAGCAGTTCTTATCTGGATGCTATCGGTGCGGGAGTTTGGATCATCGGGTTCAAGTTTGTACGGAGCCACGTGAGCGCGGGGCAACTGTACCACAGAGAGGAGGAGTTCAGCTAGTTGCGGGTAGGGGGGCAGACACGAGAGTTTGCTTCTACTCATCGGGACGCGTGGGCATCCAATGCAGAGTTTTCAGGTATTCTTAATTCGTATGTTCTTTTGATGCACTTGTTTGTTTTACACACTTTGTGCCGTGGTTGGGACGAGGAGAGCCGTGTTAACTAGATCAGCCGTTTGTTATGTTAATTTCTGTCAGCGATTCTTTTGTTGCGCAACACGTATTTTAGTCGTATGTCAATCAGTTAGGAGATTCATCCGTCACTTGATCCTTCTAGAGATGTTGGATTTGACGTTCTCCTGGGCACAGACTGGTTAGCTACGTGCTAGGCGTCTGTGGACTATGTTCCCCTCTGAAAGACGGCGCGACGTGAAGACGTCTTGCCTGAGATTCGGGGCAGATGCTATATGGTTTTATCCGTCCACCTCTCCGAAGATGCCAAGTTGATTTATGGCACCGTGTATCGGAGGTTTAGACGGATGCGGCCGATGTAGCAGACTTCGTCAGATTCCCCCTCGCTTGAGGGGTTTTTGATTGTGGGGACGCTCTTCCCTGCAGGCGCAAGCCCCTGCAGTTAATTACGCTACCGCATCGCGGTAACAACTTTCTCCTTCTCCAGAATTTCACTTTGTGTCGTGTGTATTTGTTTTGTTTGTGGTTGCCCGTGGATTGTATACGGAGACTAAGCGATGCTGTCGCCCGTAGGACGTGGATTAGTCCAAATCCGTATTTACTTAGATTTGGGTTTGGTGTTTTGGTTTAAGGATACGTTAGCCGTATTTAGGTTAAGATCGACTTAAACGTTTGTTAAGGATACGTTAGTCTGATTTGAGTCTAAGATCAACTTAACGGGATCGTTTGGATCCGATAAAAGAGCATTTAGGGACTCTATTGTTCCAGTTTAGGGACATAGTGGTCCATGTTCCAGTTTAGGGACGCGGTGGTCCATATTCCAGTTTAGGGACGTGGTGGTCCATCGCCAGTTTAGGGACGTGGTGGTCCATCATTAGTTTAAGGACGTTTCGGTCCGACATTAGTTTAAGGACGTTTCGGTCCGACATTAGTTTAAGAACGTTTCGGTCCAACATTCCCATTTTGGGGTAAATATTAGTTTAAGGACGTTTCGGTCCACGAGTTTAAGGACCCCGCAGTCCATATCGATGTGTGGTCGTCGGGACCCGTCACCTCTCTGACGTCGTTGAAGGATTACAACGATGGGTGTCAGAGGAGTTCGGAGATGTACCCTCGAACCGGTCGTAAATTGATTTAGGGAGCAGCCGTGCTCAGTCAATTTGATTTGAGGACTTATGGCCATGATTGGGCTGAGTCCAGTTTCAAGATTCTTTTGTCTTTGGCATATTGGACCTGTGCTAGGCCCTTACCTGTTTACTGTATTATTTTTCTTTATTTTGGTTGGGCTCTGCCCCTTTTTTAAAATGCATAGCATTTTTGATTAGGCCTGTTAGGCCTTTTAATTGGGCTCTGTCCCTTTTCTTAATAATGCAGAGCATTTTTGATTAGGCCTGTTAGGCCTTTTAATTGGGCTCTGTCCCTTTTCTTAATAATGCAGAGCATTAAATACTCTGACAGTGCCCCATGTGGCTTGTCAGGCGTTTTGCGCCAATTAATGAGCGCAAGCGCTCGTGGAGGTGACACGTGTCACGTTCTGGTGAGCGCAAGCGCAACAGCGCAGTGCGCTGCGTCAGTGCGCTGCGCTGTTGCATTGCTGACACGTGGCGCTTCCTGGCCGCTTGCGCAATAGTGCAGTTTTGGTAAGTGCTGGGCACTGTTAACTTGAGAATCTTTTAGATTCAGAACCAGAAGTGCAAAGCACTGTTTGTTTTCTTGATCTAATTTAGATCAAAGAAAACAAGTTCTTCTTGTTTTTCTTATCTCGGGGAACCAATGGTTCATAGAAATGTGCAAAGCACTTATTATTATTATTATTATTATTATTTTTAGAGATCCTTGATCTTGTTCTCAGATCAATGATCTGTTCATAAGAGAATTTTCTCTTTTTCTAAAGTGTTTTTTACCTTTTTTGTTCTTGAGGATTTCTCTCCAATTCTTCAGAGTTCTCTCTGTTTAATTTTTCACAAAATGTTGATCCCTTTTGAATTGAGGTCTAGGGTCCTTTTTATAGTGCCCATAAATTAGTTAAATTTGTTAAAGAGATCTTTCTCTGAGTGATTTGGGAAATTTTCCCCACCGTTGGATCTTTGATCCAAGGGCTTCTGTTTTACAGAAGAAAATCTTCTTGTTTTTAACAAGAATAGAAAGATTTCTTTAAAATCTTAATTCTGTTTGGCGCAAACGCCCCAGCGCGTGACACGTGTCGCGCAGCGCAGCGCTTGCGCAACTGTGCAGACACGTGTCGCGCAGTGCAATGCTTGCGCGGCTGTGCTTCCGCAGATACGCGTCCTGCAGCGCAGCGCTTGCGCAGCTGTGCCTGCGCAACCGCGCAGACACGCATCCTGCAGCGCAGCGCTTGTGCAGCTGTGCCTGCACAACCGCACAGACACGTGTGGCGCAGCGCAGCGCTTGCGCACCTGAAGCGTTGCTTCCTTTTGTCTTTTAATAGAGCTTTGCTCTGATTGGGCGCGCTGCCTCGGGCGCTGCGTTGATGCATCAGCGCCTGACACGTGGCGCGTTGCGCGCAGCGCAAAGAATCTGAAGTGTTGCTTCATTTATTAAAGTTTAAGTTTTCAAAGCAAAGCTTTGCTCTGATTGGGGGAAGATGAAGCGTTGCTTCATCTCCCGTCTTGGAATTTGAACAGAGCTTTGCACTGATTAGGGTAAACAAATGCCCCCCCACCGTTGCTCTTATGTGGCCCCAAATGCGAGCGCAACGGTGGAAGAATTCCAACCTGTTGCGGCAACTTTTGGAAGTTGAAAGGGCACCTGATGCCTATAAATAGGACCTTTGGTCCTGCACAGATGATTATCATCTTTAAAATTTTCATTTTCAGAAACTTCAGAGCTTTGCTCTTGCCTTCAAGAACTCCTCGAGTTAGATTTTCCTAAACAAAAACTATTTAAGTAAGAACTAGTCTTGAATTAAATCAATCTTAATTAATAGAGCTTTGCTCTCATAGATCTTTGATCTAAAGAAAATCCTTTTGGGGTTTCACCAAATAGAGCCTTGCTCTCAGGAATCTGTTTCAGGGTTTCTTAACCCATGAACAGAACCTTGCATCTTTGGCAAAACATAGACCTCTTTGATCTAAAAAAAAAGATGAACTCTCAAGAGTTCGAATATGGATAATGAAGATTAAAAATGGAGTTTTGTATTTAATGGATTATATCATCTTTTAATAGTAATGATCTCAAAGCCCTCGGGGGGGATTTCTTTAAATTCCCCTTATTAGGATTTTGACAGTCACTCCTGTTTGCAGAGCATTGCTCTTAAGGAGTTTAACTCTCTGTGCTTTTTCTCATTGCTGATCTTCCAATGCTGTTTCCTTCAGGCATTATGGCGGTGCGTCTATACAGTCTGCATGAATTCATCACCTACGAGGATATCCGTGTACAGGGCCGTCAGCAAAACCAAGAGTTTATGGATGCCCAGTGTGCGGACGTCATGGGTCGTCTGAACGCACGTGTTGGTTGGCTGCTCCCCCGCCGCTCTGCTCTCTTGAAAGTCGTGCTGGGAGCCATTTGGAGAGCACTCCCGGGGTTCCACGATGCCCTACTATAAGTCCACGTTGCCCACCCCGGTACTTGCGGGGAGGCGGAAAACGGAATAAAAATCGAATTTTTATGAACTTAGGCAACATGGACTAGACTATGAAGGATCTTTCCTAAACAAAAACAAGCTAAAGCTAACTAGAAACTAGCTAAGTGCTAGAAAGGTTATACCTTGGGCTTTATGTCCTTCTCTCCTTGCTCTTTGGAGTGGTGGAAAGAGGTCACCTTTGTCGTCTTCTCCCGTCAAAGAATGATCCACCCGAAAGCCTCAACCTTTGGCTTCAACTCCAAGCTAGAAGTAACTAGGGTGCAAGAAGTGCTAATCCTTGAACCCTAGATGAGAGTAGAGATTATCAAGAGAAGGTTTTTCGCAAGCTCAAGTGTTTCTCAACACATGAGAGGGGAGAGCTTGAGGGAGAGGAAGAACAAGAGAGAGAATGTGAATAATAGAATGAGAGAATAATATGAAGCATTCTCTCATATATGTGAATTATTGTAATTAGATAATTAGTGAGATAATTGTCATGGCTAAATCAAGACATGACCATTATCATTTCATTTTTAATGCAAATTGCAAGGATCAAAGAGCATCTTCCAAATGAAATGATGATGGTCAAAGTGTCAACCAAGGTCAACATGTCAAGAAGGTCAAATGGTCAACAACCATAACCATGCACAATTATTAAACTAATATCAATTAACAATAATACACACATAAGCATTAGGGTTAATAAAATGACAATAGTCATTAACCCTAATCAAAGTCCTCTCCCTCTGTCTCAAGCAACTGTGCATACGCACCCGTATTCGTGATCCGAGGAACACGAATACAATGAGAAAAACCAATCCCAAATCATATACTAGGATCCGGCTTAAACCAAAGCCCGCTAGTATAAGCTGTTCGGACAGCAAACGTGCATAAGTGCGCGGATGTGAACGAACCCTGTCGCAAAACCATGCGACCTCTACTCATTTTGCCTAAAGGCGAATAGCTCTCTGTGTGGGACTCTAAAGACTCGACACTACGCTGGCAGTGGGTTTAACCACAGACCGCAAGCGGCACTAGCTGTACGTAACGGTCTCCAGGTAGATGTCGATAAGAAGACTGACGTGGTGAACCCCATCTGAACTCCTTCTGAGCCTGTATGTGACAATCTCCGTACAGTTCGGTCTGTTCGTCTGATACATCGCATGGCGGGCCTAGGGGAGCGGTGAAACGTCAGTCCCCTAATAGCGGTATAAGTCGTGTCGGAGTGTAGCCCAGAACACCCTGAGATAACACTAGAAACCTACCAGTATATCTCGCTTGGCCTGGCCACGGACTACTCGTGTAATGGCTCTCCTGGACACAGCTCGATGTCAACCCCCAATACCGGGAGAGACGAATCCTATCTAACCGTCACTGCCTCCAAGTGCTTCGGGACTGCACCCAAATACTACCTGTTTGCACGACTCCTTTGAGCCGTGGTAGGGTAGCAATCAAAATGCAGTGGGAACACACTCGAGGCGAAGTGACAGTGTCAAGTCAGCGGACTAAGCTGTACTCATGTCACCTGGGAACTGATAACTGACGATAGGTATAATACCAACCAACAGTTCCCGACGAGTCCTGTCCAGTGTACTCGTTGTAAGGTTAGTATAGCACCCAATGAAGAGTTTTGAAGCATCACATGACCCAAAGTTTTAATTTTTAAGGTGCTAAACTAACATGCAAAGGATAGATCCTAGAAAATTAGGGTTTACTAAACTTAAAGCTAACAAAAGTTAGGGTTTGAAGGCTACAACCTTTGTAGCTCCCATTTTTGCTTCGCTCCTTAGGCTCTTTAGTGTTGAAACGAGGTCCTCTTGAACTCCCCTTGTGTCCACGATGATCCACCGCGGAGATATCCGTCCAAGCTCGCTACTTCGTCAAATCGAAGATAACACTCTAAACGAAACGGCTAAGCTTGTGTAGAATGTTGTTGTGGCTTTGGATCTCACTTCAAAAACCTTTCTTTTGTTGTGTTTCACTCACTAGAAAAGAACTAGAGAGAAGAAGATGAAGGAGGATGAAAATGGTGGCTTTTTCTTTCAAGAGATAAAATGATAACCATTAGGTTAACTTGCAAAAGAAAATAAATATCACTATATATATTTAATCCTTCTTGACTCTAACCATGATTAAATGATGGATGATTAATTTAACTTGGGTTTAGAATGATAAAGGAAAAGATAACCATGGTTTAGTGGTGGGTGAGAATGGTTAGGTTAAAAGAAGCATGTAGAAACTAGCATAATTATCCTTTCCTTTTCATTTTCCTTTTAAAACCAAAATTAAATAATTATCCATTGTATAATCTATGGTGTGAGGCTTATATTGCCACCATTTCCATATATAATCAACTATGATAGTTTGATGTATGTATGTGTACATGTATGCACATCTATATGTGCATAAAACTAGAAAAGAAGAAAGAAACACATGCATGCATGCATACATCCATCAAACCCTAGAAAGGTTTCAAGTGAGATAACTTATGGTTAAATGATAAATCAACACTTGATTTATCAATCCGGTCATATCTCATACGACCCCACCAAAAGCAATTCACCCGATCAATGTTCGGTATCATATACGCATATTTCAATCGGGTGCATGCGCATATCGCATATGCGCACCACAACGTTTCGCCTGGACTGGGTAACTCCTCTGTGGGACTCTAAGACTCGTCAATACGCCGGCAGAGGGTAATGATCATATCAAGTGCCCTCAGGCCGCAAGCGGTCAGCTAAACGTAACGGCCACCCGGGTATTGAGCGATCAGAAGACAACAAGCGAACCTGCTACAACTCCCGTCGAGCCATCCGGCAACACTACCGTACAGTCCGGTCTCTTCGTCAGATATGCTGCATATCGAGCCTAGGGATGGTCACGTCGACCCCAATAACTCAATAAGTCGTGTCGGTGAATGGTCTATAACAGATCGAGAAACTACTGATAACACTTATCAGCAAATCTCAGCAGCCCTGGCCAGGGACTTGATGTTATAACCAGTCGAGCACAGCACAGCATCAACTCCCAATACCGGGAGAGACGAAACCCCTCCTATCGCTCATCGTCTTCGTATGTCTCGGGACTGTACCCAACGGCCACCTGTTTGCACGACTCAGTAGAGCCGTGGTAGGGTGGCAATCAAAGTACAGTGGGAGAACACACAAGACTCCATGACGATCTCGGGTCTACAGACTAACCTGTACCAGTGTCGCCTGAGAACTGCTATTCGACGATAGATATAATTCCATATAGGAGTTCTCGGCGAGTCCGTCCAGTGTACCCAGTCACCACTGAGCACCCGTATATGATCTTGATGTCAAACATCGACGAATGTGGGAACATCCATCGCCCATCACATGGGTCTAGTATCATATACGCTAGTCTACTCTGGTATATCGATGCCCCGTCTCGATACACCTCCGACTAGGGACATTTCAGGATATGCTTATAGACTACAGATGTCCCACTAGTATGATCTCCATCATAATCAGAGTAGTCAAGCCAATATCCTTAGGGCTTTATCAGCATGTATGAATGAATAAAAGCATGATCAAATCAACATGTCAGATAAAGAGAAACCAGATAGCATACTATCATGTCGAGCAAGAATGCAAACTGAATATATATACATGTATAGATACATCAACTATCACATAATGGCCTCTAGGGCATACATATATCCAATAATCTCCCACTTGCACTAAGGCCAGTTATTGGCGTATCTCATACCCAACATCTCAAAAAGTCGCTCATGCTGCGGCTGAGGGAGGGCCTTGGTGAATGGATCCGCGGCGTTGTTCTTTGTGTCAACTCTGTTAATCTCGATCTCGCGGCGATCTACAATCTCCCGGATCAAATGAAAGCGCCTCAGGATGTGTCTGGACCGCTGATGGGATCTGGGTTCCTTGGCTAACGCCATCGCCCTATTATTGTCACAATACAAAGGTATTGGATCAATAATGGTTGGAACTACTCCTAGCTCCGAGACGAACTTCTTCATCCAGACGGCTTCCTTGGCGGCATCATTTGCAGCAATGTACTCAGCTTCCATCGTAGAGTCTGCAACGGTATCCTGTTTGGAACTCTTCCAACTTACCGCCCCTCCATTGAGGGTAAATACAAACCCTGAGATAGATTTGCTGTCATCCTTATCGCTCTGGAAGCTCGAATCGGTAAAGGCCTCCATTTGGAGATCTTTATTACCATACACCAAGAACAATTCTTTAGTCCTTCGTAAGTACTTAAGAATGTTCTTCACAGCTGTCCAGTGGTTCTCCCCTGGGTTGGATTGATACCTGCTTACAACACTAAGTGCATAAGCTACATCTGGGCGTGTACATAACATCGCATACATTATAGACCCTACTGCCGAAGCATAAGGTATAATGCTCATGCGAGCTCTCTCTTCATCGGTCTTTGGACAAGAATCCTTGGAGAGAGTGACTCCATGGCAAGCGGGTAAGGCACCCCGCTTGGAGTCTTCCATACTAAACCTCTTTAGGATGGTGTTGATGTACCTGGTTTGGGACAATCCCAATAACTTTTTGGATCTATCTCTATAGATCCTTATGCCCAGGATGTATGTGGCATCACCCAGGTCCTTCATGGAGAACCTCAGTGATAAGAATGATTTGACCGACTGTAGCATAGAAATATCATTTCCTATCAGAAGAATGTCATCCACGTACAATACGAGGAATGTGACAGCTCTTCCTACAGCCTTCCTATAAACACAAGGTTCATCTGGATTTTTGATGAAATCAAACTCTTTGATAACATCATCGAAACAGATGTTCCAACTCCGTGATGCCTGCTTTAACCCATATATGGATTTAAGCAATCTACATGCTTTCTCGCTGCTCCCACTGTCAATGAAGCCCTCTGGCTGATCCATATAAACACATTCTTCTAAATCTCCATTTAGAAATGCTGTTTTAACGTCCATCTGCCAGATTTCATAGTCGTAGTGAGCAGCAATAGCAAGTAGGATCCGAATAGATTTAAGCATGGCTACGGGCGAAAAAGTTTCGTCATAGTCCAAACCTGGTCTTTGACGAAAACCTTTCGCCACAAGTCTCGCCTTATAGGTCTCTACCTGCCCATCCACACCAATCTTTCTTTTAAAGATCCATTTGCACCCTACAGGTTTTACCCCAGGGGGTACAACGTCCAAAGTCCATACTTTGTTGGTGTACATAGACTCCATTTCGGATCTCATGGCATCCAGCCACTTCACAGAGTCACCACTCATGATAGCTTGCTGAAAACTGGTAGGATCATCATCTTCCATGATACAGTCTTCTCTGTCACCATCAATGAGGAAACCGTAGTACCTCTCCGGTGGGCGAGAAGTCCTACCAGACCTACGGAGTGGCCGAGGTTCTTCAGTTTCTGTTGCAACAGCCGGTTCAACCAAATCGTCATTTGTAGTTTGTGTCTCCAGAACCTCTTCTAGATCTACTACCTTGCCATCATCTCTATCTGTGAAAAACTCTTTTTCCAAGAATGTGGCATACTGAGAAACAAACACTTTTTGTTCCTCTTTGTGGTAGAACAGATACCCATAAGAATTCTTTGGATATCCCACAAAGTTACACATGACTGACCGTGTCTCGAGTTTGTCCGGATTCTGCTTTTTAACATAGGCCGGGCAACCCCAAATCTTAATTCTTTTAAGAGATGGTCTCTTCCCATTCCATATCTCATATGGCGTGGTAGATACGGCTTTGGTTGGAACCCTGTTTAGCAGAAACGCCGCAGTCTCCAATGCATACCCCCAAAACGAGACTGGTAACTCAGCGTCACTCATCATGGACCGGACCATATCTAATAGGGTCCTATTCCGTCGTTCTGACACACCGTTGTGCTGTGGTGTGTAAGGCGGAGTGAGCTGAGAGAGAATCCCATTCTCTTTTAGGAAGTTTGCAAATTCTGTACTGAGATACTCACCACCTCGATCTGATCGAAGCATCTTAATATTCAAGCCGGTTTGTTTTTCTACTTCTTGTTTATATTCAACGAACTTCTCGAAAGCGTCGGACTTGTGCTTTAATAAAAATACATGACCGAATCTTGAGAAATCATCGGTGAATGTAATGAAGTATGAAAAACCGCCTCTAGCCTGTGTAGACATAGGCCCACATACATCACTATGTATGAGGCCCAGGAGCTGAGTAGCTCTTTCTCCGTGTCCTGTAAACGGAGTTTTGGTCATTTTACCCTTGATACAAGACTGGCAAGTCGCATAGGATTTATATTCAAAAGAGTTTAAATATCCATCTTTATGTAACTTGTTTAGTCTTGTTTCGTTAATATGACCAAGTCTACAGTGCCAAAGAAAAGCTTCATTTAATTCTGAAAGTTTTCTTTTATTAGTGTGTTGTATACTGAAAACTGTGTGTTGATTTAGGACATATATTCCGTTATTAAGTGTACCATACCCAACCAACATTTGATTTAGGTGAATGTTCATAACATTGTTCTGCAACACAAAATTATATCCTTCATTGTCCAACAAAGATACGGATATTATATTACATAGCATATCAGGTACAAAATAACATGGATTCAAAATCAAAATACATCCAGACGGCAACCCCAAGTGATACTCTCCCACTGCGACTGTATGTACATTGGAACCATTTCCAACGCGGAGAGTATGGTCACCTGTCTTCAAAACCTTGCTATTTCTCAGCCCCTGCATAGAATTGCAAATGTGAGAACCTGAACCGGTATCCAATACCCAGGAAGCAGAGTTTATAGAAAAACAGTTTTCAGTCACAAACGCACCTGAAGCAGAAGCATCACCATGCTTCTTCTTAAGACTTAGGTACTCAGTGCAGTTGCGCTTCCAATGTCCTGTCTTGTGGCAATGAAAACACTCGCCTTTCCCTGGGTCTCCAGCCGTGGACTTTCCCTTTCCCTTCACCTTTTTGACTCCGCCCTTAGGATTAGTGGGTTTCTTCTTTTTCTTTCCCTTGGCCTTAGCTTTCGGGCGAGAAGAAGAAGACTGTCCAATCGTCATAACGGGAGTCTTTGCTGACTTCATAGTGCTCTCTGCACTCCTTAACATATTAAGGAGTTCAGGGAGGTCCTTCTCCATGCCATGCATGTTGAAGTTCACTATGAACTGAGCAAAGGTGGAGGGGAGGGACTGCAGAATAATATCTATATATTGTTCATTGTCCATAGTCCATCCGAGGTCCTCAAGCTCTTCCCTAAGAGCTATCATCTTCAAAACATGGTCTGCTACTGGTGTGCCAGGGGCCATCCGCATGTGAAACAGTTTCTTTGATGCCTCGTATCGTAATACGCGGGACTGCTCCCCATACAACTCCTTTGTATGGAGCAGTATCCCGTGAATGTCCATGTCCTCGTGCTGCTTTTGATGTGTGTTATCCATCGATGCAAGCGCGAGGCATGTGGCCGTGGCACAGTCAGCGTCCCATTTCTTGCGGACTTCTATGTCCGCAACTGAGGATTTTGGGCCTGGGACGGGCGGGGCTGAAGCCGTGAGGACATATGATACTTTATCATAAGTCAAGGCGATCTTCAGATTCCTTAGCCAGTCTTTATAGTTGGTCCCATTCAGTTTGTTTTTATCTAGTAGAAGCTTAAGTCCAGTCATTGGTATCTGCCATTAAGAGAGAGAAAAGAATACACTCAGCGAAAGCTCTTGCATAGATTAGATTGGTTTATTATCTTGTCTAATCGATGTTTCCCACTGCTTTTTATCAAGTTTTTCTTTCAAACCTTAAAAAGAAAAGCTAGCCAGGATTAATTACAGTCTACAACTTCGCTAACCGTTCAGCCAGGCCAGTGTCGGTACTTTGAGGGAGGTTCCCCGTGCTTTCGCACGGACCTAATTAGAGTAAACCTCGTTTTCCCTGAGGCGGAGCCCCGTTAACACCTTTCTAGACACCTAATGAGTTAGCTAATTGTAAACTGTAAAACTCTCCTAGGAGCAACTATTGCCCACAGTGGGATCGGGATCCAACCATCATATGGAAGGTATGCAATCTCATTGCAAATTTCAACACTTGAAATTCCCGATGTAATTTTTACCCCTAGCACTTATGACCTTAACTATGGTCAACAAATCATAAGTACCAGTCAAGTTCTACCCGTCATTTCTTGATTAATTAGACCCACCCATATGACCCTTAACTATGGTCAACAAAGTCGCATGAATGTCCTAATTAATCTGCATCATATGCAGTGTAGGAAGACATCACTTAGCTACCGTTCACTACGCGTTAACTAAAGTCAACAAACGTAGCACGAATACTAAGTACTCTACTTCCTAAAATGACGGAGGGTTGCGAATGATTTTTAAGAAAATCTTTAACGCTTTGAACTTGATATCGTTGTAGAATCGAACAGTTTTTCAAAAGGAGTGGCTTAAGCTCCGCAGTTTTGAAATGTAGCTTTTTCATAAATAGCCGAGTAGTTTTTAAATCCGATTCTACAACATCTTTTTAGGTTTATTTTCTTTACATTAATCACATTAATGTAATCCCATCATTTAAGTCCTAAAGCCAATCACAGAAAAGAAACGAAAATAACACGTACGCTTATGCCATCCGCATTCGCCGCAATGTTCCGTTATGCACCGTTAGGTTACTTAACTAACGGCATACCGGGACGGGACTAGCGCGGGTGTAAAACATAAGCAACGTCTACTATATATCATATATATATAATAAGCCATTCATCTCAGATATCACAGAACACAGGAAGCAGAAATATAGATATAACGTGGGATATACTAGGACGTCCGTATTTAGTATTTAGCCAGAATAGAAAATACGGATTCCACAGTCGCGATGAATAGCCAAGCCCACACCCTGGACCCCTACGAGAGCGGCAAGTGACCCTACCAATCCTGGAGTTTAGGAGACCCGGTCTCGACTCCTCGAGATGGCCTCCCACTGAACCCCAGAACCCGGTCACCTGTGCTCCCCTCCTTGGATCCATCCTAATGCGGAAAAGTAAATAATATACAACACTGGTGACACAACCGCAACCTGGAAGTGCCCCAAATAAAAGAATATTACATTACATTTGAATTTACATGAATGAAAATATAAAACTCTCATCTCACAAAAACCCCCCGGCTATTCGATCGCGACAATCCTGCACATCATATCTCAGCAACACATAATATCACATATCATCAACGTAAGTAAGTATGCGTACCCTGATTGTCGTTGATGTATAGCAACGAAACCGGCGATATCTAACATACTACACTTACGGTCGCAGAAAAGAAAGTGTAAAACTACAATATTTGGAATCCAGATTCTCTTTAGACATCATAAATGCGAAATATCACATATTTCGTATTTCATGTCTACACTATATGAATTCCACATATTGTATCACATTCCAGATAAACAGACAGTATTAAAGTTTTCGAACGAACTGTCAAGCACCCAAGATTCACTAAAGCTCAACACTTGAGCAGGGTTCAAAAAACCGGAGTGTGACACAGTAGCGGCGGTCCAGCCGTAGAAGGGTCAAGCCAACGCCTCACATGTGGCACGCCGTACTGCCCCAAACCCTAGGGTTCAAAGGGCAGTTCGAGACGGTCACATAATCGAGTTAAGGTTTGTTGTCTTCTAGAGGGACCACCGCAAAAAGACTTGCACACATCTCCAAACTATTTAAACCCCGTGAATATTGAGTAAATGATATTCGTTCAAACACTTCAATACTTTCTAGTTTACCCGGAAAAGAAATACGAAATGAAAATTCCGATCGAAACAACTAGTTCAAAACCATCTCCAGAATTTTCAACAGAAGATTCAGATTAAATACTCTCAAAATGTACTGTAGCAGGTAAAGAAAATTACTGTGCAACAAATTGTCAGAGAGCCCCTCATTTGGCCGCGGAAGAGCGGCCTAAGCTTGCTTATGCCGCGCTTCCGCGGTCAAACATACTGTTCATGGGTACGGATTTTCCAGATCATCTAATTTTTACCTGCTCTATTTTTTGAGAATTTTTAATTCTGAAAAAGATCAGTTTTTAAAAAATTTCCAGAGAGCATCCCATAAATCCGTATTTTGGTTCGATTGGACTTTTCACTTCGCAAAAAGGTCGCCTAACGTTCTAGGTCGGCTCTGATACCAATGTAAGGTTAGTATAGCACCCAATGAAGAGTTTTGAAGCATCACATGACCCAAAGTTTTAATTTTTAAGGTGCTAAACTAACATGCAAATGATAGATCCTAGAAAATTAGGGTTTACTAAACTTAAAGCTAACAAAAGTTAGGGTTTGAAGGCTACAACCTTTGTAGCTCCCGTTTTTGCTTCGCTCCTTAGGCTCTTTAGTGTTGAAACGAGGTCCTCTTGAACTCCCCTTGTGTCCACGATGATCCACCGCGGAGATATCCGTCCAAGCTCGCTACTTCGTCAAATCGAAGATAACACTCTAAACGAAACGGCTAAGCTTGTGTAGAATGTTGTTGTGGCTTTGGATCTCACTTCAAAAACCTTTCTTTTGTTGTGTTTCACTCACTAGAAAAGAACTAGAGAGAAGAAGATGAAGGAGGATGAAAATGGTGGCTTTTTCTTTCAAGAGATAAAATGATAACCATTAGGTTAACTTGCAAAAGAAAATAAATATCACTATATATATTTAATCCTTCTTGACTCTAACCATGATTAAATGATGGATGATTAATTTAACTTGGGTTTAGAATGATAAAGGAAAAGATAACCATGGTTTAGTGGTGGGTGAGAATGGTTAGGTTAAAAGAAGCATGTAGAAACTAGCATAATTATCCTTTCCTTTTCATTTTCCTTTTAAAACCAAAATTAAATAATTATCCATTGTATAATCTATGGTGTGAGGCTTATATTGCCACCATTTCCATATATAATCAACCATGATAGTTTGATGTATGTATGTGTACATGTATGCACATCTATATGTGCATAAAACTAGAAAAGAAGAAAGAAACACATGCATGCATGCATACATCCATCAAACCCTAGAAAGGTTTCAAGTGAGATAACTTATGGTTAAATGATAAATCAACACTTGATTTATCAATCCGGTCATATCTCATACGACCCCACCAAAAGCAATTCACCCGATCAATGTTCGGTATCATATACGCATATTTCAATCGGGTGCATGCGCATATCGCATATGCGCACCACAACGTTTCGCCTGGACTGGGTAACTCCTCTGTGGGACTCTAAGACTCGTCAATACGCCGGCAGAGGGTAATGATCATATCAAGTGCCCTCAGGCCGCAAGCGGTCAGCTAAACGTAACGGCCACCCGGGTATTGAGCGATCAGAAGACAACAAGCGAACCTGCTACAACTCCCGTCGAGCCATCCGGCAACACTACCGTACAGTCCGGTCTCTTCGTCAGATATGCTGCATATCGAGCCTAGGGATGGTCACGTCGACCCCAATAACTCAATAAGTCGTGTCGGTGAATGGTCTATAACAGATCGAGAAACTACTGATAACACTTATCAGCAAATCTCAGCAGCCCTGGCCAGGGACTTGCTGTTATAACCAGTCGAGCACAGCACAGCATCAACTCCCAATACCGGGAGAGACGAAACCCCTCCTATCGCTCATCGTCTTCGTATGTCTCGGGACTGTACCCAACGGCCACCTGTTTGCATGACTCAGTAGAGCCGTGGTAGGGTGGCAATCAAAGTACAGTGGGAGAACACACAAGACTCCATGACGATCTCGGGTCTACAGACTAACCTGTACCAGTGTCGCCTGAGAACTGCTATCCGACGATAGATATAATTCCATATAGGAGTTCTCGGCGAGTCCGTCCAGTGTACCCAGTCACCACTGAGCACCCGTATATGATCTTGATGTCAAACATCGACGAATGTGGGAACATCCATCGCCCATCACATGGGTCTAGTATCATATACGCTAGTCTACTCTGGTATATCGATGCCCCGTCTCGATACACCTCCGACTAGGGACATTTCAGGATATGCTTATAGACTACAGATGTCCCACTAGTATGATCTCCATCATAATCAGAGTAGTCAAGCCAATATCCTTAGGGCTTTATCAGCATGTATGAATGAATAAAAGCATGATCAAATCAACATGTCAGATAAAGAGAAACCAGATAGCATACTATCATGTCGAGCAAGAATGCAAACTGAATATATATACATGTATAGATACATCAACTATCACATAATGGCCTCTAGGGCATACATATATCCAACACTCGTGACCTAACGAGCACCCGCATACTATCTCAAGTACGACGTACTGACGGCTGTGGGACAGACTGTCTCCCATGCTGGGATGAGAAGCGCATACGCTAGTCTACTCCGGAATATCGATGCCCTGTCTCGATAGTCCAACGACTAGGGACCTGTATAAGGATGTGCTTATAGATCACCCAGCTCCCACGAGTGTGAGCGCCATCACAACGCTGGTAATCAAGCAAAGATCCTAAGGGCTCTACTAATATGTATATCAGCAATATGCTAAAAGAAACACATGCACATATTAAAGCAGAGACAAACCAAGTAGCATACTACCATTTCGAGGAAGATTGTATATACAACTGTGAATATCCCAAGCTTCCATTAAGTAATATACAAACTAGTATGATACAGTAATGGCCTCTAGAGCATATACACTAACAATCTCCCACTTGCACTAAGGCCATGTACTGGCGTATCGAAGACCTATCATCTCGATCAGCCGCTCGAACTGAGTCTGGGGCAAGGCCTTGGTGAATGGATCTGCTGTGTTATCTTCTGAAGCAACCCTCCGAACCTCGATCTCCTGGCGATCCACGATCTCCCTGATCAGGTGATACCGCCTCAAGTTGTGTCTGGATTTCTGATGGGACCTGGGTTCCTTCGCTAAAGCTATAGCCCCGTTGTTGTCGCAATACAGAGGTATTGGGTCAACAATGGACGGAACCACCTGAAGTTCTCTCAAGCACTTCCTCATCCAGACAGCTTCTTTTGCGGCATCAGATGCAGCGATGTATTCCGCTTCCATAGTCGAGTCAGCAACGGTTTCCTGTTTGGAGCTCTTCCAACACACCGCCCCTCCATTGAGGGTAAAGACAAAACCCGACATGGACTTGGAATCATCCTTGTCACTCTGGAAGCTGGAGTCAGCAAAGGCCTCAATCTGCAGGTCTTTTCCGCCATACACCAAGAACATCTCCTTAGTCCTTCTCAGGTACTTGAGAATGTTCTTTACTGCTATCCAATGTTTCTCCCCAGGGTTTGACTGATACCTTCTTACCACACTCAGTGCATAAGCCACATCCGGTCTGGTACACAACATTGCATACATTATAGAGCCTACCGCAGAAGCGTAGGGTATAATAGACATGCGATCCCTCTCCAAATCAGTCTTGGGAGACATCTTTTTGGAGAGGGTGATCCCGTGACAAGCCGGTAGATTACCGCGCTTGGAATCTTCCATACTGAATCTCTTCAGTATGGTGTCGATGTACCTGGACTGTGAAAGTCCTAATATCCTCTTGGATCTGTCACGGTAGATCCGGATACCCAGAATGTATGAGGCATCACCCAGGTCTTTCATGGAGAACCTGTGTGACAAGAACCCCTTGACAGATTGTAGCATAGGAATGTCATTTCCTATTAAGAGAATGCCATTCACGTATAAAACGAGGAATACTACAGTTCTCGCTACAAATATACAATAGATGCATGGTTCATCTGGATTTTTGATAAAGCCAAATTCCTTGACCGTCTCATTAAAACAGATGTTCCAACTCCGCGATGCCTGCTTTAGTCCATAAATGGACTTAAGCAACTTGCACACCTTTCCGCTGCTCCCACTCTGAATGAAACCCTCTGGCTGATCTATATAGACACACTCCTCTAAATGTCCATTTAGAAAAGCTGTCTTTACGTCCATCTGCCAAATCTCATAATCGTGGAAGGCAGCAATGGCAAGAAGGATCCGAATGGATTTCAGCATAGCTACTGGAGAAAAGGTTTCGTCATAGTCCAAACCAGGTCGCTGACGAAAACCCTTTGCTACCAGTCTAGCTTTATAGGTCTCAACCTGTCCATCTACACCAATCTTCCTTTTGAAGATCCACTTGCATCCTACGGGTTTTACCCCATCTAGAGCAATGTCCAACGTCCATACTTTGTTGGTGTACATGGACTCCATTTCATTCCGCATTGCATCCAGCCATTTTACCGAGTCGACGCTCTGAATGGCTTGCTGGAAGCTAGTAGGCTCATCAAAGTCTATGATGCAACCCTCTCTATCCCCGTCAATGAGAAAACCATAGTATCTCTCGGGCGGATGAGACTGCCTACTACTCCTGCGGAGTGGCGTGGGAATGTCCTGATCTTTCGAACCCTTTGGTTCTACTAAGCTTTCAGTAATAACTCGTGGTTCTGGAATTTCTTCCAGTTCTATTGCGCTCCTACTTAATTCTTTTTCTATGAACTGGTGTTCTAGAAAGTGGGCATGGCGAGAAACAAACACCTTTTGTTCCTCTTCGCAATAGAAGAAATATCCCTTGGAGTTCTTTGGATATCCCACAAACTTGCACTGTACTGTGCGTGCCTCGAGCTTGTCCGCATGCTGCTTTTTTACAAAAGCTGGACATCCCCATGTCTTAATGTGATTAAGATAGGGTCTCTTCCCACACCACATCTGATATGGTGTAGTAGGCACAGTCTTAGTTGGAACTCGGTTCAAAAGGTATGCAGCTGATTCTAGCGCATATCCCCAGAACGATCGCGGCAACTCAGCATTACTCATCATGGACCGTACCATATCCAATAGGGTTCGGTTCCTTCTCTCCGATACACCGTTATGTTGCGGAGTGTATGGAGGAGTAAGCTGAGAGAGAATTCCATTCTCTTTTAAGTAACCCAGGAACTCGGCACTCAAGTATTCACCACCTCGATCAGATCTCAGTGCCTTGATACTTTTGCCTGTTTGTTTTTCTACTTCATTCTTAAATTCCTGGAATTTTTCAAAAGCCTCGGATTTATGTTTCATTAAGAAGACATAACCGTACCTTGAAAAGTCATCCGTAAAAGTAATGAAGTAAGAATAACCGCTTCGTGCATGTGTAGACATTAGAC
Organism: Agapanthus africanus; assembly: GCA_030015575.1. NCBI lineage: Eukaryota > Viridiplantae > Streptophyta > Magnoliopsida > Asparagales > Amaryllidaceae > Agapanthus > Agapanthus africanus. The sequence goes on from CM057350.1 coordinate 522,867,305, forward strand.
CGCACACGTCGCTGTGTACGAGTCCCAAGAGCTCGCTCGCTCTTACTCCGTGTCCAGTGAACGGAGTCTTTGTCATCTTTCCTTTGAGACAGGATTGACAAGTTGCATACGATTGATATTCGAACGAATCCAAATATCCTTCTGTGTGTAACTTAGTCAACCTTCTCTCATTGATGTGATCCAGTCTACAATGCCATAAGAAAGTTTTATCGATTTCTGGAGACTTTCTTTTGTGTGTATTTTGGACATTGAAAATCTGTGGTTGGTTTAATACGTATATACCGTTGTTCAATGTACCTGACCCAATCAAAACTTGATTAAGGTGAATGTTCACTACAGTACTTACAAATGCAAATTCATAACCTTCTTTAGATAATAAAGATACAGAAATGATATTACAGGTTGTATTTGGTACATAATAACAACTACGCAAAACCAAAAAGTGTCCATCCGACAATCCCAGGTGATAGTCCCTCACGGCCTCAGCATCCATGCTAGCACCGTTTGCAACTCTGAGGGTCATGTCACCTGCCTTCAAAACTCTACGCTTTTTCAACGCCTGCAAAGAATTACAGATATGAGATCCTGATCCGGTATCCAATACCCAGGATGTAGAGTTTATTGATAGACAGTTTTCAATAACATACACACCTGAAGCTGAAACCGCAACTCGCTTCAAATCCTGTGTTCTGGCCTTCCAAGCCTTGCAATCCTGTTTCCAGTGACCACTTTTGTGACAATAGAAGCATTCTTCCTTCCCCACCAGCTTTCCCGCTATCTTTGTTGCTTTACCTTTTCCCTTCGTATCCACTTTACCGACACCGCTTCTTGGTTTGGCGGGGGCTTTCTTCTTCTTGCCCTTGGCTTTCGCCCTGGACCTAGAAGAGGAAGATCCTCCTACAAACAAAGTGGATGTCTCCCTACCCTTCTGTAGGGTGCCCTCAACACTCCTCAACATGTTCAGAAGCTCAGAAAGTTCAACCTCCTTTCCTTGCATGTTGAAGTTAAGAATAAACTGGGCGTAAGTGGAAGGAAGGGACTGGAGAATCAAATCAGTATAGAGTTCATTCTCCAACGTGGTCCCAAGGTCCGCGAGCTTCTCAATGTAGCCAATCATCTTAAGCACGTGTTCCGCTACCGATGATCCGACGGCCAACCTTGCCGAAAACAACTTCTTCGACACTTCGTATCTTACGATACGAGACTGCTCTCCATACAGTTCTTTTGTATGAAGAAATATGGACTCTAGGTTCATATTCTCGTGCCTCCTCTGATGTTCGTTGTCCATCGAGGCAAGTACGAGGCATCTAGCCTTCGCGCAATCTATTTCCCAGGTCTTGTAGATTTCCCTATCTACGACACTGGTTTTGGGACCTGGGACAGGGGGAGCTTTGGTGGTAAGGACATACCCCAACTTGTCGTAAGTGATTGCCATCTTGACATTCCTGAGCCAATCTTTGTAGTTTGGCCCTGTCAATATGTTTATTTAGTAATAACTTAAGTCCGGTTATGTTAAATGGTCGCTGCAATTAGGAGAGAGAGAAAAGAAACACTTTAGCATGATGCTCTTGCAAATTTAGAGTGGTTTTTAGTTTGTCTAAACTGGATGGCTCCTACTGTCTCTCGAATCCCTTCTCAAACCGTAAAGAAAGGATTAGTCAGGATCAATCTCACCGTACAATACTTGCTTAACCGTTCAGCCAGGCCAGTGTCGGTACTTCGAGGGAGGTTTTCCAACGCTTTCGCGAAGTTCCTTAATTAAGTAACCTCTTTTCCCTGTGGGCGTAGCCCCGCTAACACCTTTCTAGACACCTACTAAGTTTATAGCATTGATCGTTAAGTGAGAGTTTTCCCGAGGAGTAGCATATACTCACAGTAGGATCGGGATCCAAATATCATTGCGTGATAAAACCGAAGGAATCCTACCAGAATTATCACACTTCAAATGGTATGCAGCGCTAGCAAGTTTCAGTACTTATGAAACTCCCGATGTGGATTTCTGCCCCATGCTCTTATGACCTTGACTTTGGCCAAAATATCATAAGTCACATGTCAAGTTCTACCCGTCATTCTCCTGGTTAATTTGGACCCACCTGTACCTACTCTTGACTTTGGCCAAAATGGCAGCACGACTGTCCCAAACCAACGCATCTATCTATGCTGCATATGAATACCCAATAGCTACCAATCACTATGCCTTGACTTTGGCCAAAATACATAGCTTGAATACTTTTTGACCATTCATGTGGAATGACGGAGGGCTACGAATGGTTTTGGCGAAACCGTGAACGTAGTGAACTTGATATAATCGATGGAACGAGATAGCTTTTAAAAGGAGTGGTTCAAGCTCCGCGTTTAAAAGTTTAGTTTTGAAAAGAACCGAGTGGTTTTCAAAGTGTTCCAATCGACTTTTACTTGGTTTATTTTCTTGCATTAGTTCTTTTAATGAGTCCCATCATTTAATCCTACCATTGCAGAAAACAACCAAAATATGACGTACGCTTATGCCATTCGCATTCGCCATGGGGCCCCGTCATCACCCGTTAGGTTACTTAACTAACGACAGAGCGGGGGCTGGGCTAGCGCGGCTGTAAAACATAAGCAACGCCTAAATAGTTATCATATATAAATATATAGCAATGATAGACATTACAGATCACAGATGAATACATTGGATATACTAGGAATCCGCAATCCGTTCGAGCCTGCAACGAAAAGCGGATTACACGGTCGCGGTGAATAGCCAAATACCCCACCCAAGACCCCTACGGGTGCGGCAAATTACCCGCCAAGTACCCGAAGCGAAGCAGCCTCCCTCAACACCGTGAGTAGGCCACTCGGCACTTCGAGATACCCGGTAATTTGTGCACCCCCTCCATGGGTCTATCCTAGGAGCAAAAACAGTAAAAAGAATTATACAATGACAGCAACAACCCCGACCCGGTTGTGCGGCCATACAAATAATAATATTACATCAATTTACATGTTACAATGAATGAAAGAAAAAGCAACACTCATCTCACATCCACCCCGGCTATTCACCCGCGACAATCCAACCCATTCATATACACAAACCATCATCAATCACAGATCACAGATATGTATAACCCCGACTAACCGACATATAGCGATTAGCCGACGTTCAATACATATAAACATCACAGATATAACCTTTTAGTCAAAGTGTATTGAAGTTCGGAAAAAAATACGGATTTATAGGCCCCCAAAAATAAATTTCTATTCTGGAAAACCTGGGAACATATAAACCATCTTAAAAATCCAAAAACCAAGCCATAAGAAAACTGCACTAAACTCGACTTAGTGAAGAGTCAAAACGGCGGCGGTTCCGCGGCAATAGCTCTCTATTGCCGCTGAACCGCGGCGGTTTAGACGACTCACTGGACCGGGTTTGCTGTGCTTCTTAAGAAAACCCTGAGATGATTTTTGGAGTATGACAAATTTTATTTTGAACAGAAAAATTTTTAACAGAAACTTAGGGTTTTTAAAACTCGGTTTTTCGATTTTTTTCGGTCGAACTTCCATACACTTTACTATCTAGCTAGTTTATGTTTAGTTAGGCTCTGATACCACTGTAAGTCCACGTTGCCCACCCCGGTACTTGCGGGGAGGCGGAAAACGGAATAAAAATCGAATTTTTATGAACTTAGGCAATATGGACTAGACTATGAAGGATCTTTGCTAAACAAAAATAAGCTAAAGCTAACTAGAAACTAGCTAAGTGCTAGAAAGGTTATACCTTAGGCTTTATGTCCTTCTCTCCTTGCTCCTTGGAGTGGTAGAAGGAGGTCATCTTTGTCGTCTTCTCCCGTCAAAGAAAGATCCACCCGAAAGCCTCAACCTTTGGCTTCAACTCCAAGCTAGAAGTAACTAGGGTGCAAGAAGTGCTAATCCTTGAACCCTAGATGAGAGTAGAGATTATCAAGAGAAGGTTTTTCTCAAGCTCAAGTGTTTCTCAACACATGAGAGGGGAGAGCTTGAGGGAAAGGAAGAACAAGAGAGAGAATGTGAATAATAGAATGAGAGAATAATATGAAGCATTCTCTCATATATGTGAATTATTGTAATTAGATAATTAGTGAGATAATTTTCATGGCTAAATCAAGACATGACCATTATCATTTCATTTTTAATGCAAATTGCAAGGATCAAAGAGCATCTTCCAAATGAAATGATGATGGTCAAAGTGTCAACCAAGGTCAACAAGTCAAGAAGGTCAAATGGTCAACAACCATAACCATGCACAATTATTAAACTAATATCAATTAACAATAATACACACATAAGCATTAGGGTTAATAAAATGACAATAGTCATTAACCCTAATCAAAGTCCTCTCCCTCTGTCTCAAGCAACTGTGCATACGCACCCGTATTCGTGATCCGAGGAACACGAATACAATGAGAAAAACCAATCCCAAATCATATACTAGGATCCGGCTTAAACCAAAGCCCGCTAGTATAAGCTGTCCGGACAGCAAACGTGCACAAGTGCGCGGATGTGAACGAACCCTGTCGCAAAACCATGCGACCTCTACTCATTTTGCCTAAAGGCGAATAGCTCTCTGTGTGGGACTCTAAACACTCGACACTACGCTGGCAGTGGGTTTAACCACAGACCGCAAGCGGCACTGGCTGTACGTAACGGTCCCCAGGTAGATGTCGATAAGAAGACTGACGAGGTGAACCCCATCTGAACTCTTACTGAGCCTGTATGTGACAATCTCCGTACAGTCCGGTCTGTTCGTCTGATACATCTCATGGCGGGCCTAGGGGGGCGGTGAAACGTCAGTCCCCTAATAGCGGTACAAGTCGTGTCGGAGTGTAGCCCAGAACACCCTGAGATAACACTAGAAACCTACCAGTATATCTCGCTTGCCCTGGCCAGGGACTACTCTTGTAATGGCTCTCCTGGACACAGCGCGATGTCAACCCCTAATACCGGGAGAGACGAATCCTGTCTAACCGTCACTGCCTCCAAGTGCTTCGGGACTGCACCCAAAAACTACCTGTTTGCACGACTCCTTTGAGCCGTGGTAGGGTAGCAATCAAAATGCAGTGGGAACACACTCGAGGCGAAGTGACAGTGTCAAGTCAGCGGACTAAGCTGTACTCATGTCACCTGGGAACTGATAACCGACGATAGGTATAATACCAACCAACAGTTCCCGACGAGTCCTGTCCAGTGTACTCATAACCTAACGAGCACCCGCATACTATCTCAAGTACGACGTACTGACGGCTGTGGGACAGACCGTCTCCCACGCTGGGATGAGAAGCGCATACGCTAGTCTACTCCGGAGTATGGATGCCCTGTCTCGATAGTCCAACGACTAGGGACCTGTATAAGGATGTGCTTATAGATCACCCAGCTCCCACGAGTGTGAGCGCCATCACAACGCTGGTAATCAAGCAAAGATCCTAAGGGCTCTTCTAATATGTATATCAGCAATATGCTAAAAGAAACACATGCACATATTAAAGCAGAGACAAACCAAGTAGCATACTACCATTTCGAGCAAGATTGTATATACAACTGTGAATATCTCAAGCTTCCATTAAGTAATATACAAACTAGTATGATACAGTAATGGCCTCTAGGGCATATACACTAACACCTACCACTCAATGCGCTGGATGATGCCGAAGACAAGGTGCATTCAGTGTACCTGTCGGGGCTGATCTCGAAGAAACGGCGAGATAGCCTCATCGACATCCTGCATCAAATTTTCCAGCAGACGACGATAGTTGCTGCTTACCGAAGACCGGGCGGGTTTGCCGAGGATCTCGACACACAGGAGCGCGTGAGGTTGCGCACGAGAATAATCCGAAAGGCTAGAAGAACTTTGAATGGCCTTACTTTTGAATTCCTCAATCCGTGTCCTGGATCTGAGGTTATTCCATTGTAATTTTCGTTTATTGCTTTTATGATTGTAAGAACTTCTGGCAATATTAATGGAAAATTTTTATCCCAGCTTGTCTTATTTTTTTTTGTTCTGAGTCTTTTGCCTATGCGTGAACGAGTGTGTCTCGAATGCTTGATCAAACATAAATCGGATGCTCCTTCTGTTGCTTTCTTCTTTCTTTTATTCTCAACATGCTGTCTTAATAAACAAGTTTGACCGATAATAGAGTAAGCATCTAGATTCCTCCGAGAGATAGCGATAGCTTAGACCGCAGGTTCAGATCTGCCGACTAAGACTTTTCAACTCTATGAGCCGTGAGGGTCTCATAGAGACTTTTCTCCCTACGGATCGAGAGGATCTCGTAGGTGGGTTTTCTTCTTAGGAATTGTGTTTTCTCTTGTAAGTCGTAAGGATCCTATAAGAGAATTTTTCCCTCTTACGAGTCTAGAGGACCCGTAAGCGGTTGTTTCCCTCCTTGTCGAAACTCGACTTCGGAGAGTGAGACCCGTGAATAGTATGCAAGAGACCGTTTTAGATCGACTTGCAGGGTCCCATTGTTCAGGAAGCAAGTTTTTTAGTCCCTGCTGCCTGAGACTTCATCTTGTAAGTTGAGACGATTCGGGAATTTTCCCACGGAGACACTGGTTTCTCTGCGAGCCGACACGAATCAGGAGGCTCTCGTCAAGAATTGTTTGTTTTCCTGAGTTGAGGTATTTTCCAAGGATTATTTGTTTCCCTGGTGTTGAAACGAATCGAGAATTTCCCACGGAGGCACTGGTTGCTCTGCGAGTCGACGCGAATCAGGAGGCTCTCATCAAGGATTGTTTGTTTCCCTGAGTTGAGGTATTTGCCAAGGATTATTTGTTTCCCTGGTGTTGAAACGAATCGAGAATTTCCCACGGAGGCACTGGTTGCTCTGCGAGTCGACGCGGATCAGGAGGCTCTCGTCAAGGATTGTTTGTTTCCTTGAGTTAAGGTATTTGCTAAGAATTATTTATTTCCCTAGCGCCAAGGATTATTTGTTTCCCTGGTGTTGAAACGAGTCGAGAATTTCCCACGGAGGCACTGGTTGCTCTGCGAGTCGACGCGAATCTGGAGGCTCTCGTCAAGGATTGTTTGTTTCTCTGAGTTGAGGTATTTTCCAAGGATTATTTGTTTCCTTGGTGTTGAAACGAGTCGAGAATTTTCCACGGAGACACTGGTTGCTCTGCGAGTCGACGCGGAACAGGAGGCTCTCGTCAAGGATTGTTTGTTTCCTTGAGTTGAGGTATTTGCCAGGGATTATTTGTTTCCCTGATGTTGAAACGAATCGAGAATTTCCCACGGAGACACTGGTTTCTCTGCGAGTCGATGCGAATCAGGAGGCTCTCGTCAATGATTGTTTGTTTCCTTGAGTTGAGGTATTTGCCAAGGATTATTTGTTTCCTTGGTGTTGAAACGAATCGAGAATTTCCCACGGAGGCACTGGTTGCTCTGCGAGTCGATGCGAATCAGGAGGCTCCCGTCAAGGATTGTTTGTTTCCCTGAGTTGAGGTATTTGCCAAGACACTGGTTTCTTCGGAGTTGGGATGAACCGTCGAGATTTGGCTTCGTTTTCTGGCGGAGCCTGTTGGGAGAGTATGGTTCCTTCTTTGTTTGCGCCCTTGGATTGTATACAGGGATCGATGTGATCTCAGCTGTAGGGCCAGAGTTTTATCATCTTTTTTTTTATTTCCGCGATGCTCTATCATTTCAGCTTTTATATCGCGAAGGTCGCGATTGCCCAATCATTTCGGCTATTTTTCGCGGTGCCCAATCATTTCGGCTATTTATTTTATTTTTACTCGCTGCTTTTTATTGCGAGTTGCCCAATCATTTCGGCTATTTTGCATGCATACATTTTTACTTGCTGCTTTTTATTGCAAGTTGCCCTATCATTTCGGCTATTCCGTATGCATGTGCGGCTTACTGGCTTTCCGCCGTAAACCTGAAATTAGACACCGATTTCGGCATCAGCACCGCTACAACTGGTATATTGCCAGGTGCGAATCATCATTTGCCTCCGTCGATGTCGAACAAAGGTGGCTTAGCGAACAGGGTTAGGCGCTGTCGACTAAGGCTTTTAACTTCATGAGCCGTAAGGGTCTCACAAAGGTATTTCTCCCTACAAGTCGTGAGGATCTTGTAATCGTGAGGATTCCTAAGCGCGTTTTCTCTTATAAGTCGTAAGGATCTTACAAGAGGGTTTTCTCCTTGTAAGTCGAGAGGACCTACAAGGATCGTTCATCATATGAACATATCCCTAGTCACGGATGGGACTTCATTAGGGAAATGTTTATTCGTGCCCGTGGATTGTATACAAGGGTCAGTATTGAACCACTTGTAGGGCAATAACAAAAGTTGTGGGGGTTGCTTAAGTACAGGTTTAGGTCTCTGTAACTTAAGACTTTCAAATCTTATGAGCCGTGAGGGTCCCTGATTTATCTCAAAAACTATCTATTACCGCAATCAAGAACGGCGTCGCAAGTAGCTAGCCGGTGAATACGGGTCGGTCCACAGGGATGTTGTGAATTTCCTAATCGCTCTAACGAGTTAATTCCGATGGGAGCCGGATTGATTATTAAATCTAAAAAAAACTGAATTAATCTATATCTAAATCTTGCTAGGGTTAGGTCTCGGTTAAGTTTGGAAAGTTAATAAATCTCACCGCTTTCTATACCCATATGAAGATCTAATTAGGTGTTATGGTAATTATTAATAAAAGGGATTAGAATCATTTGGAAAGATGTTTCTTCCTCTAGGTTCCTGTCCTTCCTTTATCAATCCTTACCCTAACCTCCATGGAAAACAATCACAACCGGGCCTTTATACTACGGTATCACCGCTACCTCGTGGGATAGGGTGCCGTAGAGAGCGGTATGTGCATGTATGCATAGAGTCCTATGAAAATATATGACGGGCAAGAAAGGGGATGAGAGATCTTCGTCTCTCAAACCTTCCCCAGATCTAACCCTAACAAGCGAGGAGACTACTCACCCATTAGGGAATTAAAATACATTTATTTAGGGCAGAAAATAAAAGATTAACTAGGGCAAGGAATTAAATTTATCTAGGGTAAGAAAAGAAAATTAACCTAGGGCAGAAAATAAAGAACTTAAAACTTGATGCTCTCCAAAAGAATTCTGAAATTTATTAATGAAGGGAGGCATGAAAAGAATACAATGATTTGGGCTTCTATTTATAAGACATAGAAACCCTAGGTTACAATTGATTCGCACGTCTACATTTACCAAAATATCCTTAGGAAGACCTAGTCAAAGTAGACTTCAAGCTTTGGTAAAATTTTATGTCTGGAAATTTTGGAACTGATTCTGGGCTTTTTAGGCTTTTTATTTCTTTGGATCTTTATTCAATTTGGCTTCTCTATTTCTTCCAGATCTCCAGTGAACAATTGCATTGGACTTTTAACCGTTTGCTTTGTAATCTTGGACCTTGCGTTGCCTTGTACTGATCTTTTGTGTAGGCTTGATTAAGATCCTTCTATTTGTTGGTCAAAGTCCTTTTTCTGTGTCATCTTTTGTCTTTTTCACTATTTTCGCTCCAAGAACCTGTAACCTGTAATATGTAGCAGACATACGTCAAAAGCACCTGTTTATTTGTAAAAAGAATAAGAATGGGGAATATAAAATGCAATATTATGATATGAACAAATACCCCCAAGCTTATCTTTTGCTCGTCCTCGAGCAAACTTATTTTTATATTCTCTACAAAAAACCTAACCGCACTTTCGCAGGGAAACGCGATTGCACTGAGCACGTGCAACAAGCCGTTAAACCTCTAGGTGTCCCTAGTAGGAGTGTTGTCTCCTGAGGGTTTTCAGCGGATACTACCCATAAAATCCTATCAATTTGGCCTTTCGACTTTTGTTCTCCAATTAGATTTTTCTAACAAGGAATTCTATTATCTTCGACTCGTAAATTATCCACCCATATTCTTCACACTTTCTCATCATTTAACTTAAGATTATATATGTTCTGCAGACCTACTTAGCTTTCGGCATCTCTTAAGTTTTCCTTCTAGGGTTCCATCTCCACTTAGGAATTTTTATCAACTCTACTAAAGATACAAGTTCTATTCTTCATTCCTTTCTCTCATCTAAACTCCAATCACATATCCCCACGTGTGTGTTTAAATCACCCATACACTTGGAAATTCAAATCAAGCAATCATACTCTCGTCCATTGTCCAAAGTACTTATTAATTGGTGAATTTTTAAATGAATTTTGCTTACAAATCCTTCATGCGACCGTTAATACTTCTTGAGGTACCAACGACCGATTACAAAATGCGTTTGCACTTTAAAGCGTAATTCCTAGTCTTGCAACACCCAAGGCTTTAGCAGTGACTCCCAAACCAGTTGGTCTAAGGCACTAGGTGATGAAGCACCCTCGCTAAATATTTTTTCTATTTTTTAACCTTAACTAATCACAAAACCAGTGTTCGTTTTTTTTATTCTTTATTCACACTTGTATTTTTTTATTTCATTTTCTTCGTACTAGGGACTTCAGACAAGAGCATTTCAAGGTCTCCTCTACTATTCCAAGTTTCAAGGTGCGTGATTGTGCAAATTGTAGGGTATACATTTTCAGAATCTAGACTTAAGCTAGGAATTATTTTTCAAACTCATACTCTAATAAAAATATCAATACTTTTCCTTTGCTTTGACTTAGCCCAAGAAGTGAACTCAAAATTTGCCTATTTCTAAATAAACTACAAAGACATATACTTTCTACCGTTAAACTTTAAGGAAGGTTATTTTTAAGGTTTTTAATTTATTAAGTCTAAGATCTAGTTGTACCTAGCCAGTTAACCTATTTTTCAAACTCAAGTCAATTAACCAAAATTGAATACATTAATTTTTATAATTTTGAAAATTTTCAATTTTTATGGGTTTTAAAATAAGTATGCAAAAATATGTACAAATGAATGCGAAGGAAGAAGACTTACCAAGTATACCCCCAAACTTAAACTTGACAGTGTCCTCATTGTCATGCTACACCAAGAGGGTCAAAATGTCGGCACTCCCCTGTTTATTTATTTATAATTTTTTTTTTATTTTTTGTTTTGAATTTTTTTTAATTTTTTTTTATAGAAAAAGAAAACAAAAAATATATATACATATATACAAAGGTTCCCCCCAAACTTAAGCTTGGCCTTACACAAGCCAAAGGTTAACACCAACTTATTATCGTGGTAATGGTCAAGTTGGTGAAAGAATGGGGTGTAGTAGAAAGAAATGAGAAATACGCGAGACCGTGTAGGAAGAAGGGTAGAATATGGTCTCGGTGTAGGAGAAGAATGGCGGAAAGGAGAAAGAAGGGTACGATCTTGAGCGTGTAAATCGAGTGAATAAATTAGCGCAATTTGTGATGACCGATGTGTGAAAACTGATTGTGCTAATCTATCAACTTGTCGTGCAATGGAGTCAAATCCCTCAAGATTCGTAAGAAGGCATGGGTACGCCGAACTTGGTATAGGAGATGAAAGCGTAACGGTCTCTTGTACGGTCGGAACGATAGGAAGGACGAAAGGAAGGGAATCAGGGATAGTCTCATTCTCACCGTAGTAAACTGTCTCGAACTTGAAAGATTCTATTAATGGTTTGAAACGACTGTATGCAACCGAGTCTGATGGTTCAACTAACTCATCTGAAAATGTAAAGGACTTAAACTCGGGCGGTGAGTCATCAACATCGTCCGGAAAAGTGAAACACTTGTACGTGTTATCGGCTGTGAGAACTGTGTCAGATTCAAAGTAAAAGTTTTCAAGCTCACAGTCGTCAAGCGTGATCTTGTGCGTGGTCGGAATAATAGAAAGGAGAGAGGGTGATTTAATTAAAGGGTCAAGAAGATGAATTGGAAAATCAGACACATCAAACAAAAATGGTTCAACCTCAATATGATCCTCAAAACTCTTCTCAATACTATCCTCAGAATTCTCCTCAATATTTAACGCATCCATGCCATTATCATCAAAATCAAGACGCATATGAGGTTCGGGAGAAACATCTAATGACTCGGGATGATGAGTTGAACATAAAATTTCAATCAAATCGACAGGTTCATCATCCGAAATATTCCCGGCGTGTATATCCTCAATCAAGTGAAAATCAATATTTTATGACACCTCATCAAAAGCATCGATATTTATCAATTCAGGTTCTAGAGTGGAGGTATAAAGATCGAAAGGATTAAGTGTGGTTTCACTCGAAAGGGTTTCTTCACAATCTGGCAAATCAAGCACTACAAAGTCGCACAACTCATCATTTTGGACACATGTTTGAAAATTGGAGTTGTTGGATTCAATTGGGTATGGGTAGGTTTGATTTAGAAATCCTATCACATTCTCACTCTGTCCAACCGCCTCCTCATACATTGAAAAATTTGGAGCTAGCTGAAAACTAGCTACCGGTTCAGCAGGTTGCATAAGGGCGGCCACAGACGCTTCCACATTCCTAACCATTTTGTTTGTTGCTGCGATATACACTTCCAACGACTCTTCCAAACTAAACTTGGGTGGTAAGGGGGTTTCGGAAAAAGATTCGAAATTGTGTGGATATGTGAAACTCCCAAAAGGCTGTGTAGAAACAGTGTCTAGTGACGGTGGAGATGTCAGGTAGGACTGGTAGGAAGTGGATGGTTGGGCAGGGGTAGGGTCAACATGTGGATAAAAAGGTGAATAATCGTGTGGATCCCTAGAACTAGATGAGTGGAGAGGGATGAAAGATCGGCTACGAGATTGAGCAATATGCTCAGCAATGGACATCGGTTTAGGAGTTACAGCAGGACTTGAAAAAGTGGTATCAACATCTGGAGGTGGTAAAGGTTTACTTGGTTGACACGAAGTGGGTTGAAAAGTCAAACTGTTTCTCCTAAACTCTTCTATTTGATCTTTCAAAGATATTTTAGGCATGGAAGGATCGTCTTTAAATTGACCGAACAAATTGACGAATGAGGCAAAATTAGGTTCGGGATACCAAAGTTCGGCAAGTGATTTATGATGTGGGGTACCCATGATGTCAGAAGGAGAAGAGAAAGAAGGTGGGTGTAAGTGGGGTGCAAGGATTTCTTAGCGACAAAATTTTACAAGTTTTTATAAAAAAATTTCCTTTTTCTTTTTTTTCTCTTTATTTAGAACTGTTTGCAAAATTTTTTTTCGAGAAAAGAGCTAAGACACACTTTCGATCAACCAAAAATGCACAATCAGGCCTAGATCTAGGGTCACCTAGGTCAGCTAGACAGCTCCTAACTGTTCCAAAAGGCTAGAAATAGGACCTCAAACCGCCTCTTCACCGCCAATTGCGGCCAGGTAAGTGCCAGGTAAGTGGGAGGCTCCCCGCTACAAGTAGCGGTCCTAATTAAGTAACCACTTGCCTTAGACACACTTGTCTAGACATCGCAAAGGCAGGTTAGGATAAACGGCCGATGTCTATAACTAGTCCTCTGTCTTATTGAGCTCGAAGTCCTTAGGGCTGAGTCTAGTATTTTTTTAATTAAATATGGTCAATGCAAATGCCTTATGTGATTTCTGGGGTCCTAGGAAGGGTGATGAAATCCCCACCCAATCTGAATTGGTCAAAAGCCCCTTAAAATCAGTTTTAAAGATATGCAAAACAGTAAATAACTTGCAATCAAAGATTTTTGTGAATTTCAAAGTTTGCAAGCTTTCTAATTAAAATTTTCCTTTTTCCGCTTGCTCTTTATTTGGAAATTTTGCAAAAAGATTTTCGATAAAAGATATGCAGAACAAAAAATATTACTTGCAATCAATTTCTATTTTAAGCTAGGCGCAAAAATCCTGCACAAGATTTGTTATTTGGAAGGGAAAAGAATCCTGCAGGAGATTTTTCAGAAGATATATCGGAGATTTGTAGAGGAGGAGAGAGAAAACTCACAGAGATTTGCAGTGGCGGAACTTTTTTTTTTTGGGTCTGATCAGCCCAAAGAACCGCGAAACCGCGGCGGGAGGAGCTTCAAACCGCGGAACCGCGGCCGGAATAGCGTCGCGCGCGGGTTTTCTTTTTGGTGGACCAGATCACCACGATTCTTCTTTTTTGACTCAGTCCTCCAAATTTCATTTGTTCCTCGGTTGTTGTGTTCTTCTGTTTGTTCGGATTTGATATTTGCTGTTTTGATCTCTGTAGATTTCCAGATCCGAATTTGTTCGTAGATCCTGCAAAATTCACACAAAAATACCTTTCCCAAAAATAACAGATGATATATTTTTATATTTTTTTTGATTTTTTTTGATTTTTATGATTTTTTTGAATTTTGATTAACCCGAAATTGCAAAAAGGAAATAACACACCATCCCCGGCAACGGCGCCATTTGATTTATCTCAAAAACTATCTATTACCGCAATCAAGAACGGCGTCGCAAGTAGCTAGCCGGCGAATACGGGTCGGTCCACAGGGATGTTGGAATTTCCTAATCGCTCTAACGAGTTAATTCCGATGGGAGCCGGATTGATTATTAAATCTAAAAAAACCTGAATTAATCTATATCTAAATCTTGCTAGGGTTAGGTCTCGGTTAAGTTTGGAAAGTTAATAAATCTCACCGCTTTCTATACCCATATGAAGATCTAATTAGGTGTTATGGTAATTATTAATAAAAGGGATTAGAATCATTTGGAAAGATGTTTCTTCCTCTAGGTTCTTGTCCTTCCTTTATCAATCCTTACCCTAACCTCCATGGAACAACCGGGCCTTTATACTACGGTATCACCGCTACCTCGTGGGATAGGGTGCCGTAGGGAGCGGTATGTGCATGTATGCATAGAGTCCTATGAAAATATATGACGGGCAAGAAAGGGGATGAGAGATCTTCGTCTCTCAAACCTTCCCCAGATCTAACCCTAACAAGCGAGGAGACTACTCACTCATTAGGGAATTAAAATACATTTATTTAGGGCAGAGAATAAAAGATTAACTAGGGCAAGGAATTAAATTTATCTAGGGTAAGAAAAGAAAATTAACCTAGGGCAGAAAATAAAGAACTTACAACTTGATGCTCTCCAAAAGAATTCTGAAATTTATTAATGAAGGGAGGCATCAAAAGAATATAATGATTTTGGCTTCTATTTATAAGACATAGAAATCCTAGGTTACAATTGATTCGCACGTCTACATTTACCAAAATATCCTTAGGAAGACCTAGTCAAAGTAGACTTCAAGCTTTGGTAAAATTTTATGTCTGGAAATTTTGGAACTGATTCTGGGCTTCTTGGACTTTTTATTTCTTTGGATCTTTATTCAATTTGGCTTCTCTATTTCTTCCAGATCTCCAGTGAACAATTGCAGTGGACTTTTAACCGTTTGCTTTGTAATCTTGGACCCTGCGTTGCCTTGTACTGATCTTTTGTGTAGGCTTGATTAAGATCCTTCTATTTGTTGGTCAAAGTCCCTTTTTTGTGTCGTCTTTTGTCTTTTTCACTGTTTTCGCTCCGAGAACCTGTAACCTGTAATATATAGCATACATGCGTCAAAAGCACCTGTTTATTTGTAAAAAGAATAAGAATGGGGAATATAAAATGCAATATTATGATATGAACAGTCCCATAAGAGAGTTCTCCTTACGAGTCGTGAGGATCTCGCAAGTGTATTTTCTCCTTAGGAATCGTGGGGATCCCTAAGTGTGCTGGTCCCTTGTGAGTCGTAAGGATCTCACGCGGGTGGTTTCTCCTTACAAGGTCGAGAGGACCTTATAAGTGTCTTTTAACGAGGTTGCGCCCTTTCGGGTTTTCACAAACACTCGCCGGTAGTCTTGCTGTTTTTACTCACGGAGCCCTTTCGGGTTTTCATCCGTGCCCATTTTGCTTATGGACATACTGTTTTTATTTTATTTTTTATTTATTTTCTTCTTCTCTTTTTTTTTACGAGGTCGCGCCCTTTCGGGTTTTCACGAACACTCCCCGGTAGCCCTGCTGTTTTTACTCACGGAGCCCTTTTGGGTTTTCATCCGTGCCCTTTTTTGCTTATGGACATACCGTTTTTATTTATTTATATTTTTTTTATATATATTTTTATTTTGTCAGCCTACGGATGCTGCGGTAATAGTTTAAGGACGTTTCGGTCCGCTATTAGTTTAAGGACGTTTCGGTCCGGTATTGAGAAGGCTGGCTACTTCTTAGAAAGCTTGAGCTTAGGAAGATAGCGAGCGGACATAGTCGTCGTCATCTATCACTGTCCCAGGCTGTGGCTCATTAAGCATAGTATTTCTTTAGGAAGCGACCATTTATTGGCCTGAAAGGCCTTTCGCCGTGCATATAAGTAAATAGGCTCCACCTTGGTAGACCTTGTCTATGATGTATGGGCCTTCATAGTTCGGCTCGAATTTTCTCCGCTTGGCGCGATTGGGGATCATAGGTCTTTTGACCACTAGCACGAGTTCGCCTTGGCGGAATGTCCTCGGCCGGGTCAATCTTTCATATGAGCGCGTCATCTTTGCTTTATAAGCTTCCAGATTTTGTTGCGCTATGAGCCGGGTTTCATCAAGGGCGTCAAGCTCCTCCAGCCGAAGGTGAGCATTTTCTTCGTCCGTCAGCTCGCAGTGGACTGCCATTCTTAGAGAGGGTAACTCTATTTCGAGGGGAAGTATTGCTTCCGTACCGAATACCAACGCGTACGGCGTTGTGTTTGTGGCCGTCTTGAACATAGTTCGATACGCCCAGAGAGCTTCTTGCAGTCTCTCGTGCCAGTCTCTCTTATTTCGGGACACCGTCTTTTTCATGATTTTCGTCAGGG
This sequence comes from Agapanthus africanus, assembly GCA_030015575.1. NCBI lineage: Eukaryota > Viridiplantae > Streptophyta > Magnoliopsida > Asparagales > Amaryllidaceae > Agapanthus > Agapanthus africanus. Next base: position 522,884,011 of record CM057350.1, read on the forward strand.
TCTTGTTGAAGGCTTCAGCTAGACCATTAGCTCGCGGATTGTAAACTGAGGAATATCTCCAGTCTATATTATGCTGCTGTGCGAAGCGACTGATCTTATGGCTTCTGTAGGCTGGCCCGTTATCGGAGATGATCCGTCTTGGCGTTCCAAACCGATATATGACGTGCGTCTTGAAGAAGTGGAGGATATTCTCCATCTTCACTTCTCTTAACGGTACTGCTTCTGCCCATTTGGAGAAGTAGTCAGTCATCGCCAGGATGAAACGATGTCCCCTGGACGATGCTGGCTTGATGGGGCCGACTATGTCAGTTCCCCACATTTCGAACGGCCAGCTAGCCACCGTCGGGTGAAGCGGATTTGGATGCTGATGGATGAAATCCCCATGAATTTGACATGAGTGGCACTGCTTCGCATATTCAAGGCAGTCCTGAATCATCGTGGGCCAGTAGTATCCCATCCGTTTGATCTTCAACTTCATCTTCGGGCCCGCTTGGTGAGAACCGCAGAGTCCGTCGTGAACTTCCTGAACGACTCTTTTCACTTCGTCAGGTCCGAGACATCTCAGCCACAGAGAATCAAGTGACCTCTTGTACAGAGTATCATTGACGAAGGCGAAAGACAAAGCTCGTTTCATGAGCTGATGTCTTGAGGACGCATCTTCGGGCGTTCGACGGTATTTGAAGTAGTCTATAAAGACTTCTCTCCAATCCTCGGTATTTTCCTGATCTTTTATTTGCAGGGTCGTCTGCTCAGTCGCTCCCTTCTCTTCGGGTGATTCCAGAGATATTTCTGCTGGGGAAAGCACCCGACGGTTTTGTACCACGATTCTTACGTCATCGAGGTTCTCGTCAGCCAGTTCTTTAGCGAGTTTAGCTAGTGCATCCGCTTTGCTGTTTTCCGCGCGCGGTATGTTCTCCAAAGTATAGGAGGGAATTTGGGTCAACAGTTGCTGCACCTTTTCGCCGTACTTCACCAGCTCTGGCTTGCATGTTTGGTAGTCGCCGTTTACTTGACTAACGACCAGTTGGGAGTCTCCGTATATGAGGAGGTTTTCAATTCCCATGTATATGGCGATCTCGAGACCTGCTATCAAAGCTTCGTATTCGGCTTCATTGTTTGTCCTCGGCTCTGTTAGGGAGAAAGCAAAATGCATTATCCTTCCTTGTGGAGTTACAAAGATGAGTCCTACCCCCGATTTGATTATAGGGGTACTTTGTTTGCGCTTCTTTACGGAAGATGCTCCATCGAAATAAAGCTCCTATCGGGTATCACCACCGTCGATCGCGTCAAACGCATGTTCGTCTGGAAGATCGCAATTTAGAGGAGAATCGGCGGCTATTGGATGCTCAGCGAGGAAATCGGAGATGGCCTGGCCTTTTACTGCCTTGAGAGGCTGATAGGTTATCGAGAACTCCATCAAGAGCAGGGCCCATTTAGCGAGTCGTCCCGTCAATATGGCCTTCGACATTAAATATTTAAGGGGGTCCGCCTTTGAAATGAGACGGACCTCATGCGCCAACGCATAGTGCCTGAGCTTTGTTATCGCGAAGATTAACGCCAGGCAGTGTTTTTCAATGAGGGAGTAGTTGCTTTCTGCCCCCAGTAGAACTCGACTTAAGTAATAAAGAGCTCTCTCCTTCCCTTGATCGTTCTCTTGTGCCCATAATGCGCCTAAAGAACCTTCGAGGGCGGTTGTATAAAGAATGAGGGGCTTTCCCTTGACCGGAGCAGCCAACACTGGCGGGTTCTGTAAGTATTGTTTAATTTCGTCCAGCGCGCCCTGGCATTTTTGATCCCAGACGAATGGAGTTCCCTTCTTCATCAGGTGGCTGTAAGGACGGCACTTGCCTGAAAGATTGGCTATAAATCCCCGTATATATGCGAGCTTCCCTTGGAGAGACCACAGCTGTTTGAGGGTCCTTGGCGGAGGCATTTCCATGATCGCCTTGATCTTTGACGGATCTATTTTGATACCCCGGTGTCGGACGATGAATCCCAGGAATTTGCCCGAGGAAACTCCGAATGCACATTTGAGGGGGTTCATCTTCAAGTTGTGTTGTCGAAGGCGTTGAAATACGGTCTTCAAATGCTCGAGATGTTCCTCGTATGATTTGCTTTTAACCACGAGATCGTCGATATAGCATTCGACGATTTCGTGTATAATGTCATCGAAGATCTTCGTCATGGCCCTCTGGTAGGTGGCGCCGGCATTCTTTAAACCGAAGGGCATCACCTTGTAGCAGAATATACCCAAAGGAGTCCTGAAGGCGGTGTGCTTCTGGTCTTCGGGATGCATTTTTATCTGATTATATCCTGACCAGCCGTCCATGAAGGAGAAAACCTCATGAGTGGACGTATTGTCTATCATCAGTTCGGTGACTGGCACTGGGAAATTGTCTTTCGGGCAAGCTTTATTGAGATCCCGGAAGTCTACGTATATGCGCACTGTCCCATTTTTCTTCATCACCGGGACGATGTTGGCGATCTATTCAGGGTATTGAACTTCCTGGATGAAGCCAGAGTCGATCAACTTCTTGACCTCGGCATTGATACTCATTTCAAGCTCGAGCCGCATTCTTCTCGGCGCCTGTTTGACTGGCTTGACGTCTGGAGATATCGCCAATCTGTGCAAAGCAATTTCTGGATCTAGTCCTGGCATTTCGGAATAGTTCCACGCGAAGCAATCTTTATGTTGTAGAAGCACGTCCTTTAACGCAACCACCCTTTCTTCAGATAGCAGCTCGCTGATGAATGTCGGTCGCGGATCGTTTGCCGTCTCCAACTCAATTTTCTTGAGGTTATCTGCAGTGGTATGGATTCCATCTTCCAGCTCTTTTGGCGCTGGTGGAAATTCTGAGATTACCTCGTCGTTGCTGTTTTCGAAGCACCAGGGAAGGTCATCCATGTTCTCGGGCTCTTCTTTTAATATCGTTATCACGTGACAAGTACGAATTCGCTTCCAATCCCAATACGGAACTGGTTCTTCTTTCGTGGCCTTGGGTTCGTGTTTTTGTGGCGGCGCTACCCTCCAATTGTCGGACAGAGCGAACTTGCCAAGCTGATATTAATCTTCAACCCAATTCTTGAAGGTGAAGCAGTTCTCGAGAGGATGCCCCACCACTCGGTGATAAGAGCAATAGTCTGGGTGTGAGACCTCGCTTGCTTGTTCGGGGTGTTTAGACTCCGGCAGTGTAAGCATCTGATGTTTTAGAGCGAGGTCAAGTATTTTCTTCGTCTTGTCACGAGGAAAAGAGTATACTCGACCCATTTTTCTCATAAGGGATAGATCGGAACCACTCGATTTTCGCTTGAGTGGCCTCTTAGCCCCGCTTCGTTGCTGTTGAGCACCTTTTTCGCATTTCGACTTGTTTCTGCCTCTGCGTCGAGCCTTCTTTATAACAGGTTGACAAGGAGCGGCATTTTCATCTTTCACGGCCTGTTGGAGGAGGCGTTGCATTTTGGCTTTCTCGTAGATGGTCATTTCACGGTTATGGTCGTCTCTGACTTTTTAACCAGCTTCCCTTATAAGCTTGTCCATTTGTTCTTCGAATGACGGACTGGGCACTTTTGCATCTGGAACTTTTACTGGTTCAGGATTAGCGTCCTCCCATTGAGCATCCGCTTCTTCATCGAAGTTATACATGACGTAACAGCTGTGTAGTAACTCTCGTTTATTTGACCGGATATATCCAAGCCCTTTTATTTCCATTCTCCCATTAGGCAGTTTGCATTGAGTCCCGGGAACGTTCCAGACTTTGTCATAGAACTTGGCTTTTCGAACGGTCTACTTGAAGGATATCCCTTGGCGTTTCAACAACCTTTTCAAGCCTTCTGTATAATATCTGGGGAGACGGATGGGCTGAAGCCTGTCAAGCGTAGGATCCGCGCCATGCCAGATTTCTTTCTCCACTCTGGTTTCTTCAGAGCGGTAGAATAGAATTGCTTTTTCGCTTTCTCGCTTGGGAGGGATATAGAACGTTTGTAGCTATTCTATATTGTAAATATTAAGTGCATCCAGTTCTTTATGGTGTTTAAGCGGCACCATGGCGACTTGTAGACTTTGTTCTTCATCAGCGAACTTTCGTATTGAAGGTCGAGCAGAGAATACAGCATGGATCTCATCTTTCGAGTCGCTACCAAAGATCAACGTAGGAGCGGACGGTCCTGGCTTATTGTGTTGGGGCGGACCCGAATACACTATCTCTTCTTCCTCCTCGGTATCACTCCCGAAAACAGGGATGGTGGCGTTAGCTTTGTTGTCTGGCTTGTGACACCTTTCTATGTCTTCAAAATCCGGTAAGAAGTATTTGGTATCTTCATATTTGCGAACTTCGTTCACGGAACACGGATTCAGTTCTCCCGCCACGGTATACTCGAGACCATCCTTAGCATACTTCATACACTGATGTTGTGTAGAAGGGATGACGTTGTATTCGTGTAAGCATGGTCGGCCGAGCAAAGCATTGTAGCATGTCTTGGCGTCTATGACGTGGAATTTAATGTCCGTGACGAGTAGCCCAAAGCGTAGCGTCAGTATCACAGACCCAAGAGTCTTTGATGACTGGGAGTCGAACCCGGAGATGGTGATCTTGTCCCGAGCAAGGTGCTGGACGCTCATGCAGATTTCTTTTAACACCCGCACATTGAGGAGATTAACGGAGGAACCATTGTCGATCAGGATTTTGCCTATCTTTATATCGTGACAGTATCCTGAGACATAAAGGGGGCGATTGTGTTCGCATGTCCCGAGGAGAAGGTCTTCATCACCAAAAGCGACATCGGCCGTGTGCACTTCCTCCAATTCATCCTTCATCTTTTCCTCGGCCAGGAAAGCTTGGAATTGCCCCAGATCCTGTAGTGCCTTGACTAACGAATCTCTCGCCTCCTTTGATAGCAAAAGGGCGTCAAGAATGCTGAGCTGTGAGGGTAGCTTCCTCAGATGCGCTAAGAAGTTGTAATCCACCTTATTTCTCTTTGGCGGGTCCTTGCCACTTAGCTCTTCCACAACTTGGTCATCTAAGACGATATCTTCAGAGACCTTTTCTTTCCCTTTATCTTTTCTGTTTGAGGGTCCGAGATTCTTTTTGGGCAGCGTGCGATTACGTAGCCGGATATTTTCGCAGACCTTCGGCTCTTCTTCTTTTCCCGAAGTGGACTCTTTAAAGAGAGGGGCAAGTTCCAGCTCCTCATCAGAATTGCTCCCGAATGTAGGCACCTGTGATCCCCCGGTGTTAACCCTTCGGTCATATCCTTCCGTTCCCGACAATCACCGGTAATTCTGTTAAACCCTTCGGTCATATCCTTCCGTTCCCGACGAGTTTTGCGCTTTTCCCGCTTAAAGCGCTGTCGATGAGCAACGTATCCTTGCCACCATCTATCAAAAGCTTTGCACTCTTGAGTGGGGTGCGAAACTTTCTGATGATATAAGCAATAGGAAGGGTGCATTTCTATTTCACCGGTAATTTTTCCTTCGGAGGATGGTAGCTTCATACCCATTGATATGGCCTTAGCAAACCTTTTCCTCATCTTGAATTGGCTTTTGTCGGTAGTGGAGGTATTTTGCTCCAGCGGGATCGTCGCAGCTCTTTCATCAAGTCGCTGGCGCTTGGCCCTTTCAAATATGACCTCCTCACGTTCTCGATCAGCTTTACTTTTCAACCAAGCTTCATTAAGGAATGCGTCAATTACTTCATCTGAGGGCCCCAGAATTTTTGGTTCAGGGTCTGCCCCCAGCTTTTCAGTGCAAGGAGTCTCCTCATCGTCTATGAACGAATGGGAAATCACATGACAGCTCATCATGCATTCTTCAGATTCATCAGATGAACTTTCTCCCTCATCTTCCTCTTGAAAGACATGATCGAGGAACTCTTGGAATGTAATGGGAGTCCGTGCCTTCTGGTTGTATTCCTCCATCTCGTCAATTTGTTTTTGCAAGTCCGTGCGCTTGTCTCCAGGCTTCACGGGCTTCTTTGATTTCTTTTTCTTCTTCTTCGAAGATTTTGACGGCTGGTTGCGAGTGCTTGAGTCACCACCAGCGGTCTTTGGAGTTGGACGTGGCTTCAACATCCCCTCAATGATCTGCGGTTCCAACGGGCTCTTCCACCTAATCGCTGGACATGTCTGAAGATCGTTTAGCATCCTCTTTGTCTTGGCCGATAATACAACCTCCCAAGGAGCTTCATCAACGACGGAGCATGTTGCCCTCGGCGTATTCGTCCCCTTAGAGTTGTGGGGCTGCGGGGAATTCACCTTCCATTTGTCAGATAATGCGAATTTGCCCCGTCGGTATTGGTTTTCAAGCCAATTTTTGAAAACGTAGCAATCTTCGATCGGATGGCCCAGTACTCGATGATAAGGACAGTAATTGGGCTCATTGATATCACTTGGTTGCAACGGACGTTTTGGATCCGGCAGATTTATGAGTCGGTTGCACAACGCCAGCTCGAATAACCTTCTCGTTTTATCGCGGGGAAAGGAGTAGGAACGTCCTAGCCTCTCCTCAAGGGTTACGTACGGACGCATATTATTTTGAAGAACAACCGGCTTCGAGTCGCTCGGTTGTTGTTGAGCATTAGCGACAACGATCGCTTTTCCCTTCCCTTTGTCATTTCGGGAGTCCGGCTTTGGAAGAGGGGGTTTATGGCCCATCTGATCCATTTGTGCTAGCTTATCAATCAAGGCCTGGAAGGTAGTTGGCTTGAAAAACATCATAAATTGTGAGATGGTTGCTTGCGGATCAAGGGTTCCCACAAACATACCCACCGCGGGAGCCTCTTCAATACGCTGCTCGCACTTCGACCATAAGTTCCGCCATCGTATAACATATTGAACCCATGTCTCGCCTGGCTTTACCCTGGCGTTAATTAGTGCCGTCATCGGGGTGCGTTCACTGGCGTTTGCAAAATGCTGAGTAAACAACAGCTCCATCTCCGCGAAGGTTTTGATAGAGTCGTTCGGGAGCTCAGAGTACCACTCGAACGTTGTATCTGATAAGCTTCCAATAAACTGGCGAAGCAACAACTTGTCATCACCGCCGGTGTTGCCGCAGAGTGCCCTGAACTGGGCAACATGCTGGTGAGGATTGCCCGTCCCCTTGTAGACATGGAACTTAGGAATTGTGTAGCCCGGCGGGTACTTGATTTGGTCGTACCAACTTGGATATGGCCGCCCCGTTTTTACGACCTGTCCAGCTTCTTCAGTCGCATGATGAACTCGTATTTGTTGGGCTATGTACTCGTCCAAATCAGATTTGGAGATTGTATCCTCCTTAACCGTCGACAGAGCTGGCGGAGGATTTGATGTCTCTCCCCTATCGTCTCCAAGAATGATCGGGGGATCTTCGGCCGGAGGATCTTGTTGTATCATCATCCCTACCATGTCTTGGAACAGGAGGCCCATACGCTGCATGTTGGATGCTTGTTCAGCAGCCTCTTTGTCCTTCTTATCCAATATTCGACGAAGGAATTCAGCGTCGGTTTCTTCCTCTTGGCGTTCATCCGAGGACGTTTCAGGGTTTTCTTTTGGCCCAGTAAGTGCGGCCACAGCGTTCATCATCTCTTGGAGTTTCTGCTGCTGCTCCTGGGCTTTGGTCACTGATCGCGTAAGCGGTCGATGACTCGTAGATATGCGACTGTCCTCTTTACCAGACGCCACGTAGACTGTATGAACTACAATGCCCCCTGACTTAGGACGTTTGGGTTCACCACCTTTGATATTCGTTGTCGGCGTAGGGACTTTTTCTGGCCTTCTTCTCTTATGGGCCGTAGAAGTTGAGGGGGCCGTTGCTTTGGGCACCCAAGCGGTCATTATCTTTCGTTGCTTGACCGGAGGATTTTCTTCTTCCCGACCTTTCGACTTCTTCTGTTGGCTAGAGAACTTAGGCTCAATCACAGATTCTCGGACTCGTCGCCATGTCTTATAGATCTTGGAGGACAATGATCGAGGAGACTGCTCTGGCTTTTCTGCTTCCACGGCAGTCTCTACTGGTGGAGGAGATCTTTTGAGCACCGCAGACGGCGAGTTTCTGTGTACTCTATTCAGTAGCTCGAAGCTGTTCCCGGTGGGAACAGCGTTAACTTCCACCGTTGGAGCTGGCGTAGTCATCCCAGAAGGGGAGTTACCCCCGGTCTTCCTTATCCGGCACCAGTGGCGTCGGCGGGCGCGATGAGTCGTCGGTATTGGTTCAGAGACAGAAACAACTTCTTCTTGCCCCCTGTTCAGGTGTGGTGCTGTTGCCGGCGTCAGCCTATTGAAGACTGATGTCTTTTGAGTAGCAAGAGCAAGAGTGGGAGTTGGGATGGTCAGTCTTGTAAAGACCGATCTCTTAGCAGGAGAAGCCGCCTTGACAACTTCAGGAGCAGGTTTGGCTACTCCTTTTGAGATAACCTTTTCTGGGATTGCAAGCTTCATTGCGGGTCCGTAAGAGTTTTGGCCCAATCTGGAGAAGACCGAGGCACTGGTGTTGGGCGACCCGTTGAGAGGGGCCGCAGTAACTGAAAGTCGATCGAAGATCGACTTCTTAGGAGCTTCTTGTACGGGCATGGAGGTGCTAAAGCTTGTTGGTGGAAGCATAGTTCCGAAAAACAACCCCGTGGTGGCTTGAGTAATCTGCTCCACGGGCATGGTGAACAAAGAGGCCGCTCGGGGCCCGTAGGTTACGCCCCCAGTTGAGACCGGATGCGAGCTGCAGCTGCAGTTGGAGCACTTCGAACAAGTAGAGGCCATCGATGCTTGATTTCTTTTCTGTGCCAAGCAAGAGACAAAATCTTAGTAAACTTGAAATCCAAAGGCAACCATTTAACAAACCGCGATTAGTTCACGAGGACGACACACGAAGTGTGGAATGGAAAGAGGAAAAGATCCCACCGGGCGTGCCAAAATCTGTTCCCCTCCGAACGACTGCGCACAAGACTGCGAAGTCCTGACGCTGAGATTCGGGGCAGATGCTATATGGTTTTATCCGTCCACCTCTCCAAAGATGCCAAGTTGATTTATGGCACCGTGTATCGGAGGTTTAGACGGATGCGGCCGATGTAGCAGACTTCGTCAGATTCCTCCTCGCTTGAGGGGTTTTTGATTGTGGGGACGCTCATCCCTGCAGGCGCAAGCCCCTGCAGTTAATTACGCTACCGCATCGTGGTAACAACTTTCTCCTTCTCCAGAATTTCACTTCGTGTCGTGTGTGTTTGTTTTGTTTGTGGTTGCCCGTGGATTGTATACGAAGACTAAGCGATGTTGTCGCCCGTAGGACGTGGATTAGTCCAAATCCGTATTTACTTAGATTTGGGTTTGGTGTTTTGGTTTAAGGATACGTTAGCCGTATTTAGGTTAAGATCGACTTAAACGTTTGTTATGGATACGTTAGCCGTATTTAGGTTAAGATCGACTTAAACGTTTGTTAAGGATACGTTAGTCTGATTTGAGACTAAGATCAACTTAACGGGATCGTTTGGATCCGACAAAAGAGCATTTAGGGACTCTATTGTTCCAGTTTAGGGATGTAGTGGTCCATGTTCCAGCTTAGGGACGTGGTGGTCCATCGCCAGTTTAGGGACGTGGTGGTCCATGTTCCAGTTTAGGGACATGGTGGTCCATCGCCAGTTTAGGGACGTGGTGGTCCATCATTAGTTTAAGGACGTTTCGGTCCAACATTAGTTTAAGGACGTTTCGGTCCGACATTAGTGTAAGGACGTTTCGGTCCAACATTCCCATTTTGGGGTAAATATTAGTTTAAGGACGTTTCGGTCCACGAGTTTAAGGACCCCGCAGTCCATATCGATGTGTGGTCGTCGGGACCCGTCACCTCTCTAACGTCGTTGAAGGATTACAATGATGGGTGTCAGAGGAGTTCGGAGATGTACCCTCGAACCGGTCGTAAATTGATTTAGGGAGCAGCCGTGCTCAGTCAATTTAATTTGAGGACTTATGGCCATGACTGGGCCGAGTCCAGTTTCAAGATTCTTTTGTCTTTGGCTTATTGGACCTGTGCTAGGCCCTTACCCGTTTACTGTATTATTTTTCTTTATTTTGGTTGGGCTCTGCCCCTTTTTTTAAATGCATAGCAATTTTGATTAGGCCTGTTAGGCCTTTTAATTGGGCTCTGTCCTTTTTCTTAATAATGCAGAGCATTTTTGATTAGGCCTGTTAGGCCTTTTAATTGGGCTCTGTCTCTTTTCTTAATAATGCAGAGCATTAAATACTCTGACAGTGCCCCATGTGGCTTGTCAGGCGTTTTGCGCCAATTAATAAGCGCAAGCGCTCGTGGAGGTGACGTGACACGTGTCACGTTCTGGTGAGCGCAAGCGCAACAGCGCAGTGCGCTGCGTCAGTGCGCTGCGCTGTTGCACTGCTGACACGTGGCGCTTCCTGGCCGCTTGCGCAATAGTGCAGTTTTGGCAAGTGCTGGGCACTGTTAACTTGAGAATCTTTTAGATTCAGAACCAGAAGTACAAAGCACTGTTTGTTTTCTTGATCTAATTTAGATCAAAGAAAACAAGTTCTTCTTGTTTTTCTTATCTCGGAGAACCAATGGTTCATAGAAAAGTGCAAAGCACTTATTATTATTATTATTATTTTTTAGAGATCCTTGATCTTGTTCTCAGATCAATGATCTGTTCATAAGCGAATTTTCTCTTTTTCTAAAGGTTTTTTACCTTTTTTGTTCTTGAGGATTTCTCTCCAATTCTTCAGAGTTCTCTCTGTTTAATTTTTCACAAAATGTTGATCCCTTTTGAATTGAGGTCTAGGGTCCTTTTTATAGTGCCCATAAATTAGTTAAATTTGTTAAAGAGATCTTTCTCTGAGTGATTTGGGGAATTTTCCCCACCGTTGGATCTTTGATCCAAGGGCTTCTGTTTTACAGAAGAAAATCTTCTTGTTTTTAATAAGAACAGAAAGATTTCTTTAAAATCTTAATTCTGTTTGGCGCAAACACCCCAGCGCGTGACACGTGTCGCGCAGCACAGCGCTTGTGCAGTTGTGCTTGCGCAACTGTGCAGACACGTGTCGCGCAGTGCAATGCTTGCGCGGCTGTGCTTGCGCAGCTGTGCTTGCGCAACTGCGCAGACACGTGTCGTGCAGCGCTGCTGCGCAGACACGTGTCGCGCAGCGCAGCGCTTGCGTATCTATGCCTGCGCAACCGCGCTGACACGTGTCGCGCAGCGCAGCGCTTGCGTATCTATGCCTGCGCAACCGCGCTGACACGTGTCGCGCAGTGCAGCGCTTGCGCAACTGAAGCGTTGCTTCCTTTTGTCTTTTAATAGAGCTTTGCTCTGATTGGGCGCGCTGCCTCGGGTGCTGCATTGATGCATCAGCACCTGACACGTGGCGCGTTGCGCGCAGCGCAAAGAATCTGAAGCGTTGCTTCATTTATTAAAGTTTAAGTTTTCAAAGCAAAGCTTTGCTCTGATTGGGGGAAGATGAAGCGTTGCTTCATCTCCCGCCTTGGAATTTGAACAGAGCTTTGCTCTGATTAGGGTAAATAGACTACCTGAGAAAACAGTCAGGTTTGTTTTCTCGGCAAGTCAGTTCTTGTTGTGTGGGAGGACAGTGGTGCCGCCTCTCACAGCTTGAATTCAGCCTTTTTCGCTAGTCGGCTTTTGAGGAGAGGATGTCGAGGATTCTTGGCGTTCATTCATGATACCGGAGCCACAGTGGGTTTGTTGGACCGGGTTCCTATCGTACGAGAGTTTTCCGACGTTTTTCCAGATGAGCCGGCGGAGCTTAGGGAGCTTAAGGATCAGCTGCAGAGTTGTTTGTTAGGGGGATTGTGCGTCTGAGTGTTTCGCATTGGGAAGCTCCTATTTCTGTTTGTCAAGGAGAAGGACGGCAGTTTGAGGGTGTGTATCGATGGATTGTCAATTGAACCGGCTTACGGTGCAGATAGGTATCCTTTACCTCGCATTGACGATTTCTTCGATCAGCTCCAGAGTGTGAGGCATTTTCTAAGTTTGTTTGGGATCAGGTCATCATTGTTGCGGGTTCGGAGTGATGACATTCCGAAGACTGCCTTGTGCATGCTACGGGCTTTGTGTGTTTTAGTTGTGTCATTGGACTCACCAATGCCCTAGTAGCATTCGTTGATTTGATGAACCGGATTTCTTCAGGCCTTTCCTAGACCAGTTTATTGTTGTGTGATTGACGACATTCTGGTCTATTCTAATGTGTCGTGAGGGACAGGAGTAGCACTTGAGGATTTGTTTTGCAGACATTGGGAGAGTGCCAGCTGTTTGCTAGATTCTCGGAGTGTTCCTTTAGGCTTGATTGTGTTGACTCCTAGGTATTGTAGTTACGGGAGACGGTTTTCGTATGGTCCCGAGGAAGATCGAGGCCGTACGGCTTTGGCCAGACTTGTGCAGGATGGAGGTCCGCAGATTTTAGGCTTAGCAGGTTTTTACTGCCGTTTCGTGCAGGATTACTAGCGTATTGCTACACCGTTGACTGGACTGACCGGAAAGGAGGTTCCTTTCTTTGGACTGAGGCATGCGTGCGGAGTTTTCGGCAGTTGAAGACTCGGTTGACAACTGCACCAGTTCTTTCTTTACTTTTTGGTTGAGTATCTGAGACCGGCTGGAGAGTTGCAACCTTTAACCGTTCTGAAGTAGGAATGGAAGCAGATCTCCATGAATATTCGTTGTGGCGTCTACCCAGGTTTAGTCAGGGTGTGACTCCATTCGGGTGTTTGTGTCCGGTTATGCTCGATTTGCTCAGTTGTTCTTTGTTAAGTTTGTGCGTTGCACGGAGTTCCTTCATGGGTCGTATCCAATGAGGGCACCCTGTTCGCTTGCCGTCTTGGGCAGGAGTTTCAGGAAGCCTTGGGTACTGGTTGAGCTTTAGCTCCGCCTTTCCATCCGCAGGATGATGGTTTTGTGAGAGCGGGCTATACCGACTCTAGAGGATATGCTTGTGTGTGCGTACTAATTGTTGTCGGCAGTTGGGATCGTCACTTGCCATTGTTAGGGTTCTCCTTCGATAGAAGTTATCAGGAGGCACTCCAACTGGCAACCTTTAGGTTTAGTTGTTAGGTCGTGTCGATCTCCAGTCTGTTTTTCTGACTCTGCGTGAGTATGATTTTTGGACCCCAGCTAGTCTTGAGACTTCGGAAATGATCCAGTTGGTTCAGGTCAGGATGATGACAGTCCTGTGCGGACAGAGGTCTTATGCCAACCATGGTGGTCGCAGGCTTGAGTTCGCAGTGGGAGATCATGTATTCCTACGGATTTTTTCGATGAATGACGTGTTGAGTTTTGGGAAGCTTATCCTAGGATTTTAGGTCCTTTTGAGATCCTTAAAGCGAGTTAGTTCCGTTGCCTATATTTTGGCACTTCCACCCAGATTATTGAGTATTCACCCTGTATTCCTTGTGTCGATACTTTGCAATTACCTTCATGACTTTCTCACATGATTCAGCACCAGACCAATTAGCTTGGACGCGATCTTTCGTTCACCGGCAGCCAATTGTGTTAGTGGTTCGGCAGGTGGAGAAATTTCGGTCAAAGGTCTTGCCATCTGTGAAGGGTTTTCTTGGGCGTAGCCGTATAGTGAGGTGATCACTTGGGAGGCTGCGAGCGAGATTTGAGAGTTTTGTAATCTTCTCTTTGAGGGTACGCTTAGTGAGAATTTTAAATTCGGGGACGAATTTTTACAAGGGGGAGATTGTAACGCCTTAGATTTCGGTTAATGTTAGTTTAGACGTTATTGCGGGTTTACTGTAAAAAGTTTACCAATCCGGGTTCCTCACTTTTTATAACATTTAATTAATAATTTATTATTATTTTTTATAGACATGCACGCACGTGTGCACGTTAATGTGAGGGTTTGTTTGTGCTAATCTTGTTCTTAGCAATCATGACACTTAACCTAATCCTTTGCTTATCCTAATCCTTGTTTTAATCTTAGCCTTAACCATAAATTTCAAGATCTTTTGTGAGAAGAAGAGAAGATATTTGTTTGGATGAGATGAGGTGGCAAGGTGTGTGTGAAAGCATTAATGATGTTTTAAATGCAAGGTGCACTCACCCTTAACCTCACCTCCCTCTCTCTTTATCAATCACTCTCTCTCTTTTTCTCTATCTCTTTCTCATTTCCTCATCTCTTGCTTTCACTCAAACTGAACACCCTTCATTTCCTACACCAATTCATCAAAAATATTCACAATTTCTTCAAAAATCACATCTTTTCTTGGTTTTTGCCTCTTGGATGCCTAGGAGCATGCAAAGCTTGGATCCTTGAGTTCTGTTGTGTAGGTAATATTCTCTTTCTGTTGTTTAGGTGTTTATTGTGTTGTTTAGACTTTTAGTCTTAGTTTAGAATGTTTAAAGTTAAGTTTTGCGCATAATATTGTATTTTTAGTGTCAATATATGATATCTGTGTTCTGCTGTGACCCGGAGAGTGTACTAGAAAACTAAACAATATAGTTGTGTTGTACCTGAGACCATAGGGCCTCACCTGAAGAACGAACTACCCTGCTCGGACCTTGGCCGGCGACGTCTGAAGGGAATTCCGGCGAGATCGGCCCTTGGGTGGAGTTGGGGTTTGGGTTTTTGTGGGTAGGTCTATGCTGTGGTTTGGGTGTGTTTGGTCTTGTTTAGTTGTTGAGTTTTCTCAGTATGCAAAATCTGGGATCACCTAGGTAGTTTCTTGTGTTTCGTTTAAGCGCGATACGTTATACGACACGGATCGTGCACTTAGTGTGGTTTTGTTCTTAGGGTGTTTTCGTCGTGTCGCTATACACGTTAGCCACAATACAGACACTTGAGAGTAAGTTTTATGTTGTTGCTTCGGTCAAATGTAGTTTGTATGTGTTTTGGGTCTTTTTCTAATATACACTTGCTTTATTGTTTTAATGTTGTAGGTTCGCAGGCGGGGACTTCGGACGCTGCTACAAAGGGAAAACAGGTTGTGGGCTTCACTTAGCCAGGAGCGTTGGTGAGTAGATTTAACATCTACGGGGAAATCGCCCGCATGGCGTTATGCGTCTGGGCTAGAGATGTTAATTGTTGTCGCATTTTCTATTTCGTATATAGAGTTTGTGCACCCCCTACTGCTTAGTTAATTGTTGTGCTTGGACTAGTATCCTTAGGACACTGCACTATTATTGACGGCTCATGTTGCACGAGCACCGATTGTATGCCACACACACCGTCAATAATTGCCATGTCACGCACAACCCACATATAGAAATGATATTGTTTAGTTAGGGATATTGAGACATTGATTCATATTTCTTTACGCATATGACATATAGCATACCTGTATACCTACATGGTTACACATATGCCTTGACATGCTTACATGCTAGATACCAGATACCTATAGGGTATTGTACCATTAGCGATAGGTACATACACACATAATGATATAGCTACATGTATTCCTTGCTATACCTTTATGTTTACACGTATATCTGGCTTTAGTTACATGTTGCCTTTATTTGATGTTATATAGACTTGGAGAAATTAGGAATCGCATGATATTTATTTTAACTTGTTGCAGTTAAATAGCAGTTTTTTTTCATTAGATGCTCATATTACTGTTTCATGTTGCATATATTACATTCATGGATTTCATATGATGTCTCTGATATTTTTACTCCTTTTTATATATAACAGTGGAATAGGACGCTGTTATATATGCCTATACACATATATTAGTGGAATGGGACGCTAATATATGTGTATTGATTAATGCATTTGTATTTATTCTTACTTGATATTTGTATCCATCCACTTTAAGATTTGTTTTAATACCGATACGGGGATCGAGAGTGTCGGTGTTTGGCACTTAAGATTCGAAGGACGTATAATACCGATACGGGGATCAAGAGTGTCGGTGTTTGGCACTTAAGATTCGAAGGACGTATAATACCGATACGGGGATCGAGAGTATCGGTGTTTTGCACTTAAGATTCGAAGGACGTATAATACCGATACGGGGATCGAGAGTGTCGGTGTTTGGCACTTAAGATTCGAAGGACGTATAAACCGATACGGGGATCGAGAGTGTCGGTGTTTGGCACTTAAGATTCGAAGGACGTATAAACATGTATTTTTGTGTCGATACTTGACACTTTGTTTTCATGATATTTTACTCTTAAGTATATATATAATAGTGGAATGGGACGCTGTTATATATGTGTGTGTGTGTGTATATATTAGTAGAATGTGATGCTAATATATATGTATACATATAAATTCATATACTTCATCTTGATTATTCATGCAAATTATACTTAGGATATAAGAGATTTACTTGATATTGAATTTGGGATATAGGTGATTCATTTGATATTGGATACAGGATATTTATGAGATTGCTGATTTGGTACATTCAGGATATATGAGATTTATTCGATATTGTACATTCAGGATTTATGAGACTTATATGATATGAGAGCCAATTTGGGGGCTGTTTTGAGGAATTGGAATTTGGATTGTCTTGATGGATTTTAGTCCTACCACGATATCAGGATTTCGTGAAATTGACATATTTCATTCCATACTCTACATTTATTGTTTATGCACTGCTTCATGTATTAGTAGTACCTATTAGTGTACCTTTCATGATTGTTGCATTTACATACTTCATTTTATATGCAGTTCTTCATGTGTTAGTTGTATCTGTTAGAGTACCTTTCATGATTGTTGCATATATACATTTTCATATCATTATTGCATAATTATTGCATGCCGATTGTCATAATATTGCTTCATGTATTGTAGTAACCGTTAGTGTACCTTTCATGTTTATTGCATTCATATGACCTTTTACTGCTTTTAGCTTACATATGTTAGATTCGCGCTGTACGTGCATACTTGCAATTACCTGCATATGTTGTTTACTATTCACGAGTTGGCAACTCACCCCCGTTGTGCCATAGTTTGTTTTGCAGGTTGTTCCCCAGAGTAGTCGAGACAGGCTATTTATCTATCTTATCATCTTTTGCTGGGGATACCGTATCAGCTCACAGTGTGCAGTTTGCTTTAGGTGGGTTTTGTGGTTATTCGTTGTTGTATTGTATATTCGTTGTATCCTTGTACTCTCTATCTACTACTTTCATGTTGACTTAGAGACTTGATATGAGGACGATATTGTATATTATTTGGTGACTTGGTTGTCTTTTATACAGTTTCCTTTTCATCGTCTTTTATTTCTTCGCTACGGCGTCGTATATCTGTTGTGGTGGTTGTTTTCCGCCTTTGGGCGTGTATTTGCTCCCGTTTGAGGATGCTTTACTTATATTTATGTTGTACCCATTTTGGGGCTGGTTTTTACAAAGGAGGTGCTGCCAAATTTTAAAAGGAAATAAAGTTGGACTTTTTAAAGAATTTGGGTTGCGATTTCAAAGGTTTTAAAAATGTTATTGTTTCTTACTATTTTTGATGGTTTAGATTGCTGGGTTTTCGGCTTACTTAAATTGCGTTACGCCTTTAGACGTTGCGTAGTTTAAGGGCCATCACGTGCCATTTTCGGGTCGTGACAGACGGAAGTCACTAATCTGAGGATAAAAGTAAGTCTGAAAAATAGTTCTTATTCTAGAAGCCAAATATTTGAACGTTGATACCCTACTATATGCACTTACACACATCTTGAAACTCGGGATAGTAGAGGATACCTTGAAATGCTCTTGTCTAAAAGCTAATATACGAAGGAAATAAATAATAAATAAAGCATAATGTAAGTCCACGGTAGCGCCCCAGCCGTCTAACAGACGCCAAATGCGGAACAAAAACTTTTTACAACCGGCGCTATCGTGTACCGTAACCCGGATCTGCCATTAAAACTAAACTAACAAACTACAAAGTGGGTAGAAGAGTTATACCGAACGATCCGAGTCCTTCGGTCTTCAACCATCATCCCACGCTTGTTGTGGCTGCTCCGATCTCCTCGATCTCCAGTCTTGTCGTCCAGGTGGCACCATGTCGACGGATCTTTAAACGGGCTCCCGCCTTTGAACCGAGGAAACTCGATCGTCAAATTTGCTAAAAGAGACGACCAAGATGAAGTAGAGAATGGGTAGAACACTTTGTCTCGTTACGTCCAAAGTCACGGACGAACGGTTATGGAAGTTTCCTTTTGGATCGGGTGAAATGAGAAAGAGGCTATCTAATTTTCATGAACCTGAATCTATCATAATCTTTTTTTCTAGTGAACAACAACCATTCTTCTCACCAAGGGGGGTGGCCGGCTACTTAAAGAGAGGGGGAGGTGAGTGTAGGAGAGGAGGGTGACCACAAGAATGATGAATCACCTTAACACCTAGTATGAAAGCATTTAAAGCAAACCAATCACAATTAACCTAGTCACCTTGTCATTAAATGCACCATTAATGACCAAATGACTCACTAGCCTTGTCACCCTCTCCAGAACCTTCTAGAACACTGACTCACCTCATCAAGAAAAGATAAATCCGTATTTAACCGAATGTCAAAATACGGCTGATAGAAAACTGGAAACCGGCAACTTTCAAAAGTGATCCTGAAACGAATTTCAGGATAACCCCGTATCAGTATAAACATACCCGTATTTGTATTATGACCGAATACAAATGTAACAGAGACAAAGATATTATATCTACACAGCATAATACTCTGATTCGGCTTAAACTAAAGCCGACCAGTATTATCTGCCCGAAAAACGATGTTCCCCTCCGAAGGACGGCGCACAGGACCGCGATGGCCTGACGCTGAGATTCGGGGCAGATGCTATTTGGTTTTATCCGTCCACCTCTCCGAAGATGTCAAGTTGATTTATGGCACCGTGTATCGAAGGTTTAGACGGATGCGGCCGATGTAGCAGACTTTGTCAGATTCCCCCTCGCTAGAGGGGTTTTTGATTGTGGGGACGCTCTTCCCTGCAGGCGCAAGCCCCTGCAGTTAATTACGCTACCGCTTCGCGGTAACAACTTTCTCCTTCTCCAGAATTTCACTTCGTGTCGTGGGTGTTTGTTTTGTTTGTGGTTGCCCGTGGATTGTATACGGAGACTGAGTAATACCGTCACCCGTAGGACGTGGATTAGTCCAAATCCGTATTTACTTAGATTTGGATTTGGTGTTTTTTTTAGTTTAAGGATACGTTAGTCGCGTTGCAGCTAAGATCAACTTAAACGTTCGTTAAGGATACGTTAGTCCAGTTTGAGACTAAGATCGACTTAACGGGATCATTTAGATCCGACAAAAGAGCGTTTGGGCTCTATTGTTCCAGTTTAGGGACATAGTGGTCCATTGCATGTATGGTCGTCGGGACCCGTCACCTCTCTGACGACGTTGAAGAATTACAACGACAAATGTCAGAGGAGTTCAGAGATGTACCCTTGAGCCAAAGTTGATTAGGGGAATTTAAGGACGTTTCGGTCCGATATTAGTTTAAGAACGTTTCGGTCCACGAGTTTAAGGACCCCGCAGTCCATATTTACATATGTGGTCGTCGGGACCCGTCACCTCTCTGACGTCGTTGAAGGATTACAACGATAAGTGTCAGAGGAGCTCGGAGATGTACCCTCGAACCGGATATAAATTAATTTAAAAGAGCAGTCGTGCTCAGTCAATTTAATTTAAGGACTTACGGCCAAAATTGGGCTAAGTCCAGTTGAAACGTTCAACATTTTATTTGCTTCTGCCTTGCATTTCTTTTTTATTTTTATTTGGGCTTTGCCCAGAAAGGATGCAGAGCATCAATTTGTTTTGGGCTCTGCCCTTTATAAATGATGCAGAGCATCAATTTCATTTGGGCTCTGCCCTTTTATTGCTTTGCAATTTATTTTGGCCTGTTTGGTCTTTTTGATTTGGGCCTGGCCATTTTAGGAAATGCATTGCATTTATCAGGCGCTTTGCGCCAATTACTGAGCGCAAGCGCTTATGGTTAGAACACGTGTCATGCTCTAGTAAGCGCAAGCGCAACAGCGCAGTGCGCTGCGCTAGTGCTCTGCGCTGTTGCGCTGCTGACACGTGGCGCACTCTGGTGAGCGCAAGCGCAATAGCGCAGTGCGCTGCGCTGTCGCGCTGCTGACACGTGGCGCTCTCTCAAGAGCGCAACAGCGCAGTTTGGGAGTGCAGAGCACCAAGAATCTTTTAGATTCAAGAATCAGAAGTGCAAAGCACTATTTAATTTCTTGATCTACATTTAGATCAAAGAAAAATAAATTTTTTTTCTTTTTTGTTTCTAGAACCAGAGGTTCATAAAAAAGTGCAAAGCACTATTATTACTTATTTATATATATATTTTTTTATTTAAGATTATTGATCTTGTTCTTAGATCAATAATCTGCCCATAAGAGAACTTTCTCTTTTCCCTCAAGGTTTTTACCTTCAGTTTTTTTTTTGAGGAGTCTTCAAGAGCTTTCTTCTTTCTCTCTTTTTTTTTAGAAGGATCTTGATGCCTTTGAATTGAGGTCTAGGGTCCTTTTTATAGTGCCCATAAATTAGTTATATTTGTTAAAGAGATCTTTCTCTGAGTGATTTAGGGAATTTTCCCCACCGTTGGATCTTTGATCCAATGGCCTCTGCTTTGCAGAAGAAAATCTTCTTGTTTTAGCAAGAACAGAAAAGATTTCTTAAAATCTTAATTTAGTTTGGCGCAGATGCCCCAGCGCGTGACACGTGTCGCGCAGCGCATAGCGCAGCGCAACTGCGCTAGCGCACTAACGCATCTGCGCTGACACGTTTCGCGCAGCGCAAAGCGCAGCGCAACTGCGCTAGCGCATCTGCGCTGACACGTGTCGTGCAGCGCAGCACCCGCGCAACTGAAGCGTTGCTTCCTTTAATAGAGCTTTGCTCTGATTGGGCGCGCCTTCTTGGGCGCTGCGCTGGCGTATTAGCGCCTGACGCGTGGCGCGTTGCGCCCGAAACTTGAAGCGTTGCTTCAAAATTTGAATTTTTGAATTCAAACAGAGCTTTGCTCTGATTGGGCGAAACAAATGCCCCCCCATCGTTGCGCTCACGTGGCGCACACGTGAGTGCAGCGGTGGCAACCTCCTGACCGTTGGATTAAGGGGTGAGCTCAAGAGGCGCAAGCGCCTTATAAATAGGGCCTCTGGCCCTTAGAAAACTCTTCACCATTTTCTAGATTTCGATTTTCAGAGCTCTCCTCTTGCTTAAGAATTTCAGAGCTTTGCTCTTGCTTTCAGAACTCTAGAGCTTTGCTCTCATTTCCCAAAGTTAGAAAACTTTAGGTAATAATTAATTTAAAATTAAGTTAAATTAATTTAAATCAATTTTAACCAACAGAGCTTTACTCTCATAGATCTTTTGATCTGAAGAAATTCCCTTTGGGGTTTCATCAACAGAGCTTTGCTCTCACGAATCCATAGATCTACAGAGATCTTGTTCATGGGTTCTAACCCATGAACATAGCTTTGCTCTTGAATCAAATGTAGATTTTTTTTTAGATCTGAAAAATGAAGAATTTTTTTTTAATAAGTTTTCATGGATTTTCCAGGATTCCAGAAATTTTAATTTTAAATTTCTTTTCAAAAATTTTCTTTTTGATGGAATATTACAGAGCTAAGCTCTTTTTAAGGAATTTTATTCTTCTGAGACCAGAATTTGACAAGTGTCATTCTATGACAGAGCTTTGCTCTGAAAGAGGAGATTTTCTCCTTGTCTCTGGGGATTCTTTATTAATGGGAATGTTTTCCTGGGGAACAAGTGACAATCTCATCCAATGATGAGATTGTCCTATTGACTGACGTACTGTCATCCAAATTTTGTGGGTCCCCCTTTGGTCCCTTACTCACTGCACTGCACTGCTGTGTGATGGAATTAATTGATTTTAATTTTAATTTAATTAATGCATTTTCTTCTTTAAACGCTAAACGTTGGAATTACAACACTAACGGCTAAATTGTTCTTTTTGCAGCGATTATGTCTCTAGACACCTCATTCCCGTTCGTCCGCTCGGAGGAGGGATTTCCCGAGGCGCCTTTGGACCGTGAGGTCCTGGCCATGATTAAGGAATACGACCCGGAGTACAAGAGTCTCCACCTTTGGGGGTCGTGGTACAATCAGATCATCATGGGCCGACGGAGCTTCACATGCGCGGTGCCGTCAGAACCCATAACGGCGATTCATTACGCTAGCCCACCCCCGGTGCAGTATGCCGTAGAGATGACGGATTGGACATCGAAGGGTTTTCTTCATCCGGCCATAGATGCCGTCCCAGTCCAGCGTCCTATGGTTTTTGATATCCTAGGACGCCGTATCTGTCAGGGCGAGGCGAGACCTTGGGGGCAATCATATAACATTGGTCTGATCCCCCGCCACCCGGTTGGCTATCTACCGTGGGCCCGGTATATCCTGTCGACGAAGAAGTCGCAGTTGATAAGATTAGGATTGTATACCGCAGTCTACGTCTCCCTCTTCCAGTATCCCACGCTTCCCACCTGGTGGTTCAAGGCCTTCCTGGAGCAGTGAAACATTCCTACCCATACCTTCCTTGCCATGGATCGAGAAGTGTCTATCTCTCTGGAAGAGTTTACGGAGGTGTCTGGTCTACTGGTTATGGGGGAACATTATGAAGAGTTACTCCCGCCGGATGAGTACATCTTTGGTGCCAAGCCGGTGATAAGGGGACTCACGCCGGAGAACGCTGTTCAACATCAATTTCCAAGTCTGATCAAGGTGCTGAACATCTACGAGGCCCTTTTCATTGAGCGTGGGAGCCGCGGAGTCAATTTTGAGGATTTTATTGCTCGGTTCCTTCATCCAAATGTCCTCTCGGCGGAAGCTGCCAAGTTTGCCAACCTTGAGGACCCTTTTGGTTTAGGTTTGGATAACCTGCCAGCGAAAGACATAGACCAAAAGAACTTTTTTCTTCCTAACTCTCCAACCATGTCTTTTGCAGAAGTCGCAGCCCCCGAGATGGACGAGGAGGCCTTCTTTTTAGGATTTCTTGGGCTTTGGCTGAGTTGGTTTGCACTCCCAATGCACTCTCACCGCATGCGGCCCTCCGTTTTTTACCCGGCCCACCGAATGACTATCGGGGTAAAGGTGGCCGTTGGGATCGCCGGCTTAGCGCACTTATATCATGGCCTTAGCCGAGCAGCGGATGCTAATGAGCCTGGGGTGTTGCACGTGGTTTTCCCGATGCACTACTTTATGTCGTGGCTCGAGCTACATACAGCGGGTGTTTTCGGCATGCATAAAAAGGCCCTCGTTCTACGAAAGGTGCATTTTTCCTCGCATTCTACAGTTGATCGGCGCATCAATTGTAAATCCATCGCCGCGAGATGCCAGGGGTTTACTCCTTCGCTCCCACACCGTTGGAACCGGTGTGTCTTTCATTGACAAGGTGTTGACTATTAAAAAAACGTCCACCACTGCAGTGCGGCCATTGCAAGATACTTTTAAGGATGGAGCTTCAGTTTTAACGGCCCGGGAGACCCTTCACCTATATTCTATCAGGCCGGGCTTTTTGGTGTTTATGCAGGACGGGGGAGCGATCTTCATGAGATATAACCCGCATCGTTTCGCCCAACAGCTGAGCTATAATCAAGGGGTACCGCTGGAGGCCTTTTTATCGGAACCTGCCGCGACTGAAGAAGGGATGGAGAGAGCGCTGCATCACTTCATGCGTCTAAACACGGGCTCTCACTTCTTTATCAGTGAGCCGACTTGCGCCCCCCGAGTTCTTAGGGTATACACAGAATGGTATAGTCACTCGACGGGAGCGGTCATAAAGGAGGAAAGGCGGTTGCTGATCGACCGTAAGGTTGCACCTCCAGGTAGCGATCGCAACGCTCCGCTGGTGCCTAGGACTCCAGTAGTCGCTCCTCTAAAAGATGCCGGGGGCAGAACATCACGTGCGCAAAGTCCTCCACGTGAGTTGCCGCTCCCTGATATCGTGGATGCACCTCCCGCACCCTGTGCTCCGGTGGAAACAGTGGTTGTACCCTTGCCGGAGTCTGGCGTGGGTGCGGACATCGGGATCCGTCGCCCCAAAGTGGCTGCCAAGCGAAAGTTGATTCCCCGTGAGCCTAGGGTCGGAGGGCAAAAGAAAAAGAAGTCGCTCTTCGCTGCGGATGTCGTGTTCGGCCAGGAACCCCATGCTCCTTACGCTGAAGGTCTGCTCGAATATGGGACTAACGCAGGGTTGGTGATGCCGCCGCCGGACGATACAGACTTAGAGGCTGCTCTCAGAGCTTCGGCATGGTTGGCGAAGCGTGACGCGTGGCTGGCTAAGCTTGCGCAATCAGGTAACTACTAATCGCCTTTCTTTATTGCAATATGTATTCTCTATTGTCTTTGACTAACGCTTTTCTTTCCTTTCTTTTAACAGGCATCACTGATGAAGAAGCCATTGTCACTTCTTTGAAGACTTTCCAGGAGGAGGAATGTCTCAGAGCGTCTATGGTCCTTAGTAAGTTTTAATCCATCAAGTTTCCATCTTCCTCGTGTTATGGTCGATCTAACCTTTCTCTTTTTATTGCAGAAACCTCAATGCCGTTCCCACCAAGCGACGCAGATGTTTTACCAGCTGCCGATGTTCCCTCTCCCTCTGGGCCGCCGCAGGAGGTTCGTCTTGAAGAGCCGATGAAGGATGCCTTAAAGGCTCTTGAGGCATCCCTGAACGAGGATGACGACGCCTTGAAGGAGGCGTCACTAAGGTCCATCGCGACAGCCCGGGAAGAGAGGAAGCGGCAGAGGCGTGAGGCGAAGGCACGCCGGGCTGCCTTGGCTGCGGGAGCGGGCCCCAGCACCGTCCCTCACGCTGATACTCCATCCGAAGAGGCCCCTGTCGCCCTATCCACTGCCCGCAGAGAGGTGGCGCGCGCAGTTCGGAGCGCAAACGGTAAACCCGCTTCAGGTAATATTTCTCTCAGAGTTTTTATCATAAGGGTTTTTAATGTCATTGGTCCTTATATCCCTCATCTTGCAGGGCCGAGTCCGATCGAGGGGGAGGCGGAAACCATTGATCCCAAAGAAGCAGAGGAGGCGGTACCTGCCGAACTCGAGCCGACGGTGGGCAACGTCGTTGTGGCTTTGGAGCCTGAGGCGGAGGTCGAGGGGCCTGCCGCCGAGAAGGTCATTGATGCCGAACCTGAAGTGGTGGCAGATGATATGATCATTATAAATGAGTCCAGGGTGGCGGCGAATGAAGCGCTCGAGGCCGGCGATCCCCCGGCGACGGTGGACGATACAACCGCCACTACTGAACCTGAGAGAGTGGTGGGTGAGGCGGCCATGATTCCCGAGGATGAGCCAACCGCTCTTTCTCTGGAATTTGGTAATACTCCAGTCATAGCCCTCCCCATCTATGGTCCTCCGCCGTCTCCAGGTCTCGCGAGCACCGCAACGGTCCCCATCGAGTCTGGCGATGAGGTCACGGGCGGTGGTCTCATGTCGATAGAGGAGGGAGTCGCCTCTGTTTCAGCCGGGAGCTTCTCAGGTAAACCCCAAGTTGCTGCTTTTCTTTACTTTACTATCTTTTCTGACAAGTTCACCTTTTCGTAACGCAGGTGCAGCCAGTGCCGATGCCCCACTGCTCGAAGGAACGCCTTCAACGACTGCCTTGGCGGTGGTCACTTCTCAACCCTCTCTCATACCCTCGAAGATGTTGGAAGGTATGTGTTTGCGATTTATTAATCTTATCTTCCAGATGTATAATTTGTGTACTAAAGTCACACTGTTGTATCTTCCAGGAGTGCTTTTTGATCATCTCTATCAAGTGTTGCTCCCACACTTCTCCTTCCCATCTGAATTCGCCTCTCCCTCTGGTGGCGCTGGTGAGTACTGTTCCCGATTGGTAGCTTTGTCTTTTCAGTGGTAGAATTATTTCTAACTCTCTCTTGTTCTGACTGCAGTGCTGCAAATCGAAGGGGGAGCAGAAAGATCGGCTGCGCCACCAGCCCTTCCGGCCTTGCCACCTGTCTCCACCGGTATAGTAAACTATCTTATCAATGACTTCCTTCATATCTATTGAATCATCATCTAATTGCATTTCGTCTTTTTCCAGCTGTCGTTCCAATCTCGGTGCCTTTCGAGTCTCGCATTACAATACCGGGCGGCCTTTCCCAGCGACGTCCGTCCTCAAAAGGTGCCGCGAATAGTTTGCGCATGTTGAGCGACTACATCAAGGAACTCGACATCGAGGCTCCTGTATCTGCTGAGGACTTCGCCACGACGGTTAACCCGATGTTGGCGATATTTGCCACCTTCCATGACGAGGGCATTGTCGCCTCTTGGGTTAACTATTGTCGGGAGATCGAGGCTCGCCTTCATCAGCTGGAGTCAATGCGCCTGTCCCCCGAGACTTTGGCCTTGAGCACTCAACGGCGAGCATGGCTCGAGCAAAGCGCTTCTCATTTCCGTCATCTGGAACAAGAAGTGGCTTTGAGGCTGAAGGAGTGCCAAGATTCTTCAAGCAGAACTGCTCGCTTGCGTGCCGAAGTTGAGGCGAACGCCGCTGAGGTAAAGACCGTCTTCGAGGGTCTTCTGGAGCGCATATCGAATGGGCTGAGACTAAAGCGGGCACTTGATGTCGCCGAGCATGACACTCCAGGCCGTGAAGCTGCTCATCAAGCCGTCAGGGATCAGCTTGCATCCGTCGCACAGCAACGGGCCCAGGTGGAGGCGGAGTTGGCAGTGGTATCCAATCGGGAAAAGGCATGGAAGGAAGTGTACGAACAACTGATAGAGCTACTTAAGACGCTTCCTTCCCAATAGCTGCCTTTGTATCAATGTATTTGTAAAAATTTTCTTTTCTGAGTAACATGTATCCGTTCTTTGCTCTTTTGTATGATTCACCATGTATTTGATTGAGGTCAATGAATAAAGATACACACTTTCTTTTGCAATATCTTGTATGCTCTTTTGTTTTCTACCTTTACATCATGATGTTGTTGATGAACCTGATTGGCAGACAACTTAATTTTTCCAAGAGATAGCGATGGCTTAGGCCGCAGGTTCAGATCTGCCGCTTAAGACTTTTCAATTCTATGAGCCGTGAGGGTCTCATAGAGATTTTTCTCCCTACGGATCGAGAGGATCTCATAGGTGGATTTTCTCCTTAGGAATCGTGAGGATTCCTAAGTGTGGTTTTCTCTTATAAGTCGTAAGGATCCTATAAGAGAATTTTCCCTCTTACGAGTCGAGAGGATTCGTAAGCGGTTGTTTCCCTCCTTGTCGAAAATCGACTTCGGAGAGTGAGACCCGTGAATAGTATGCAAGAGACCATTTTGGATTGACTTGCAGGGCCCCATTGCTCAAGAAGCAAGCTTTCAATCCTTACTGCCTGAGACCTCATCTTGCAAATTAAGAAGTAAGTTCAATTTGTTGAAGAAATCCCTTTTCTGAAAGATTTGGCTGGATTTCCCCCACCGTCGGATCTTTGATCCAAGGGCTTCTGTTTTACAGAAGATAATCTTCTTGTTTTAACAATAACAGAAAAGATTTCTTCAGAACCTTAATTTTTGTTTAGCGCAAATGCTCCAGGGTATGACGCGTGTCGCACAGCGCACGGTGCAGCGCAACTGCGCTAGCGCATCTGCGCCGACACGTGTCACGCAGCGCACGGCGCATACGCCGCTGAAGCGTTGCTTCCTTTAGTTTTGCTTGAAATAGAGCTTTGCTTTGATTGGGTGCGCTGTTTTGGGCGTTGCGCTGATGCGTCTGCGTCAGACACGTGGCGTATTGCGCAGCGCAAATAATCTGAAGCGTCGCTTCATTAAATTAATTTTCAAGACAGAGCTTTGCTCTGATTGGGGGAAGACGAAGCGTTGCTTCATCTCCCGCCTCGGAATTTGAACAGAAGTTCGCTCCAATTAAGGTAAACTGCCGTGACAACTCTTGGAAGTCGAAGAGGCACTTGATGCCTATAAATAGGACCTTTCGTCCCCCCCAGATATTTGTCATCTTTCAGATTTCTATTTTCGAAGACCTCAGAGCTTTGTTCTTGCCTTCAAGAATTCAGGTACCTTGCTCCTCCTTTTTTTTAAAAAGTTTTTTAGGAAAACTTTAGGTAAAATCGATTCTTAGATTAATCTTAACCAGCAGAGCTTTCATCCAGGGGACTTTATCCTTGAACATAGTTTCGCTCTCTAGGAATTTAGTCCTCTATGTATATTATTGCTTTTCTATTGCTGATCTTCCTGTAATATTTCCTCCAGGCATAATGGCGGCGGTGCATCTATACAGTTTGCACGAGTTTATTACCTACGACGATATCCGTGCTCAGAGTCGTCAACAAAACCAGGAATTTACAGACGCTGAATGTGCAGAAGTCATGGGTCGTCTGAACGCAAGCGGTGGTTGGCTGTTGCCTCGTCGTTCGGCCCTTTTGAAAGTCGTGTTGGGAGCCAAATGGAGAGAACTTCCGAGTCTTCATGAGGCCTTACCGCTCAACGCGCTGGATGATGCCGAAGACAAGGTGCATTCAGTGTACCTGACAGGGCTGATTTCAAAGAAACGAAGGAATAGCCTTATTGACATCCTACACCAAGTCTTCCAGCAGACGACGATAGTTGCTGCTTATCAAAGGCCAGGAGGGATCGCCGATGATCTCGATACAGAGGAGCGAGAAAGACTGCGCATAAGAATAATTAGAAAGGCCAGAAGAACTCTGGATGTCCTTACTTTCGATTTCCTCAATCCGTGCCCCGGGTCCGAGGTTATACCGTTGTAATAATTTGAATAATGTTTCTTATTTATTGTTCTTATGATTGTAAGAAGGAATTTTCTAGCAGTATGAATGGAAACTCTCCCCCTTTTCTATTTCAGCTTGTCTTATTTCTTGTCCCGAGTCTTCTGCCTGTGCATAAATGAATGCGACACGAACGCCAGATCAAATGTAGATCAGATATTCTTTCTGTCATCTTCTTTTTATCGTCAGCAGGCTGTCTTTAATAACCATGATTGATGGATATCTAAAACGAGTATTCTGACTTCCTTAAGAAATAACGATGGCTTAGGCTGCAGGTTCAGGTCTACTGCCTAAGACTTTTCAACTCTATGAGCCGTGAGGGTCCCACAGAGGCTTTTCTCCCTACGGGTCGAGAGGATCCCACAGGTGGACTTTCTCCTTAGGAATCGTGAGGATTCCTAAGTGTGGTCTTCTCTTATAAGTCGTAAGGATCTTATAAGAGAATTTTTCCCTCTTACGAGTCGAGAGGACCCGTAAGCGGTTGTTTCCCTCCATGTCGAAATTCGACTTTGAAGAGTGAGGCCCATGAATAGTATGCAAGGGACCATTTTGGATTGACTTGCAGGGCCCCATTGCTCAGGAAGCAACTTTTTTTTTTTTAATCCTTGCTGCCCGGGACTTTATCTTGCAAGGTGGAACGAATCGGGAATTCTCTCACAGAGACAGTGGTGGCTCTATGAGTTGACGCGGGTTGGGAGGCTCTCGTCACGGAGTATTTGTATCCGCGAGTCGAGGAGTTTGCTAGGGATTATTTGTTTCCCAAGCGCCAAGGATTATTTGTTTCCTTGGGGTTTGAGACGTGTCGAGAATTCCCACGGGGGCTCTGGTGGCTCTGCGGGTCGACGCGGATCAGGAAGCTCTCGTCAAGGAGTGTTTGTATCCGTGAGTCGAGGAATTTGCTAGGGATTATTTGTTTCCCAAGCGCCAAGGATTATTTGTTTCCTTGGGGTTTGAAACGAGTCGAGGGTTCCCACGGGGGCTCTGGTGGCTCTGCGGGTCGACGCGGATCAGGAAGCTCTCGTCAAGGAGTGTTTGTATCCGTGAGTCGAGGAATTTGCTGGGAGGGTATGGTTCCCTCTTTGTTTATGCCCTTGGATTGTATACAGGGATCGATGTGATCTTAACTGTGGGGCAAAAAGTTTCATTTTTTTATTCTTTCCGCGATGCTCTATCATTTCAGTTTTTATATCGCGAAGGTCGCGACTGCCCAATCATTTCGGCTATTTTTCGCGGTGCCCAATCATTTCGGCTGTTTATTTTATTTCCACTCGCTGCTTTTTATTGCGAGTTGCCCAATCATTTCGGCTATTTCGCATGCATACATTTTACTTGCTGCTTTTTATTGCAAGTTGCCCTATCATTTCGGCTATTTCGTATGCATGTGCGGCTTACTGGCTTTTCGCCGTAAACCTGAACTTGGACACTGATTTTGGCATCAGCACCGCTACAACTGGGATGTCGCCAGGAGCGAATCATCATTTGCCTCTGTCATTGTCGAACAAAGGAGGCTTAGCGACCAGGGTTAGGGTCCTGTTGACTAAGGCTTTTGACTTTATGAGCCGTAAGGGTCTCACAAAGCTATTTCTCCCTACAAGTCGTGAGGATCTTATAGGTGTATTTTCTCCTTAGGAATCGTGAGGGTTCCTAAGTGTTTTGTTCCTCTGTAAGTCGTAAGGATCCTACAGGAGGGTTTTCTCTTTGTAAATCGAGAGGATTTACAAGGGTTATGCGAACATATCCCCAGTCACAGATGGACCTTGGTTAGGGAAATGTTTATTCGCGCCCGTGGATTGTATACAAGGATCAGTATTGAGCCACTTGTAGGGCAATATCGAAAGTTGTGGGGGTTGCTTAAGCACAGGTTTAGATCTCTGTAACTTAAGACTTTCAAATCTTACGAGCCGTGAGGGTCCCATAAGAGCGTTCTCCTTACGAGTCGTCAGGATCTCGCAAGTGTATTTTCTCCTTAGGAATCGTGGGGATTCCTAAGTGTGTTGTTCCCTTGTGAATCGTAAGGATCTCACGCGGGTGGTTTCTCCTTATAGGGTCGAGAGGACCCTACAAGTGTTTCTTAACGAGGTTGTGCCCTTTCGGGTTTTCACAAACACTCGCCGGTAGTCCTGCTGTTTTTACTCACGGAGCCCTTTCGGGTTTTCATCCGTGCCCATTTTTCTTATGGACTTACCGCTTTTATTTTCTCTTCTTCTTTTTTTTTATTTTCTTTTTCCTTCTTTTTTTTACGAGGTCGCGCTCTTTCGGGTTTTCGCGAACACTCGCCGGTAGCCCTGCTGTTTTTACTCACGGAGCCCTTTCGGGTTTTCATCCATGCCCCTTTTTGCTTATGGACATACCGTTTTTATTTTATTTTATTTTTATATATATTTTTTATATCTCGTCAGTCTAAAGATGCTGCGGTAGTAGTTAAAGACGTTTCGGTCTGCTATTAGTTTAAGGACATTTCGGTCCGCTGTTAATTTAAGGACGTTTCGGTCCGCTGGCGAGAAGGTTGGCTATTTTTTTTTATAAATATTGAGCTTAGGAAGATAGCGAGCGGACATAGTCGTCGTCATCTATCATTGACCTAGGCTGAGGCTCATTAAGCATAATATTTCTTTAGGAAGCGACCGTTTATTGGCTTGAAAGGCCTTTCGCCGTGCATGTCCATGAGTAGATAGGCCCCACCCTGGTAAACTTTATCTATGATGTACGGGCCTTCATAGTTTGGCTCGAATTTTCCCCGCTTGGCGCGATTGGGGATCATAGGCCTTTTGACCACTAGCACGAGTTCGCCTTGACGGAATGTCCTCGGTCGGGTCAATCTTTCGTATCAGCGCGTCATCTTTGCTTTATAAGCTTCTAGATTTTGCTGTGCTATGAGCCGGATTTCATCAAGGGCGTCAAGCTCCTCAAGCCGAAGGTGAGCATTTTCTTCGTCTGTCAGCTCGTAGTGGACTGCCACTCGTAGAGAGGGTAATTCTATCTCGAGAGGGAGTACTACTTCCGTCCCAAATACCAACGCGTACGACGTTGTGTTTGTGGCCGTCTTAAATGTAGTTCGATACGCCCAAAGAGCCTCTTGCAGTCTTTCGTGCCAGTCTTTCTTATTTCGTGACACCGTTTTCTTCATGATCTTCGTCAAGGTCTTGTTGAAGGCCTCAGCCAGACCGTTAGCTCGCGGATTATAAACTGAGGAATATCTCCAGTCTATATTATGCTGTTGCGCAAAGCGACTGATCTTGTGGCTTCTGTAGGCTGGCCCGTTATCGGAGATGATCCGTCGCGGAGTTCCAAACCGATATATGACGTGCGTTTTGAAGAAGTGGAGGATATTTTCCGTCTTCGCTTCTCTCAACGGTATCGCTTCTGCCCACTTAGAGAAGTAGTCAGTCGTCGCTAGGATGAAACGATGTCCCCTAGACGATGCTGGTTCGATGGGGCTGACTATATCAGTTCCCCACATTTCGAATGGCCAGCTAGCCACTGTTGGGTGTAGCGGATTTGGATGCTGATGGATGAAGTCCCTATGAATTTGGCATGAGTGGCATTGCTTTGCATATTCGATGCAGTCCTGAATCATCGTGGGCCAGTAGTAGCCCATTCGTTTTATCTTCAACTTCATCTTAGGGCCTGCTTGATGAGAACCGCAGAGTCCGTCGTGAACTTCCTGGACGACTCTTTTCGCTTCGTCAGGTCCTAAGCATCTCAGCCACAAAGAATCAAATGACCTCTTGTACAGGGTATCGTTGACAAAGGCGAAAGACATGGCTCGTTTCGCGAACTGATGTCTTGTGGACGCTTCTTCAGGCATTTGGTGGGTCTTAAAGTAGTCTATGAAGACTTCCCTCCAGTCCTCGGCCTTCTCATGGTCTTTTATTTGTAGGGTCGTCTGCTCAGTCGCTCCCTTTTCTTTATATAATTCCGGAGGTATTTCTGCCGGGGCGAGCACTCGACGGCTTTGTACCACGATTCTAACGTCATCGAGGTTCTCGTCAGCTAATTCTTTAGCAAGTTTAGCCAGTGCGTCCGCTTTGCTGTTTTCCGCGCGCGGTATGCTTTCCAAAGTATAGGAGTGAATTTGGGTTAGCAGTTGTTGCACCTTTTCACCGTATTTTACCAATTCCGGTTTGCATGTTTGGTAATCGCCGTTCACTTGACTGACGACTAGCTGGGAGTCCCCATATATGAGGAGGCTTTCAATTCCCATGTCAATGGCGATCTCCAGGCCTGCTATCAAAGCTTCATATTCAGCTTCATTATTCGTTCTCGGCTCTGTCAAGGAGAAGGCGAAGCGCATTATTCCTCCTTGTGGGGTCACGAAGATAAGGCCTACTCCCGATTTGATCATTGACGTATTTTGTTTGTGCTTTTTCATGGAAGATGCTCCATCGAAATAAAGCTCCCAACGGGTATCACTGCCGTCGATTGCGTCAAACGCATGCTTGTCTGGCAAATCGCAATTCAGGGGAGAATCGGCAGGTATCGGGTGCTCAGCAAGGAAGTCGGCTATGGCCTGACCCTTCACTGCCTTGAGGGGTCGATACGTTATCGAAAACTCCATTAAGAGCAGAGCCCATTTAGCGAGTCGTCCCGTCAATATGGCCTTTGACATTAGATATTTAAGAGGGTCCACCTTTGAAATGAGATGGACTTCATGCGCTAATGCGTAATGTCTAAGCTTCGTTATTGCGAAGATCAACGCCAGGCAGTGTTTTTCAATGGGGGAGTAATTGCTTTCTGCCCCCAGCAGAACCCGACTTAAGTAGTAAAGTGCTCTTTCTTTCCCCTGGTCATTCTCTTGTACCCATAATGCGCCTAAAGAACCTTCAAGGGCGGCTGTGTAAAGAATGAGAGGTCTTCCCTTAACTGGAGCAGCCAACACTGGAGGGTTTTGCAGATACTGCTTGATCTCGTCTAGTGCGCCTTGGCATTTGTGATCCCAAACGAATGGGGTTCCCTTCTTCATCAGGTGACTGTAAGGACGACACTTTCCTGAAAGATTAGCGATAAACCGCCGAACGTATGCAAGCTTTCCTTGGAGAGATCGCAACTGTTTAAGAGTTCTTGGCGGAGGCATTTCCATGATCGCTTTAATCTTAGACGGATCTATTTCAATACCTCGGTGTCGAACGATGAATCCTAGGAATTTGCCCGAGGAAACCCCGAACGCACATTTTAAAGGATTCATCTTCAAATTGTATTGCCGAAGGCGTTGAAATACAGTCCTCAAATGCTCGAGATGTTCTTCGTATGACTTGCTTTTAACTACGAGATCGTCGATATAGCATTCGACGATTTCGTGTATAAGGTCGTCGAAGATCTTTGTCATGGCCCTCTGATAAGTAGCACCGGCGTTCTTTAAACCGAAGGGCATCACTTTATAACAGAATATACCAAGAGGAGTCCTGAAGGCGGTGTGTTTCTGGTCTTCAGGATGCATCTTTATCTGGTTATACCCCGATGAGCCGTCCATGAAGGAGAAAACCTCATGAGTGGATGTATTGTCTATCATCAGTTCAGTGACTGGCATTGGGAAATCATCCTTCGGGCAAGCTTTATTAAGATCCCGGAAGTCTACGCATATGCGCACTGTCCCATTTTTCTTCATCACTGGGACGATGTTGGCGATCCATTCAGGGTACTGAACTTCCTGGATGAAGCCAGAGTCGATTAACTTTTTGACTTCGGTATTTATGCTCATCTCAAGCTTGAGTCGCATTCTTCTCGGCGCCTGTTTGACTGGTTTGACGTTTGGGGATATTGCTAGTCTATGTACGGCGACTTCTGGATCTAGTCCTGGCATCTCGGAATAGTTCCATGCGAAGCAATCTTTATGCTGCACAAGGACGTCTTTTAACGCAGCCACCCTCTCTTCAGACAGCAGCTCGCTGACGAATGTCGGTCGCGGATCATTTACCGTCCCCAACTCGATTTTCTTGAGGTTATCTGCAGTAGTATGTATTCCATCCTCCAGTTCTTTCGGAGCTGGGGGAAATTCTGAGATTACCTCATCGCTGCTGTTTTCGAAGCACCAAGGGAGCTCACTTACGTCTTTGGGCTCTTCTTTTAATATCGTGATCATATGACAGGTGCGAATTTGCTTCCAGTCCCAATGTGGAACCGTTTTTTCTTTCGTGGCCTTGGGCTCGTGCTTTTGTGGTGGTGTTACCCTCCAGTTGTCAGACAGAGCGAACTTGCCGAGCTGGTATTGATCTTCGACCCAATTCTTAAAGGTGAAGCAATCTTCAAGAGGATGCCCTATCACTCGGTGGTAAGAGTAATAGTTTGGGTCAGAGACTTCACCTGCTTGTTCTGGGTGCTTGGACTCTGGCAATGTAAGCATTTGATGTTTTAGAGCAAGCTCAAGTATCTTTTTCGTCTTGTCTCGAGGAAACGAGTATGCTCGACCCATTTTCTTCATGAGGGATTGGTCAATAACGCTCGATTCTCGTTTGCGTGGCTTCTTAGCCCTGCTTTGTTGCTGTTGAGCGCCTCTTCGGCCTTTCGACTCGTTTTTGCCTCCGCGTCGCGCCCTTTTTGTATCAGGTTGACATGGGGCAGCATCTTCGTCTTTTACTGCCTGTTGAAGGAGGCGTTGTGTTTTGGCTTTCTCATAGATCGCCATTTCACGATTGTGATCATCTCGGGATTTTTGACCCGCTTCCTTTATAGGTTTGCCCATCTGGTCTTCCAATGATGGACTGGGCGGTTTTGCATCAGGAACTTTTTCTGGTTCAGGATTAGCGCTTTTCTCTTGAGCATCTGCTTCTTCATCAGGATTGTGCACGACGTAACAGTCGCGGAGCAGTTCTCGTTTCTTGGAGCGAATGTATCCGAGCCCGATCGTCTCTAGCCTCCCATTAGGTAGCTTGTGCTGAGTTCCGGGGACGTTCCAAACTCTGTCATAGAATTTGGCCTTCCTCACGGTCTGTTCGAAAGGTATCCCCTGGCGTTCCAGCAGTCTCCTTAAGCCTTCCGTATAATATCGGGGTAGACGGATGGGCTGAAGTCTGTCCAGCGTTGGATCCGTACCTTGCCAAAGTTCTTTTTCCACCTTGTTTTCTTCGGAACGGTAGAATAGGATTGCCCTATCGCCTTTTCGTCCGGGAGGGATATAAAATGTCCGCAATTCTTCCACATTATCGTTGGCGAGTGCATCTAGTTCTTTATAATGTTCAAGCGGCACCATGGCTATCTGTAGACTTTTCTCTTTATCAGCAGAAGCTCGTATTGAAAGCCGAGCAGGGAATACAGCATGGACTTCGTCCTCTGAATCACTACCAAAGATCAGTGAAGGGGCGGATGGTCCCGGCTCGGTGTATTGGGGCGGACCCGAATAAATTATATCCTCTTCTTCCTCGGTATCACTGCCGAAGACAGGGATGGTTGCATTAGTTTTGTTCTCCGGCCTGTGACACCTCTCCGTGTCTTCGAAACTCGGTAATAAGTATTTGGCATCTTCATACTTGCGAACTTCATTCACGGAAAACGGATTCAATTCTCCGGCCACAGTGTACTCGAGGCCATCCCTACAATACTTCATGCACTGATGCTGTGTAGAAGGGATGATATTGTACTCGTGTAGCCATGGTCGGCCGAGCAGAGCGTTGTAGCACGTCTTGGCTTCTATAACATGGAATTTGATGTCTGTGACGAGTAACCCGAAGCGTAGCGTCAATATCACAGATCCAAGAGTTTTCGATGATTGGGAGTCGAATCCGGAGATGGTGATTTTGTCTCGGGCGAGGTGTTGGACACTCATGCAAATTTCCTTTAACACTCGCACATTGAGCAAATTAACAGACGATTCATTATCGACCAAGATTTTACCTATCTTTATGTCATGGCAGTATCCTGAGACATAAAGGGGACGATTGTGGTCGCATGTCCCGAGGAGGAGGTCTTCATCACCAAAAGCAACGTCGGCCGTGTGCACCTCTTCTAATTCGTCCTTCATCTTTTCTTCGGCTAGGAAGGCTTGGAACTGGTCCGGGTCTTGTAGCGCCTTAATCAAAGAATCCCTCGCCTCTTTTGATAACAAAAGGGCGTCGAGAATGCTGAGCTGTGAGGGCAGCTTTCTCAGATGTGCCAAGACGTTGTAATCCACCTTATTCTTCTTCGGTGGGTTGTTGGCGTTTAGCTCTTCCAGAACTTGGTCATCTAAGACGATGTCTTCAGAGACCTTTTCTTTCCCTTTATCTTTTCTATTCAAGGGTCCGAGGTTCTTTTCAGGCAGTGTCCGATTCCGCAGCCGGATATTTTCGCAGACCATTGGCTTTTCTTTTTTTTCCGAAGTTGATTCTTTAAAGAGAGGGGCAATTTCTAGCTCCTCATCAGAATCGCTCCCGAATGTAGGCACTTGCGACCCGCCAGTGTTAACCATGTGACAATTGCCGGCAGTTCTTTTAAGCTTTTCGGTTGTATTTCTTTGCCCCGACGAATTTTACTCTTTTCCCGTTTAAAACGTTGTCGATTAGCGACGTATCCTTGCCACCATCTATCGAAAGCTTTGCACTCTTGAGTGGGATGCGAGACCTTCTGATGATATAAGCAATAGGAGGGGTGCATTTCCATTACACCAGTAATTTTTCCTTCAGAGGACGGTAGCTTCATGCCCATTGACATGGCCTTAGCAAACCTCTTCTTTATCTTGAATTGGCTTTTGTCGGTGGTGGAGGCATTTTGCTCCAGCGGGATCATCTCAGCTCTTTCCTCAAGTCGTTGGCGCTTGGCCTTTTCGAATATAGCCGTCTCGCGTTCTCGATCAGCTTTACTTTTCAATCGAGCTTCACTAAGAAACGCGTCAATCATTTCGATTGATAACTCCGGAACTCTTTACTCGGTATCTGCCCTCAGCGTTTTAGTGCCAGAAGTCTCTTTATCGTTCGTGATCGAATGGGAGATCATATGACAGCTCGCCACATATTCCTCGGATTCATCCGATGAATTTTCTCCCTCATCTTCTTTTTGAAAGACGTGATCAAGGAAATCTTGGAGCGTAATGGGAGTCCGCGCCTTTTGGTTGTATTCATCCAGCGCGTCGATTTGCTTTTGTAAGTCCGTGCGCTTATCGCAAGGCTCCATGGGCTTCTTTGATTTCTTCCCCTTCTTCTTCGAAGATTTTGACGGCTGGCTATGAATGCTTGAACTACCACCATTGGT
The DNA here is from genome assembly GCA_030015575.1 of Agapanthus africanus. Taxonomy (NCBI): domain Eukaryota; kingdom Viridiplantae; phylum Streptophyta; class Magnoliopsida; order Asparagales; family Amaryllidaceae; genus Agapanthus; species Agapanthus africanus. The sequence goes on from CM057350.1 coordinate 522,921,803, forward strand.
CTTCGGAGTCGGACGTGGCTTCAACATCCCCTCAATAACCTGCGGTTCCAAAGGGTTCTTCCACTTGACCGCTAGACATGTCTGAAGATCGTTTAGCATCCTCTTTGTCTTGGCTGATAATACAACCTCCCAAGGAGCTTCCTCAATGACGGAGCATGTTGCCCCCGGCGTATTCGTCCCCTTAGAGGTGTGGGCAGCGGGGGATTTACCTTCCATTTGTCAGATAGCGCAAATTTGCCCTGACGGTATTGTTTCTCAAGCCAATTTTTGAAAACGTAGCAATCCTCGATTGGATGGCCTAGCACTCGATGGTAAGGGCAGTAATTGGGCTCGTTGACGTCGTTCGGTTGCAACGGACGTTTTGGATCTGGCAGATTTATGAGTCTGTTGCGCAACGCCAGCTCGAATAGCCTTCTCGTTTTATCGCGAGGGAATGAGTAAGGACGTCCCATCCTGTCCTCAAGGGGTACGTATGGGCGCGTATTGTTTGGACGAGCAACCGGCTTCGAGTCGCTCGGTTGTTGTTGAGCATTAGCGACAATGATCGCTTTTCCCTTTCCTTTGTCGTTTCGGGAGTCCGGCTTTGGGAGAGGGGGTTTATGGCCCATCTGGTCCATCTGTGCTAGTTTGTCGATCAACGCCTGGAAGGTAGTCGGCTTGAAGAACATCATGAACTGTGAGATGGTTGCTTGTGGATAGGGGGTTCCAACAAACATTCCCACCGCCGGAGCTTCTTCTATGGGTTGTTCGCACTTCGACCATAGATTACGCCACCGTATAGCGTACTGAACCCATGTTGTTAGTTATATGTATGCCCTAGAGGCCATTACTGTACATTGGATGTATATTGTAGTGGATGCTGGGACATATATAGGTAGGACTTTCTTGCTCGACATGATAGTACGCTATCTGGTTGCTCTTTATCTTAACATGTATACTTTCTGTCTCTCTGATTACATGTTGATAAAGCCCTTAGGATGTATACTCGACTTCCAGGACTATGATGCAGATCATACTAGTGGGGCCTGGGTAGTCAATAAGTACATCCTTCATTGTTCCTAGTCGTGGGAATATCGAGATGGGGCATCGATATTCCAGAGTAGACTAGCGCATATCTTCTCGACCTATGCGATGGGCGATGGATGATCCCATATCCATTGGTGTTTGACATCAGAGATGGTATACGGGTGCTCAGTGGAGACTGGGTACACTGAACGGACTCGCCGGATGTTCCAACTCCGCGATGCCTGCTTTATCCTATAAAGCATCTTGCACACGTTTCCGCTGCTCCCACTGTCTACGAGGCCCTCTGGCTGTGTTCTTATAGACGTTCTCTTCTAAATCAATATTTAGAAAAGTAGTCATGGCACCCAACCACCAGATATCGTAGTCATGGTATGTAGCAATGTTAAGTAGGATCCGGATGGATTTAAGCATAGTCACTTGGAAAAGGTTTCATCATTATCCATGCCTGGTTGATGACTAAAACCTTTAATAAGCCTAGCTTTGAAAGTCTCAACTTTTCCATCTACACCAAGTAATCTTCTCAAGATATACTTGCTCCTGATGGGGATTTAACCCTTCAGTTATAGCAACCAAAGTCCATACTTTGTTGGTGTATAAGGATTCCATCTCAGATCACTAAGCATCCAGCCATTCTTACAGAGTCCCTACTCTCGATGGCCTGCTCGAAACTGGTTGGGTCATCATCTCATGATGCAATCCTCGCTCCCACTGTCATCGTGAAACCGAGGTATCTCTCAGGCAGGCGAGGAACCCTACCAGATCGGCGGAGAGGCTGAGGTTCGTCGGAAACTATTGAATCCTTTGGTTCTGTCAAATCATTAGCAGTTTTGTACAGCTGGAACCTTTCATTGGTATCAGAGACTAGCTAGAGCCTTAGGCGAAGTCCTGACGGAGTTTGAAGTCCGATCGAACCCGAAACCCCATTTTTCCATGCTCTCTGTCCTTTTTGGAAAATTGTGGATTTTTCGAAATTAAAAATATGCAGAAAACAAAGCAGGAATATCTAAGAATAACTGTGAAGTTCGACAACATGATTCCATTATAGTGCGGCGGAACCGCGGCATTAGCATGCTAATGCGGCGGTTCCGCGGCTACTTTGACTTTTCTCTAGTTGACTTATGCACAGTAATTCTTAAATTCTTGTTCTGTATTTTCTGGGTATTTCTAATTTGAATTCAAGAGTTGAATTTTCTGGGGTTGCTTTGGGGATTCGGTGTTTCGATCGGAGTATCAGATTTTGTCTATGTGTCTTTCCGGATAATTTTTGAATATGTTAAAAAGTTCGACCGGATATAAATACCCAATTTTTCCCCTGTCGGGAAATTTCCAAGTGTTGGATTTTTCCGTGGTTTAAAGACGTTCTAAGTAGTGCAAGTAACTCGATGGACCCTCTAGAAGACAACAAACCTTAACTCGATTATGTAACCGTCTTGAACTGCCCTTTGAACCTTCGGGTTTGGGGCAGTACGGCGTGCCACATGTGAGGCGTTGGCTTGACCCTTCTACGGTTGGATCGTTGGTACTGAGGCACGAACTGAATGTTGTTAGACTTATTTCATGTGTTGAGCTGTATCGGGAAAACTTGGGTGTTCGATTGTTCGATCGGAAAGTTTAACATTTTATATTTATCCGGAATGTGATACAATACTTGGAATTCACAAATAGTTATGAGATAATTGAATGAATGTTATAAACATAGCACTTTAGTCTCAAATGATCGGTTGCCACGGAATTTTGATGTGATCAAAAGTCCGTCGCAATCACGTAGTGTACGCGGATACTCGCCGGGTAAACTTAATAGACAGCCTCACTCCATAGCCCCGACCAAGTGACTGTAGGAGAACCCCGTCGCCGAAAGCATCCGTTTGGGTGCTCGCGGTATCGGTGTTCCGCCTTGGTGCACTTCGTCGACGGTTTCGGGGGTGCGGCCGTCTACTAAAGTTTGCGACGAGCATTCGATCAGAATGTCGGGAATCCTGTTGAATTGCCCGACTTGATATTGAAAAGAGTTTTCGATAATGAGACTAAAATGCAGGGTTTATAATTGTTAGGCATGCGATGTCTAAGTATTTCATTTGGTCAGGCATGCGATGTCTGAGGAGGTTGCGGATTCCAACTGTTGTAGTTTTACACTTTCTTTTCTGTGACCGTAAGTGTAATATGTGATATCGCCGGTTTCGTTGCTATATGTCAACGACAATTGGGATGCGCATATTTACTTACGTTGATGACATGAGATGTTATGTGTTGCTGGATATGTTATATTGGATCGTCGTGTTTGAATAGCCGGGTTTTTTTTATGTGAGATGAGTGTTTTTTCATTTTCATTCATGTAAAAACTTGTATGTAATAGTCTTTTATTGGGGCACTTCCAGGTTGCGGATGTTGTCACCATTTGTATATTATTTACTTTTCTGCACTAGGATAGACCCAAGGAGGGGAGCACAAGTAACCGGGTTCTGGGGTCCAGTGGGAGACCAACTCGAGGAGTCGAGTCCGGGTCTCCTAACCCTAGAATTGGTAGGGTTACTTGCCGCTCTCGTAGGGGTCTAGGGGTGTGGGATTGGCTATTCATCACGACCGTGGAATCCGTGTTTTATACTGGCTCGTATTGAAAACACGGACGTCCTAGTATATCCAATATTTCATATGTTTCTTCTGCTGCGATATCTGTGATGTGATCATGTGATGTTATGTGATGGATACAGTATATATTATATATGATATATTATATAGACGTTACTTATTTTTTACACCCGTACTAGCCCTTCCCCGCTCTGCCGTTAGTTACCTAACCTAACGGTGCACGAGGGGACATCGAGGCGAATGCGGATGGCATAAGTGTACGTCGTATTTATCTGTGATGTTTAGGTACTTAAATGATGGGACTTCATTAATATGATTAATGAAATAAAAGAAACCTAAGATGTTGTAGAATCGAATTTCAAAATTAAAAAAGGTAGCTACAGTTCTTGCTTTGCATTGCGGTGTTCATTATAGAACATCCTGCACCTTATTCGATGAGGAAAGGACCGAGATCCCTTCACCGGGAGTGACTCCTTTAGCAATAACTGGCAGATGCTACACACTCGGTTTGTCTTTTGATCGCTTCTATAGTTTCTGCTTTACACAGTGATATATATGATATATCCCGCACCTCATTCGACGAGGAAAGGGCCGACGATCCCTTCACCGGGAGTGACCCCTTTAGCAAAACTAGAAAAGCCTCAAAAACATTCCATTTAAAACCATTTGATTCCGCAACGAGATCAAGTTCAAAGCGTTAAAGGTTTTCACAAAAACCATTCGCAACCCTCCGTCATTTTAGGAAGTAGAGTACTTAGTATTCGTGCTGTGTTTGTTGACCATAGTCAAGGCACAGTGTACGGTAGCTAAGTGATGTCTTCCTACACCGCATATGATGCGATTAGTTAGGACAGTCGCGTGACTTTATTGACCTTAGTTAAGGGTCATGTGGGTGGGTCTAATTAATCACGAAATGACGGGTAGAACTTGACTAGTACTTATGATTTGTTGACCATAGTTAAGGTCATAGGTGCTAGGGGTAAAAACCTTTATCGCGAGTTTCAAGTGTTGAAACTTGCAATGAGATTGCATACCTTCTATATGATAGTTGGATCCCGATACCTACTGCGAGTAATTGTTACTCCTGGGAGAGTTTTGCACTTTGCAATTAGCCGATCAAGTAGGTGTTTAGAAAGGTGTCAACGGGGTTACGCCTCTGGGAATACGAGGTTTACTGTAATTAGGTCCGTGCGAAAGCACGGGAAACCTCCCTCAAAGTACCGACACTGGCCTGGCTGAAAGATTGGCGAACTTGTAGAGTGTAATTAATCCTGGCTAGTCTTTCCTTTTAAGGTTTGAAGGAAGATTTGATAAAAACAGTGGGAGCCATCCTGATTAGACAAAATATATAACCAATCTGATCTTGCAAGAGCGTACGCAGAGTGTTTTCTTCTCTCTCTCTCCTGGTAGCGACCATATCACGCCTTAATCAAGATAATAAAATGGATGTATTGACCGAACCCGCTTGTTATACTGAGCTGGGGAACGTTGATCCCGCTCCAACTTATAATTGTTATAAGACAGAGCAGGAAATTGGGGAATACCAGAATTCCTATGCTGCCCAAACAAAGAAAGTGCATATGATGCATCTCCTTCGGGTATGTTCATTATAAAGAACTGTTTCTCAGTATCCTCTGCATCCTGGGTATATGATACCGGATCAGGATCCCAGATATGTAATCTGTTACATAGGGCTACAAAAAGGTAGAAAAACTGAGAACGGGTGATAAGTTTCATGAGGCAGAAAACGGGGCAAGTGTTGCAGCCAAGTCTGTTGGTCACTGTCACCCTGTATTACGAATACATTGATTCTGAACAAATGCTGTTAGATACCGAACCTGATATACAAAATCACATCAGTCTCTTTATTAGTAAAGAAAGGATATAATTTTGTATTGATGGATAATGTTTTGAACATTTCCTATATCAAAAGTTGATCGGTTCAGGCACGTTATCTAAAAGCATTGACGTTCTAAATCAAACTACAGTTCCTTGTATACTGAACACACACAAGAAGAAGAGTTCAGAAATGAACGAATTCTTCTTGAGGCATTGTAGACTAGGTCATATCAATGCGACCCGACTGGCTGAAGTTACATTTAGATGTATATTTAAATCAGTTTGAATTTACATCTTGTGAAACTTGCCAGTCATGTCACAAAGATAATATGACCATAGCTCTGTTTATTGGAAACAGAGAAAGAGTTAATGAACTCTTAGGACTGATGCATGATGATGTATGTAAGGTCTCCTGTCTACACATGCCAGGGCTGGTTCTTTATACTTCATTATATTCTCTGATGATCTCTCAAGATTCAGTCATATATTCCTGTTGAAATATAAGTCCGAACCTTTTGAGGTATTCACAGAATATAAGTAGGAAGTAGAGAACCAAAATACGGGTATAAGTATTATGTCCTATGATGAGATCAGGGAGGAGAATACTTGTGCATGGAATCCCTGGACCATTCTAAAGGAGAATGAGATTCTCTCTCCGTATTACTCCTCTGAATACACCACAGCACAACGGTGCATCAGGACGGAGCAATCGCACAATATTAGATATGGTGTGCTCTGTGATGAGTATTACTGAGTTACCTATTTCCTTTTTGGGTGTTATGCGCTTGAGAAGCTGCATACCTATTGAATTAGGTTCGAATCAAATCACTGCCTACCACTTCATATGTGATATGGAAAGGGAAGAGCCCATATCTTAAGTAAGTTAAGATTTGGGATTGTCCGGCCTAGGTCAAAAGCAAAATACGGACAAGATCGAGGCAAGATCAGTTCTGTAGAACTGGAAAGGTTCCAGCTGTACAAAACTGCTAATGATTTGACAGAACCAAAGGATTCAATAGTTTCCGACGAACCTCAGCCTCTCCGCCGATCTGGTAGGGTTCCTCGCCTGCCTGAGAGATACCTCGGTTTCTCGATGACAGTGGGAGCGAGGATTGCATCATGAGATGATGACCCAACCAGTTTCGAGCAGGCCATCGAGAGTAGGGACTCTGTAAGAATGGCTGGATGCTTAGTGATCTGAGATGGAATCCTTATACACCAACAAAGTATAGACTTTGGTTGCTATAACTGAAGGGTTAAATCCCCATCAGGAGCAAGTATATCTTGAGAAGATTACTTGGTGTAGATGGAAAAGTTGAGACTTTCAAAGCTAGGCTTATTAAAGGTTTTAGTCATCAACCAGGCATGGATAATGATGAAACCTTTTCTAAGTGACTATGCTTAAATCCATCCTGATCCTACTTAACATTGCTACATACCATGACTACGATATCTGGTGGTTGGGTGCCATGACTACTTTTCTAAATATTGATTTAGAAGAGAACGTCTATAAGAACATAGCCAGAGGGCCTCGTTGACAGTGGGAGCAGCGGAAACGTGTGCAAGATGCTTTATAGGATAAAGCAGGCATCGCGGAGTTGGAACATCTGTTTTGATGGATTAGTCAAAGAAGTTGACATCATCAAAATGGTAGATGAACCTTGTATAAACAAAAAGGTAGTAGGGAGTATGGTGACGATCCTCGTAGAGTACGTGGATGACATACTCTTGTTAGGGAAGGAGTTTCCTATGCTACGCTCGATCAATCTCCGATTATCACAAGGATTCTCCAAATAGGATAAAGATGATACCTCCTAAATCCTGAGATTTGGACCTATGAGATAGATCTAAAGGGATATTAGGGTTCTCACTAGGTATAGTGAGATTGTATCAATCGATCCTGGGGAGAATCACTGGAAGTGTTCCAGGGTGATAAAGACGACTGAATGTCAGTCACAGGCACTGTCTTTACCCTCAGTAAAGGGACGGTATGTTGGAAGAGTTCCAAGCTCGATACCGTGGCAAACTAGACGATAAAGGCTGGTAACATCGCTATTAAAGATACTGCTAAAGAGGCAGTTTGGGTGTATATTGGTTCATAAGATGAACTAGGTTCCTGCCATTGTATGACAATGGAAGTGTGGCTTCGGCCCTGGAACCCTGGTCCCATCAGTGACCCAGACAAATTCTGAGGCAGCATCACCTGATCATGGAGATAGTTGATCTCCAGGGTGATCGAGGTTAGGAGAGAAGACTCAGAGGACAACACGGCGGATCCACTCACGAAGGCCTTTTCCCAGAGAGAGACTCATATGGGATGGTTGAGTATTAGATACTGCGACCACTGCTACAGATGGCCCTAGTGCAAGTGGGAGATTGTTACTTATATGTATGCCCTAGAGGCCATTACTGTACATTGGATGTATATTGTAGTGGATGCTGGGACATATATAGGTAGGACTTTCTTCCTCGACATGATAGTACGCTATCTGGTTGCTCTTTATCTTAACATGTATACTTTCTGTCTCTCTGATTACATGTTGATAAAGCCCTTAGGATGTGTACTCGACTTTCAGGACTATGATGCAGATCATACTAGTGGGGCCTGGGTAGTCAATAAGTACATCCTTCATTGTTCCTAGTCGTGGGAATATCGAGACGGGGCATCGATATTCCAGAGTAGACTAGCGCATATCTTCTCGACCCATGCGATGGGCGATGGATGATCCCATATCCATTGGTGTTTGACATCAGAGATGGTATACGGGTGCTCAGTGGAGACTGGGTACACTGAACGGACTTGCCGAGAACTCCCAGATGGTATTATACCTCACGTCAGATGCAGTTCTCTGGTGACACTGGCACAGCTTAGTCTGTTGACCCGAGATCGTCATAGAGTCTTGTATGTCTCCCACTGTGCTTTGATTTACACCCTACCACGGCTCTACTGAGTCGTGCAAACAGGTGGTTTTTGGGTACAGTCCCGATTCACATGGAGGCAATGAGCGATAGGAGGGGATTCGTCTCTCCCGGTATTGGGGGTTGATGTTGTGCTATGCTCGACTGGCCATAACAGGAAATCCCTGGCCAGGGTTGCAGTGATATACTGGTAAGAGTTATCAGTAGTTTCACGAATGTTATGGACCTTAAGTCGGCATGACTTATCGAGCTACTGGGGTCTGACGTTTATCACCCCTAGGCGAGATATGCGACATATCAGACGAACAGACCGGACTGTACGGTAAGTGTTACTGGTTGGATTCACAGGAGTGTGAGCGGGCTTGCTCGTCAATCTTCTGATCGCTCAATACCCGGGTGGCCGTTACGTTTAGCAGACCGCTTGCGGCTTGTGGGTGTTTGATATGATCATCACCTGCTGCCGGCGTATTGACGAGTCTTTAGAGTCCTACACAGAGGTTTCCTGGCTCAAGCGAAACGAAATAGGAGCGCATATGAGATATGTGCGGGACCGAGAATAATGCGTGTATGTGATACCGTATTCCATTCTCGCGATGAATGTATCGATTGGTTGTATGCGATATAACCTAGTTATCGAATCAAGGATTGATTCGATAAGCCGATACGTTGGATACTAGCCGGTTATATGAGACATGACCGGATCATTGAATCAAGTGTTGATTTAATGATTTAATGTATAATTATATATTTGATATATTACTTTGCATTAACTAGTATTGGTTCACTTTAAATGGATTATTCTCACTTGAATTGTGCAAGTTGTATATGTGATATACATTTGTGCACATGATTGTATCATGTTTGATGATACATGCAAGCTTGGGTTTGTGTAAAGAATTGACCATGGTTATATGAATGGTTAGGGTTTCATTTTATTTACTTATTCTTTTATTTATTCTTTTTGTTTATTTTGGAAAAAGGAAATGATAAAGAAAATGAAATGGTGGCTTACTTTGTTTGTCGTTGAAGTTTCTTGAAACTTTGACTTAGTGACCATTTTGTCTTCTTTCTTAACCCTAACCCTTCAAACTAACCTTAGTCAATTCTCTACACCTAACTAAGGTTAATGATATGATAAGTATTATATTTTCTTTTCTATTTTAATTAACTTATCATAACTTCTTCATCTTCTTCTTCCATGAAGAAAGCTTGCTACTCCAATGGCAAGTGATGAAAACTAGTGAGAAATCCAATTCTAAAGTGAACCCACATCCTATTTCTTCATCCTCTACCTCTTGCCAAGTAGTATAGGGTGTTTCCTTCACAAGTTTTCTTGACTTGGTGAAGTTGGAGCTTGATCTAGCGATGCCTCGACGTAGATCATCTTCGGCATCGTCGTCGATGACCTAGCCCGTTTTTCTCCGATGAAGCCGACGCTAGAGCCCAAGATATGATTTGGACAGCGAGGGGACTTCATCATGGAGTCTAGGAGGTGGTGGACCGGATCTACAAAGGTTGTAGCCCCTTTCCTTTAGCTATATTTTCGTTTACTTGCTTGCTTCGCCCATTTATCTAGTTAACGATCCGTATTAGGGTTTATAGGCATTTGTAAAATTTCAATTGGCCATGTTTGATCACTTGTGAGACTTCATTAGAGTGCCTAGGAACCCTACACATGTCTCGCCGGGTTTTACCTTGGCATTAATCAGTGCCGTCATCGGGGTACGCTCACTGGCACTTGCAAAACGTTGGGTAAAGAGTAGCTCCATCTCCGCAAAGGTTTTAATAGAGTCATTGGGGAGCTCAGAATACCATTCGAACGCCGTATCTGATAAGCTTCCAACAAACTGGCGAAGCAACAATTTGTCATCGCCGCCGGTGTTGCCACAGAGCGCTCTGAACTGGGCGACATGCTGATGAGGATTGCCCGTCCCCTTGTAGACATGGAATTTAGGGATTGTATAGCCTGTCGGGTACTTAATTTGATCATACCAACCCGGATATGGCCGCCCTGTCTTTACGACCTGACCGGCTGCTTCAGTCGCCTGATGCAACCGTATTTGCTGGGCGATGTATTCATCTAAATCAGCTTTTGATATGGTATCCTCTTTAGCTGCGGATAAAGCCGGTGGAGGATTTGATGTCTCTCCCCTATCGTCTTCAAGAAAGATCTATCGTCTTCAAGAATGATCGTGAGATCTCCAGCAGGTGGATCTTGTTGAATCATCATACCCACCATATCCTGGAACAGGAGGGCCATTTTCTTTATATTGGCTGCCTGCTCCGCAGCTTCTTTATCTTTCTTTTCTAGTTCGCGCCGAAGGAATTCGGCGTCCGTTTCTTGTTCCTGACGCTCCTCTGAAGAGGTTCCAGGGCTTTCGTTTGGCCCAGTAAGTGCAGCCATAGCGCTCATCATCTCCTGGAGCTTCTGTTGCTGCTCTTGAGCCTTGGTCACTGACCGTGTAAGTGGTCTATGGCCTATGGACATACGGCTGTCTTCCTTTCCTGATGTCATATAAACCGTATGAACTGTTATGCCCCCTGACTTGGGGCGTTTAGTTTCACCATTTTTAACCTTTGCCACTGACACGGGAGTCTTTTCTGGCCTCCTTCTTTTGTGGGCTGTTGAAGTTGAGGGAACCATTGAAGGGGGTACCCTAGCAGCTGCTGTCCCCTGCTGTCTAATGGGACAATCCTTGTCTTTTTCCACCTTCGCCTTTTTTTTGCGACGAAAGTGACCTGAGTCAATCACAGAGTCTTGAACCCTTCGCCAAACTTTATAAATCCTTGAAGACAGCCGTTGAGGGGGTTGTTCTTGTTTTGTTTCAGGAACTCTCTCCACATGCGGAGGAGATCTTTTCAGTGTAGCGGTTGGAGAATTCTTACGTACCCTCCTCAGCAGTTCGAAGCTGTTCCCAGTTGGAACAGCAGCGTTGACCTCCGCCATTGGAGCAGGTGGAGTTAGCCCTGAGGGGGAGTTGCCCCCTGCTTTCCTCACTCGTCGCCAATGGCGACGTCGAGCACGACGAACCGCTGGGACTGGCTCGGAGATTGTGATAGCTTCCTTTTGCCCCCCGTCTGAATGAGGCGTCGCCGGTGTTAACCTTTTAAAAACTGAGGTCGTTCCTTGCGGGGTAATATCCAATCTGTCAAAGACAGATCTTCGAGCAGGGACAGGAGCAGGAATCGTCAGTCTTGAAAAGACTGATTCTTTGACAGGGGAAGCCGCCTTGACGACTTCTGGAGCAGCAGTCATTGCCTTCCTTGGGATAGCCATTTTAGAATTCTTATCCAGCCTGGCGAAAACCGAAGCTGTTGGTTTGGCAGCAGGTGACCCGTTGACAGGGGTCGTGGTAGCAGTGAGTCGGTCGAAGACCGACTTCTTATTCACCTTTGGTGCAGGTATCAGCATAGAGAAGCTTGTCGGTGGGATCATGGTCCCGAAGAATAAGCCAGTGGTGGCTTGGGTCACCTGGTCTACTGGCAGAGTGAGGAAGGAAGCCGCTTGGGGCCCATATGCTACACCTCCGGGGGAGGTGGAGCGTTCATTGCAGTTGTACTTCGCGCAGTTGGAGCAGTTAGAATCCATGGATGCTTGAGTTCTGCGCCAGACAAAAGACCAAATCTTAGCAACTTGAAATCCGAAGGCAACCTTTTAACAAACCGCGATTGGTTCGCGAAGACGACACACGAAGTGTGGAGTGGAAAGAGGAAGAGGTCCCACCGGGCGTGCCAGAATCTGTTCCCCTCCGAAGGACGGCGCACAGGACCGCGATGGCCTGACGCTGAGATTCGGGGCAGATGCTATTTGGTTTTATCCGTCCACCTCTCCGAAGATGCCAAGTTGATTTATGGCACCGTGTATCGAAGGTTTAGACGGATGCGGCCGATGTAGCAGACTTTGTCAGATTTCCCCTCGCTAGAGGGGTTTTTGATTGTGGGGACGCTCTTCCCTGCAGGCGCAAGCCCCTGCAGTTAATTACGCTACCGCTTCGCGGTAACAACTTTCTCCTTCTCCAGAATTTCACTTCGTGTCGTGGGTGTTTGTTTTGTTTGTGGTTGCCCGTGGATTGTATACGGAGACTGAGTAATACCGTCGCCCGTAGGACATGGATTAGTCCAAATCCGTATTTACTTAGATTTGGGTTTGGTGTTTTTTTAGTTTAAGGATACGTTAGTCGCGTTGCAGCTAAGATCAACTTAAACGTTCGTTAAGGATACGTTAGTCCAGTTTGAGACTAAGATCGAATTAACGGATCGTTTAGATCCGACAAAAGAGCGTTTGGGCTCTATTGTTCCAGTTTAGGGACATAGTGGTCCATTGCATGTATGGTCGTCGGGACCCGTCACTTCTCTGACGACGTTGAAGAATTACAACGACAAATGTCAGAGGAGTTCAGAGATGTACCCTTGAGCCAAAGTTGATTGGGGGAATTTAAGGACGTTTCGGTCCGATATTAGTTTAAGGACGTTTCGGTCCACGAGTTTAAGGACCCCGCAGTCCATATTTACATATGTGGTCGTCGGGACCCGTCACCTCTCTGACGTCGTTGAAGGATTACAACGATAAGTGTCAGAGGAGCTCGGAGATGTACCCTCGAACCAGATATAAATTAATTTAAAAGAGCAGTCGTGCTCAGTCAATTTAATTTAAGGACTTACGGCCAAAATTGGGCTAAGTCCAGTTGAAACGTTCAACATTTTATTTGCTTCTGCCTTGCATTTCTTTTTTATTTTTATTTGGGCTTTGCCCAGAAAGGATGCAGAGCATCAATTTGTTTTGGGCTCTGCCCTTTATAAATGATGCAGAGCATCAATTTCATTTAGGCTCTGCCCTTTTATTGCTTTGCAATTTATTTTGGCCTGTTTGGTCTTTTTGATTTGGGCCTGGCCCTTTTAGGAAATGCATTGCATTTATCGGGCGCTTTGCGCCAATTACTGAGCGCAAGCGCTTATGGTTAGAACACGTGTCATGCTCTAGTAAGTGCAAGCGCAACAGCGCAGTGCGCTGCGCTAGTGCTCTGCGCTGTTGCGCTGCTGACACGTGACGCGCTCTGGTGAGCGCAAGCGCAATAGCGCAGTGCGCTGCGCTGTCGCGCTGCTGACACGTGGCGCTCTCTCAAGAGGGCAACAGCGCAGTTTGGGAGTGCAGAGCACCAAGAATCTTTTAGATTCAAGAATCAGAAGTGCAAAGCACTATTTAATTTCTTGATCTACATTTAGATCAAAGAAAAATAAATTTTTTTTCTTTTTTGTTTCAAGAACCAGAGGTTCATAAAAAAGTGCAAAGCACTATTATTACTTATTTATATATATATTTTTTTATTTAAGATTATTGATCTTGTTCTTAGATCAATAATCTGCCCATAAGAGAACTTTCTCTTTTCCCTCAAGGTTTTTACCTTCTGTTTTTTTTAGGAGTCTTCAAGAGCTTTCTTCTTTCTCTCTTTTTTTTAGAAGGATCTTGATGCCTTTGAATTGAGGTCTAGGGTCCTTTTTATAGTGCCCATAAATTAGTTAGATTTGTTAAAGAGATCTTTCTCTGAGTGATTTGGGAAATTTTCCCCACCGTTGGATCTTTGATCCAATGGCCTCTGCTTTGCAGAAGAAAATCTTCTTGTTTTAGCAAGAACAGAAAAGATTTCTTAAAATCTTAATTTAGTTTGGCGCAGATACCCCAGCACGTGACACGTGTCGCGCAGCGCACAGCGCAGCGCAACTGCGCTAGCGCACTAGCGCATATGCGCTGACACGTGTCGCGCAGCGCAACTGCGCGAGCGCATCTGCGCTGACACGTGTCGCGCAGCGCACAGCGCAGCGCAACTGCGCTAGCGCATCTGCGCTGACACGTGTCGCGCAGCGCAAAGCGCAGCGCAACTGCGCTGACATGTGTCGTGCAGCGCAGCACCCGCGCAACTGAAGCGTTGCTTCCTTTAATAGAGCTTTGCTCTGATTGGGCGCGCCTTCTTGGGCGTTGCGCTGGCGTATTAATGCCTGACGCGTGGCGCGTTGCGCCCGAGACTTGAAGCGTTGCTTCAAAATTTGAATTTTTGAATTCAAACAGAGCTTTGCTCTGATTGGGCGAAACAAACGACACGTGCGAAAACGCACGTGCATTTTCCGAACCTTGCCATTTACCCATACGGCCTCTACAACGTTTCGCCCAAACTTAGGAAAATGTTTGTGGGGGACTCTAATGACTCATCAACACACTGGCACTGGGTATAACCCCTAGCACGTCAGAGGTACAAGCTGTACGTAACGGTTTGCCTATGTATTGATTGGAAGGGAAGTTGACGAGCGAACTCATCCATAAACCCTACTGAGCCTAACAGTGACAATGTATATACAGTCCGGTCCATTCGTCTAAAGAGTATCGCATATCGAGTCTAGGGGGTGGATAAAGTCATACCCCTAATAACGCGATAAATCGTGTCGACATGAAGCCCATCACCTCCTGAGAAACTACTGATCCAAATCAGTAATTCTCCACTACCTCGGCTGAGGATTCCTAGTGATGGCTACCCGTGCACTGCGCGACATCAACCCCCAATACCGGGAGAGACGAATCCCCGACGATTCGCTCACTTGACTCCAATGTGGCTCGGGACCGTACCCAACTAAAACCTGTTTGCACAACTCCTTTGAGCGTGGTAGGGTAGTAATCTAAGCACAGTGGGAACTCACACAAGACAAATGACGATCTCAGGTCGATGAACTAACCTGTACACATGACACCAGGGAATTGCTATCTGACGATATGTATAATACCAACTAGCAGATTCCCGGCGAGTCCTGTCCGGTGTACTCATAACTCAATGAGCACCTGTATACATCTTAGGTGAACCAACTTACACCAATGGCTTGTGAGACCGGCCATCACCCCTCGTCGTGGTCTCGACTGTATACACTAGTCTACTCTGGAGTATCGATGCCCTGTCTCGAAAACTCCCACGACTTGGGACACTTTAAGGATGTGCTTATAGTCCCCAGCTCCCACGTATATGATCGCCATCATACTGCTGGTAGTCAAGCAAGAATCCTATGGGCTCTATCATCACGCAATAGTGAACTAAAGCATGTATACGATGATAAAGACAAACCAGATAACATACTATCATCTTGAGCAAGACTGTCATATCGGTATAGGTCCTTCCTCAATCATTGCAATCACGTACCTGCGATCCAATAATTGACTTTGAGGGCACTATCTCCAACAATCTCCCACTTGCACTCAAGGCTAATTATTGCGATGTTGCATACTCACAGCCCGTGTGATACCGAACATCCAACTCCTCTACTAATCAGTTTCATAAAGCTAGTTTGTAAAACTCTTGTGTTCGAGAAATAGCCTCAGTGAGTGGATCCGCCCTGATGTTTCTTTCTATGTCTCTCTTAATCTCAAGTTCGGGGAGAAAACCATCTCCCGAATCGAGTAATACCCGTCTTAGAATATGTCTGGATATCTGATGGGACCTAGTTCATAAATGAACTCCAAATCCAAACTTCTTAGACTGTATCGATAACTGAACCTAATCAGTTTCCAGCACCATGCCTCCCACAGTATCCTCTTGGACCACCTGTCCATAATACTGTCCCTCGTTAGAGGGAAAACTATAACTGTGACAATCACTCTGTCATCCATGTCACCTTGGAAGCCTGGAATGATAACCATCTCCCTATGGAGGCTGCCGTCATCAAATCCATAGAACACTTATGTTCTAAAACTGCTTTCTTATGTTTCTCCAGGATTGGATTAATATAAACTTATCGCATCTAGTGCAAAAACAACATCTGGTGTGGTACTTGACATCTCATGATTGACTCAATTGCGTAAGCAAGTGATCTGCCAATCATGCACATCCCTCTCTCCTTTAGTCTCTAAGACACCTTTAGAGAGGGTGACTCCATCACCTGCAGGTACACCACCATGCCAAGAGTCATTTATTCTAAAATACTATTAGAATATTGTCAAAGTACCCACATTGGGAAACTACCCAAATCTAGATCTAAAACCATAGATCTAGTAACCAGAATGTCTGATATTATATCCATATTCTTTGTCGAGAAACAACTGTGTGACGACCAAAGTACGACCGATTGAAGTATAGGAATTTTACTTCCTACTCTGTGTATGTCATCCAAATACCAGGACATCACACCCTACTACCTTCTCAACAGATCTATCTACTATTCTGATGAAGTCAAAACCATGACTGTCTCATCAAAATTAGATGATCTATCCCCGCTATAACTGCTGAAGTCTATAAATAGACATAAGCTACTTGTCCACTATACTTCCGCTGCTCCCACTGACTACGATAACCCTCTGGCAGAATAATATCTACGTACACTTCTAAAGCTAGTTTAGAACGACGTTATACTTATCCTCTTGCCGGGTCTCATAGTCTGGAACAACAGTACTGTCAAGTCTGGGTAAACAAGAACCTCCCTATCACCGTCCTTGAGGCTACCGGAGTACCTCTCAGGTGTCTGAGGTTACCCACCATATCTGCGGAGTGGCTAATGGAATTTCAAACCTGATTGAATATATAGGTCCTATTAAATTTTCCGTAATCGTTTGCGGTTCTGGAATCACTTCCAGTTCTACCATACTCCCACTATTGTTTTCTGAAAAATTCCATTTTACTAAAACTGTGGCGAGTCAAGAACAATATCACTATTGATCTTTCAGATGGTAGAGATGTCAACCCTCGTCAAAGCCAGGGTCAACCCACAAACTGCCATTACAGAAACGTGCCTTGAGTTATCCAGTGTCTGGTTTTAAGCATAAGCTGGACAACTCCCCTTACCTTAACATCGTTAAGATATGAACCATTCTATATCTAATATAGAAATAGAGGCACTAATTTAATTGGAACTAGATTCAAATCATGCAGCAGTCTCCAGTGCATAACAACTTAATGGAAAAAGGCTAATCATCATTACTCAACTTAGGAATCCATCCAATTATGAGTAACCTGAAAGAGAAACAAGTTTCTCAAAACCATTACTATCATCTGAATACCAATCACAAGAATCTATATCTTCAATCTCTTTGAAGAATCCCGATACTTGTGATACCTGGTTCTCTACTTTATTCTTATACCCACAAGTTCTTAAAACTTAGACATTGTATTTCTACGAAACACTTGTCTAAAAACTAGAGAAGTCATAAGTAAACAGAACACAGTACGAGGACTTACCCCTGTGTCCTGACGGACACTGGACAACATACAATACTCTGTATAAGTCCCCTGAGTTTGAATAACTCAAAACCTGTGTATCGTAGGTTGAAAACTGTACCCAGGCGATTTCCTCAAATATCACCAATTACAACGAATTCCGATATAATGAGGATGATCACCTAATTCCCAATAACTTACTCCCACTCATTATCTGTAAAACTATACAGATATGAAAATGAAACCTGGTAAATACATACCCTGGAGTAAGTATGTAATCGTGAAATCAGTTTACAATTAACAATGCACAGTGAAACTGAAACATGAAAATGTTTCGTATGGGTATTCTGGTATTCTTAGTAATACCTCTTCCATAATCCAATTCATGACTGTAACCGTATATTTTTTTGCCATCTCTCCAAATCCCTTTATTTGTCTTTAGTCATTTCCTTCTGTACACCATCGTTAGGCTAAGTGGTTTTCTTCCTTCCCTACCGTTCGGCACCAGCCTATGGTTTGGAAGAAAACTATCCAGTAAGCATAATAGGTGTACCCTCCTAATCCTAGGAGTACTCGCATCTTGAGAGAAGGTGATGATAAAAGACAACTGAATAATACCTTATTCTATTTCTCCCGAATTGGAGAAAAAACAAAGGTGAAATAAGAGCAGCGATGAAATACGCGGTTTGGTCGTGAATGATAACAGTCGCAATTTACTTTTCCCTCTTTTTAATCCCTTCATTTTGTTTTTACATATTACCTTCTGTACACCCTACTTAGGCTAATTGGTTTTCTTCATTCCCTACCTTTCGGCACCAGCCTATGGTTTGGAATAAGACTATCCAATAAGTGTAATAGGTGTACTCTCCTAAACTAAGGAGCCCTCGCAACCTGAGAGAAGGTGATAATAAAAGACAACTGAATAAACCAATTCTATTTCTCCTGAACTTGGATCCATCCTCGAAGAAGTCCCTTCGAGTTCGTATATAACCATATGATGGATCTATCCAATGGAAGTGGATATCCGTACAAATACAGGGTGTTCTGAGAAATGCAAAGGGTAAAAGAAGGAGCGGCAATGACTTATGCAACTTGGACAATCCAAAAGCCAGTATTTTAAGAAGGTTCGGTCAACTTGGTCACTGAGTCATAGTCTAGGGTCGGTCAAAGGTCGCTGCCAAAGAGAGAGAGAAAAGAAACACTATGCGTGCACTCTAATGTAGATCAGAATGGTTATCATTTTATCTAATCAGGAAATCTCCTACTGTAATCTCAAATTCTCCTCCAAACCTGAAAGAAGAATTAGTCGGGATCACCCGAAGAGTAAACCAACTCATCAGTGAGAATCGGGATCCAACTATCATCGCATGATAACTTGATGGAAGCCACTCAAGTTATCACACTCCAGAAGGTATGCGCATGCTTGGCAAGTTTCTTTATGTTTGAAACTCTCGATATGATTTTTGCCCCATGCTCTTATGACCTTGGCGTTAGGTCAAAATATCATAAGTCACATGTCAAGTTCTAGCCGTCATTATCCAGGTTAATTTGAACCCACCCGCACATGCCCTTGGCGTTAGGTCAAAATGGCAGAACGATTGTCCCAAACCAACTCATCTATCTATGCAACAATTGAATACCCAGCAGCTACCAAACACTATGCCTTGGCGTTAGGTCAAAATACATAGCTTGAATACTACTGAATACCCAAAAGAAATGACGGAGGGCTACGGCTGGTTTTTGGAGAAAAACTTTTAACGTAATGAACTTGATATCGATGAAGGAACCTGATAGCTTTTTATAAAAAATATAGTGGCGAAAAAACCTTTTGCTAAAGAGGTCACTCCCGATGAAGGGATCTCGTCTCTTTCCTTGTGGAATGAGGTGCAGGATATTCTAACTGAATACCGCGATGCAAAGCAACTTGTAATCGACTATATTGAAGTTATTACCCTGACGTAAACTTCTGCCCAATGGGTCACTCCTGGTAAAGGGATCTCGGCCCTTGCCTCGTCGAATGAGGTGCAGGATATTCTAACTGAATATCACTATGCAAAACAAAAGGAAACATCTTTGTAATAACACCTTTTTAAAATTTGTTCCAACAACATCAAATATAGGTTTGTTTTATCCTTGCATTGACAAGAATCAATGCAGTCCCATCAATCAATCACACCAGAAAAGAACGAAAATAAAATGTACGTATATGCCATCCGCATTCGTCACTGGGTCCCGTCATCACCCGTTAGGTTACTTAACTAACGACAGAGCGGGGGCTGGACTAGCGCGGGTGTAAAACATATACAACATCTAATAGTATATATATACCAATATACAATAATCGCTCCAGGCGTGATAATATGCAACATTACAGAAAAGTAATAAGCATCACAGAACAATACAGATAATCTGGGATCCCCGGGTTTCACAGACCCGCTGCTGAAACCTAACGTTCCCCTGGTCATGTGGTAGCCTGTGCAATGAAACCTAGACCCCTACGGGTGCGGCAAATTACCCGCCAAAACCTGAAGCGAGGTAGTCCCCCACAACATAGTGAATGGAACACCCGGCACTTCACGGAATCCGGTAAATTGAGCACCCCTCCTTGGGTCAACCTGTACCCCTACGAGTGCGGCAAATAGTCTGCCAATTCCAAAGTAAGGTCCAATTGCCTCTCAAAGCCATAAGATACGGACCCGTTGCCCTCCAGAACCCGGCTATCCGTGCACTCCTTCGCGGGATAAACCTAGTACAGAAATAAAAATATGTACAATGGGTACATCGACCTCGACCCGGTCGTGCCCCAAAAGAATATTATACAAACAGGCAGTGACGGTAGTCCACATGTTGGACGCTCGCCTCGCAATATCAAATGTACAAATAAATCCAAACTGTACTACCATTGCACCCTGCTATCCACCATGACATATCCGCAACAATACATCACAACACAGAACATCAACGCGAATGTCACGTTCGCAAACCCGTCTAAAAGAACTATAGCAATCAGACGCGGTTTACCGATCAAATGACATTCCCGGTCGGAGATATAACGTAAATACTGTAAACTAACAAGTTTAAAATTTCGATCGACTAAATTTCCCGAAGTGGGCCCACGAACAACTGGTGTACAGTAATAAAAAACTGGCCCAAAAGAATATACCAAAAACCCACAATTTCCAATATGAAGCACACTGGAAAAATTGGAGCACAGTTCCCACTAAGTCGCCGCGCTTCCGCGGTCAAACCCATGGTTTGATCGTGGATCCGCGGTGAACACGTGGGATCACGTGCCCAAATTTTCCCATAATTCTTCAAATACCCTGCATGACTTTCTGTAATATGCAAAATAATTTTTGGACCTGATTTAAAATCGACAGAAACTGTGAACTTGGAATTTGCGGTTTTCGAAAATCCGTTCGATCGATGTTTTAAACACGTTAGCACAAGTTAGTATAGCTTAATGGTTAGGCTCTGATACCACTGTAAGTCCACGGTAGCGCCCCGGCCGTCTAACAGACGCCAAATGCGGAACAAAAACTTTTTACAACTGGCGCTATCGTGTACCGTAACCCGGATCTGCCATTAAAGCTAAACTAACAAACTACAAAGTGGGTAGAAGAGTTATACCAAACGATCCAAGTCCTTCAGTCTTCAACCATCATCCCACGCTTGTTGCGGCTGCTCCGATCTCCTCGATCTCCAGTCTTGTCGTCCAGGTGGCACCATGTCGACGGATCTTTAAACGGGCTCCCGCCTCTGAACCGAGGCAACTCGATCGTCAAATTTGCTAAAAGAGACGACCAAGATGAAGTAGAGAATGAGTAGAACACTTTGTCTCGTTACGTCCAAAGTCACGGACGAACGGTTATGGAAGTTGCCTTTTGGATCGGGTGAAATGAGAAAAAGTCTATCTAATTTTCATGAACCCGAATCTATCATAATCTTTTTTTCTAGTGAACAACAACCATTCTTCTCACCAAGGGGGGTGGCCGGCCACTTAAAGAGAGGGGGAGGTGAGTGTAGGAGAGGAGGGTGACCACAAGAATGATGAATCACCTTAAAACCCTGTATGAAAGCATTTAAAGCAAACCAATCACAATTAACCTAGTCACCTTGTCATTAAATGCACCATTAATGACCAAATGACTCACTAGCCTTGTCACCCTCTCCAGAACCTTCTAGAACACTGACTCACCTCATCAAGAAAAGATAAATCCGAATTTAACCGAATGTCAAAATACGGCTGATAGAAAACTGGAAACTGGCAACTTTCAAAAGTAATCCTGAAACGAATTTCAGGATAATCCCGTATCAGTATAAATATACCCGTATTTGTATTACGACCGAATACAAATGCAACAGAGACAAAGATATTATATCTACACAGCATAATACTATGATCCGGCTTAAACTAAAACTGACTAGTATTATCTGCCCGAAAAACGACACGTGCGAAAACGCACGTGCATTTTCCGAACCTTGCCATAAACCCATACGGCCTCTACAACGTTTTGCCCGAACTTGGGAAAGTGTCTGTGGGGGACTGTAATGACTCATCAACACACTGGCACTGGGTATAACCTCTAGCACGTCAGAGGTACAAGCTGTACGTAACGATTTGCCTATGTATTGATTGGAAGGGAAGCTGACGAGCGAACTCATCCATAAACCCTACTGAGCCTAACAGTGACAATGTATATACAGTCCGGTCCATTCGTCTAAAGAGTATCACATATCGAGTCTAGGGGGGTGGATAAAGTCAGACCTCTAATAACGCGATAAATCGTGTCGGCATGAAGCCCATCACCTCCTGAGAAACTACTGATCCAAATCAGTAATTCTCCACTACCTCGGCCGAGGATTCCTAGTGATGGCCACCCGTGCACTGCGCGACATCAATCCCTAATACCGGGAGAGACGAATCCCCGACGATTCGCTCACTTGCCTCTAATGTGGCTCGGGACTGTACCCAACTAAAACCTGTTTGCACAACTCCTTTGAGCGTGGTAGGGTAGTAATCTAAGCACAGTGGGAACTCACACGAGACAAATGACGATCTCAGGTCGATGAACTAACCTGTACACATGTCACCAGGGAATTGCTATCTGACGATATGTATAATACCAACTAGCAGATTCCCGGCGAGTCCTGTCCGGTGTACTCATAACTCAATGAGCACCTGTATACATCTTAGGTGAACCAACTTACACCAATGGCTTGTGAGACCAGCCATCGCCCCTCGTCGGGGTCTCGACTGTATACACTAGTCTACTCTGGAGTATCGATGCCCTGTCTCGAAAACTCCCACGACTAGGGACACTTTAAGGATGTGCTTATAGACCCCAGCTCCCACGTATATGATCGCCATCATACTGCTGGTAGTCAAGCAAGAATCCTATGGGCTCTATCATCACGCAGTAGTGAACTAAAGCATGTATACGATGATAAAGACAAACCAGATAGCATATTATCATCTTGAGCAAGACTGTCATATCGGTATAGGTCCTTCCTCAATCATTGCAATTACGTACCTGCGATCCAATAATTGACTTTGAGGGCACTATCTCCAACACATAAAAGTGTAAAATAGTGAAGAAAAATGAACACTGGTTTTGTAATCACCAAGGCAGTATAAAAAAATATTACGAGGGTGCTTCATCATCTAGTGCCTTAGACCAACTGGTTTGGGAGTCACTGATAAGCCTTAGGTGTTGCAAGAAAAGAAAATTGCTAATTATGCTTAATAAGTGAGCATATTTAGTAATCGGTCAGTTAGTACCTCAAGAAGTATTAACGGTCGCATGAAGAATGTGTGAGCAATTCCATCCAAAATATTCACCGACTAAAAAGTACTGAGGTAGATGGACAAGAGTATGATAGCATGAATTGAATTCTCCGAGTGTAGAGATGCCTTTTACACACACGTAGGGGTATATGATCGGTGTTTGGAAAAAAGATAGGGATGAAGAATAAAGGCGATATCTTATTGAGGGATGATGTGATTTCTAACATCTTTTCATGACTATTAAGATAGGGCTCATGACAACCGAAAAGCTAGTGTAGTTGAAAACTCTGATTTTCAAGTTCTTTTTTTTTATAATTATGATCTTTATTATAATTTTCATAGTCTTTCTTTTATTATAGGATGTTTTGGATGCAATCCGCTGAAAACCTTCAGGAGACATTCCTCCTACTAGGGACACCTAGAGGTTTAAAGGCTTGTTGCACGTGCTCAGTGCAATCATGTTGCCTACGAAAGTGTGCTAGTTAGTTTTTCTCTTTCTTTCTATTTTCTCTTTCTCTTGAATAAAAGAAGTTTGCTCGGGACGATCAAAGTCAAGTTTGGAGGAATTTGTTCAGTCGAAATTATTGCAATTAGAAACATAACAATTTCCTCACTTTTCTAATCATCTAAGGGTGTTTGATATAAATATAACATATATTACAAGTTCGTTTGGAAAATATCAATTACCATGTGTTATACATTATAATCAACACTTTTGAAGGAAATTGTGTGTTTAATATTTCATGCATAATATTTTGTATATCTCTAATATTCTTTATTGAGATCTTGTGCAAAAATCAGCTCAGGTCAGATATCGGAATCGCAAATTCGCCGCTAAAAATACAGGAAATCAAAGAGTTAAATTCTGGCAGAGATTCAGTAGAGAGAAGAAGATTCCATATATCATATATAAACCCAGAGACCAACATTAGAAGACTAAAGAAATTTGGAGACATGATCTCACCAATCGGCCGTGGAACCCTGGCCGAGTCAGGCCGAGTCGTCGCGGATCCACGGTCGAGTTGGGGGCTTCGGAGTTGGGAATTCTCCAGAAACTTCTTCTCAACATCCTAGCTTGCTGAGGACGCTTCGTTGTAACAACCTTGTTCTGGAAATTTCTCTACAACAACCTAGCTTGTTGATCAAGTTTCATAACTACCTAACTTATTCTAGAAGCCTCTCTATAACAACCTAGCTTATGAGGGAAGCTTGATGAAGGGCTATAAAAAGGGACCTAAGCCTACATTAAAAAGGTTGTTGAGTGGTTGATTAGTTGTTGAATTTTAGTACACAAACAATCTAGATCCAATTCCAAATCAAGATCCAAGATCAAGAATCATGAGAAATTCATCAAGCGAGTTCATTCAAGATCCTTTACGCGAAGCCGATCGTCATCAACAAGCACGTGATCCTTGATAGATCCAAGTCTCACGGTGATCGAGCAAAGCGAAGATTGACAGAGAAATTATCTCTTCGAGGGAGTGATCGAGAACGAATTTTCTTGTAATCTCGGATCGAAGAAGTTGTAATTTGAAGTTGAATAATAAAGGTGATCATTACTTTTAATCTTGCTTTCTTTAAATTTTCACATTATAAAATCTCTATTTGTTGATTCTTCTATTTTCATAATGTGTGAGTAAATCTCCGCTTGTTAAGGATTCGAAGGAATTTGGTAGATCTAATGGTGAGAGAATTCTATATTCATCTTAAATCTTCTGGAGATTATAAATTTTAGCAAAAAGAATCATTAATGTCCAAATTGTGAGTGAGATCAATTTATTGAGGATTTCATCACAATTTGGGGATTAGATTGATGATCTTTCTTGTTAAAGGTTAGATATGAATGACAATTAATGAAAGGACAAGGGGCAATGAAGGAGAAACCCTAGTTTCTTCAAAGGATCACTAATTCTCATTAATAGGCATTGATCCAGTAGTAATTCTACCAATATATAAGATGAATCATCTTGAATCATCATCCATGGCTATTAATTCCGTTCGAATCCTACAACCCTTCTTCAATTTTCTTGATAACTACATTTGATCTTGAAAATTTTCTTGATTTCTTTTCTTGAAAACAATTTCTTGAATTTCTTGAAATGATTAGTTCAACCAAATCTTAAACAATTTCTTGAATTTTCTTTACTATTTCTTTCGACTTAACTAAAGCAAGAATTTACGAGTTCCACGAATCCCAGAGGACGACCCGTACTCACTAATGTTCGCTACATGCGACACCGTTATTGATTGCGGTTATTATACGACTAAAACATTTCATCACTTCTTTACTACATCTTTCTTCACAAATCAAAGAGGTGAGAATCAAACGATCAATCAAATAGCCACTTCTTGCATGCGTAGACATTGGACCACACACGTCGCTGTGTATGAGTCCCAGGTGCTCAGTAGCTCTTTCTCCATGTCCAGTGAATGGAGTTTTTGTCATCTTTCCTCTGATACATGATTGAAAAGTTGCATATGATTGATACTCAAACGGATCTAAGTATCCATCTTTATGTAATTTGGTCAACCGTGTTTCATTGATATGAGCAAGTCTACAATGCTATAAGAAAGCTTAGTTTGATTATGAAGTCTTTCTTTTTAGTGTGTTTTGGACATTGAAAACTTGATGTTGATTGAGAATGTATATTCCGTTATTAAGTGTACCTGACCCAACCATTTCATGATTTAGGTGAATGTTTATGACATTGCTTTCAAGTGCAAAATTATATCTTTCATTAGATAACAAAGATACAGATATAATATTATATATCATACTGGGTACACAAAAGCAGTCACGCAATAACAAACTATATCCACTCGCCAATCCTAGGTGATATTCTCCTACTGCAACAATATCCACACTGGTTCCGTTTCCAACCCTGAGGGTCATATCACCTTTCCTCAAAACTATACGGTTTCTCAGCACCCGCAATGAATTACAGATATGAGATCTTGATCCGGTATCCAATACCCAGGAAGTAGAGTATATAGAGAAACAGTTTTCAATCACGAACACACCTGAAGCCGAAGCCGCAACTTGCTTCGTGTTCTGATTCTTGTCTTTTAGGGCCCGGCAGTCCTTCTTCCAATGTCCGTTTTTCGACAATAGAAGCATTCTTCCTTTGTGGTCGTCCCCCATTCTTTTCTTTTCCCTTTCCCTTCACCTTCTGCACACCTCCTCTCGGTTTGGTGGGGGCCTTCTTCTTCTTCCCCTTGGCCTTAGATTTTGATTTAGTATAAGATTCCCCAATAAACAGAGTGGGTGTTTTCTTGGTTTTCTTCAAGGTGCCCTCTGCCACCCTCAGCATGTTGAGAAGCTCAGGAAGTGGAACTTCCATCTTTTGTATATTGAAGTTCAATATGAATTAGGCATAGGTGGAGGGAAGGGACTGTAGAATCAAGTCGATGTACAACTCATTTTCCAACGTAGTTCTCAGGTCCGTGAGCTCTTCTATGAGAGAAATTATCTTTAGGACGTGGTCCCCAACGGATGATCCGATAGCCAATCTTACTTGAAACAATTTCTTTGAGGTCTCATATCTTGCGATACGAGATTGCTCTCCATATAAATCTTTGGTATGGAGGAAGATGGAAGCAAGGTCTATATTCTTATGCTTCCTCTGATGTTCAGTATCCATGGAGGCCAGCACGAGGCACTTGGGTTTCGCACAATCAAGATCCCAGGTCTTACGGATCTCAATGTCTGTGACTGAGGATTCTAGAACGGGAACAGGGGGAGCTTTTGCCATGAGGACGTATGCGACCTTATCATATGTAAGGGCCGTATGGACATTCCTCAGCTAGTCTTTATAATTTGCCCCAGCGGGTTTATTTTTATCTAGTGTTAGCTTAAGTCTCGTCATGGTCGCTGCAATTAGGAGAGAGAGAAAAAACCACTCAGCACATGCTCTTGCAAGTTTAGATTGGTTATTAGTTTATCTAAATAGGATGGCTCCTACTGTTTCCTGGAATTCTTCTTCAAACCCTAAAAGAAGAATTAGTCAGGATTAATCGCACCCTACAAATTCGCTTATCTTTCGGCCAGGCCAGTGTTGGTACTTCGGAGGGAGGTTCCCCATGCTTTCGCACGGACCTAATTAAATAACCTCGTTTTCCCAAAAGGCATATCCTCCTTAACACCTACTTGATTAGCTAATTGCAATGTGAAAAATTCTCCCGAAGAGTAGTGGATACTCACAGTAGGATCAGGACCTAACTATCATTGTGTGATAATTTTGATGGAAGCCTACCAAAAATACCACACTCTAGAAGGTATGCAACACTAGAAAGTTTTCTGTATGTTTGAAACCCGTACCGCCGGAGCTTGAGGGCCGATCAGGACATACGGAGCCTGTGGGCCGATCCGGACTGACGGAGCCCGAGATATATGAGGATTTACGTGTTGATGTTGGACACGGGTTTCATGATGTTTCGTGTGTCGATGTTGGACACTCAGGCTCCATGATTTTGATGTGTCGTTGATGGACACACGTTGATTGATATCCTCATACTTACATGCATATGTTTTTATGATATTTACATGCATGATGTTGTTGTGTCATTGATGGACACATAGATGTTAGCCACATGCAGATGGGCATTGAATATATTGTTGGCACCTATGCAGTTACGGTGACCCTAGATATCATAGTATTACCTTTGTGATATAGTTGACCTAGGAATCGTTGTTTTATTGGATTTCTACCTGATGATGTTTTCTACTCACAAGTTGGCAACACCCCCCATTGTGCCACAGTTCTTGCAGGTTGACTGTATGGATTCAGTAGCGGCATCACTGGCACACAGCTTGCATTCAGGTGTTTTGCTTTGGTAGGTAGTACATATTGGATCGTACCACTCTTGTATTTATTATTTCTCTTGTATCTAGTTAACTCCATCAATCAAAAACCAGTATTTGTGTAATAGTATGACTTAGAAAGACTTGTATTCGCGAGACTTAGAGCGAAGGACTATATGTTCGCTTGGGGGATTTGATGCCTTTCTTCATTTACTTTATCTTTGTGGTGATTTTCGCCGTTGGGCATCGTATACGTGTATACTGTCTTGCGTGGTTGTGATTCCGCCGATTGGCAAAGAGCTAGCTCCCGCTTGGGGATGCCTTTATTATTATTATGTATATGTGATTTTGGATCAAAATATACAAAGGAGGTGCTGCCCAAATTTTTAAAAGACGAAACATGTTTTTCAACTAGTAAATCCACTTGCATTTTTATGTTTCATTTTCTATGTATTTAAGAAAACTATTGATTTCATCATACCTTTATTTAAAAACTTCACCTCTTTTACTTTCTTTTAAAAGAGTTTAGATTTCTGGGCTACGGCTTACTTGAATTATGCTACGCCTGTAGACGTGGCATGATTTAAGTGTCAGTTACGGGCTAATATTTTCGGGTCGTGACAAAATTGGTATCAGAGCGCTAGGTTTAACTTTGGTTCGAGTTTAGGTTTGACTATGTGGAGTCTGGGGCGTAATCTATTTCTGAATCTAGGCTTGACCTTATGGAACTTAGACTTGAACAGGGGGGTATTAGACCCGGACTTTCGTTACACAGGCTGGCCCTGATTGATGGAGTAGGTAGCTCGAGTAGAGTGAGGTACCGTACGTATGTTTCGCGGTATATTTACGATACGATACTCCGCTTAAGTGACCTTAGAATGTACGTATTTTGAGACTTGTGATTCTCTTCGTTCCCTTGATCATACATCCATTTGAGATCATTGATTCTATTCATTTCCATGATCAAATACTCATTGATTCTGTTTCTTCTTATGATCATGTATCCATTCTGGATCTGTTGATTCCTTTCATTCCGTTGATCTGTTTTCATCGATACATGCTTGATGTTCCTGTCACCATGGTTTGAGCGCAGATTGAGCTGCTGCTAGTGATTCGGTCAGGACGAGACGAGAACTGACCATCGTGTTTTCTGGTGACATGGGAACGTCTCAGTTTAGTGTTGTGTTGTGACCTCTCGTTTGAGGCGAGTGTTCGGTTATGCACCGGATGATCGGGCCGCTATTAGAGGCTGCCTGTTGTGAGAGGACTGTTGATGTACAACCTACCTCAGAGATTGTGATGTCGTCTACCGTGCAGACAGATGACCCAGCTGTTGCTAAGATTGATTGGATGTCGCTTCACGATCTTATGAGCTGAGATCGCTGGAGTTTTCAGGCAGAGATGCAATAGTAGATAGCTAGTCTATCTCGAGTAGAGCTGAGCGACTGAGATGATTCTTCTGATTGATGCGCCGACGCAGGCCCAGATGAGTTGAAGATTTCCAGTGTGGAGAGTCTTACTCAGATCTAGAGTAGATCGATCCAGAGATGAAGTTGTTCGTTGGATGATCCGATAGGAGGTCAGTAAGTGGACCAGTTTTAGATAGAGGATCTCATCCAGATGTGTTGTGAGTTGATCGAGGATGGACGAGTATTGAGTGTTCCTCCAATGGTTGGGACGAGTTCCTAAGGACGTGTTTGGCTAGATATCTTCTACAGAGTGATGAAGATACCGAGTTCATGATTTCGAGTCCGTGTGAGAGATTCCGGATTGACTGTAGCCGAGAACATTTGCTGTACACAGATAGCATGACGTGACGTCGAAGTGGACGATAATAAGGACGAGCGGATTAAGAGTTTCATGCGATATGTTAACGAGCTGTTGTTACTCCCCGTTGAGATTAGAGATCTGATATGTATACAGAGGCGTTGGGATACGACCAGTTCTCGAGGAGATGCTGTGCTTAGAACGCAGATGTCCAGAAAATGAGAAAAGATTATGTAAGAGTACCAGCCTCTATACCATTCGGTATAGGCGAGATCGGAAGAGAGCTTGAGCAGGTTCTTTCCAGGACACTGCTGCGATAAGATTTGCACCGAGGATCAGTTGTGTCACGTGTATTCAGAGGACCAGAGGCCGATGCCAGGGACGTGCTGCTTTACGAGTGGTCATGATAATTGGCCGAGAGATGACCAGAGAAGTACCAGAGCTGAGTAATTTTCGTTAGCACACCTGATCGGGCTGACGAGCCGACGGATTGCGAGATTGGTAATCCATAGAGAAAATGAGGACCCAGAGACAGAAGACGCCAGACTGTGAGCAGGAGGCAAGCAGATGTTCTTGCTCTGCCAGTTTTGGGTACACTGGTTTTTTTTTGACATTGTAGGAAGTGTACCTCATTGTCATTTGTCGCGATTTGCGTTTGTGATCCGAGTATCACGCTTATATCGCTTGGATTTGAGTTTTGATGATTGAGTTTCATGATATTGTTTTCGTGCACCATGGCTGCACCTACTGGGTATTTACATTTTTGTGCATAGTTATTGCACTTGATATATGTTTTATATACCGTTGTGTTGGTTTATGATTTGTGCATATTTATTGCACTTGAGATCGGTTTTGTGCCTTGGCTGCACGTGTTCATGATTTCGTGGATTCCATACAGTTGATTTGATTTTGTGCATGTGGTACGCGCTCGACTTGATTTTTGCACTCGGTATAACTCACATATGCTTGCAGTGCATTGATACGTGTTTTGTGCACGCAGTTGCACACGTTTATGATTTTATACACTTTGGTACACTCGGTGTTGCATTTTATATGCATTTGAGTTATTGATGAGTTTCCGTGCACTGTTGCACCAGATTCGTATTTCGTGTGTTTGTTGCACTAGATTTGCATTTCATGCATTTGTTGCACCGGACGGGTATTTCGTGCATTAGTTGCACTAGATTTATACTCCATACAATGGTTGCACCCGATTTATGTCTTTGAGCATTTGTTTTAACAGATTTATGTTTTTGCGCGCGTTTGCTCTTGACGTTCGTTTTCATGCAAGCTACTGCACTAGATGCTTTTTACGGACCCGAGACGCTTGGGTTGGATTTTGCGCATATTAGACGCTTGGTATTGGATTTGTGCTCATCGGATGCACATGATTTAGATTTTTATTCGTGCATATGGGACACGATTTTTATTTGTGCATGACGAATGCACTTGATTTGGATTTTCGCGCATGTGGGGCACATGATATGAGATGTGATTTTGTGCACACCAGATGCACTCAATTGGGATTTTCATTCGTGCATGTTAGTTGCACTGGATTGAGATTTTCATGCACTATAGATGCACTAGATGTTGTTATCGTGCACACCCATTGCACTGGACAGATGCTTTCGTGCACACCCATTGCACTTAGTTTTGCTTTTGTGCATGTCGTGACACTTGTATTGGATTTGATTTCCATGCGCACCAGACGTAGGTGATGTTGGATACGCCTTTTGAGGTTGATTTTGCTCTTGAGCACTTTGTTTTCATGATGGGCACTATATTATGTAGTAATCGAACATGACTGATCTGAGGACAGTACCTGAGTACTTGCATGCATAAAAATTTTAACAAGAGGTTATCAAAAATGAGCTATAGTCTCGCTATTTTCTACGTGTCCGTGAGCAACACGAATATTTACAAAGGAAAACCTTTTGAGATATTTTAAAAGGGCAGAACATGTAATTTGAGCAAAAACATATATAGGTATATTTACTACTTTACAAATGAGTGTCCGTCACTTTTGCCGTGAGTTACGCATCACACAGCGATTCAGAAAAGATTTTGCATGTTTTTTATTCAGTTTTTGAAGGTTTTTCCAAGGATGCATACTATACACGTATTATAGTATTTGACTAGTGCATATTGGATTTCAGTAGTGAATTTCGAGATCTGTATCTCCATTGTAACTCCGATGATATGCTTGCAAATACAGTGATTTGCATGATGCTTGACGGAGTTCGATTTTGAGTTTCACACTCGTTTTCAGGCGCATAGGATGCGCTGTGGTATTTCTGTATCTTCCGTGATTTCGGAGCCCCGTTGATTTGAGCTGATTATTGAAATGATTTAGCATGGGGGTTTAAATTTAAATTCGGGGACCGAATTTATTTAGGTGGGGAAGATTGTAATATTTCAGAAAAATATAAAATATTATTTTTGGAATTTAATATTAAAATAATATATTTCGCGAAAACTACCCGATTTGCGAAATTGGGTTTTCGTAAAATGGTATAAATATATACCAATATTTGTGAAATAATTGGAGATTAAAATGATTTATTCATTTAAAAATATATTTATCGAATTTTGCATTTTTATAATTTATTATATGCAGTTTAAAATTAAACCCGATTAGTGCACTACTAATCGCGATTAACCATATCCGTGTTTGTATATTTTTCTATGGTTAGTGCACCATTACATGTTGTATTTTATGGTATGTTGTTTCATTTGTATTGTTTTATTGGTATTATATGTTTTATGGTGAGAAAAGAATATGAGAAGAAAGAGTGTATTATTGGAAAGAGAGAGAGAGAGAGTGGGGCATAGTTTAAAGGATTGAGAGGGTGAGAATAAAAGAGTGTGAGGGTTGGAGAGAGAGGGGCTGCCCTCATTCATTTTCCCCCAATGTTTCCTTCATCTTCTTTCTCCTCAATGCCCTCCATTTCCACCTCCATTTCTCATCTCAAAAACCTTGTTAAAATTCTACATCCTTTTCATTAAATGATCCCTACCTCATCCTCAATACTGTGGACCAATCAATGTTTAATTTTGGAGACTTTGGACAAGCTAGGGGTTTTCATGAGTTGCCCAAATGAGGTATAATTCCTTTCATGTAGTTTAGTTTTAAGTTTCCTAGCATCCTAGTTTAGTTTAGAGTTAAACTTGTTAGATTAGTGATGTTTGGAAAATCCCAAGAGAGGGTTTGGGTGATTGTGTGGATTTGTGATGTTTACGAGTTGTTACAAGACCTTAGTATGGATTTTACTGGCCAAGACCCGTATTAGAAACCAATACACAGACTTAGAATTTCCCGACATCGGATTTGTGACAGACTTTGATGGTATATAGGAATCTGAGATGATCTGAGACCACCATAAAATAAGTTCCCTTCATTGTGAGACGAGCAGGCAACCTAGAAACACCACCTGAAATCCGGGCCCTTAGCCCATTATCTGGCCACAGATTTATTTGATTTGGCCGCAAATTGCGGCCAAGTTGTGGTGAAATGTGTTGAATCTTGGACCATAGCTTGGTTATGTTATATCTAGAGCAGCCCTATATGCAAAATTCCCTAGTTTGTCCTAGGGTGAAATCTAGGAGTGATTTCTTTCGTTGCTGATTTCGGTTTTCCGATTTCTGAACTTGGATTTTAGTATTTGATATTGTATTGGGTCGTTGGATGTTTGTACATCAACGACGAGGGTTGTTTGGTTGTTTTTGCATGCGTAGGCTATAGGTTCTAACCTATGAGTGTACCGTGTGCCATATTGGTTTTCCGAACTTGATGTTAATAGCATTTGCGATTGTGTATTATTGTTGGTACCTTCACGTGGATTCCGAGACGACGGATCACATTGACTACGGCTGAGCAAGGAGTTCCGCAGTTGAGTAGATTTATATCTACGGGGGAAGTCGGATGGATGGCGTATAACACCCCCGCAAATTATGAATGGAGACCGATCTATAGAATACAGTTGTAGAAACCTATTCTATGAACCTATGGATGTGATTAAAGGTTTAGTGTGACATGATATGAAATAAATGATGTCTCGAATTGATACATATATAAGGATATGATAAGTGAACGTGAATCACGATATATATAGATTGGTAGTGCACGAGAATAAGTATGAGATTTAGAGTAGCATGACATGAGATTTATAAGATAGGATATATATATGTAAAATGACTTGATGTGGGATATAAATGTGATGAAAAGAATATACCATGTGATATGATGACTTGATTGATATGTCGGTATACGGATGCGAGTCGATATGAGAGGATTGATACCTTTACCGGTCCCCTGATATGAGATTGTTATGATGTGACTTAGGATATAGGTTTATAGATATATATAATGTTGTGAATCATGAGTGATATGCCGTACAAGACGTTAGGTCCATACCCTCATTGTCATATAGGTTGATAAGATCCCTAATGGTTTAATGCCGCCGTACGATGATTTATCGTACATGATGAGTTTTATGACGATTTATTCATACCCTTGATTAGAGGATGCCGTACGATGGATTATACCGTATGTGATTTTGTGTGGCTGGATGCCGATGGATAGCTTCACCGACTCGGATATATTGTAGATACGTATACCTGTTAGCATTTCGCGTACGATGTACCTTATGCCACGTTCATGTCATTCTTATTGCATTACATATACCTGTGCTAGTACACGTACACCATTATCGATGATGCGTATGTTACACTTACACAGATTGGCCGGCTCACACACTTCATCATCGATAATTTCTATGTCACTCACACAGTAGAATTGCTACATCATGCTATTATATTGCTATGCTCACATTATGATGATATGCCCATGCTCACATCACTGTTCCATGTTGCATGATATACGGATATTCTTACATTCTTTTATATATCGTATACATCATGCTTTACGGTTATACGCATTGAAATATGCTGTTTTCATGAGATTTCTGGATTTGGGAACCGTAGTTATTTCAAAAGAAAGTATGTATTGTTTTAAAAACCCGGTTTCTCTTGATATGATATTTTGAGACGTCCACCATGCGTTTTCTCAGTTCTGAGACGTGTGATATGTGAAACCTGATTTGATGAGTTGGATGGTCCGTTTGCGGGTTCATGGTGGACCTAGTATGGTACCCCGGGACAAGAAAGGGATGTCGCGCAGTAGACGATGAGCCTGGCAGAGGGACTACTACCTACCACTGATTGGTTGGACCTGGCATTTATCCGGAGGATACCGACCGGAGTCGAGAGTTGGATATGGGACGACCCGTACCGCTGGAGTCCGAGGGCCGATCGGGACAGATGGAGCCCGTGGGCCGATTCGGACTGACGGAGTCCGAGATATATGAGGATTTAAGTATCGATATTGGACACGGGTTTCATGATGTTTCGAGTGTCGATGTCGGACACTCAGGTTCCATGATTTTGATGTGTCGTTGATGGACACACGTTGATTGATATCCTCATACTTACATGCATATGCTTTTATGATATTTACATGCATGATGTTGTTGTATCATTGATGGACACGTAGATGTTAGCCACATGCAGATAGACATTGATTATATTGTTGGCACCTATGCAGTTACGGCCACCCTAGATATCATAGTATTACCTTTATAATATAGTTGACCTAGGAATCGTTGTTTTATTCGATTTCTACCTGATGATGTTTTCTACTCACGAGTTGGCAACTCACCCCCGTTGTGCCACAGTTCTTGCAGGTTGACCGCATGGATTCAGTAGCGGCATCACCGGCACACAGCTTGCATTCGGGTGTTTTGCTTTGGTAGGTGGTACATATTGGATCGTAACACTCTTGTATTTATTATTTCTCTTGTATCTAGTTAACTCCATCAATCAGAAACTAGTATTTGTATAATAGTAAGACATAGAAAGACTTGTATTCACGAGATTTAGAGCAATGGACTATATGTTCGCTTGGGGGATTTGATGTCTTTCTTTATTTACTTTATCTTTGTGGTGATTTTCGCCGTTGGGCGTCGTATACGTATATACTGTCTTGCGTGGTTGTGATTCCGCCGATTGACAAAGAGCTAGCTCCCGCTTGGGGATGCCTTTATTATTATTATGTATATGTAGTTTTGGATCAAAATATATAAAGGAGGTGCTGCCCAAATTTTTAAAAGACGAAACATGTTTTTCAACTTGTAAATCCACTTGCATTTTTATGTTTCATTGTCTATGTATTTAAGAAAACTTTTAATTTCATCATACCTTTATTTAAAAACTTCACCTCTTTTACTTTCTTTTAAAAGGGTTTAGATTTCTGGGCTTCGGCTTACTTGAATTATGCTACGTCTGTAGACGTGGCATGATTTTAGTGCCGGTCACGAGCTAATATTTTTGGGTCGTGACAAAATTGGTATCAGAGCGCTAGGTTTAACCTTGGTTCGAGTTTAGGTTTGACTATGTGGAGTCTGGGGCGTAATCTATTTCAGAACCTAGACTTGACCTTACGGAACTTAGACTTGAACAGGGGGGTATTAGACCCGAACTTTCATTACACATGTTGACCCTGATTGATGGAGTAGGTAGCTCGAGTAGAGTGACGTACCGTACGTATGTTCTGCGGCATATTTACGATACGATACTCCGCTTAAGTGACCTTAGGATGTACATATTTTGAGACTTGTGATTCTCTTCGTTCCCTTGATCATACATCCATTTGAGATCCTTGATTCTATTCATTTCCATGATCATACACTCATTGATTCTATTCCTCCTTATGATCATGTATCCATTCTGGATCTGTTGATTCCTTTCATTCTGTTGACCTGTTTTCATCGATACATGCTTGATGTTCCTGTCACCATGGTTTGAGCGCAGATTGAGCTGTTGCTAGTGATGCGATCAAGGCGAGCTTTTCATGGATGAAGACTGACCATCATGTTTTCTGGTGACATGGGAACGTCTCGGTTTAGTGTTGTGTTGTGACCTCTCGTTTGAGGCGAGTGTTCGGTTTTGCACCAGATGATCGGGCCGCTGTTAGAGGCTGCCTGTTGTGAGAGGATTGTTGATGTACAACCAACCTCAGAGATTATGCTGTCGTCTACCATGCAGACAGATGACCTGTAAGTGCACGGCGGCGCCCCGGCCGTCAATCCGACGGCCAAATGCGGAAGCGGTGATAAACTTTAATTTTTACTTGAACTGGCAAACCGTCGCGCACTAATACCCGGATCGAACCATTAATTAGTCCTAGCTAACTACAAGATGGGAAGAGAGATATACCGACTGATCCGAGTCCTCCGGTCTTCTCGTCGTCGTCCCGATCTCCTGCGGAATGTCCCGTCTCCTCCTCGTCGCCGGAAGTGCACCACATCGCCTACTTATTTTACGGGCTCCCACCTCAATGCCGAGGCAACTCGGGCACGAAGCTGGCTAGTCGACGTGCCCAAGATTTGCTGTAGAATGTGTAGTGAAGAAGTCTCATTTAGGGTTGTAGGAATTGCCTTTTGTGGAGGGATGATACAAGAACAATGTGGAGGGACTTTTGGGGATTTTGGAACATGAAATGAACAAAACCCCACACCACAAAAACTTGGACAGCCCACCCTCATGGTGGCCGGCCATCACTAGAGGAGAGGGAGAGTGAGAATGAGGAGGAGCCACAAAAATAATAGGAGCCCTCTCATCATCCAAAAGGGAGAGAGAGAGAAGGCTATCATGCAAAAGGAAATGATCACCAAATCAAAACCCACACTCAACCACCTACCACCGACCTCATCATCAACAACCATGATGATTTATAAAGTCAAGCCATGATGGAAAAGAAAGAGTCAAAGGATGGGCTCCATCATGAAACCATCATGATACAAATATATGCAAAGAACACCCTCCACAAATGCCTATTTGCAACAATGCAAATAAGCCCTCCTCCACCAAACTTCGGCCAATGAACGATACAAAGGAAATCGGCCGAAACGAAAAGCAAACTGGCAACTCCAGAAAACTGGTCCCGTAATAAATTACAGGAGAACCCCGATACTGTGCATACACACCCGCTTTTGTATTTCGACCGAAATACAAATGTAATGAGAAAAAATCTACACTGTACTATACTAGGATCCGGCTTAAACCAAAGCCGGCTAGTAATATCCGTTCGATCCGGATCCGTGCAATACCGCACGTATCTGATCGAACCCTGCCATATAACCATACGGCCTATAGTACAAACTGTCTGATCCTGATCCGTGCAATATCGCACGTATCTGATCGGACCTTGCCATATCTCCATACGGTCTCTACAACCTTTCGTCCGAAAGCTGAGTAACAGAATGTGGGGGACTCTAAAGACTCGTCAACACCTTGGTTGTGGATTTAACCACTAGCACGTCAGAGGTATAAGCCAATACGTAACGGGCTACCGAGTTTTGACTACAAGGGACGTCTGTGAGCGAACTCAGCCTGACAACCCTACTGAGCCTGTCAGTGACAATATCCGTACAGTCCGGTCCGTTCGTCTATGAGTATCGCATGGCGGGCCTAGGGGGTTGGTAAAAGTCAGACCCCCAAAAGCGGTACAAGTCGTGTCGGAGTGTAGCCCAGAACACCCTGAGATACTACTGGAATACCTACCAGTAAATCTCCTTGCCTTGGCCAAGGACTTCGTGTAATGGCTCTCCTAGACACAGCGCGACCTCACCCCTAATACCGGGAGAGACGAACCCCTGAAGATACGCTCACTGCCTCCATGTGGCTCGGGACTGTACCCAACTAAAACCTGTTTGCACGACTCCTTTGAGCCGTGGTAGGGTAGTAATCAAAGTACAGTGGGAACTCACACGAGACAAATGACGATCCCCAGGTCGATGAACTAACCTGCACACATGTCACCAGGGAACTGCCATCTGACATCTGGTATATGACCAACTAGCATGTTCCCGGCGAGTCCTGTCCGGTGTACTCATAACCCAATGAGCACCTGTATACATCTTAGGTGATCCAACTGACACCAGTGGCTTGTGAGACCGGCCACCGCCCCTCGTCGGGGTCTCGACTGTATACACTAGTCTACTCTGGAGTATCGATGCCCTGTCTCGAAACTCACACGACTAGGGACCATTTAAGGATATGCTTATAGACCCCAGCTCCCACTTATATGATCGCCCTCATACTGCTGGTGGTCAAGCAAGAATCCTAGGGGCTCTATCAACGTGTAATAGCAACTTGTCAGGTCACCTAAAACAGTACACGATGATAAAGATAAACCAGATAGCATACTATCATCTCGAGTAAGACTGTCCTACCGGGATAGGTCCTCCATCAATCATTGCAATCACGTACCTGTGACCTAATAATTGACTCTGAGGGCACTATCTCCAACAATCTCCCACTTGCACTCAAGGCTAATTATTGCGATGTCGCATACTCACAGCCCGTGTGATACCGAACACCCAACTCCTCTACTAGTCAGTCTCACAAAGCTCGTTTGCGAAACTATTGCGTTCGAGGAATAGCCTTAGTGAGTGGATCCGCTTTGTTGTTTCTTTCTATGTCTCTCTATATCTCAAGTTCGCGGAGAAACCCATCTCCCGAAATGAGCAATACCTGTCTTAGAATGTGTCTGGATGTCGGATGGGACATAGCTCATAAATGAACTCCAAATCCAAACTTCTTAGACTGTATTGTCATCTGAACTCAATCAGTATCCTGCGCCATGCCACCCTCAGTATTGCCTTGGACCACCTGTCCAAAATACTGCCCCTCATCAGAAAGAAAACTATAACTCTGACAACCTCCCTGTCATCCATGTCACCATGGAAGCCTGGAATGATAACTGTCTCCTGCATGAGGCTGTCGTTATCATATCCCTAGAACATTCACTTATGTTCTAAAACTGCTTCCGACTGCTTCTCCAGGATTGGATCAATATCAACTTATTGCATCTAGTGCAAGAACAATATCTGGTGTGGTACTTGACATCTCATGATTGACTCAATTGCCTGAGCAAGTGATCTGCCAATCGTGCACATCCCTCTCCCCTTTAGTCTGTAAGACACCTTTAGAGAGGGTGACTCCATCTTCTGCAGGTACACTACCGTGCATGGAGTCGTCCATTCTAAATACCCTTAGAATGCTGTCTAAGTATCCAGATTGGGAGACTACCCAAATCTAGATCTAAAACCATAGATCTAGTAACCAGAATGTCTGATATAATATCCAAGTCCTATGTGGAGAAAACACTGTGTGACGACCAAAGTGTAACCGATTGTAGTATAGGAATATCACATCCTACTCTGTGTATGTCATCCAAATACCATGACATCACATCCTACTACCTTCTCAACAGATCCATCCCCTATTCTGATGAAGTCAAACCCATGACTGTCACGTCAGAAATAGATGATCTATCTCCGCTACATCTGCTTTAGTCTATAAATAGAC
The DNA here is from genome assembly GCA_030015575.1 of Agapanthus africanus. Lineage (NCBI taxonomy): Eukaryota > Viridiplantae > Streptophyta > Magnoliopsida > Asparagales > Amaryllidaceae > Agapanthus > Agapanthus africanus. The sequence continues at coordinate 522,962,142 of CM057350.1, forward strand.
ATAAGCTACCTGTCCACCAATGCTTCCGCTGCTCCCACTGACTACGACAACCCTCTGGCAGAGTCATATAGACGTCCACTTCTAAAACTAGTTTAGAACGACGCTATACTCATCCTCCCGCCGGGTCTCGCAACTTAGAACAACAGCAATGGTAATTGTGGGTAAACAAGAACTTCCCTGTCACCGTCCTTGAGGCAACCGAAGTACCTCTCGGGTGCCTGAAGTTACCCACCTCATCTGCGGAGTGGCCAATGGAATGTCAAACCAGATTGAATCTTTAGGTTCCTTATCAAATCTTCAGTAATCGTTTGTGGTTCTGGAATCACTTACAGTTCTACCATACTCCCACTACTGTTTTCTGAAAAATCCAATTTTTAATAAAACTGTGGCGAGTCTAGAACAATATCGCTATTGTTCATCCAGATGGTAGAAAATCAACCCTCGTCATAGCCTGGGTCAACCCACAAACAGCCATTACAGAAACGTGCCTTGAGTTATCCAGAGTCTGGTTTCAATCATAAGCCGAACAACTCCCCGTACCTTAACATCGTTAAGATATGAACTGTTCTATATCCCATATAGAAACAGAGGTACTGATTTAATTGAGCCAGATTCAAATCATGCAGCTGTCCCCAGTGCATGTCAACTAAATGGAAGGAGGCCTATCAGCGTTACTCAACTTAGGAATGCTTCCAATTATGAGTAACCTGAAAGAGAAGCAAGTTCTCTTAATCACTACTATCAATTGAATACCATACACAAGTATCTATATCTTCGATCACTTTGAAGAATCCCGATACTTGCTACACCTGGTTCTCTACTCTATTCAAATACCTATAACTTCTCAAAATTCGGACCCTGTGTTTCCACGAAACACTTGTCTAAAAACTAGAGAAGTCATAAGTAAACCGAATATAGTACGAGGACCAACCCCTCTGTCCTGATGGACCCTGGACAACATACAATACTCTGTATAAGTCCCTTGAGTCTGATAACTCATTCACTGCGTGTCGTAGGTTGAAAACTGTACTTATGGTTAAGAAGAATTACACCGCTATTTAATGCTCCTTACCTAATCATCCACTGATATAGGTAAATGTCACAGACATAATTTCAAAAAGGTATATCTCACTCTATGAAAATAGACGTACAGATATGTCAATTTGAAATTGGTGCATAACAGCGGATATTCAAAACCAAATATTTGCCGACCGGCAAACAGCCCAGGTGATTTCCTCAAATATCACCGATTACAACGAATCCCGATATAATGAGGATGATCACCCAATTCCCAATAACTTACTCCCACTCATCATCTGTAAAACCATACAGATGTGAGAATCAAACCTGGTAAATACATACCCTGGAGAAAATGTCTAATTGGGAAATCAGTTTTCTTTTAACAGTACACAGTGACACTGAAACATTGAAATGTTTCGATGGGGTATCCGGGTATTCCTAGTAATGCCTCTTCCATTATCCAGATTCACTACTGTAACCGTATATCTCTTTGCCACCTCTCCAAATCCCTTCATATGTCTTTAGTCATTACCTTCTGTACACCCCTTCAGGCCAAATGGTTTTCTTCCTTCCCTACCGTTCGGCACCAGCCTATGGTTTGGAAGAAGACTATCCAATAAGCATAATGGGTGTACTGTCCTAATCCTAGGAACACTCGCAATGCGAGAGAAGGTGAAGATAAAAGACACCTGAATAAATCTTATTCCTATTTCTCCTGAACCAGAATCCATCCCCGAACTGGAACAAGTTCCTTTCGAGTTCGTATATAACCATACGATGGAGTATCCAATAAACTGTGGATCTTCGTAGTGACACGGAGTGTCCTGGAGAAATACAAAGGTGATTTGGGAGTGGTAATGAAATACCTGGTTTGGTCGTGAATATCAGTCGCAATTTACTTTGCCCTCTTACTAATCCCTCACTTTGTCTTTACATAATACCTTCTGTACACCATCGTTAGGCTAATTGGTTTTCTTCATTCCCTACCGGTCGGCACCAGCCTATGGTTTGGAAGAAGACTATCCAATTTGCGTAATAGGTGTGCTATCTCCTAAACCAAGGAGTACTCGCGACCTGAGAGAAGGTAAAAGGAAAAGACAACTGAATAGTCCTATCCGTTTCCTCCAGAACCTGAAACCATCCTCGAATAAATTCCTTCGAGTTCGTATCTAACCATACGATGGTTTTGTCCAATGGAAGTGGACGTTCGTAGTAATACGGGGTGTCCTGGAGAAAAGGGTAAAAGTAGGAGTGGTAATGAGGTTTGCAACTCTGACAATCCAAAAGCCAGTGTTAAGAAGGTTCGGTTGATCTTGGTCACTGAGTCATAGTCTTAGGGTCGGGTCAATGGTCGCTGCCAAAGAGAGAGAGAAAAGAAACACTCAGCGTGCACTCTAACCTAGATCAGAATGGTTACCAATTTATCTAATCTGGAAACCTCCCACTGTAACCTCAAATTCTTCTCCAAACCCGAAAGAAGAATTAGTCGGGATCACCCGAGGAGTAAACCAACTCATCAGTGGGAATCGGGATCCAACTATCACCGCATGATAACGTGACGGAATCCGCTCACGTCATCACACTCCAGAAGGTATGCGCATATCTGGCAAGTTTCAGTTCTTTTGAAACTCCCGATGAGGATTTTTTGCCCCATGCTCTTATGACCTTGGCGTGAGGTCAAAATATCATAAGTCACATGTCAAGTTCTACCCGTCATTATCCAGGTTAATTTGAATCCACCCGTACATACCCTTGACGTAGGCCAAAATAGTAGTACGACTATCCCAAACCAACGCATCTATCTATGCAACAGATAAATACCCGGCAGCTACCAAACACTATGCCTTGGCGTGAGGTCAAAATACATAGCTTGAATACTACCGAATATTTAACTGAAATGATGGAGGGCTACGAATGGTTTCTGGCGAAAACCTTTAACGTAATGAACTTGATATTGTTGAAGGAACCGGATAGCTTTTAAAAATATAGTAACGAAAACCTTCGCTAAAGAGGTCACTCCCGGTGAAGGGATCTCGGCTCTTTCCCCATAGAATGAGGTGCAGGATATTCCAAATGAATACCACGGTGCAAAGCAAAAGTAATCGGCTATAGTGAAGTTAATGCCCTGACGCAAAGTTTCTGTCCAAGGGATCACTCCCGGCGAAGGGATCTCGGCCCTTGCCTCGTCGACAGAGGAGCAGGATATTCCAACTGAATACCACGATGCAAAACAAAAGTGAACGTCCTTGCAATAACAGCTTTTTGAAAAGTGTTCCAACAACATCAGATTAGGTTTGTTTTTAAACTTGCATTGATCCGAATCAACGCAGTCCCATCAATTGATCACACCAAAAAGAACGAAAATATACTGATGTACGTATATGCCATCCGCATTCGCCACTGGGTCCCGTCATTACCCGTTAGGTTAGCTAACTAACGACAGAGCGGGGAATGGACTAGCGCGGATGTAAAACATATACAACATCTACTAATATATATACCAATATATTATATTCGCTCAAGGCGTGATAAAAATGCAACATCACAGAAATGTACAGCATTACAGAACAATACAGATATCTGGGATCCCCGGGTTTCACAGAGCCGCTGAAACCCGACGTTCCCCTGGTCGTGTGGATAGCCTATGCAATGAAATCCTAGACCCCTACGGGCGCGGCAAGTCACCCGCCAAAACCTGAAGCGAGGCAGCCCCCTTCAGCACCGTGAATGGACCACCCAGCACTTCACGGAATCCGGTAACTTGGGCACCCCTCCTGGGTCAACCTGTACCCCCTACGAGTGCGGCGAATAGCCCGCCAATCCTAGAGTAAAGCCCCCTCCGTCTCAATGCCATGAGATGCGGGCTTGTTGCCCTCCAGAACCCGGCTATCCGTGCACCCCTCCGCGGGGCAATCCTAGTACAGAAAGTAAAATATACATACAACGGGTACATCGACCGCAACCTGGTCGTGCCCCAAAATAATAATACAAACAGGCAGTGACGGCAGTCCACATGTCGGACGCTCGCCCCGCAATATCAAATGTACATAATACAACAGAAACTGTACTAGCATTGCATCCAGGCTATCCCCACGACCGATCCGCAACATCACAGCAAAAACAGAACATCAACGTGAAAGTCACGTTCGCAAATTCGTCTAACCGGGCTATAGCAGTTAGACCGGATTTACCGATCTAGTGACATTCACGGTCGCAGATATAATGTAAATACTGTGAAATAATGTGTTTAAAATATCCGATCGATCAAAATTTAACAAGTGGGCCCCCAAGCAATACTGTAGCAGATCAGGAAATTCTGGGCCCAATATTAATATTCCAAAAACCCTAAATTCCACTCAGGAGGCAACTGCAGAAATTTGACACAGTGATCACTGAAATGCGCGGCGAAACCGCAGCGATAAGGGGGTTCTTGCGGCAGTTCCGCGCTCCCACAGTGGAGTCACTTCATCGAATTTTTACAGAGCTCTTAGATTTTCCAGTACATCAATGTTTTACAACCTTAAAAATTTTTCGAGACCAAAAATTTTCAACAGAAACCGATGCGAAGGAAAAACGGGTTTTGGAACATTTGATCGATCGGAACTGAAAAACACATTAAGGCAAGCTAGACTAAGTTAATGGCGAGGCTCTGATACCACTGTAAGTGCACGGCGGCGCCCCGGCCGTCAATCCGACGGCCAAATGCGGAAGCGGTGATAAACTTTAATTTTTACTTGAACTGCCAAACCGCCGCGCACTAATACCCTGATCGAACCATTAATTAGTCCTAGCTAACTACAAGATGGGAAGAGAGATATACCGACTGATCCGAGTCCTCCGGTCTTCTCGTCATCGTCCCGATCTCCTGCGGAATGTCCCGTCTCCTCCTCGTCGCCGGAAGTGCACCACATCACCTACTTCTTTTACGGGCTCCCACCTCAATGCCGAGGCAACTCGGACACGAAGCTGGCTAGCCGACGTGCCCAAGATTTGCTGTAGAATGTGTAGTGAAGAAGTCTCATTTGGGGTTGTAGGAATTGCCTTTTGTGGAGGGATGATACAAGAACAATGTGGAGGGACTTTTGGGGATTTTGGAACATGAAATGAACAAAACCCCACACCACAAAAACTTGGACAGCCCACCCTCATGGTGGCCGGCCATCACTAGAGGAGAGGGAGAGTGAGAATGAGGAGGAGCCACAAAAATAATGGGAGCCCTCTCATCATCCAAAAGGGAGAGAGAGAGAAGGCTATCATGCAAAAGGAAATGATCACCAAATCAAAACCCACACTCAACCACCTACCACCAACCTCATCATCAACAACCATGATGATTTACAAAGTCAAGCCATGATGGAAAAGAAAGAGTCAAAGGATGGGCTCCATCATGAAACCATCATGATACAAATATATGCAAAGAACACCCTCCACAAATGCCTATTTGCAACAATGCAAATAAGCCCTCCTCCACCAAACTTCGGCCAATGAACGATACAAAGGAAATCGGCCGAAACGAAAAGCAAACTGGCAACTCCAGAAAACTGGTCCCATAATAAATTACAGGAGAACCCCGATACTGTGCATACACACCCGCTTTTGTATTTCGACCGAAATACAAATGTAATGAGAAAAAATCTACACTGTACTATACTAGGATCCGGCTTAAACCAAAGCCGACTAGTAATATCCGTTCGATCCTGATCCGTGCAATACCGCACGTATCTGATCGAACCCTGCCATATAACCATACGGCCTATAGTACAAACTGTCCGATCCTGGTCCGTGCAATATCGCACGTATCTGATCGGACCTTGCCATATCTCCATACGGTCTCTACAACCTTTCGCCCGAAAGCTGAGTAACAGAATGTGGGGGACTCTAAAGACTCGTCAACACCTTGGTTGTGGATTTAACCACTAGCACGTCAGAGGTATAAGCCAATACGTAACGGGCTACCGGGTATTGACTACAAGGGACATCTGTGAGCGAACTCAGCCTGACAACCCTACTGAGCCTGTCAGTGACAATATCCGTACAGTCCGGTCCGTTCGTCTATGAGTATCGCATGGCGGGCCTAGGGGGTTGGTAAAAGTCAGACCCCCAAAAGCGGTACAAGTCGTGTCGGAGTGTAGCCCAGAACACCCTGAGATACTACTGGAATACCTACCAGTAAATCTCCTTGCCTTGGCCAAGGACTTCGTGTAATGGCTCTCCTAGACACAGCGCGACCTCACCCCCAATACCGGGAGAGACGAACCCCTGAAGATACGCTCACTGCCTCCATGTGGCTCGGGACTGTACCCAACTAAAACCTGTTTGCACGACTCCTTTGAGCCGTGGTAGGGTAGTAATCAAAGTACAGTGGGAACTCATACGAGACAAATGACGATCCCCAGGTCGATGAACTAACCTGCACACATGTCACCAGGGAACTGCCATCTGACATCTGGTATATGACCAACTAGCATGTTCCCGGCGAGTCCTGTCCGGTGTACTCATAACCCAATGAGCACCTGTATACATCTTAGGTGATCCAACTGACACCAGTGGCTTGTGAGACCGGCCACCGCCCCTCGTCGGGGTCTCGACTGTATACACTAGTCTACTCTGGAGTATCGATGCCCTGTCTCGAAACTCACACGACTAGGGACCATTTAAGGATATGCTTATAGACCCCAGCTCCCACTTATATGATCGCCCTCATACTGCTGGTGGTCAAGCAAGAATCCTAGGGGCTCTATCAACGTGTAATAGCAACTTGTCAGGTCACCTAAAACAGTACACGATGATAAAGATAAACCAGATAGCATACTATCATCTCGAGTAAGACTGTCCTACCGGGATAGGTCCTCCATCAATCATTGCAATCACGTACCTGTGACCTAATAATTGACTCTGAGGGCACTATCTCCAACATGACCCAGCTGTTGTTGAGATTGATGGGATGTCTCTTCCAGAGCTTATGAGCTGAGATCGCTGGAGTTTTCAGGCAGAGATGCGATAGTAGATATTTAGTCTGTCTTGAGTAGAGTTGAGCGAATGAGATTATTCATCTGATTGATGCACCGACGCAGGCCCAGATGAGTTGAATATTTCCAGTGTGGAGAGTCTTACTCAGATCTAGAGTAGATCGATCTAGAGATGACGTTGTTCGTTGGATGATTCGATAGGAGGTCAGTATGTGGACCAACTTCAGATAGAGGATCTCACCCAGATGCATTATGAGTTAATCAAGGATGGACGAGTATTTAGTGTTCCTCCGATGGTTGGGATGAGTTTCCGAGGACGTGTTCGGCTAGATATCTTCTACAGAGTGATGAAGATACCGAGTTCGTGATTTCGAGTCCGTGTGAGAGATTTCGGATTGACTGTAACCAAGAACATTTGCAGTACACAGATAGCATTGTAGGGTTCCTAGGCACTCTTGTGAGGGTTCATAAGGCATCAAACATGCCCGAATTAAATTTTAGACGTGCGGAACAACCCAAAGCCGGGATCTTTGCTAGATTATTAGGGTTTAACATGCAAGTAAACATCTTTACTTCTAAGTGTGAGGGATTACAACCTTTGTAGTCCGCTCCTTCGCTTCACAAGCTCCGAGTAGAAGTCCCTTCGCCGCGATCCATGATCTCCCGGACTCAAGAGAGGCTCCACGACTCGAACGATCCATGAAAGCTTGTCGTATTCCTTTTCTCCAATGATCTACGTCGAAGTTACAATAGCTCAAGCTCTCTCACTCTAATGAGGTGAACACCCTAATCTAATGGGCTAGATTAGATGAGGATGATGGAATAGTATTTATGCTTTCTTTTTATATCATTTTCTCACAAGAAATCATCACAAAAGAAATCACAAGTGAGCTCTCTCAAAAACTCAAGAGAGAAGAAGATGAAGAATAATGAGATCATTCCTTTTGTGATGAATAATAGATAAGAATATATGTTTTATTATGGAACCATGGTCAAGGATGAGAGGCTTAACCTATGTAGAGAATAAACTAGAGCTAGGGTTTGGTTAGGTCAAGAATGAGTCATGGATAAGTATCAACCATAATATCTTAACCAAGACAAAAGGAAATCCTTCTAGAATAAACAAGAAGGAGCTAACCCTAATCAAACCCTAATCTCTTTTTATCATCCCTAAACATGTTTCATAATAAATCATATCATGTCACAATAATATATATCACATATATATTATATATTTGCAACAAAAGAAAATAATACAATTAACATATATCGCATATATATCAATGTATTAATCTGGTGAGAAAATGAAATAATAAAGCGAGCCACTATTAGATAATGTAATACAATATATCATATATATCATTATACATTAAATCATCGAATCAACACTTGATCCGACGATCCGGCTATATCGAATATAACCGACTAATATATCTTGTACCGATTCATCGAATCAACACTTGATCCGATGTCCCGGTTCATATCTAAATATCACGAGAATATAGTACGGTATCACATATCGCATTATCCTCGGTCCTGCACATATCACATATGTGCCTCTACTCCGTTTTGCCTAAGCCAAGAAACCTCTGTGTAGGACTCTAAAGAATCGTCAATACGCCGGTAGCAGGTGATGATCATATCAAACACCCACAAGCTGCAAGCGGTCAGCTAAACATAACAGCCACCCAGGTATTGAGCGATCAGAAGATCAACAAGCTAGCCTGTCCGTTCTCCTGTGAATCCAATCAGTAACACTCCCGTACAGTCCGGTCTGTTCGTCTAATATGTCGCACATCAAGTCTAGGGGTGGTATACGTCAGACCCCAGTAACCGATAAGTCGTGTCAATGTGAGGCTCATAATAGGTCAAGAAACTACTGGTAACACTTATCAGTATATCTCTATATCAGCCCTGGCCAGGGACTTCCAGTTATAGCCAATCGAACACAGCACAACATCAACTCCCTATACCGGGAGAGACGAATCCCCTCCTATCGCTCATTGCCTCCATGTGATTCGGGACTGTACCCAAAAGCCACCGTTTTGCACGCCCTCTTGGACGTGGTAAGGTGGAAATCAAAGCACAGTGGGAATCACACAAGACTCTATGACGATCTTGGGTCTACAGACTACCCTGTACCAGTGTCACCGGAGAACTGCCATCTGACGTGTGGTATATCACTATCTGGGAGTTCTCGGCGAGTCCGTCCAGTGTACCCAGTCTCCACTGAGCACCTGTACACCATCTCTGATGTCAAACACCGATGGATATGGGATCATCCATCGCCCATCATATGGGTCAAGATGCATATACGCTAGTCTACTCTGGTGTATCGATGCCCTGTCTCGATATACCCTCGACTAGGAATAGTTATAGGATGTACTCATCGACTACCGTGGCCCCACTAGTATGATCTCATCATAATCCCAGTAGTCGAGTACAGATCCTAAGGGCTTTATCAACATGTGAGAGAAAGACAGTAAACCAATACAAGTCAACATGTTAAGATAAAGTGAAACCAAATAGCATACTATCATGACGAGCAAGAAATTCCTCTCTGTATATATCCAAGCATCCATCATAATATACATCATATGTACAACAATGGCCTCTAGGGCATATACATAACTAACAAGCATGACGTGACGTCGAAGTGGATGATAATAAGGACGAGTGGAAGAAGAGTTTCATGCGAGATGTTAACGAGCTGTTGTTACTCCCCGTTGAGATTAGAGATCTGATATGTATACAGAGGCGTTGGGATACGGCCAGTTCTTGAGGAGATGCTGTACTTAGAACGCAGATGTCCAGAAAACGAGAAAGGATTATGTAAGAGTACCAGCCTCCATACCGTTCGGTATAGGCGAGATCGGAAGAGACCTTGAGCAGGTTCTTTCCAGGACACTGCTGCGATAAGATTTGCACCGAGGATCAGTTGTGTCACGTGTATTCAGAGGGCCAGAGGCTGACGCTAGTGACGTGCTGCTTTACGAGTGGTCATGATAATTGGCCGAAAGATGACCAGAGAAGTACCAGAGCGGAATCATTTCCGTTAGCACACCTGACCGGGCCGACGAGTCGACGGATTGCGAGATTGGTAATCTATAGAGAAAATGAGGACCCAGAGCCAGAGGACGCCAGACTGTGAGCAGGAGGCAAGCAGATGTTCTTGCTCTGCCAGTTTTGGGCACACTGGTTTTTTTTCGACATTGTAGGAGGTGTACCTCAATGTCATTTGTTGCGATATGTGTTTGTGATCCGAGTATCACGCTTATATCGCTTGGATTTGAGTTTTGATAATTGAGTTTCATAATATTATTTTCGTGCACCATAGCTGCACCTACTGGGTATTTTCATTTTTGTGCATAATTATTGCACTTGATATGTGTTTTATACATCGTTGTGTTAGTTTATGATTTGTGCATATTTATTGCACTTGAGATCGGTTTTGTGCCTTGGCTGCACGTGTTCATGATTTCGTGGATTCTATACAGTTGATTTGATTTTGTGCATGTGGTACGCACTCGATTTGATTTTTGCACTCGGTATAGCTCACATATGCTTGCAGTGCATTGATACGCGTTTTGTGCCCGCAGTTGCACACGTTTATGATTTTATACACCTTGGTACACTCGGTGTTGCTTTTTATACGCATTTGAGTTATTGATGAGTTTCCGTGCACTGTTGCACCAGATTCGTATTTCATGCATTTGTTGCACTATATTTGCATTTCATACATTTGTTGCACCGGACGGGTATTTCGTGCATTAGTTGCATTAGATTTATACTCCGTACATTGGTTGTACTCGATTATGTCTTTGAGCATTTGTTTCAACAGATTTATATTTTTGCGCGCGTTTGTCCTTGACGTTCGTTTTCGTGCAAGCTACCGCACTAGATGCTTTTTATGGACCCGAGGCGCTTGGGTTGGATTTTGCGCATATTAGGCGTTTGGTATTGGATTTGTGCGCATTATATGCACTTGATTTAGATTTTTATTCGTGCGTATGGGACACGATTTTTATTTGTGCATGACGGATGCACTTGATTTGGATTTTCACGCATGTGGGGTACATGATATGAGATGTGATTTTGTGCACACCAGATGCACTCGATTGAGATTTTCATTCTTGCATGTTAGTTGCACTGGATTGAGATTTTCGTGCACTATAGATGCACTAGATGTTGTCGTGCACACCCATTGCACTTAGTTTTGCTTTTGTGCATGTCGTGGCACTTGTATTGAATTTGATTTCCGTGCGCACCAGACGTAGGTGATGTTGAATTTTGCTCTCGAGGACTTTGTTTTCTTGATGGGCACCATATTATGTAGTAACCGAACATGACTGATACGAGGACAATACCTAAGTACTTGCATTTATAAAAAGTTTAACAAGAGGTTTTCAAAAAGGAGCTATAGTCTCGCTATTTTCTACGTGTCCGCGAGCGACACGAACATTTACAAAGGAAAACCTTTTGAGTTATTTCAAAAGGGTGGAACGTATAATTTGAGCAAAAACATATATAGGTATATTTACTACTTTACAAATGAGCGTCCGTCACTTGTACCGTGAGTTACGCATCACACGGCAATTCAGAAAAGATTTTGCATGTGTTTTATTCAGTTTTTGAAGGTTTTTCCAAGGATGCATACTATACACGTATTATCGTATTTGACTAGTGCATATTGGATTTCAGTAGTGGATTTCGAGATCTATATCTCCATTGTAACTCCGATGATATGCGTGCAAATCCGGTGATTTGCGTAACGCTTGATGAAGTTCGATTTTGAGTTTCACACTCGTTTTCAGGCGCACAGGATGCGCTGTGGTATTTCTGTATCGTCCGTGATTTCGGAGCCGCGTTGATTTGAGCTGATTATTGAAATGTTTTAGCATTTGGGGGTTTAAATTTAAATTCGGGGACCAAATTTATTAAGGGGGGAAGATTGTAACATTTCAGAAAAATATAAAATATTTTTTTTGGAATTTAATATTAAAATAATATATTTCGCAAAAACTACCCAATTTACGAAATTGGGGTTTTCGTAAAATGGTATAAATTTAAACCAATATTTGTGAAATAATTGGAGATTAAAATGATTTTTTCATTTAAAAATATATTTATCGGATTCTGCATTTTTATAATTTATTATATGCAGTTTAAAATTAAACCCGATTAATGCACTACTAATCGCGATTAAACCAAATCCGTGTTTCTATATTTTTCTATGGCTAGTGCATCATTACATGTTGTATTTTGTGGCATGTTGTTTCATTTGTATTGTATTATTGGTATTATGTGTGGTGAGAAAAGAATATGTGAAGAAAGAGTGTATTATTGGAGGGAGAGAGAGAGAGAGAGAGAGGGAGGGACATAGTTTAAAGGATTGAGAGGGTGAGAATAAAAGAGGGTGAGAATAAAAGAGAGAGAGGGTCTGCCCTCGTTCATTTTCCCCCATTGTTTCCTTCATCTTCTTTCTCCTCATTTCCCTCCACCTCCACCTCCATTTCTCATCTCAAAAACCTTGTTAAAACCCTACACCTTCTTCATTAAAAATGATCCCCACCTCATTCTCAACACTTTGGACCAATCAATGTTGAATTTTGGAGACTTTGGACAAGCTAGGGTTTTTCATGAGTTGCCCAAATGAGGTATAATTCCTTTCATGTAGTTTAGTTTTAAGTTTCCTAGCATCCTAGTTTAGTTTAGAGTTAAACTTTTTAGATTAGTGATGTTTGGAAAATCCTAAGAGAGGGTTTGGGTGATTGTGTGGATTTATGATGTTTAGGGACTGTTACAAGACCTTAGTGTGGATTTTACTGGCCAAGACCCGTATTAGAAACCAATACACGGACTTAGAATTTCCCGATGTCGGATTTGTGACAGATTTTGATGGTATATAGAAATCCGGGATGACCTGAGACCACCATAAAATAAGTTCCCTTTACTGTGAGACGAGCAGGCAACCTAGAAACACCACCTGAAACTCGAGCGCAATAGCCCATTATCTGGCCGCAGATTTATTTGATTTGGCCGCAAATTGCGGCCAAGTTATGGTGAAATGTGTTGAATCTTGGACCATAGCTTGGTTATGTTATATCTAGAGCAACCCTATATGCAAAATTCCCTAGTTTGGCCTAGGGTGAAATCTGGGAGTGATTTCCTTCGTTGATGATTTCAGTTTTCCGATTTCTGAACTTGGATTTTAGTATTTGATATTGTATTGGGTCGTTGGATGTTTGTACGTCAATGACGAGGGTTGTTTGGTTGTTTTTGCATGCGTAGGCTATAGGTTCTAGCCTATGAGCGTACCATATGCCGTATTGGTTTTCCGAACTTGATGTTAATAGCATTTGCGATTGTGTATTATTGTAGGTACCTTCGCGTGGATTCCGAGACGACAGAGCACATCGACTACGGCTGAGCAAGGAGTTCTGCAGGTGAGTAGATTTATATCTACGGAGGAAGTCGGGTGGATGGTGTATAGCACCCCCGCAAATTATGAATGGAGACCGATATATAGAATACAGTCGTAGACACCTATTCTAGGAACCTATGGATGTGATTAAAGGTTTATTCTGACATGATATGAAAGAAATGGTGTCTCGGATTGATACATATATAAGAATATGATAAGTGAACGTGAATCACGATATATATTGATAGGTAGTGCACGAGAATAAGTATGAGTTTTAGATTAGCATGACATGAGATTTATAAGATAGGATATATATATGTAAAATGACTTGATGTGGGATATTAATGTGATGAAAAGAATATACGATGTGATATGATGACTTGATTGATATGTCGGTATACAGATGTGAGTCGATATGAGAGAATTGATACCTTTGCCGGTCCCCTGATATGAGATTGTTATGGATGTGACCTGGGATATAGGTATATAGATATATATAATGTTGTGAATCATGAGTGATATGCCGTACAAGACGTTAGGTCCGTACCCTCATTGTCATATAGGTTGATAGGATCCCTAATGGTTTAATGCCGCCGTACGATAATTTACCGTACGTGATGAGTTTTATGATGATTGATCCATACCCTTGATTAGAGGATGTCGTACGTTGGATTATACCATATGTGGTGTTGTGAGGCTGGATACCGATGGATAGCTTCACCGACTCAGATATATTGTAGAAACGTATACCTGTTAGCATTTCACGTACGATGTATCTTATGCCACTTCATGTCATTCTCATTGCATTACATAGACCTGTGCTAGTACACCTACACCTTTATCAATGATGCGTATGTTACACTTACAAAGATTGGCCGGCTCACACACTTCATCATCGATAATTGCTATGTCACTCACACAATATAATTGCTACATCATGCTATTATATTGCTATGCTAATATTATGATGATATGACCATGCTCACATCATTGTTCCATATTGCATGATATACGGATATTCTTACATTCTGTTATATGTCGCATACATCATGCTTTACGGTTATACGCATTGAGATATGCTGTTTTCATGAGATTTCTGAATTTGGGAACCGTGGTTATTTCAAAAGAAAGTATGTATTGTATTAAAAACCCGGTTTCTCTTAATATGATAGTTAGAGACGTCCGCCATACGTTTTCTCGGTTCTGAGATGTGTGATATGTGAAACCCGATTCGAGGAGTTGGATGATCCATTTGCGGGTTCATGGTGGACCCGGTATGGTACCCCGGAGCAAGAAAGGGATGTCGCGCAGTAGACGATGAGCCTGGCATAGGGACTACTACCTACCATTGATTCGTTGGACCTAACGGTTATCTGAAGGATACCAACCGGAGTCGAGAGATGGATATGGGCCGACCCGTACTGCTGGAGCCCGAGGGCCGATCCGGACAGACAGAGCCCGTAGGCCGATTCAGACTGACGGAGCCCGAGATATATAAGGATTTACGTGTCGATGTTGGACATGGGTTTCATGATGTTTCGAGTGTCGCTGTTGGACACTCATGTTCCATGATTTTGATGTGTCGTTGATGGACAAACGTTGATTGATATTCTCATACTTACATGCATATGCTTTTATGATATTTACATGCATGATGTTGTTGTGTCATTGATGGACACGTAGATGTTAGCTATATACAGATAGGCATTGATTATATTGTTGGGACCTATGCAGTTACGGTCACCCTAGATATCATAGTATTACCTTTATGATATAGTTGACCTAGGAATCGTTGTTTTATTCGATTTCTACCTGATGATGTTTTCTACTCACGAGTTGGCAACTCACCCCCGTTGTGCCACAGTTCTTGCAGGTTGATTGCATGGATTCAGTAGCGGCATCACCGACACACAGCTTACATTCGGGTGTTTTGCTTTGGTAGGTGGTACATGTTAGATCGTACCACTCTTGTATTTATTATTTCTCTTGTATCTACTTAACTCCATCAATCAGAAACTAGTATTTGTATAATAGTAAGACTTAGAAAGACTTGTGTTCGCGAGAATTAGAGCGATGGACTATATGTTCGCTTGGGGGATTTGATGTCTTTCTTTATTTACTTTATCTTTGTGGTGATCTTCGCCGTTGGGCGTCGTATACGTATATACTGTCTTGCATGGTTTTGATTCCGCCGATTGGCGAAGAGCTAGCTCTCGTTTGGGGATGCCTTTATTATTATTATTATATATATGTGGTTTTGGATCAAAATATACAAAGGAGGTGCCACCCAAATTTTTAAAAGACGAAACATGTTTTTCAACTAGTAAATCCACTTGCATTTTTATGTTTCATTGTCTATGTATTTAAGAAAACTTTTGATTTCATCATACCTTTATTTCAAAACTTCACCTCTTTTACTTTCTTTTAAAAGGGTTTAGATTTCTAGGCTTCGGCTTACTTGAATTATGCTATGCCTGTAGACGTGGCGTGATTTAATTGCCGGTCATGAGCTAATATTTTCAGGTCGTGACATTTAGCAACACATATACAAACAAAATACACAGTCAAGCATGAATTTAGAATTTTGATCGATTAAAACTTTCCGCATTTACCCCATGTACAAACCAGTACACAAATAAATCTGGGCAAAAATCAAATGTACCAAAAATCACATTTCTATGAACCTAAACCACAGAAAAAATTGGGAGCACATTAGCCACAATCAGGCAGCGGATCCATGCCCAAATGACCTATTTGGCCGCGGATTAGCGGTCGAATTGTGAGCTCATGTGCTCAAATTTTTTTCTTGTTTCTATAAATGCCTGCACATAATTTTAAGGTCACTGAAAATATTTTTTGAACAAGTTTGAAATTCGGACAGAAAGCTATTAAATGGAAATGCAATTCGGATGTTTTCCGTCGATTGAAGTTCTAAATACGTGCTAACTAGCTAGTTAAGGTTTAAGTAGGCTCTGATACTAGTGTAAATCGATGTCGCACACCCCACATGGTTTGTGGGGAGGCGGAATTTACAAAAAACGATTTTATACTTTGCAACATCGACTAAATATCCATGATCTTTCAGAATCCCTAATTAGCAAAACACATAGAGGTTCTAAACTACTACGATAGAGTTTTATACCTCCAAGAATCTAGTCCTTCGGGTCTTATTCTCCTCTTCTTGAGCTCCTAGAATATGTGGATCAAGCTCGGTCGTCGGCCTCCTCGTGTCGAAGATGATCCACCCGTGAGTCTATGGTTCAAGCTCCAACCTCAAGAATGAGGTAACTAAAGTACCAAGTTTGCTAATCTTGGTAGCTTAGAAGATGTAGAGAGTTAATTGGACTATTTTATCTCGAAGAACCTTAGGATTCACAACACATGTGAGGGTTAGGGTTTGAGGAAGGAGGAGAGCAAAATAGAGAGAGAATGAGAAAACACAAATGACCAAGTCTTGTGAGAAAGTGAAGAATGGCTAACCCTTTTCCAATAATCAAGCATGCAATATTTTTCCATAGAAAAATACAACCATGCTTGAATAGTAAAGTCAAATAAAATAAACAAATGAATTAGCCATGCTTCAACCATGCCACAAATATCTCCATTTCCACCTCATTAATCTATTTTCCAAAAATAGATAAAACCAAAAATGAGGTGTCCCCTTCTAGAAGCATCTTTTATAAAATTACAAGAATGCCCTCATCGTATATACATACCCGTATTCGTACTGCAAAAAATATGAATACAAAGAGATAAAAATAATCCAATAATATAATAATAGAATGCGGCTTAATTCTAAGCCCACTAGTATTATCCGTCTGAACATCATCCATGTAGCTAGTACACGTATATGATCGGAACCCTACACGTAAAACCATACGGCCTCTACATCATTTCGCATGAACCAGGGAAACCCTCTGTGTGGGACTTTAAAGACTCGACAGTACGCTGGCAGTGGGTTTAACCACAAGTCGTCAGTGGCACTAGTTGTACATAACGGCTACCCAGGTACTTGTCGAAAAGAAGGCCAGCGAGTGACTCATCCGAACCCCTACCGAGCCTGTCCATGACAATCTCAATGTTGTCCGGTCTGTTCGTCTCAGAGCATCGCATGCCGGGTCTAGGGGGTGGAAAACGTCAGACCTCTAATAACCTGACAAGTCGTGCTGGTATGGCTCAAGACCAAACGAAAATCTATTGGTCCAACTACCAGTAATTCTCAATCTGTCTTGGCCAGGGACTTATGGTGTAGGCCAACTGAACATAGCACGATATCGACTCCCTATACCGGGAGTGACGAATCCCCAATAGTCGCTCACTGCCTCCATGTGGCTCGGGACTGTACCCAACTAAAGCCTGTTTGCATGACTCAATATAGCCATGGTAGGGTAGTAATCAAAGCACAGTGGGAACTCACACAAGATAAATGATGACCTCAGGTCGACAGACTATCTGCACTCATGTCACCAGAGAACTGCTATCTGACGCTAGGTATAATACCATCTAGCCAATTCTCGGTGAGTCCGTCTAGTGTACTCACCCCCAGTGAGTACTTGTATACAATCTTAGGTGCACCACACCAATGGCTGCGGGACCAATCCATCGCCCCTCGTCAGGGTCCAGATATGTATACACTAGTCTACTTTGGAGTGTCGATGCCCAGTCTCGATACTCCCACGACTAGGGACATTTTAAGGATGCGCTTATTGACTACCCAGCTTCCACAAGAATGATTACCATCACAACACTGGTAGTCAAGCAAGGATCCTATGGGCTTTATCAACATGTATACAAGATATGAAATAACAGGTAAAATATATCACACGTTAAGATAAAGGCAAACCAAATATCATACTATCATATCGAGCAAGCTTGTCCTGCATATACATATCTCTAACATCCTATACAATGAAGGCCTATAGGGAATACACATCCAACAATGAATATTAATGAAAATAGGTTGGAAATGAACTGATATGGACAACGTGAATGCCAATACAAATAAATTTTGTAGTAAAGCTTGTAGTATGCAGTGGTTTGCTACTGGGAATAACTTTAGTGTGAATGCCTTGGTCATTTTGCGAGCCCAATTCAAGTTAAACTTTTCCATGGCTTACATGCGGTGTTAATATCTGTCTTATTTGATCACTATTTATGTTATGATATTTATGAAATACCAAAATACAACCCTACATTTTGGGGTGGGGGTTGTGTATAGGGTTTTAAACTAATTATTGCTAATTTGCAATGCAATTAAAATATACCACAAATCATAACAATTTAAAATATAAATGTGGTCAAATAAATATTAATCTAAGTGTAATAAATGTGGTCATAACAATTTAAAACATAAAGGTGGAAGATCCTAAGTCTCCAGGTGGGAAACAATTGTAAAACGATCATAACTGTATTGTTTGTTGCTTGTAATATTATGACCCTATTATGTATCAGTACTATCCATATAAACTATAATTCTTATGTGTGGAAATTGTTCGAATGTTGTATGTGATATCCTTTAGTGTCTTAACCGAAACTCTTTTTGTTGTCTGCAGACATGCGGGCGAAAGTATACGGGGATGGGACATTTGTCGCTTATCCCATAATAGAATACATTAATGAGCTCGGGAAGGTGCATAGGGATGCCGTTGACGCTTTTTTGAAGGAGCGTATTTTGTCAAAGGCAATACTCTTTGACCGTACAACTGCGTTTCGATTTCCCATTTCGAACTCTTCGATTTCTTAACCAGGCAGCAGGTGGGAGATACGGTACGTTTTAGAGGCTACAGGCAACTGATTAGAGGTTGCAGGCAACTGCTTAGAAGTTACAGACAACTATTATAGATGTTACATGCAACTTATTAGAAGTTACAGGCAATTGTTATAGATGTCACAGACAACTTAGTAGATATTACAAGCAACTTAGTAGATATTATAATCAAGTTAATAGATGTTACATGCAACTTAGTAATGCAACTTATTGGATGTTACATGCAACTTACTAAAAATTACAGGTAAGTGGTTAGAAATTACATGCAACTTATTAGAAATTACAGGCAATTTACTAAAAGTTACATGCAAGTGGTTGGACGTTACATGCAACTTATTAGAAGTTACAGGAAACTCAGTAGACATTATATGCAACTTATAAATATATAAATCTTTATAAGTGATGGACTCCTTGTTCAAGATGGCAGATAACTTGATGTAGTTTTTGGCCCTTGATACAGTAGTACCTCTATTTGTCTTCATGAGGCCGTAGATAATGGCAATGCCTACTCATCTTATCCGGTTCTTCTGATTATATTCATCAATTTATTAACAAGTTAAATACTTTTGGCAGGGGATGATTGTTGATCCTCATAACTCTGGAAAGGTGCACTTCAATAGCAGTGGATGGAATATATACGTTGACGATGCATGGCATCCCCCCTCTACTTGTATTATGACCCCGATATGTCATAACTCTCATTGGACGTTGCTCGTTATAGACTTTGCCGAAAAGGAACTGCGGTATTATTCTTCACTTGCGCGTGACCCTTATTGGAAGGATGGGGTTAGGCTATATTTACGGCACATACTCAATTTTGGGGTAAAGAAATTTGACAAGCATGGTCACTTTACTAGTGCCCCATACCCGACATAAAAGAATTCGTAAGAAGTATTTCCTTTACTAGTTTTTTTTAACATTTCTGATTGTTAAGGGTTATAACAATATGCATTTGTTAACGTTGTTGGTTAACAGTTCTGATTGCGGCGTGTTCATCTGCTTATTCATGAAGGTATTGATCGAGGGTCGGCGGATTCGGGATGCCCTGAAGGGAAAAAGGGTCGATACAGTGGCGGCCGATACTTACGGCACAAATTCTATTGGTGAACGAGAAAGAAATGACTTGATATTGTTTCAGTTTTTGTTTGGCCGAAATATGAACTTTTTGTTAGTCGTACATGTATTCATTTATTTGTATTTAGCCGATATTCGCCGATATTATTACTTGTTTTGAGTGAAGATGGAAAATTGCTTATATGTTACTGGTTTGTCTAATGAATGTCAAATTGTTGACGTATTTACTTTAATATCACCGATGTTGGTCGATATTGTGATACAAATGATATTTTTGTTGATATTATCTATTTTATATAGCGATGTTGGTCGATACTATGATATGAATGATATTTTTGTTGATGTTTGTTGGGGTTAAAAATTACACCTCGGTCAACCCAGCCAAAATCAAAGTCAACCCCAAACCAAACGAGGCCAAGCCCAAGCCAAGTGGGCCCATGCCCAAGTCAATCCCGAACATGAAGCAACTGGCCTCCCCCATGTCAAGAAGAAAATTATGTAATAAATAAGTTTGATATAATTTTCATGCATGAATGTAAGAAAAATAGGCATAAAATCAAATTTTTGTAAAGCCCATGGCTCGTGTGCAAAAGAAATGATGACATGATGCATGAGATGGGCAAAATACCATATTGTAAAGCCCAAAGGGCTATATGTAAACTTGTAAGCCTATATAAGGCAACATGATGATGAAATAAAGACAATGAATTGACTCCCCTAAAAAATTAGGGTTTATGTGCCTCCTTCTCCTTCTTTAAGGTTCTAAACCTTTTTATCTTTTATTGAATTAAATCAAGAGTTTAACTATTTTTTTTCCAAAAAGAAATAGTTTTTCACCATAAAATCCATAAAGGGGAACCCAGATCTCCTATCAAATCTTTAAAAGAAGAGATTTTTAAGTCTCACTCACTTTTCTCTAAAATCCAGCCAACAGAGAGAAGGAAGAATGAGACCATCTCCAAAAAACAGTTTTAGGAAGATCCAAGACTCGAGAGAAGATATAGGGATCAAGGGAGAAGAAAAGGGTCCCCTTTTATCATCTCCGAAAATCCCTTGGGAGTTTAACTCCGGAAAAAAAGTCTTTCTTTTTAAGAGTTCAACTCCAAAAGTCAATTAGGAGTACAACTCCCAGTTCAGGGACCCCTTTGTCATTTTTTAGGAGTTTAACTCCAAAAGTCAATTGGGACTAAAAATCCCAGTATAGGGGCTAAGCCCCTTTTTCCCGCTGGTGCCCAGCGCCCGTGTGCCAGGCACGTGAGGCGCTGGTGCCCAGCGCCCGCGTGTCGGGCACGTGAGGCGCTGGTGCCTACGCGTCCTTAGGACGCCTCTCACCCCACTTTTTCTATGCACTCCACACTAAAAATAGCTCCCCCGTTAGAAAAAATTTCTAACGGGGCGCTGCCACGCACCCCGCAAAGGGGCTGCTAGCCCTTTTGACCCCCAGCCTACTATCCTGGTAGTGGAATCCCCGTAAACTATGCAGGGCCCCCGATACGTCCAAAGACCCCTCAAAGCATAACACACGCATACTGCACATTGAGTTCGTATGACCAGTTTGACCCGTCAATCGGAGATTCCTTCGCTCTAAAGGCGAGGGGTAACTAACGGTAGCTTAGTCCGCGGTTGCCAGAGATTCGGATCCCTACAATCAATAAACCCCGGCCTACCCTAGGCAGAGGGAATTTTGTTACGACCTGAAAGTGGCACGTGACCGGCACTTAAATCACGTGACATCTAAAGACGTCGACACGGTCCAAGTAAGCCGAAACCCGGAATCTAAACCCTTTTTGAAAATATTGGAGATGAGATTTAAAATAGTCATCAGATGGAATGAGTTTAAAATAATCATTTAAGTCTAACTAAATATGTTTGAAAAAGCATCTATGACGTTTTGAAATTCGACAGCACCTCCTTTATAACTTTTGAATAAAACCTGAAACAACATAATAATAAAAACAGCATCCAACGGGAGCTAGCTTCCACCCTCAAACGGTGGAGCAACCAAGCAAACAATATACGACGCCCAACGATGAAGAAAAGAAAAGCGAAACAAACCAACAACTATAAAAAGAGTCGACTCCAACGAGTGCGACACCCACAACACACAAACTCTAAGTCTCGCTTCTAAGTCTATAATATACAAGTTCTAAGTCGATGGAGTTTTGCTAGATACAAGAATGTATAAGTACAAGTATGGGTATGATACAATAGTAACCCATCTACCAAAACAATCACCGAAAAGAAAAGTGTGCCCCAAGCCGCTGACGATCCGAGCGGTAAAACCTGCAAGAAACTGTGGCACAACGGGGGTGAGTTACCAACTCAGTGAATAAAAGTACATTACAAGGTAGAAATCGAATTGCACAGTGATACCTAGATCATAAGTATAGTACTATCATAACCTGTACTAATATATATGATATGCATAAGTATCATAAATGCAACACTATCTATCATGTGATCCCAAAGTAGGACATTTCATATGCAAATGGCCTGTATCTAGGTATAAGCCTAAAGGTAGCCGAAAATATATATGTAAAACCTCTTCTTTAAAATAGCCGCGGGATACATAAGTCACGGCGTAAAAGCAGACGGGATAGTAGGAAATATAATAGGTATCTTATTTAAGATATACGTCTTGCTATTTTAGTAAAGAGTGATAAGAGCTTTACGATTTAAAAGATCCCAGTGTCATTCTAGACATATCAAAATAATGAGACTATAGCTCGTTTTAGAAATCCTTTTTATATGCAACAATCGGTAAAATGGTTATTCAGGTACTATCCCTTGGATCAGTCCTGATCGGCTACAAATATGCACAACTATAACTGTATATCTCGTATGATAGCAACATATTAATATATGGATGTCGAGCATCGATACCCGAAATCAAAAATCCCTCGTGTCCATCACCGACACGCAGATCCTTAAAATCTCTCGTGTCCATCACCGACACGCAAATGCAGATATCGTCGACACCATCTCAACAGATCATAGCCACCCAATATCTTTAGCCCCGGTCGGTATCCCCTGAATATCCGCCGTGCTCATATCCATCTCCGGTATCGAGTATCCTCACTTGCTCCCCACCTCTAATATGGCTTTCCTGCCCCTCGGTCTCGACCGGGTCCACCATGTATCCGTCTGTTTACTCCCCCACTCAGCCCGGATAAGTAGCAAGTCCGTAACCGTATATCTCCCCCACTCAGTTCTGAATAAAAACAATCAGAAAACATCAAGCTCATGGTGGACGTCAACTCATCATATCCAGAAATATCAAGTAAAGAATACAAATAATTGCATAGATTATTCTGATGATATATTATATATATACATATATAACAACGTCCCCATACTACTGATATATATCATCGAAAGTAAAACATCATGAAAACTCATAAGAATCGAATACGAATACCCAAGGTACGGGTATTCGCAAAACTCAACAGATAATAAAGGTACAGTATGTAAATAAAGTCATGTATACAACAACCGTAACGGTTCTACTGTGTCATTTCTAATACTAATGATGTGTAGTGTAGTATACGCGTCTGTGTTTGTGCAGCATGGCAATCTTAGTATTTGTACAAGTGTTCTATAAGTGTATAAAGCAGAAAGTAATTCTACCCATATCCGTATTATATAATAAAATCATATTTTTTGTATATAGGGAATCAATATGCCTCGTATCGACATTACATATGCATCATATAGTATATTGGTCCTACAGTAGCATGGCGGTACCAATGAGGTATAGTGTAACATATGCATCTGTGCTCGTGCAACATAATACTCATTGGTAATTGTGCAGTGTTCTATTAGTGTACTCATATAACAGAAACGTATATCATCGATAAGCGTATCGAAAACATATAAGTAAATCTAAGTGTTTAGCGTAAATATTAAATGTAACTACTCGCTATGAACTATACCGTTATCTTTGAAAAATGGAACAAAACATTAGTTTTGAAATGAGAAAGCTACCCTAAGTTAAAAATAGATATTCGTTTTGGAAATTAGTATTGCATCCTCGTCATTTATCATTTAAAAAGGGAAATGAATCGTTGGTTTTAAAAGAGTATAGCTCACACGCACATAACCTTCTAAATTAGAATAATTCATGACTCCACGAGTCCAAAAGAAACTTGGCCGTATTCGGCACGCCAATCTCATCATCACAAGTACGGTATGATCCCTCGTACAAAATCCACCCCAAAACCATATCCATATCGTACTGATCAATCGTCACGTACGTATGTCACAATAACCATGTATAAAAGTATATGCACATGAATAGTATACTAGATGCGAAATAAAATCAATACCATTAACTTAATTTAACATTAACGACTAACTAGATAGCATAACTATCTTAGTTAAATGGTTGCGGGGGTGCTATACGCCATCCACCGACTTCCCTCGCAGATGTAAATCTACTCACCAACTTGTCGAGCTCGTTGAATCCACGATTACTATGTCCGTCATCTCCGTCTCGGAAACCTTCGCGATCGTACCTATAATCATAGTTAAATCATAACGACGTAAATATCATATCAAAATCCAAAACAATGAGCTAAGCACCGTAGGTCAGAACCTAAAGCTTACTTACCCCAAAAACGACAAGATATCCCTGTTGTTAACGTACGAACGTCAACGATTCAGTGATGGAACAGATATATGAAAAATCGTATCAAAATTTCGGAAACTTTAACAAAACCCTTACTAGAATACTCCCAGATTTCACTGTACGAATATTGGGACATCTCAAACAATACTATAGATCATAAAATAACCAAATACACCTACAGAACAAAATACAACCCAAAACACCTCAAGTGGCCCGGCGGCGCCGGTCAAAAGGAGATTCTCGCCAGATTAAGTAGGGAGGTTGGGGCTCAGGCTTTAGGTATAGTCTCCTAGAGGTCTCATAATACTATGGTCTTGTTATTTTTTCTAGTGGGTTTACCTAATAGCTCCAGATTCAAACATCGTACCACAAATATCACAAATATCCTAGTTTATGATACTGCATACAGCAAATAGATGTAAAAATAGAATAGACTTTACAAAGAAAGTGAGATATACCTATGAAGAGGGTGCACAAAGAAATCCAGCTCTAGGATTGTATGATGGAGGCTCTTAGGGGTTGTAGTGGCTTCTAGGTTGATGATATGAACTGAATTGGTGAAGGAACCATGATTTTCTTTTCTCTCTTTGATTTGATGAAAGATTCAATTGTTGGGATGAGGGTGTTTGGCTCAGTTAGAGACTTAGAATATAATGTTATGAGAAAAGAATAGGTATGAGAATTTATGCAGAGAAAGGAGGAGGTGTTATGGTCTTATGAAAGGCAAGCATGAGGTGCCATGGGAGAAGGAGGAGGTGGAGGGAGGAGAGCATGCATGAGGGTGTGTTGGTATGAGGGTTAAACTTACTAGCTAACATATACCCATCCTCACTCTTAAACAAAGAATTAAAACAAAAGAAAATCACTTTTTCTTTAATTAAAACCCTTCACATTACAAATCTAAATCCATGTTTAAAAAGAAATGAAATACTTATCATAATACTTTAAACACAATTATCTTATTATAAAATCTTATGTCATGTAAAAACAATTAAATTATCATTTTTATGATATCACACCTTTTTCTCAATTTTTACCAACATAATTACATTTTTCCGAATATAAATCCGATACCAAAATTCATATGCGATATCATTTTTGTAAACTAATTATATTCATATTAAAAATTATAAATTAATATTTATAATTTTCCAAAACCTTACAAATCTGTATATGCCTGACAAGCGGCGTGTATTCCCATCTCAATAGGGTGACGAAAAACACCCTACAGATTCTGGCACGTCCGGTGGGACCTATCTTTCCTCCCATATTTTGGGTTAAACGTTCATGCGAACTTAATCAACATATATATCGATTGCTTGTACTTAAATCATGCTTCTTTATGCAGGTTGACATTTTCCAATTGCAATCATCGGACGCAACAAAATGTCTCCAAGGACAAACTCAGCTCTCAATACAGCTCCCATCTCCTACATAATGAAGATGGACGTCAGGACGGTCTTCATAGCCAGTCTCGAGCGACAGTAGGAGGAACCGCCGCTACCATTTGGCTCTATTCTATTCGTGCCAGCTAACACCATCTTTGCTCCTCAAGCCCCGGCGATGGATAAACTGGCCTCAAAAGGGAAAATGCCAAATGTCATGGCCGTGAAGGTACCTCAGCCCAAACACAAATCGGTTTCCGAACGACTCTCCGTTGCTCCAGCTGGGGGTAAGGCCATCAACACCAACAAATCAATAAGGCATCTCGAGTAAGCTCCAGTGGTGCACCTGACAACTACTCAATCGGGTACCTTCTCTAAGCTCCCCGTTAATCGAATCAAGATGGCTTCCTGGATGACGGATGCCTACCAAGCCTTCAAAATCAAGAAGCTAAGACAGAAAAGGCTCAGATACAGAGCCAACAAAAGGCTAGGGCTCCTGCTAGTCTGAACTTCATGGGGTTCCAAGAACGAGGTTACCCCGTAACAATAGCTGAATCGGCTGTGAAGCTCGCTAACTCTTTTGAACCACTGAAATTGGTCCAGAAGAACGCCATGATCGTAAGAGTCAAGAAAACTACGATCCGAACTGCGCCACCCAAGGACCCAGTCAAGCCAACCGTCTTCAGTCACCTATCCGTTCCAGAAGAGGAAGGGCCACGACGACGGTCCGAAAAATCAGCCGCCAAAGATAAAGAGATGGCTGGACATATGGTACACACCGTCTACATGGTTGGCACGCGCATCACAAGCAAGGACGAGGCCACCACATCTCAAATCCAATCTGGTATGAATGCAGCTGCCACTTCCCAAGACCAGCATCCTCTGGAAGGTAATGAAAACCCTTCCAGTAAGGCTGATAAGCAGAGAGATCCCTCGGTTCATGAGGAGTCGGGCTTGGAAAGCGAAGAAGAGCCAATCTTCCATCCCAAGACCACAGAGCAGCAACTTCTCCAAGAGCTCCAGAAGCAGCTCAGAAACAAAGAAAAGGAGATGGCCAAGCTCTACTCAAAGATCAACGACTTGAAAAACGTCGTCTTACAGCTCACGGCCCAAGTTGCCTCTCAGCCACCCAATTAAGCGTAGGGCTCTGCTCATGAACCGGGGAACGGTGTCCCGAAGCAGCCGGCGCCTATTCCCTCAAATCCAAAAGTGGGCGAGCTGCATGAAAGTTGGCCGCATCCTATCTTGGGAAATGTCTTAACTACCGATGACAGCAACCCGCTAACGCAAGATCAAATTATGGATTTGGTCGCCAATAAAGCCAAAATATTGGTAGCCGAAGTCGGAGCGCAAAAAGATATCAGCAGTAGTGGGAGACCATATCCTGCTCGGTATGATCTGGTAGAGTTTCCTGGCGGCTATGTCATCTCCAAATTAGGAAGATTTGATGGGACGGGAAATGTGAATCAGCACATCGCCCACTTTAAAGCCTCATGCGGAAATACCGGTGGCAATGATGCGCTTCTCCTCCGCTAGTTCGTTAATAGCTTAACCGATGTCACTTTCGAATGGTACGCTGTTCATATCATAATATTGCATTATTATATTCCCCATTCCTAGTCATTTTACAAATAAACAGGTGCTTTTGACCCATGTCTGCTACTTAGTTACAGGTTACAGGTTCTTGGATAAAAACAGTGAAAAAGACAAAAGACGATACAAAAGGTGAGACTAAGACCAACAAATGGGAGAACCTCGATCAAGCCTACACGAAGATCAGTTCACAAAGTACAAGGCAGCGCAAGGTTCAAGACTTCGTCATGAAGCAACGGTAAAAGTTCACTACAATTGTTCGCTGTGGAGATCTAGAAGTAACCTGGAAGCCAATCTGAGAACCAACCCAAGAAATAGTAATAAAAAGTCAACAAGAAGCATTACAGAAAATTTCAGAAATCAAGCTCATACTTTGGCTGCGGAACCGGGGCCAAAGCATGCCTTTGGCCGCGGATCCACGGCCGTCTATTGCACGTGTCGGTGCAGAAAAATTCTGTCGATGTGTCGGTGCGTTTGTTGGGATTCTTAGGGGGTATTTTTGTAATAGCAGATGTGCGAGTCATTGTAACTCTAGGGTTTCCTATCCTCTATAAATAGGAACTCTAAATTCTGTATGAGGTCATGCCTTTTTTCATTTCATAAATTCAGATCTGTACTGTGTTGATGTTTGGAGAGAGCCATCAATAAAAATTAGTAACTCCTTTTATTTCTTTGCCTTATTTTACTTTTAATTTAGAATGTCTTTTAATCCCCTAATGAGCGAGTAGTCTCCTCGCTTGTTAGGGTTAGTTTTAGGGAAAGGTTTGAGAGATGAGATCTCTCACCCCTTTCTTGCCCCTTCACACATAATAATTAGAACTCCATGCATACACGCACACATCGCTCCCTGCGGCACCTTACCCCTTGAGGTAACGGTGATACCGTAGTATAAAGGACCGGTTGCGCGTGTTTTCCATGGAGGTTAGGGTAAGGATCGATAAAGGAAGGACAAGAACCTAGAGGAAGAAACATCTTCCCAAATGATTCTAATCCACTTTATTGATAATTACCATAACACCTAATAGATCTATAATAGGGCATTGAAAGCGGTGAGGAAACCTTTAATCTCTCAACTTCCCCTAAACCTAACCCTAACAAGACTTAGATCTAGATAATCTTAGTATAAATTAATTTAGCTTTTAGAGATAATCAATCCGACACCCATCGGAATTAACTCGTTAGAGCGATTAGGAAAACACAAAATCCCTTGGACCGACCCGTACTCACCGGCTAGCTACCAAGCGACACCGTTATTGATTGCGGTAATATTATTTTTGATCACAAAATCTCCTCTAAATCATACTCTAGCATACCGGATGGCTCCGTTACTACTTTCGTCCAAATGGAATCTCTATTCGACAAAGGTTCATAAGTGTCAGCGATAAGATCACCATTGCCGACCTCGTAAGGACCAAACCAAAGAACAACGAAAACAGCACAGATTTTATAACCCGATGGCACAATCTTTACGTCAAATGTGAACCGCCGATAGAGCAGGACCAATCTGTTAGACTCCTCGTCGGAAATCTCAACAATTGGATGGCCCCGTTTCTATGCACCATGGGTCTCAAAATATTTCAAGAGCTGACCAAGAAGGTTCAAATGTTGGAACGATCAAAGCCCGAGTCCACTCAAGATCTCCAATTCATAAACAGGCCGAGACATCGGAGGGACGGTGACCGGAAAAGTGAAAGTTCCAATAGCACCGATTCCCTAAATAAGTAGAGAGCGGACGGAGCGAAGATTAACAAATCTTGACAGCCAACTTTGGAGGAAAGGAGAAATAAGGTCTACTCTTTCAGATGAGACAAGGTTCACAAAATATTCAAAGATGCTCTGAAGAATGGCCTGTGGCTACCAGAACCAAAAAGTCTAAGTGAAGCAAACATGACTGATCATCCCAACTTTTTCCCATACCTCCGAGTGTTCGGACACACTATTGAAGGCTGTTGCATCTTCAAGGGTTGGGTCGAGAAACAATGAAAGGCGAGAGAAATATCATTGTCCCCTGGCGTGTTGATAAACGATTGAGTCGCGACCATCAATTTTATACAAACAGAGACCGAGATATTTGGGGAACCGACCGCTCTCAGTTGTTCACCTATCCGTGAAAGGAGCAAACCACAGTGACAATCCAAAGGTCCAGCGGGTAACATTGATAATGAGGGGGCAACAGACAGATGCGTGATCCATACAGTCTACATGGTCGGACCTGGAGAAATGAACCCTCCTACGCTTCACAGCCATAGTGGTGATATGGTTGACGCCGCCCAATATTGGCTCGGTTCAGATAATGATGAGGACCCTGCTCGAGCTGCTAAGCAAAAAGAGCCCATGGTTCTTAGCGAATCAAGCTCAGGCGATGAGGATAGCCCAATCGTCATCCCCATAACTACAGAACAAGCGTTATTCCAAAGGCTTCAAGAGCAATTTCAGGACCGTGATAGGGAGTTAGCCAAGATCCGTTCCAAAGTTGACGATCTGGTGAATGTTGTGGAAAATATCGCAACCTGAGTCCTTCAATTGCAATCACAAAAAAAATCAAAATTTGGTCCATGAACCAGGGAGTGATGTCCCAGAGCAGCCAACAACTATTCCCTTTGATCTAAGAGCGGAATACCTTCATGAAAGTCGAAGACGGCTATCCTCCAGGAAAGTCCTGACGCAAGTCTGCGACCAGTTGACACGGGGCATAATTAAGGGAAAGTCATCAGCAGATCTCGAAACTCTTCATGACTTACTTAAAAGAGTCCAGACGCTGGAGCACGCGGGCCCCGAATCTCTTCCAAACTACCAATATAACAACAGGTCCAAATATCTGAAGAACGACAACCGCAAATGTGGGCCTCCCAAGGACACTGAATCCTCTAATGTATCTGCCGACCAAAGTAGGAGAGGAGCAGGAAGGCCTAATGTCGACCAACCTCGAAAACCAATGTTGGGAGGGGGAGGAGAATCGCCCCTGGAAGAGAAATTGAATAAGGTCTATTCTTTCAGAAGGGACAGAGTCCGTAAAATATTTAAGGACACCCTGAGAAACGGTCTGAAGTTGTCTAAATCAAAAAGACCACATGAAGAAAACATGACTGATGATCCTTTGTACTGCCTGTATCACAGAATGGTGAGTCATACCATTGAAAACTGATTTGTTTTCAAGAATTGGGTGGAAAAACAATACAATGAGGGAGTGGTCTCATTGGATAAAGACGTGTTAGCAGAAAACCAAGCTATGATCGTTCGCTCCGTTCGAACGATGACCAAAACCCTTTTGGGGCAAACAGCTCAATCGCCCGCTCCAGAAAATGACCCAGCTCATCGCAGTTTCTACGGGACACACCTGAACATCTCTCCAAATAGACAAAGAGAGCATTGAAGCTCTGTGAGGTCAAAGTCCAAGTATTTTTGAATAAGTGTATGGTGAGGACCACCACGTCATTAAATTGGGAACGATCGACCCCTAAGTCGTTAAACTGGGGATGCAAAAAAAATGTGTGTAAATAAAAAAAGCCGAAATAATGGGGAAACCGTGAATAAATAGCCGAAATGATAGGGAAGTCACGGCCTTCACGATAAGAAAAGCTGAAATGATAGAGCAATCGCGGTAAAAAAATAATAATAATAAAAAAATCCTCCAAATGGCGAATGATGAGTCGCTCCTGGTACCATATTCCAGTGCAGCGATGCAGACGCCAACCAAAATCTAAATCCCCAGATGGCGAATGATGAGTCGCTCCTGGTACCATATTCCAGTGCAGCGATGCAGACGCCAACCAAAATCTAAATCCCCAGACGGCGAATGATGAGTCGCACCTGGTACCATATTCCAGTGTAGCGATGCAGACGCCAACCAAATTCCAAATCCCCAAACGGCGAATGATGAGTCTCTCCTGGTACCATATTCCAGTGCAGCGATGCAGACGCCAACTAAATTCCAAATCCCCAAACGGCGAATTATGAGTCGCTCATGGTACTATATTCCAGTGCAGCGATGCAGACGCAAACCAAAATCCAATTTCCCAAAATTCTTCTATCCCTAAGGTCGGTCCCTAAGTTGACTACCGTATACAATCTACGGGCTCAAATAATTCTCATCACACTCATGCCCTATCGCAATCACCAGTCCAGCGGCCGGTCTCCGCCCTTGGAATTATGCTCCATTTGGGAAGACCTACCCATGTGTCCTTATGATACATGAGGAGAACAAAACTTACAGGATCCTCACGAATCGTAAGAAAACACCTTCGTGGGATCCTTACAACTCACAAAGGAAAAACACACTTGGGAGTCCCCGCGATTCCTAAGGAGAAAATACACCTATGAGATCCTTTCGACTCGTAGGGTGAAAATGCTTTTATGAGACCCTTACGGCTCATCAAATTGAAAAGCCTTAGATGATAGGGACCTAAACCTGTCTCCTAAGCCATCGCTCCCCAACTGGCAAAGGCAAATGATGAATTGCTCCTGGCACTTGTGCTTAAGTGTTAGCGATGCTGATGCCAACCCCAATCCCAAAATTCCAAACTTTTGATCCGGTAGACCCCTAAATCATTAAACTGGGAACATATGACCTCTGAGTCGTTAAACTCGGAACAGATGACCCCTAAGTCGTTAAACTAGGAACGAGAGAAATCCCCTCATGGCAAATGATGATTCACTCCTGGTACCACATTTCAGTGTAGCGATGCTGATGCCAAACCAAAATCAAAATCCCCAAATTCTCTCACGGCAAATGATGATTCGCTCCTTGTACCACATTCCAGTGTAGTAATGCTGATGCTCAACAAAAATGCAAATTCCAAATCCCACTCTACAATGCCTCGAATTCAAGGGTCCCGCCAAACAAGGTAGGAATCAACCGAATCAAAGTAAAGTCCTATCCGGAAGTGCTTCCAATCTCAAAAGTCTCGCTGAACAGATTGGAACCTGCCCAAAACAAATCAGGCCAACCAATTCCGACAACGGCCTCTACATCAAAAACAGTGACACTCCGTGCCAGGAAAACGTCAAACAGACACTCCGCATCGGGGATACGTCGACCAGCGACACTCCGTGCCGGAAACACGTCAACCGCGACAATCCGTGATGGGGAAATGTCAAATAGACACTCCGCCTCGGGGACACATCACCAGTGACACTCCGTGCCGGGGACACGTCAACCAGTGACACTCCATGCCGGGGACACGTCAACCAGTGACACTCCGTGCCGGGGACACGTCAACCAGTGACACTCCATGCCGGGGAATCGTTAAATAGACACTCTGCCTCGGGGACACGTCAACCAGTGACACTCCGTGCCGTGGAAACATCAAACAGACACTCCGCCTTGGGGATACGTCGACTATCAACACTCCGTGCTGGGAACACGTCAACCAGCGACACTCCATGCCGGAGAAACGTCAAACAGACACTCCGCTTCGGGGTTAAGTCGACCAGCGACACTCCGTGCCGGGGACATGTCGACCAGTGACACTCCGTGTCAGGGAAACGTTAAACAGACACTTTTCCTCAGAGACACGTCAACCAGCGACACTCCATGCCGGAAAAACGTCACATATAGACACTCCACCTCGGCGATAAGTCGACCGGTGACACTCCGCCTCGAGGATAAGTCGACCAGTGACACTCCGTGCCGAGAAAACATCGACCAAAGACACTCCGTATCAGGGACACGTCAACCAGCGGCACTCCGTCTCAGAGACACG
Source organism: Agapanthus africanus (assembly GCA_030015575.1). Lineage (NCBI taxonomy): Eukaryota > Viridiplantae > Streptophyta > Magnoliopsida > Asparagales > Amaryllidaceae > Agapanthus > Agapanthus africanus. The sequence continues at coordinate 522,995,703 of CM057350.1, forward strand.
TCAAGCATCGACCGTCTATGTCATAAAAAGGGCAGTGCCAGCCTCCCCAAAAGAGGAAACCAAATCAAGTCACCTCCACGCGAAAGAAGATTCATCAATTTCATGCACACGACCCATATACGCGATGTGTATTTATTGATGGGAGGCATTTTTTTGGGGTTAAAAATTACACCCCGGTTGACCAAATCAAAATCAAAGTCAACCCCAAACCAAATGGACCTGAGCCCAGGCCAAGTGGGCCCATGCCCAAGTCAAAGCTCGAACATGAAGCGGCTGGCCTCCCCCATGCCAAGAAGAAAATTATGTAATAAATAAGGTTGATATAATTTTCATGCATGAATGTATGAAAAATAGGCATAAAGCCAAATTTTTGTAAAGCCCATGGCTCATGTGCAAAAGAAATGAGCACATGAGGCATGGGATGACCATTTTGTAAAGCCCAAGGGGCTATGTGTAAACTTGTAAGCGTATATAAGGCAACATGATGATGAAATAAAGACAATTAATTGATTCCCCTAAAAAATTAGGGTTTCTGTGTCTCCTTCTTCTTCAAGGTTCTAAACATTCTTCCCCTTTTTTGAATTAAATCAAGAGTTTAACTCTTTTTTTTCAAAAAGAAACAGTTTTTCATCATAAAACACACAAAGGAGAACCCAGATCTCCCATCAAATCTCTAAAAGGGGAGATTTTTAAGTCTCACTCTCTTTTCTCTAAAATCCAGCCAACAGAGAGGAGGAAGAAGGAGACCCATCTCCAAAAACGCCGCTTTAGGAAGATCCAAGGCTCAAGAGAAGATCTAGGGCTCAAGAGAGAAGAAATGGGTCCCCTTTTATCATCTCCGAAAATCTCTTGGGAGTTTAACTCCGGAAAAAAAGTCTTTCTTTTTAGGAGTTCAATTCCAAATGTCAATTGGGAGTACAACTCCCAGTGCAGGAGCTAAGCCCCTTTGTCCTTTTTTAGGAGTTTAATTCCAAAAGTCAATTGGGAGTACAACTCCCAGTATAGGGGCTAAGCCCCTTTTTCCCGCTGGCGCCCAACGCCCGCATGCTAAGCACGTGAGGCGCCCAGCGCCTGCGTGCCAAGCACATGAGTCACTGGCACCCAGCAGCCGCATGCCAAGCACGTGAGGCGCTGGCGCTCAGCGCCCAATGCCCGCAAGCTGGGTACGTGAGGCGCTGGCGCCCATGCGTCTTTAGGACGTCTCTCACCCCTCTTTTTCTATGCACTCCACACTAAAAATACCTCCCCCGTTAGAAAAAATTTCTAACGGGGCGCTGTCAGGAACCCCGCAAGGAGGCTGCTCGCCTCTTGACCCCTAACCTGCTATCCGGGTAGCGGGACCCCCGTAAACTCTGCGGGCCCTCCGATACGTCCAAAGACTCCTCAAAGCACAACACACGCATAGTGCACATTGAGTTCGTATGACCAGTTTGACCCGTTAATCGGAGGTTCCTTCGCTTCAAAGGCGAGGGGTAATTAACGGCAGCTTAGTCCGCGGCGGCCGGAAATTCGGATCCCTACAATCAATAAACTCTGGCCTACCCTAGACAGGGAGAATCTGTATACGCCTGACAAGCGGTGCGTATTCCCATCTCAATAGGGTGACGAAAAACACCCTACAATGTTATCAGTTTTATATAGCTGATATTATAAGCAATTTATTAGAGATTACAAGCAATTTAGCAGAAGTTACAGGCAGCTAATTAGAAGTTACAAACAAGTGGTTAGAAGTTATAGGTAAGTACTTACAAGTTACAGGAAACTGCTTAGAAGTTACAGGAAACTGATTAGAAGTTATGGACAAATGGTTAGAAGTTACAGGCAACCAATTGGAAGTTACAGGCAAATGGTTAGAAGTTACAGGCAAATTGTTAGAAGTTGTAGGCATGTCATGACTGGAATTTGGCACGTGACCGACACTTAGATCACGTGACGTCTAAAGATGTCGACGCGATCCAAGTAAGGTAAAACCCAAGATCTAAATCTTTTTAAAGAATAAAGAAGGTGAAGTTTTTAAAAGGGTATTTAACATAAAGCACAATTTGTTTATAAGGATTGTTTGTTTTAAAGCATATGTAACGTGTTTTGAAATAGGGTTGAATACGTTTTCGTTATTTGAAATTTCGGCAACACCTCCTTTGTATTTTTTGCTAAAAACAAGTACATAAACATATAAATATCCACATCCCCACTCAGGAGCTATCTCAATGCTCAATTGGCGGAATCACAACCACGCAGTTAATATACGACGCACAAAGATGAAAGATCACAAGTAAATATAGTAAACTGCGTAAGTAAAGCTAATAGCCGACTCTGCCTGAGTTTGACCCAAAAGAATATACATAAAGTCCCAACTCGGTCTAAGTCAAATAATAATATAAGTGATCTAATGGAGTGACACTAGATACAAGGAAAAACATATACAAAAGAGACGGTTACTGTGCGTGTAACCCACCTAGAAAAATATGTGATGAACCCCAAAAGATGTGTCGGTGACGCCGCTAAGTGTCTGTGCGGTCTGTCCTGCAAGAAGCTAAGGCACAACGGGGGTGAGTTGCCAACTCAATGAATAGGAATATAACATCACAATGTATAATATGATATGCGTTGTAATGAACGCAATTGCGATATAAATGAGGTCGCATAAGAATAACATCAATTATTATCAAATTCTCATCAATCTTGTAGCTATCATCGACACTAAAAATCTGGATATCATACTGTCTAACCAATCGGCTCTCTCCTGATATTAACTCAGCCTCGGTCGGAACATTCCGGATATCCGCCGCGCTCCAATATCAACTCTGGTATCGATCATCCTCGCTAGTCTTTCCGTATCTCCCTAAGGACTTCCCGTCCCTTGGAGTCGTACCGGGTCCATCATGTATCCGTAATTGGTTAACCCCTACCTCGATTCAGATATCTCATCATGAAAACCAGAAAACTCATGGTGGACGTCAAAACATTAATCACGAGAAAACCGCACTTTGAAAGCAAAATCAGCTTCATAAAAAGTTACCCACGGTTTCTCAAATCCATAGAAAACATCATATCTATGATATCAATATTGAATGATTCATTCTTGCAATAGTTGGCAGCTATAACATGTAAATGTACGGACGATAGCATTCAAATAATGAAATATGGTCAATAGCAATTAATACTATAACGAAACATTGTAATATGACTAGACGTGGCAATTCTATGTGTTATGGCAATACTAATGATGTGTGGTGTAGAATACAAGTCTGTGAACTGTGCAACATGGCAATTATTAATATTTGTGCTTGTGTTCTATCCAGTGTATACACGTATCAGGGTAATTACGACATAGAACACGAAGATACTAGCATATATAGCGATCCTATCAATTATAACAATTCTAACCAAGGTATCTATTCTAGCAAGTATAATTATTCATTAGGGATGCTATGGTACTCATGTAATGCATATAAGATCGAAATGCGGTTAAGTATCATGAATGGAGTTTAAAAACAGATATAGAGTTTTATAAAGTTTCTGGTAGTCGGGGGTGCTATACGCCATCCGCCTGAGTTGCCACTTGTAGATGTCCCCTACTCACTTAAAATTGACATGTGCTAAACGAAGCTCGCGAATGCTTTTCCCTTCTTTGCCACGTTAGAATTCTCTGCGACCGATCCTATATATTAAATCATGCACATTCATAAGAATCAAAACGCAAACGTTATTAAAAAACCTAGCGCACATAGGCTAAGACGTACGATCGACGTGTTCTAACGCGTGCTATCTACATCGAACTACCCCCGAAAATCATGAAAACCAAAACTTAGGTTTTAAAAACGTAAAACGTCGAACTTCTATAAGATTCATGCCCTAGATTTTGCTACAATCAATCTGGGACAAAACAAAGTATTAAAAAGGTCTAATTGATGTGTTTGGGAGCTACTCGAAAAAACCCATACCCTAACTTGATGTTTGGGCCGCTACTTGCGGCCAATTTGATTAAATAGGCGGTCAAGTTTGGGGTAGGGGGCTCGAGCTTTGGATGTAGTCTCTTGTTGGTCCCAGCATCTCAGAAAAATCACTAGTTTATTTTTCAGAGCTATACAATAACACCAGATTCCAATTGAACACCAAAAACTTTTCCCTAGTTTAAAATCTCAAAAACATTTAAAACTTAATCTCTAAGCATCATAACACCTCAATCTCACTCAAGCAAGTAGTGGCTACCAACAAAAACCAAACCAACCTTACTACTACTAGTAAAACACCACTAAATTCAACCATTTCAAGACTTAACCATCAATACAAAGACTTTACTCAAGAAATCCGTAAATATCATAATATGAAATGATAAAAACATAGAAAAATAAGATTTTTACCTTTTTAGATGGAGATGAGAGAGATCTAAGCTCTGGGGATGACTTGGTGAAGATCAAAGAAAAGATAAGTGCCTATCTTGGTGTCTTGATCAATTTACTTGAAGGAATCTTCAAGATCTATGGTGATTTTGGTGGAGGCTAGGGTTTGAGTGAGGGTGGAGGGGAGTTAGAGATATTTTGTTGTGAGGATAAATGAGAGAGGAAAGAGGAACTGGCTATAATATGCTAGATATTATGTTAGATATTTGTGTTAGGTTGTGGTGAGGGTGAGGTATATCCTAGTTAACCTATTCCCCTCTTTCTTATTCTCAAAATAAAACGAGTTAATCAAAAACCCAAATGAGAACAACATAACTTGCCATGACACATTTTAAAATAGGCTTAGAAAAATTAAATGTTGTCTCAAATATAAAAATTCATTTTATTATTAAATAAATACAAAATAAATATTTTAAATTTTTATGAAATGTTACAATATCCCCTAAAGAAAATTTAGTCCTCGAATTTTAAATCTAACCACACGTACCTTCGAAAAGATGGGGAAATTTCTTCCGCATCTCACCCTCGGATTGCTAAGTGACCTCCTCGCTATTTGGTCCACGCCACAAAACCTTTACAGAAGGGAGTACTCTAGATCCTAGCTTCTTTACTTACCGGTCGAGAATGGCCACCGGCTGCTCAGTGTAAAATAGATCGTGCTCCAGCTAGATAGTTTGATGTTGAATAGCGTAAAAAGGATCGTGAAGGTACTTGCGGAGTATGGACACATGAAACATAGGGTGCACATCCAGAAAACTGGGTGAGAGCGCTAAACGATATGCTACAGCATCAACCCTCTTTATAATCTCAAAGGGTCCAACATATCTGGGACTGAGCTTCCTTTTTTCCTAAATCGCATCGTTCCCTTCATCGGAGAAACCCGGAGAAACATATGGTCACCCACAGCGAACTCAAGTATGCGGCGACGACGAATGACATAAGACTTCTGCCTGCTCTGGGCGGTCCTCATTCTATCACGTATCAACTGGACCTTCTCGGTAGTCTTCTGAACTAACTGAGACCCAAAGAGACTGCTCTCGCTAAGCTCGGTCTAACAAACCGGCGATCGGCACTTTCTCCCATATAACGTCTTGAAAGGTGACATTTGAATCATCTCCTGAAAGCTATTATTGTAGGAGAACTCAATCAAGGGTAAGCGACGATCCCAACTGCCACCCAAATCTCGTGTACAAGCTCGGAGTATATCCTAAAGAGTCTGAATAATACGCTCTGACTGACCATCAATATGTGGGTGGAAGGCAGTACTGAAACTCAAGCGAGTGCCTAAAGAATCTTGAAGCTTCTGTCAGAGACGACTGGTAAACTGTGTGCCTCTATCGGAAACTATACAGGTCGGAATGCCATGTAGCTGCACAATCTCATCAATGTAAATCTAGGAATACTGAGCATATCCGAAAGTGGTCTTTACCAGAATGAAGTGATCTTCTTTTTTCAACCGATCCATAACCACCCAAATGGAGTCATACCCTCCACTGGACCTAGGTAGACCCACAATGAAATCCATGGAGATCTTCTCTCATTTCCACTCCAGAATGGGTAAGGGCTGCAACTCTCCTACCGGTCTCTGATGCTCGACCTTGACTTGCTGACAAGTCAGACATCTCGAAACGAAATCAGACACGTCCCGTTTCATCCCTTCCCACCAATACACGTCTCGTAAATTATGATACATCTTGGTAGACCCCGGATGAACACTTTAAGAAGACCGATCTGCCTCCTTTAAGATCTCGCGCCTCAGCCCATCAGATTCCGGAACACACAAACGGGTCCCAAACCACAACACTCTCTCGCTGTCGATCACAAACTCAGAGTCTCTCCGTTGCCGAACCTGCTCCATAATCTCAGATATATGGGAATCCTCAGACTGTGCCACCCTAATGCAATTGAGCAAAAGTGGACGAGCACGGACATGAGCAAACTGTTCACCTGTAGATGTAAACTCAAACCGTATGTCACTGTCGCACAAAATCTGCTAATCCGTAGTCGAATGTCTCTGAACTGTGCCTAAATAAGAGAAGCTACCTCCAGGCTTCCGACTCAAAGCATCGACTACTACATTCGCTCTGCCTGGATGATAAATATGTTGGACCACGGCGGCGCCCCGGCCGTCAAACCGACCCCAAATGCGGAATAAAAACTTTTTACAAAACCGGCACTACCGCAGCTTAAATACCCGGATCGTTCCATTAACCGTATACTAGCAAAATGTAAAGGAGTTTGTAGAAATTATACCGATCGATCCATGTCCTTCGGTCTTCTATCTCTGCGCCAAACTCCCCGATGTTGCGCCGACGAAGTTCGCTCTTCAAAGTGGCTCCACGTCGATGAATCTGTATACGGGCTCCCTCCTCAAATACCGAGGCAACTCGGACATGAAGTTTGCTAGCCGACATGTCCAAGAATGATGTAGAGAAAGTGTAGAATATCTTGTCTCAAAATACCCTAGTACTTGGGTGGAGGTAAATTAGAGTTGCCATGGAGAATGAGAATGTGAGCACATGAATTTTCCTTGAAGAAAATGAGAAATTTGCTTGCAACTGCTCGGCCAGAACAAAGCACAGCCAAAGAAAAGGAATGGGATGCTCTCTGTGAATTTGCAATCCAGTGAGTGTTTGGAATTGGCAGCACATGTTATCTAGTGTGAGGAAAACTAAAATGTGTTGTATATTAATCAGCACCCAAGCCATTATTTCACTCACCGCAAAAAAGCCCTTGCTAATCATGGCTGGCGAAATTGCAGGAGACCCCCTGGAAAGGAAAAAACGACCGCCGCCTAATAAAATGGCCATGCCTCCATCTAATAAAATGGCCATGCCTCATAAATGAAGCAGGCCCATGCTGCCCACGAAATGGGCTGCCCACGCAAGAGAGAAAAAGTCAAAGGCAAATTGTTCACAAAGATCAAGATTTTTTGAAACCGGAAAAGAAAACTGGCAACTCCCAAAATAATCGCGTAATGAATTACGAGATTACACCTCAACTGTAAATACATACCCGTATTTGTATTCCGGCCGAATACAAATGCAACGAGACAAAACTATTCATACAATGCAATACTAGGATCCGGTTTAAACCAAAACCCGCTAGTATTATCCGTCCGATCCTGATCCATGCACAAGTGCATGAATATGATCGAATCCTGCTATAAAAACATATGGCCTCTACAACGTTTCGCCCGAACTTGGAAAACTGTCTGTGGGGGACTCTAATGACTCATCAATACGCGGGCACTGGGTATAACCACTAGCACGTCAGAGCAACTAGCTGTACGTAACGGTTGCCTATATATTGAAGGTGTTAGTTGTATGTATGCCCTAGAGGCCATTACTGTACATAGGATGTATATTGTAGTGGATGCTGGGACATATATAGGGAGGACTTTCTTGCTCGACATGATAGTATGCTATCTGGTTGAACTTTACCTTAACGTGTATACTGATTGTCTCTCTGTTACATGTTGGTAAAGCCCTTAGGATCTGTACTTGACTACCTGGACTATGATGCGGATCATACTAGTGGGGACATGGTAGTCTATAAGTACATCCTTCAAAGTCCCTAGTCGTGGGTGTATCGAGACGGGGCATCGATATACCAGAGTAGACTAGCGTGTACCTTCTCGACCCATACAGATGGGCGATGGATGATCCCATATCCATTGGTGTTTGACATCAGAGATGATATACGGGTGCTCAGTAGAGACTGGGTACACTGGACGGACTCGCCGAGAACTCCCAGATGGTATTATACCTCACGTCAGATGGCAGTTCTCTGGTGACACTGGTACAGAGTAGTCTGTTGACCCGAGATCGTCATAGAGTCTTGTGTGGTTCCCACTGTGCTTTGATTTCCATCTTACCACGTCCAAGAGGGCGTGCAAAACGGTGGTTTTTGGGTACAGTCCCGAGTCACATGGAGGCAATGAGCGATAGGAGGGGATTCGTCTCTCCCGGTATAGGGGGTTGATGTTGCGCTGTGTTCGATTGGCTATAACAGGAAATCCCTGGCCAGGGTTGCTAAGATTTACTGGTAAGTGTTACCAGTAGTTTCTCGAACAGTTATAGACCTCATATCGACACGACTTATTGAGCTATTGGGGTCTGACGTTTACCACCCCTAGGCGAGATATGCGACAGATCAGACGATCAGACCGGACTGTACGGTAGTGTTACTGGTCGGATTCACTGGAGTGTGAGCGGGCTTGCTCGTCGATCTTCAGATCGCTCAATACCCGGGTGGCCGTTACGTTTAGCAGACCGCTTGCGGCTTGTGGATGCTTGATATGATCATCATCTGCTGCCGGCGTATTGACGAGTCTTTAGAGTCCTACACAGAGGTTTCCTGGCTCAAGCGAAACGAAATAGGAGCGCATATAAGATATGTGCGGGACCGAGAATAATGCGTGTATGTGATACCGTATTCTATTCTCGCGATAAATGTATCGAATGGTTGTATGCGATATAACCTAGTTATCGATTCAAGCGTTGATTCGATAAGCCGATATATTGTATACTAGTCGGTTGTGTGCGACATAACCGGATCATTGAATCAAGTGTTGATTTAATGATTTAATGCATATTTATATATTTGATATATTACTTTGCATCAACTAGTATCGGTTTACTTAAGATGGATTTTCTCACTCGGATGGGCGCATTGTATATGCGATATACTTTTGTGCACTTGATTGTATCATGTTTGATGATACATGTCATGCTAGGGTTCAAGTGTAAAGATTAAACCTTGGTTAATGAAATGGTTAGGGTTTATTATTTATTATTCATTTATCTTATTTAATTATCCTTTTTATTTTTGATAAATGAATAAAAGAAAAGAGAAAAGAATGGTGGCTAATTTTGTTCTTTAGTTGAAGCTTCATGAAGCTTTGTTCAAGTCAACCATTCTTATCTCATCCTTAACCCTAACCATTCCCACTAACCATGATTCATTCTCTACACTTGACTCTAGTTAAAATTATGATAAGAATTCATTTTCTTTTCTTATTCTTTTAACTTATCATATATTTCTTTCTTCTTCTTCTTCCTTGCTTCAAGTGAAGAAAGCTTACCTCATCAATGGTGATTGATGAATTAGAGTGAGAAATCCAATTCTAAAGTTTACCCAACTCCTATTTCTTCATCCTCTACCTCTTGCCAAGTAGTAGAGTGTGTTTACTTCACAAGTTTCATAACTTGGTGAAGTTGTGAGCTTGATCTAGCGATGCCTCGACGTAGATCATCTTCGGCATGGACATCGACGACCTAGCTTGCCCATTCTCCGACGAAGCCGACTCTAGAGCCCGGATTTGTTTTGGACAGCGGAGACGACCTCGTTGCGGAGCTATGGAGGTGGAGCACCGGATCTACAAAGGTTGTATTTCCGTATTCCCAATAGTTAAGTGTTAACTAGTTCTTTTTCGCCTAGACATCTAGTTATCGATCCGTAGTTTAGGGTTTGTAGGCACCATAATTTTTGAAAATGCCATGGTTGATGGCTTGGGAGACCTCACTAGTGTGCCTAGGAACCCTACAGTGGTATCAGAGCCTAGCTAGAGCCTTAGGCGAAGTCTAGACGGAAATTGAAGTCCGAACGAACCCGAAACCCCGATTCAAACATGCTCTCTGTCCAATTTTTAAAATCTGGTATTTTTCAACATTAAAAATATTCAGAAATATCAGCAGGCAATTCTAAGATATACTGCAAAATTCGAGTTACTGTTTCTATCATTATGCCGCGTTTCCGCGGCACGAGCCTTGCTCGTGCGGCGGAAAGGCGGCCAATTTTTCGTTTTTCGCATCCAAATTTCTACAGTAATTCATATTGTGCTGTGCTGGTTTTCCTGGGTATTTTTGATATTTTTTCAAGAGTTGATTTTTCTGCAGTTGTTTTGGGGATTCGGTATTTCGATCGGGGTATCAAATTTTGTCTGTGTGGCTTTCCGGATAAATTTTAGAATATGTTAAAAAGTTCGACCGGATATAAATACCCAATTTTTCCCCTGTCGGGAAATTTCCAAGTGTTGGATTTTTCCGTAGTTTGACGACGTTCTAAGTAGTGCAAGTAACGCGATGGTCCCTCTAGAAGACACAAACCTTAACTCGATTATGTGACCGTCTTGAACTGCCCTTTGAACCTTCGGGTTTGGGGCAGTACGGCGTGCCACATGTGAGGCGTTGGCTTGACCCTTCTACGGCTGGACCGTTGGTACTGAGGTACGAACTGAATGTTGTTAGACTTATTTCATGTGTTGATCTGTATCGGGAAAACTTGGGTGTTCGATTGTTCGATCGGAAAGTTTAACATTTTCTGTTTATCTGGAATGGGATACAATAATTGGAATTCACAAAGTTATGAGATAACTGAATGAATGTTATAAATCTAGCAATTTAGTCTCACTTGATCGGTTGCCACGGAATTTTGATGTGATCAAAAGTCCGTCGCAATCACGTAGCGTACGCGGATACTCGTCGGGTAAACTTAATAGACAGCCTCGCTCCATAGCCCCGACCAAGTGACTGTAGGAGAACCCCGTCGCCGAAAGCATCCGTCCGGGTGCTCGCGGTAGCGGTGTTCCGCCTTGGTGCACTTCGTCGACGGTATCGGGGGTGCAGCCGTCTACTGAAGTTTGCGACGAGTATTCGATCAGGATGTCGGGAATCTTGTTGAATTGCCCGACTTGATATTGAAAAGAGTTTTCGATTTTGAGACTAAAATGCGGGGTTTATAATTGTTAGGCATGCGATGTCTAAGGAATTCATTTGGTCAGGCATGCGATGTCTGAGGTGATTGCGGATTCCAACTGTTGTAGTTTTACACTTTCTTTTCTGTGACCGTAAGTGTAATATGTGATATCGCCGGTTTCGTTGCTATATGTCAACGACAATTGGGATGGACATATTTACTTACGTTGATGACATGTGATGTTATGTGTTGCTGGATATGTTATATTGGATCGTCGTGTTTGAATAGCCGGGGGTTTTTATGTGAGATGAGTGTTTTTCATTTTCATTCATGTAAAAACTTGTATGTAATATTCTTTTATTGGGGCGCTTCCAGGTTGCGGGAGTTGTCACCTGTTGTATATTATTTACTTTTCCGCACTAGGATGGACCCAAGGAGGAGGGCACAAGTAACCGGGTTCTGGAGTCCAGTGGGAGACCAACTCGAGGAGTCGAGTCCGGGTCTCCTAACTCTAGAATTGGTAGGGTTGCTTGCCGCTCTCGTAGGGGTCTAGGGGTGTGGGTTTGGCTATTCATCACGACCGTGGAATCCGTGTTTTATACTGGCTCGTATTGAAAACACGGACGTCCTAGTATATCCAATATTTCATATATTTCTTCTGCTGCGATATCTGTGATGAGATCATGTGATGTTTCTGTGATAGATATAGTATATAGTATATATGATATATTATATAGGCGTTACTTATGTTTTACACCCGTGCTAGCCCTGCCCTGCTCTGCCGTTAGTTACCTAACCTAACGGTGCACGAGGGGACATCGAGGCGAATGCGGATGGCATAAGTGTACGTCGTATTTATCTGTGATGATTAGGTACTTAAATGATGGGACTTCATTAATGTGATTAATGAAATAAAAGAAACCTAAGATGTTGTAGAATCGAATTTCAAAATAAAACAGCTAGCTACAGTTCTTGCTTTGCACAGCGGTATATGTGATATATCCTGCACCTTATTCGATGAGGAAAGGACCGAGATCCCTTCACCGGGAGTGACTCCTTTAGCAATAACTGGCAGATGATACACACACTCGGTTTGTCTTTTGATAGCTTTTAAGTGTTTTTGCTTTGCACAGTGATATATATGATATATCCCGCACCTCATTCGATGAGGAAAGGACCGACGATCCCTTCACCGGGAGTGACTCCTTTAGCAAAACTAGAAAAGCCTCAAAAGCATTCCATTTTAAAATCATTTGATTCTACAACGATATCAAGTTCATTACGCAATAGGTTTTCAGAAAAACCTGTCGTAGCCCTCCGTCATTTCAGATAAGTGCTGTTTAGTATTCGTGCTGCGTTTGTTGACCTCCGTCAAGGCGCAGTGTGCGGTAGCTAACCAGTATTTATCTGTTTATGCATATGATGCAGATTGAGTTAGGGTAGTCGTGCGGCCTTGTTGACCTCCGTCAAGGGTCGTGCGGGTGGGTTTAATTCGATCAAGAAATGACGGGTTGAACTTGACTAGTAGCCTATGGTTTGTTGACCTCCGTCAAGGTCATAGGGTGCTAGGGGCAAAATATTATCGGGAATTTCAAGTGTTGAAATTTGCAATGAGATTGCATACCTTCTATGAGATAGTTGGATCCCGATACCCGCTGCGAGTAAGTGTTACTCCTGGGAGAGTTTTATACATTACAATTAGCCGATCAAGTAGGTGTCTAGAAAGGTGTCAACGGGGTTACGCCTCTGGGAAAACGAGGTTTACAGTAATTAGGTTCGTGCGAAAGCACGGGGGACCTCCCTCAAAGTACCGACACTGGCCTGGCTGAAAGATTGGCGAACTTGTAGTGTGTAATTAATCCCGGCTAGTCTTTCCTTTTAGGGTTTGAAGGAAGATTTGATAAAAAGCAGTGGGAGCCATCCTGATTAGATAAAATAATAACCAATCTATTCTTGACAGAGCGCACGCTGAGTGTTTTCTTCTCTCTCTCTCCTGGTAGCGACCATATCACGCCTTAATCAAGATAATAATACGGATTATTGACCGAACCCGCTTGTTATACTGAGCTGGGGAACGTTGGTCCCGCTCCAACTTATAATTGTTATAAGACAGAGCAGGAAATTGGGGAATACCAGATTTCCCGTGCCGCCCAAACGAGGAGAGTGCATGATGATGCATCATCTTCGGGTGTGTTCATTATACAGAACTGTTTCTCAGTATCCTTTACGTCCTGGGTATGTGATACCAGATCAGGATCCCAGATATGTAATCTGTTACATAGGGCTACAGAAAGGTAGAGAACTGAGAACGGGTGATAAGTTTCATGAGGCAGAAAACGGGGCAAGTGTTGCAACCAAGTCTGTCGGTCACTGTCACCCTGTATTACAATACATTGATTCTGAGCGAATGTTGTTAGATGCCGAACCTGATATACAAAATCATATCAGTCTCTTTATTAGTAAAGAAAGGATATAATTTTGTATTGTTGGATAATGTTTTGAACATTTCCTATATCAAAAGTTGATCGGTTCAGGCACGTTATCTAAAAGCATTAATGTTCTAAATCAAACTACAGTTCTTAATATATGGAACACACATAAGAGGAAGAGTTCAGAAATGAACGAATCCTACTTGAGGCATTGTAGACTAGGTCAGATCAATGTGACCCGACTAGCTAGAGTTACATAAAGATGCATATTTAAATCAGTTTGAATTTACATCTTGTGAAACTCGCTAGTCATGTCGCAAAGATAAGATGACCATAGCTCCGTTTACTGTAAACAGAGAAAGAGTTAATGAACTCTTGGGACTGATACATGATGATGTATGTAAGGTCTCCTGTCTACACATGCCAGGACAGGTTCCTTTTTCTTCGTTATATTCTCTGATAATCTCTCAAGATTCAGTCATATGTTCCTGTTGAAGCATAAGTCCAAACCTTTTGAGATATTCACAGAATATAAGTTAGAAGTAGAGAACCAAAATACGGGTATAAGTATTATGTCCTATGATGAGATCAGGGAGGAGAATACTTGTGCACGAAATTCCTGGACTATTCTAAAGGAGAATGAGATTCTCTCTCGGCATTACTCCTCCGTATACACCATAGCACGATGGTATATCGGGGCGGAGCATTCACACCCTATATGATAAGGTGTGCTCTATGATGAGTACTACTGAGTTACCCGTTTCCTTTTTGGGAGTTATGCACTTATAAAGTTGCATACCTATTGAATAGGGTTCCAATCAAATCAGTTGCCTACCACTTCATATGTGATATGGAATGGGAAGAGCCCATTTCTTAAGTTAGTTAAGATTTGGGGTTGTCCGGCCTATGTCTAAAAGCAAAATCCGGACAAGTTCAAGGCAAGGTCTGTTATGTAGAACTGGAAAGGTCCCAGCTATACAAAATACAACTGATGATTTGATAGAACCAAAGGATTCAATAGTTACCAACGAACCTCAGCCTCTCCGCCAATCTAGTAGGGTTCCTCACCCACCTGAGAGATACTTCGGTTTCTCTATGACAGTGGGAGCGAGGAATGCATCATGAGATGATGACCCAACTAGTTTCGAGCTGGCCATCAGGAGTAAGACTCTGTAAAAATGGCTGGATGCTTAGCGATCTGAGATGGAATCCATGTACACCAACAAAGTATGGACTTTGGTTGCAATATCTGAAGGGTTAAATCCCCATCAGGAGCAAGTATATCTTGAGAAGATTACTTGGTGTAGATGGAAAAGTTGAGACTTTCAAAGCTAGACTTGTTAAAGCTTTTCGTCATCGACCAGGCGTGGATCATGATGAAACCTTTTCAAGTGACTATGCTTAAGTCCATCCAGATCCTACTTGCCACGGCTACATACCATGACTGCGATATCTGGTGGTTGGGTGTCTTGACTGCTTTTCTAAATGATGATTTAGAAGAGAACGTCTATAAGTACACAGCCAGAGGGCTTCGTAGACAGTGGGAGGAGCGGAAACGTGTGCAAGATGCTTTATAGGATAAAGCAGGCATCGCGGAGTTGGAACATCTGTTTTGATGGATTAGTCAAAGAAGTTGACATCATCAAAATGGTAGATGAACCTTGTACAAACAAGAAGGTAGTAGGGAGTATGGTGACGATCCTCGTAGAGTACGTGGATGACATACTCTTGATAGGGAAGGAGTTTCCTATGCTTCGCTCGATCAATCTCCGCTTATCACAATGATTCTCCATATAGGATCATGATGATACCTACTAAATCCTGGATTTTGGATCTATGAGATAGATCTAAATGGATGTTAGGAAACTCACTAGATGTAGTGAGGTGGTGTCAATCGATCCTGAGGAGAATCAGTGGAAGGGTTCCAAGGTGATAAAGACGACTGAATGTCAGTCACAGGCATTGTCTTTACCCTCAGTAAAGGGACGGTATGTTGGAAGAGTTCCAAACTAGATACCGTGACATACTAGACGATAAAGGCTCGATACATCGCTACTTAAGATGCTACCAAAGAGGCTGTTTGGGTGTATATTGGTTCATGAGATGAACTTAGTTCCTGCCATTGTGTGACAATGGAGTTGTGGCTTATGCCAAGGAACGCCGGTCCCATCAGTGATCCAGACATATTCTATGGCAGTATCACTTGATCAAGGAGATGGTTGATCTCCAGGGAGATCGAGGTTAGGAGAGCAGACTAAGAGGACAACACAGCGGATCCACTCACGAAAGGCCTGTTCCCAGAGAGAGACTTTTATGGGATGGTTGAGTATGAGATACTGCAACCACTGCTACAGATGGCCCTAGTGCAAGTGGGAGATTGTTAGTTGTATGTATGCCCTAGAGGCCATTACTGTACATAGGATGTATATTGTAGTGGATGCTGAGACATATATAGGGAGGACTTTCTTGCTCGACATGATAGTATGCTATCTGGTTGAACTTTACCTTAACGTGTATACTGATTGTCTCTCTGTTACATGTTGGTAAAGCCCTTAGGATCTGTACTTGACTACCTGGACTATGATGCGGATCATACTAGTGGGGACATGGTAGTCTATAAGTACATCCTTCAAAGTCCCTAGTCGTAGGTGTATCGAGACGGGGCATCGATATACCAGAGTAGACTAGCGTGTACCTTCTCGACCCATACAGATGGGCGATGGATGATCCCATATCCATCGGTGTTTGACATCAGAGATGATATACGGGTGCTCAGTAGAGACTGGGTACACTGGACGGACTCGCCGAGAACTCCCAGATGGTATTATACCTCACGTCAGATGGCAGTTCTCTGGTGACACTGGTACAGAGTAGTCTGTTGACCCGAGATCGTCATAGAGTCTTGTGTGGTTCCCACTGTGCTTTGATTTCCATCTTAGCACGTCCAAGAGGGCGTGCAAAACGGTGGTTTTTGGGTACAGTCCCGAGTCACATGGAGGCAATGAGCGATAGGAGGGGATTCGTCTCTCCCGGTATAGGGGGTTGATGTTGCGCTGTGTTCGATTGGCTATAACAGGAAATCCCTGGCCAGGGTTGCTGAGATTTACTGGTAAGTGTTACCAGTAGTTTCTCGAACAGTTATAGACCTCATATCGACACGACTTATTGAGCTATTGGGGTCTGACGTTTACCACCCCTAGGCGAGATATGCGACAGATCAGACGATCAGACCGGACTGTACGGTAGTGTTACTGGTCGGATTCACTGGAGTGTGAGCGGGCTTGCTCGTCGATCTTCAGATCGCTCAATACCCGGGTGGCCGTTACGTTTAGCAGACCGCTTGCGGCTTGTGGATGCTTGATATGATCATCATCTGCTGCCGGCGTATTGACGAGTCTTTAGAGTCCTACACAGAGGTTTCCTGGCTCAAGCGAAACGAAATAGGAGCGCATATGAGATATGTGCGGGACCGAGAATAATGCGTGTATGTGATACCGTATTCTATTCTCGTGATAAATGTATCGAATGGTTGTATGCGATATAACCTAGTTATCGATTCAAGCGTTGATTCGATAAGCCGATATATTGTATACTAGTCGGTTGTGTGCGACATAACCGGATCATTGAATCAAGTGTTGATTTAATGATTTAATGCATATTTATATATTTGATATATTACTTTGCATCAACTAGTATCGGTTTACTTAAGATGGATTTTCTCACTCGGATGGGCGCATTGTATATGCGATATACTTTTGTGCACTTGATTGTATCATGTTTGATGATACATGTCATGCTAGGGTTCAAGTGTAAAGATTAAACCTTGGTTAATGAAATGGTTAGGGTTTATTATTTATATTCATTTATCTTATTTAATTATCCTTTTTATTTTTGATAAATGAATAAAAGAAAAGAGAAAAGAATGGTGGCTAATTTTGTTCTTTAGTTGAAGCTTCATGAAGCTTTGTTCAAGTCAACCATTCTTATCTCATCCTTAACCCTAACCATTCCCACTAACCATGATTCATTCTCTACACTTGACTCTAGTTAAAATTATGATAAGAATTCATTTTCTTTTCTTATTCTTTTAACTTATCATATATTTCTTTCTTCTTCTTCTTCCTTGCTTCAAGTGAAGAAAGCTTACCTCATCAATGGTGATTGATGAATTAGAGTGAGAAATCCAATTCTAAAGTTTACCCAACTCCTATTTCTTCATCCTCTACCTCTTGCCAAGTAGTAGAGTGTGTTTACTTCACAAGTTTCATAACTTGGTGAAGTTGTGAGCTTGATCTAGCGATGCCTCGACGTAGATCATCTTCGGCATGGACATCGACGACCTAGCTTGCCCATTCTCCGACGAAGCCGACTCTAGAGCCCGGATTTGTTTTGGACAGCGGAGACGACCTCGTTGCGGAGCTATGGAGGTGGAGCACCGGATCTACAAAGGTTGTATTTCCGTATTCCCAATAGTTAAGTGTTAACTAGTTCTTTTTCGCCTAGACATCTAGTTATCGATCCGTAGTTTAGGGTTTGTCGGCACCATAATTTTTGAAAATGCCATGGTTGATGGCTTGGGAGACCTCACTAGTGTGCCTAGGAACCCTACAGAAGGAAGGGGAAGCTGATGAGCGAACTCATCCTGAAACCCTACTGAGCCTGATAGTGAAAATATCCGTACAGTCCCGTCCGTTCGTCTATGAGTATCGCATATAGGGCCTAGGGGGCTGGTAAACGTCAGACCCCCAATAGCGGTATAAGTCGTGTCGGAGAGTAGCTCGGAACACCCTGAGATACTACTGGAATACCTACCAGTAAATCTCGATTACCCTGGCCAGGGATTTCGTGTAATGGCTCTCCTAGACACAGCGCGATCTCACCCCCAATACCGGGAGAGACGAATCCCTGACGATCCGCTCACTGCCTCCATATAGCTCGGGACTGTACCCAACTAAAATCTGTTTGCACGACTCCTTTGAGCCGTGGTAGGATAGTAATCAAAGTACAGTGGGAACTCACACGAGACAAATGACAATCTCAGATCGACAGACTAACCTGTACACATGTCACCTGGGAACTGCTATCTGACGATATGTATAATACCAACTAGCATGTTCCCGGCGAGTCCTGTCCGGTGTACTCATAATCCAATAAGCACCTGTATACATCTTATGTGAACCAACTGACACCAATGGCTTGTGAGACCGGCCATCGCCCCTCGTCGGGGTCTCGACTGTATACACTAGTCTACTTTGGAGTATCGATGCCCTGTCTCGAAACTCCCTCGACTAGGGACCATTTAAGGATGTGCTTATAGACCCCAGCTCCCACGTATATGATCGCCATCATACTGCTGGCAGTCAAGCAAGAATCCTATGGGCTCTATCAACATACAATAGTGAACTAAAGCATGCACTCGATGATAAAGACAAACCAGATAGCATACAATCATCTCGAGCAAGACTGTCCAATCGGTATAGGTCCTCCCTCAATCATTGTAATCACGTACCTGCGATCCAATAATTGACTTTGAGGGCACTATATCCAACAATCTCCCACTTGCACTTAAGGCTAATTATTACGATATCGCGTACTCACAACTCGTGTGATACCGAACATCCAACTCCTCTACTAATCAGTTTCACAAAGCTCGTTTGTAAAACTATTACTTTCAAGAAATAGCCTCAGTGAGTGGATCCGCCCTGATGTTTCTTTCTATGTCTCTCTTTGTCTCAAGTTCGCTGAGAAAACCATCTCCCGAAATGAGCAATACCTGTCTTATAATATGTCTGGATATCTGATGGGACCCGGTTCATAAATGAACTCCAAATCCAGCAAATTTCTTAGACTGTATTGTCAACTGAATTTAATCAGTATCCTGCGCCATGCCTGTTAGTTATATGTATGCCCTAGAGGCCATTACTGTACATTGGATGTATATTGTAGTGGATGCTTGGACATACATAGGGAGGACTTTCTTGCTCGACATGATAGTATGCTATCTGGTTGCTCTTTATCTTAACATGTATACTTTCTGTCTCTCTGATTACATGTTGATAAAGCCCTTAGGATATGTACTCGACTTCCAGGACTATGATGTAGATCATACTAGTGGGGCCTGGGTAGTCCATGAGTGCATCCTTGAAATGTTCCTAGTCGAGGGAATATCGAGACGGGGCATCGATATTCCAGAGTAGACTAGCGCATATCTTCTCGACCCATGCGATGGGCGATGGATGATCCCATATTCATTGGTGTTTGACATCGAAGATGGTATGCGGGTGCTCAGTGGAGACTGGGTACACTGAACGGACTCGCCGAGAACTCCCAGATGGTATTATACCTCACGTCAGATGGCAGTTCTCTGGTGACACTGGTACAGCTTAGTCTGTAGACCCGAGATCGTCATAGAGTCTTGTGTGTCTCCCACTGTGCTTTGATTTCCACCCTACCACGGCTCTACTGAGTTGTGCAAACAGGTGGTTTTTGGGTACAGTCCCGATTCACATGGAGGCAATGAGCGATAGGAGGGGATTCGTCTCTCCCGGTATTGGGGGTTGATGTTGTGCTATGCTCGACTGGCCATAACAGGAAATCCCTGGCCAGGGTTGCAGTGATATACTGGTAAGAGTTATCAGTAGTTTCACGAATGTTATGGACCTTAAGTCGGCATAACTTATCGAGCTATTAGGGTCTGACGTTTACCACCCCTAGGCGAGATATGCGACATATCAGACGAACAGACCGGACTATACGGTAGTGTTACTGGTCGGATTCGCAGGAGTGTGAGCGGGCTTGCTCGTCGATCTTCTGATCGCTCAATACCCGGGTGGCCGTTACGTTTGGCAGACCGCTTGCGGCTTGTGGGTGTTTGATATGATCATCATCTGCTGCCGGCGTATTGACGAGTCTTTAGAGTCCTACACAGAGGTTTCCTGGCTCAAGCGAAACGAAATAGGAGCGCATATGAGATATGTGCGGGACCGAGAATAATGCGTGTATGTGATACCGTATTCCATTCTCGTGATCTGTGTATCGATTGGTTATATGCGATATAACCTAGTTATCGAATCAAGGATTGATTCGATAAGCCGATACATAGGATACTGGCCGGTTATATGCGACATGACCGGATCATTGAATCAAGTGTTGATTTAATGATTTAATGTATAATTATATATTTGATATATTACTTTGCATTAACTAGTAATGGTTCACTTTAAATGGATTTTCTCACTTGGATGTGCGCATTGCATATGCGATATGATATTGTGCACTAGCTTGTATCATGTTTGATGATACATATCTTTTTTGTTAAGTGTAAAGAGTTAAACCTTGGTTAATGAAATCATTAGGGTTTACTATTTTCTTATTTCTTTATTTATTTGTTTTATTCATTATGGTATTTATAATAAGCATAATGAGAAAGAAACAAAATGGTTAGCTTTCATTCTTTCATGAAGCTTAATGAAGCTTCATGAAGCTTTGACCAAAGGTGACCATTTTGTTTTTATCTCAAACCCTAATCACTCACTAACCTTGGTTAACTCTCTACACTTTACTATGGTTCAAATATGATAAGGATTGATTTTTTCTTTTCTATTTCTATTATTCTTATCATAATATTTGAGCTTCTTCTTCTTCTTCCTTCAAGTGAAGAAAGTTCACCTCCATCATTGGTGATTGATACGTATGAGTGAGAAATCCAAAACTAAAGTTTACCCACTTCCTATTTCTTCATCCTCTACCTATAGCCAAGTAGTATAGGGTGTTTCCTTCACAAGTTTTTCCGACTTGGTGAAGTTGGAGCTTGTTCTAGCGATGCCTCGACGTAGATCATCTTCGGCATCGAACCGACGATCAAGCCCGTCCATTTCTTCGACGAAGCCGACACTTGAGTTCCGGATTCATTTTGGACAGCGGAGGGGACCTCGTTGCGGAGCCGTGGAGGTGGTGGACCGGATCTACAAAGGTTGTATGTCCGTTCCCTTAGTTAAAATGTTAACTAGTTAGGTTGTTTCGCCTAAATATCTAGTAAACGATCCGTAGTCGGGTTTGTAGGCACCCGTAAAATTTGATTTGTGCATGTTTGATCACTTGTGAGACTTCACTAGAGTGCCTAGGAACCCTACAGTGGTATCAGAGCCTAGCTAGAGCCTTAGGCGAAGTCCCGACGGAATTAGAAGTCCGATCGACCCAAAACCCCGCCTTGAATTTGCTCTCTGGACTTTTTTGAAATTCGTGATTTTTTGTGAATTAAAAATATCCAGAAACATCAGCAGGAAGATCTAAGAGAAACTGTAAAATTCGTAGTCCCAATTCAATGAACTAGGCGCGGATCCGCGGCCAGATAGAAGGATGATGCCGCTCATCCGCGGCACGTTTGTCGCGTAGTGCATTTATTTCTCTACAGTAATTCGTATTTTCCTGTGCTGATTTTCCTGGAAATTTTTAATAATTTTTCCAGAGTTGTATTTTCTGGGTTGTATTGGGAACTCGGTGTATCGATCGGATTGTCTAATTTTGTCGGTGTGTTTTTCCGGATAAATCTTAGAATATGTTAAAAAGTTCAACCGGATATAAATACCCAATTTTTCCCCTGTCGGGAAATTTCCAAGTATTGGATTTTTTCCGCAGTTTAACGACGTTCTAAGTAGTGCAAGTAACGCGATGGTCCCTCTAGAAGACAACAAACCTTAACTCGATTATGTGACCGTCTTGAACTGCCCTTTGAACCTTCGGGTTTGGGGGAGTACGGCGTGCCACATGTGAGGCGTTGGCTTGACCCTTCTACGGCTGGACCGTTGGTACTGAGTTACGAACGGAATGTTGTTAGACTTATTTCATGTGTTGAGCTGTATCGGGAAAATTTGGGTGTTCGATTGTTCGATCGAAAAGTTTAACATTTTCTGTTTATCTGGAATGTGATACAATAATTGGAATTCATAAATAGTTATGTGATAACTAAATGAATGTTATAAACATAGCACTTTAGTCTCACTTGATCGGTTGCCACGGAATTTTGATGCGATCAAAAGTCCGTCGCAATCACGTAGCGTACGCGGATACTCGCCGGGTAAACTTAATAGACAGCCTCACCCCATTGCCCCGACCAAGTGACTGTAGGAGAACCCCGTCGCCGAAAGCATCCGTTCGGGTGCTCGCGGTAGCGGTGTTCCGCCTTGGTGCACTTCGTCGACGGCGTTAGGGGTGCGGCCGTCTACTGAAGTTTGCGACGAGCATTCGATCAGAATGTCGGGAATCCTGTTGAATTGCCCGACTTGATATTGAAAAGAGTTTTCGATAATGAGACTAAAATGCGGGGTTTATAATTGTTAGGCATGCGATGTCTAAGTAATTCATTTGGTCAGGCATGCGATGTCTGAGGTGGTTGCGGATTCCAACTGTTGTAGTTTTACACTTTCTTTTCTGTGACCGTAAGTGTAATATGTGATGTCGCCGGTTTCGTTGCTATATGTCAACGACAATTGGGATGCGCATATTTACTTACGTTGATGACATGTGATGTTATGTGTTGCTGGATATGTTATATTGGATCGTCGTGTTTGAATAGCCGGGGGTTTTTATGTGAGATGAGTGTTTTTCATTTTCATTCATGTAAAAACTTGTATGTAATATTCTTTTATTGGGGCACTTCCAGGTTGCGGAAATCGTCACCCGTTGTATATTATTTACTTTTCTGCACTAGGATAGACCCAAGGAGGGGAGCACAAGTAACCGGATTCTGGGGTCCAGTGGGAGACCAACTCGAGGAGTCGAGTCCGGGTCTCCTAACCCTAGAATTGGCAGGGTTGCTTGCCGCTCTCGTAGGGGTCTAGGGGTGTGGGATTGGCTATTCATCACGACCGTGGAATTCGTGTTTTATACTGGCTCGTATTGAAAACACGGACGTCCTAGTATATCCAATATTTCATATGTTTCTTCTGCTGTGTTTTATCTGTGATCATGCGATGTTCTGTGACAGGTATTATATATATAGTATATATGATATATTATATAGACGTTGCTTATGTTTTACACCCGTGCTAGCCCTGCCCCGCTCTGCCGTTAGTTACCTAACCTAACGGTGCACGAGGGGACATCGAGGCGAATGCGGATGGCATAAGTGTACGTCATATATATCTGTGATGTTTAGGTGGATTTAAATGATGGGATATTCATTAATGAGATTAATGAAAGAAAATAAACCTAATTGATGTTGTGGAATCGAATTTCAAGATAAAAAACAGGTAGCTACAGTTCTTGCTTTGCATCGCGGTGTTCATTAAAGAACATCCAGCACCTTATTCGATGAGGAAAGGACCGAGATCCCTTCACCGGGAGTGACTCCTTTAGCAATAACTGGCAGATGTTACGACCCTCGGTTTGTCTTTTGATCGCTTCTATAGTTTCTGCTTTGCACATTGATATATATGATATATCCCGCACCTCATTCGACGAGGAAAGGGCCGACGATCCCTTCACCGGGAGTGACCCCTTTAGCAAGACTAGAAAAGCTTCAAAAACATTCCATTTAAAAACCATTTGATTCCGCAACGAGATCAAGTTCAAAGCGTTAAAGGTTTTCACAAAAACCAGCCGCAACCCTCCGTCATTTTAGGAAGTAGAGTACTTAGTATTTGTGCTGTGTTTGTTGACCATAGTCAAGGCACAGTGTACGGTAGCTAAGTGATGTCTTCCTACACCGCATATGATGCGATTAGTTAGGACAGTCGCGTGACTTTGTTGACCTTAGTTAAGGGTCATGTGGGTGGGTCTAATTAATCACGAAATGACGGGTAGAACTTGACTAGTACATATGATTTGTTGACCATAGTTAAGGTCATAGGTGCTAGGGGTAGAAACCATTATCGGGAGTTTCAAGTGTTGAAACTTGCAATGAGATTGCATACCTTCTATGTGATAGTTGGATCCCGATACCCACTGCGAGTAAGTGTTACTCCTGGGAGAGTTTTATACATTACAATTAGCCGATCAAGTAGGTGTCTAGAAAGGTGTCAACGGGGTTACGCCTCTGGGAAAACGAGGTTTACATTAATTAGGTTCGTGCGAAAGCATGGGGGACCTCCCTCAAAGTACCGACACTGGCCTGGCTGAAAGATTGGCGAACTTGTAGTGTGTAATTAATCCCGGCTAGTCTTTCCTTTTAGGGTTTGAAGGAAGATTTGATAAAAACATTGGGAGCCATCCTGATTAGATAAAATATATAACCAATCTATTCTTGAAAGAGCGCACGCTGAGTGTTTTCTTCTGTCTCTCTCCTGGTAGCGACCATATCACGCCTTAATCAAGATAATAATACGGATTATTGACCGAACCCGCTTGTTATACTGAGCTGGGGAACGTTGGTCCCGCTCCAACTTATAATTGTTATAAGACAGAGCAGGAAATGGGGAATACCAGAATTCCTATGCCGCCCAAACGAAGAAAGTGCATATGATGCATCTCCTTCGGGTGTGTTCATTACAAAGAACTGTTTCTCAGTATCCTCTGCATCCTGGGTATATGATACCGGATCAGGATCCCAGATATGTAATCTGTTACATAGGGCTACAAAAAGGTAGAAAAACTGAGAACGGGTGATAAGTTTCATGAGACAGAAAACGGGGCAAGTGTTGCAGCCAAGTTTGTTGGTCACATGTCACCCTGTATTATGAATACATTGATTCTGAACAAATGCTATTAGATACCGAACCTGATATACAAAATCATATCAGTCTCTTTATTAGTAAAGAAATGATATAATTTTGTATTGATGGATAATGTTTTGAACATTTCCTATATCAAAAGTTGATCGGTTCAGGCACGTTATCTAAGAGCATTGAAGTTCTAAATCAAACTACAGTTCCTAGTATACAGAACACACACAAGAAGAAGAGTTCAGAAATGAACGAATCCTTCTTGAGGCATTGTAGACAAGGTCACATCAATGCGACCCGACTGGCTGAAGTTACATTTAGATGCATATTTAAATCAGTTTGAATTTACATCTTGTGAAACTTGCCAGTCATGTCACAAAGATATAATGACACCAGCTCTGTTTACTGGAAACAAAGAAAGAGTTAGTAAACTCTTGGGACTGATACATGATGATGTATGTAAGGTCTCCTGTCTACATATGCCAGGACTGGTTCTTTTTACTTCATTATATTCTCTGATAATCTCTCAAGATTCAGTCATATGTTCCTGTTGAAACATAAGTCCGAACCTTTTGAGGTATTCACAGAATATAAGTGAGAAGTAGAGAACCAATAACCGGGTATAAGTATTATGTCCTATGATGAGATCAGGGAGGAGAATACTTGAGCATGGAATCCTTGGACTATTCTAAAGGAAAATGAGATTCTCTCTCAGTATTACTCCTCTGCATACACCACAGCACAACGGTGTATCGGGGTGGAGCAATCACACAATATTAGATATCGTGTGCTCTATGATGAGTATTACTGAGTTACCTATTTCCTTTTGGGTGTTATGCGCTTGAGAAGCTGCATACCTATTGAATTAGGTTCGAATCAAATCACTGCCTACCATTCCATATGAGATATGGTATGGGAAGAGCCTATCTCTTAAGTGAGTTAAGATTTGGGATTGTCCGGCCTATGTCAAAAGCAAAATCCGGACAAGATCGAGGCAAGGTCAGTTCTATAGAACTGGAAAGGTTCCAGCTATAAGAAACTACAGCTGAAGATTTGACAGAACCAAAGGATTCTATAGTCCCCGACGAACCTCAGCCTCTCCGCCGATCTGGTAGGGTTCCTCCCCTGCCTGAGAGATACCTCGGTTTCTCGATGACAGTGGGAGCAAGGATTGCATCATGAGATGATGACCCAACTAGTTTCGAGCAGGCCATCGAGAGTAGGGACTCTGTAAGAATGGCTGGATGCTTAGCGGTCTGAGATGGAATCCATATACACCAACAAAGTATGGACTTTGGTTGCTATATTTGAAGGGTTAAATCCCCATCAGGAGCAAGTATATCTTGAGAAGATTACTTGGTGTACATGGAAAAGTTGAGACTTTCAAAGCTAGACTTGTTAAAGGTTTTCGTCATCGACCAGGCGTGGATAATGATGAAACCTTTTTCCAGTAGCTATGCTTAAGTCTATCCAGATCCTACTTACCACGGCTACATATCATGACTACGATATCTGGCGGTTGGGTGCCATGACTGCTTTTCTAAATACTGATTTAGAAGAGAACGTCTATAAGAACACAGCCAGAGGTCTTCGTAAACAGTGGGAGCAGCGGAAACGTGTGCAAGTTGCTTTACATAATGAAGCAGGCATCGCGGAGATGGAACGTCTGTTTTGATGTGATAGTCAAAGTGTTTGACTTCATCAAAATGGTAGACGAACCTTGTATATACAAAAGGGTAGTAGAGAGTAAGGTGGTCATCTTCGTATTGTACGTAGACAACATACTCTTGATAGGAAAAGAGTTTCCTATACTACGATCGATCAATCTCCTATTATCACTAAGATTCCCCAAATAGGATCAAAGTGATACCTACTAAATCCTGGATTTTGGATCTATGAGATAGATCTAAATGGATGTTAGAATACTCACTAGCTGTAGTGAGATGGTATCAATCGATCCTGGGGAGAATCACTGGAAGAGTTCCAGGGTGATAAAGACGACTGAATGTCAGTCACAGGCACTGTCTTTACCCTCAGTAAAGGGACGGTGTGTTGGAAGAGTTCCAAGCTCGATACCGTGGCAAACTAGACGATAAAGGCTGGTAACATCGCTATTAAAGATACTACCAAAGAAGCTGTTTGGGTGTATATTGGTTCATAAGATGAACTAGGTTCCTGCCATTGTATGACAATGGAAGTGTGGCTTCGACCCTGGAACCCTGGTCCTATCAGTGACCCAGACAAATTCTGAGGCAGCATCACCTGATCATGGAGATAGTTGATCTCCAGGGTGATCGAGGTTAGGAGAGAAGACTCAGAGGACAACACGGCGGATCCACTCACAAAGGCCTGTTCCCAGAGAGAGACTTTTATGGGATGGTTGAGTATGAGATACTACAACCACTGCTACAGATGGCCCTAGTGCAAGTGGGAGATTGTTAGTTATATGTATGCCCTAGAGGCCATTACTGTACATTGGATGTATATTGTAGTGGATGCTTGGACATACATAGGGAGGACTTTCTTGCTCGACATGATAGTATGCTATCTGGTTGCTCTTTATCTTAACATGTATACTTTCTGTCTCTCTGATTACATGTTGATAAAGCCCTTAGGATATGTACTCGACTTCCAGGACTATGATGTAGATCATACTAGTGGGGCCTGGGTAGTCCATGAGTGCATCCTTGAAATGTTCCTAGTCGAGGGAATATCGAGACGGGGCATCGATATTCCAGAGTAGACTAGCGCATATCTTCTCGACCCATGCGATGGGCGATGGATGATCCCATATTCATTGGTGTTTGACATCGAAGATGGTATGCGGGTGCTCAGTGGAGACTGGGTACACTGAACGGACTCGCCGAGAACTCCCAGATGGTATTATACTTCATGTCAGATGGCAGTTCTCTGGTGACACTGGTACAGCTTAGTCTGTAGACCCGAGATCGTCATAGAGTCTTGTGTGTCTCCCACTGTGCTTTGATTTCCACCCTACCACGGCTCTACTGAGTTGTGCAAACAGGTGGTTTTTGGGTACAGTCCCGATTCACATGGAGGCAATGAGCGATAGGAGGGGATTCGTCTCTCCCGGTATTGGGGGTTGATGTTGTGCTATGCTCGACTGGCCATAATAGGAAATCCCTGGCCAGGGTTGCAGTGATATACTGGTAAGAGTTATCAGTAGTTTCACGAATGTTATGGACCTTAAGTCGGCATAACTTATCGAGCTATTGGGGTCTGACGTTTACCACCCCTAGGCGAGATATGCGACATATCAGACGAACAGACCGGACTATACGGTAGTGTTACTGGTCGGATTCGCAGGAGTGTGAGCGGGCTTGCTCGTCGATCTTCTGATCGCTCAATACCCGGGTGGCCGTTACGTTTGGCAGACCGCTTGCGGCTTGTGGGTGTTTGATATGATCATCATCTGCTGCCGGCGTATTGACGAGTCTTTAGAGTCCTACACAGAGGTTTCCTGGCTCAAGCGAAACGAAATAGGAGAGCATATGAGATATGTGCGGGACCGAGAATAATGCGTGTATGTGATACCGTATTCCATTCTCGTGATCTGTGTATCGATTGGTTATATGCGATATAACCTAGTTATCGAATCAAGGATTGATTCGATAAGCCGATACATAGGATACTGGCCGGTTATATGCGACATGACCGGATCATTGAATCAAGTGTTTATTTAATGATTTAATGTATAATTATATATTTGATATATTACTTTGCATTAACTAGTAATGGTTCACTTTAAATGGATTTTCTCACTTGGATGTGCGCATTGCATATGCGATATGATATTGTGCACTAGCTTGTATCATGTTTGATGATACATATCTTTTTTGTTAAGTGTAAAGAGTTAAACCTTGGTTAATGAAATCATTAGGGTTTACTATTTGCTTATTCCTTTATTTATTTGTTTTATTCATTATGGTATTTATAATAAGCATAATGAGAAAGAAACAAAATGGTTAGCTTTCATTCTTTCATGA
This sequence comes from Agapanthus africanus, assembly GCA_030015575.1. Classification (NCBI taxonomy): domain Eukaryota; kingdom Viridiplantae; phylum Streptophyta; class Magnoliopsida; order Asparagales; family Amaryllidaceae; genus Agapanthus; species Agapanthus africanus. The sequence goes on from CM057350.1 coordinate 523,024,901, forward strand.
AGCTTAATGAAGCTTCATGAAGCTTTGACCAAAGGTGACCATTTTGTTTTTATCTCAAACCCTAATCACTCACTAACCTTGGTTAACTCTCTACACTTTACTATGGTTCAAATATGATAAGGATTGATTTTTTCTTTTCTATTTCTATTATTCTTATCATAATATTTGAGCTTCTTCTTCTTCTTCCTTCAAGTGAAGAAAGTTCACCTCCATCATTGGTGATTGATGCATATGAGTGAGAAATCCAAAACTAAAGTTTACCCACTTCCTATTTCTTCATCCTCTACCTATTGCCAAGTAGTATAGGGTGTTTCCTTCACAAGTTTTTCCGACTTGGTGAAGTTGGAGCTTGTTCTAGCGATGTCTCGACGTAGATCATCTTCGGCATCGAACCGACGATCAAGCCCGTCCATTTCTTCGACGAAGCCGACACTTGAGTTCCGGATTCATTTTGGACAGCGGAGGGGACCTCGTTGCGGAGCCGTGGAGGTGGTGGACCGGATCTACAAAGGTTGTATGTCCGTTCCCTTAGTTAAAATGTTAACTAGTTAGCTTGTTTCGCCTAAATATCTAGTAAACGATCCGTAGTCGGGTTTGTAGGCACCCGTAAAATTTGATTTGTGCATGTTTGATCACTTGTGAGACTTCACTAGAGTGCCTAGGAACCCTACAATGCCTCCCACAGTATCCGCTTGGACCACCTGTCCAAAATACTGCCCCTCGTCACAGGAAAAACAATAACTCTGTCAGTCACTCTGTCATCCGGGTCACCTTGGAAGCCTGGAATGATAACCGTCTTCCGAAGGAGGCCGTCGTTATCAAATCTCTAGAACAAACACTTATGTTCTAAAACTTCTTCCGAACGTTTCTCCAGGATTGGATTAATATCAACTTATTACATCTAGTGCAAAAATAACATCTGGTGTGGTACTTGACATCTCATGATCAACTCAATTGCCTAAGCAAGTGATCTGCCAATCATGCACATCCCTCTCCCCTTTAGTCTGTAAGACATCTTTAGAGAGGGTGACTCCATCACTTGTAGGTACACCACTATGCCAGGAGTCGTTCATTCTAAAATACCTTTAGAAAGCTGTCAAAATACCCAAATTGGGAAACTACCCAAATCTAGATCTAAAACCATAGATCCAGTAACCATAATGCCTGATATTATATCCATATCCTATGTGGAGAAAATACTGTGTGACAATTACAGTATAACCGATCGTAGTGTAGAAATTTCACTTCCTACTATGTGTATGTCATCCAAGTACCAGGACATCACACCTTACTACCTTCTTAACAGATCCATCTCCTATTCTGATGAAGTCAAAGCCCATGACTGTCACATCAAAAATAGATGATCTATCTCCTTTATATCTGCTTTAGTCTATAAATAGACATAAGCTACTTATCCACTATGCTTCCGCTGCTCCCACTGACTACAACAACCTTCTGGCAGAGTCATATACACGTGCACTTCTAAAGCTAGTTTAGAACCACGCTATACTCATCCTCCTGCCGGGTTTCATAATCTGGGACAACAGTGATGGCAAGTCTGGATAAACAAGAACCTCCCTATCACTGTCCTTGAGACTACCGGAGTATCTCTTGGGTGCCTGAGGTTACCCACAATATCTACGGAGGGGCTAATGGAATGTCAATCCTGATTGAATCTTTAGGTCCTATTAAATTTTTCCGTAATCGTTTGCGGTTCTGGAATCTCTTCCAGTTCTACCATACTCCCACTACTGTTTTCTGAAAAAATCCATTTTACTAAAACTGTGGCGAGTCAAGAATAATATCACTATTGATCTTTCAGATGGTAGAAAATTAACCCTCGTCATAGCCCGGGTTAACCCACAAACAGCCATTACAGAAACGCGCCTTGAGTTATCCAGAGTCTGGTTTTAAGCATAAGCCGGACAACTCTCCGTACCTTAACATCGTTAAGATACGAACCATTTTATATACAATATAGAAATAGAGGCACTGATTTAATTAGAACCAGATACAAAACATACAGATGTCTCCAGTGCATGTCAACTAAATAGAGAGAGGCCGATCAGCATTACTCAACTTAGGAGTGTATCCAATTATGAGTAAGCTGAAGAGAAACAAGTTTCTAAAAACCATTACTATCAACTGAATACCATACAAGTATCTACATCTTCGATCACCTTGAAGAATCCTGATACTTGCAACACATGGTTCTCTACTTTATTCCTGTACCTATAACTTCTCAAATTTGGACCTTGTATTTCTACGAAACACTTGTCTAAAACTTGAGAAGTCACAAGTAAACAGAATACAGTACGAGAACCAACCCCTTTGTTCGAATGGACACTGGACAATATAAAATACTTTGTATAAGTCCCCAGAGTCGAATAATTCGAACTCTGTGCGTCGTAGGTTGAAAACTGTACCCAGGCGATTTCCTCAAATATCACCAATTACAACGAATTCCGATATAATGAGAATGATCACCTAATTCCCAATAACTTACTCCCACTCATCATCTGTATAACCATACAGATGTGAGAATTATACCTGGTAAATACATACTCTGGAGCAAGTGTCTAATTGGGAAATCAGTTTTCTATTAACAATACTCAGTGAAACCGAAACATGAATATGTTTCGAAGGGGTATCCGGGTATTCCTAGTAATTCCTTTTCCATTATCAGATTCATGATTGTAACCGTATATTTCCTTGCCATCTCTCCAATTCCCTTTATTTGTCTTTAGTCGTTACCTTCTGTACACCATCGTTATACTTAATGGTTTTCTTCCTTCCCTACCGTTCGGCACCAGCCTTTGGTTTGGAAGAAGACTGTTCAATAAGCATAATAGGTGTACTGTCCTAATCCTAGGAGCACTCGCAACCTGAGAGAAGGTAAGGATAAAAGACAACTGAATAAACCTTATTCCTATTTCTCCTGAACCAGAATCCATCCTCGAAAAAGTTCCTTCGAGTTCGTATATAACCATACGATGGATTTATCCAATGGAATTGGATGTTCGTAGTGATACGGGGTGTTCTGGAGAAATACAAAGGTGAACTAGGAGTGGCGATGAAATACGTGGTTTGGTCGTGAATGATTACAGTCGCAATTTACTTTGCCCTCTTTCTGATCCCTTTATTTGTCTTTACTTATTACCTTCTGTACACCCAACTTAGGCTAATTGGTTTTCTTCATTCCCTACCTTTCGGCACCTGCCTATGGTTTGGAAGAAGACTATCCAATAAGAGTAATAGGTGTACCCTCTCCTAATCCTAGGAGCCCTCACAACCTGAGAGAAGGTAAAAGAAAAAGACAACTGAATAGTCTTATTCAATCTCTCCAGAACCAGAATCCATCCTCAAAAAAGTTCTTTCGAGTTCGTATATAACCATACGATGGATTTATCTAATGGAATTGGATACGGGGTGTTCTGGAGAAACTCAAAGGGTAAAAGAAGGAGTGGCAATGATGTATGCAACTCAGACAGTCCAAAAGCCAGTGTTTTAAGAAAGTTCGGTTAACTTGGTCAATGAGTTATAATAAGGGGTCGGGCCATGGTCGCAGTCAAAGAGAGAGAGAAAAGAAACACTCTGCGTGCACTCAAACCTAGATCAGAATGGTTAATCACTTTATCTAATCAGGAAACCTCTCACTGTATTCTCAAATTCTCCTCCAAACCTGAAAGAAGAATTAGTCGGAATCACCCGAGGAGTAATCCTACTCATCAGTGGGAATCGGGATCCAACTATCATCGCATGATAATGTGATGGAAGCCACTCACGTCATCACACTCCAGAAGGTATGCGCAAGCCTGCCAAGTTTCCTGTATGTTTGAAACTCCCGATATGATTTTTACCCCAAGCAGTTTATGACCTTGACAAAGGCCTTCAAGTTCAACCCGTCATTATCCTGGATTACTCTAGACCCACCCGTACAAACCCTTGACAAAGGCCAACAAGGTTATAAGATTGTCCTAGATAATCGCAACTCAATGCAACAGACAAGTAATACCCAGCCACCGCACACTACGCCTTGACAAAGGCCAACAAACGTAGCACGAATACTAGGTACTACCTGAAAGAAATGACGGAGGGCTACGACTGGTTTTTGGAGAAAAACCTTTAGCGTAATGAACTTGATATTGTTGAAGGAACCGGATAGTTTTTATAAATATAGTTATGAAAAACCTTTGCTAAAGAGGTCACTCCCGGTGAAGGGATCTCGGCTCTTTCCCCGTCGAATGAGGTGCAGGATATTCCAAACTGAATACCATGATGCAAAGCAAAAAGTAATCGACTATAGTGAAGTTATTACCCTGACACAAACCTCTGTCCAAGGGGTCACTCCCGATGAAGGGATCTCGGCCATTGCCTCGTTGAATGAGGTGCTGGATATTCATAACCAAATACCACTGTGCAAAACAAAGGAGAACACCCTTGTAATAACAGCTTTTGAAAAATTGGTTCCAACAACATCAAATACATGTTTGTTTTCCTTGCATTGATAAGAATCAACGCAGTCCCATCAATTAATCACACCAGAAAATAACGAAAATATGATGTACGTATATACCATCCGCATTCGCCACTGGGTCCCGTCATCATCAGTTAGGTTACTTAACTAACAGCAGAGCGGGGACTGGACTAGCGCGGGTGCAAAACATATACAACATCTACTAGTATATATAACAATATATAATAATCGCTCCAGGCATGATAAATGCAACATCACAGAAAAGTAATAAGCATCATAGAACAATACAGATAATCTGGGAGCCCCGGGTTTCATAGAGCCGCAAATGAAACCCGACGTTCCCCTGGTCGTGTGGATAGCCTGTGCAATGAAAACCTGTACCCCCTACGAGTGCGGCGAATAGCCCGCCAATTCTAGAGTGAGGCCCCCTCCGTCTCAACGCCATGAGATGTGGACCCGTTGCCCTCTAGAACCCGGCTATCCGTGCACCCTACCGCGGGATAATCCTAGTACAGAAAATAAAATATATACAACGGGTACACCGACCTCATCCCGGTCATGCCCCAAAAGAATAATATACAAACAGGCAGTGACGGCAGTCCACATGTCGGACGCTCGCCCCGCAATAACAAATGTACAAATAAATCCAAACAGCACTACCATTGCACAGGAACTATCCACCACGACAAATCCGCAATATCACAGCACAACACAGAATATCAACGTGAATGTCACGTTCGCAAATCCGTCTAAAAGGACTATAGCGATTAGATAAGATTTACCGATCAAATGACATTCACGGTCACAGATAGAAATGTAAAGCACTGCAAACTAACACTTTTAAAATTCCGATCGACAAAACTTCCCGAAGTGGGCCCCAAGCACAAATCCAGTACTCAAAATAATCTGGGCCAAAACTAAATGTTCCACAAACCACATTTCCAAGTTGAAGTCCCCCAGAAGAAAATTGGAGCAGCGAACCCACCAAAGTACCGCGCAACCGCGGCAAACATGGGCGTTTGTGTTGGAGATAGTGCCCTCAGAGTCAATTATTGGATCACAGGCACGTGATTGTAATGATTCAGGGAGGACCTATCCATGTAGGACAGTCTTACTCGAGATGATAGTATGCTATCTGGTTTACCTTTATCATCGTGTACTGCTTCAGGTGACCTTACAGGTCGCTATTATACGCTGATAGAGCCCCTAGGATTCTTGCTTGACAGCCAGCAGTATGAGGGCGATCATATACGTGAGAGCTGGTGGTCTATAAGCACATCCTTAAAAGGTCCCTAATCGTGGGAGTTTCGAGACAGGGCATCGATTCTCCAGAGTAGACTAGTGTATACAGTCGAGACCCCGACGAGGGGCGGTGGCCGGTCTCACAAGCCACTGGTGTCAGTTGGTTCACCTAAGATGTATACAGGTGCTCATTGGGTTATGAGTACACTGGACAGGACTCGCCGGGAACATGCTAGTTGGTCTTATACCTGACGTCAGATAGCAGTTCCCTGGTGACATGTGTACAGGTTAGTTCATCGACCTGGGGATCGTCATTTGTCTCGTGTGAGTTCCCACTGTACTTTGATTACTACCCTACCACGCTCAAAGGAGATGTGCAAACAGGTTTTAGTTGGGTACAGTCCCGAGCCATATGGAGGCAGTGAGCGTATCTTCAGGGGTTCGTCTCTCCCGGTATTGGGGGTGAGGTCGCGCTGTGTCTAGGAGAGCCATTACACGAAGTCCTTGGCCAAGGCAGGATATTTACTGGTAGATAATCCAGTAGCATCTCAGGGTGTTCTGGGCTTCACTCCGACACGACTTGTACCGCTTTTGGGGGTCTGACTTTTACCAACCCCCTAGGCCCGCCATGCGATGCTCATAGACGAACGGACCGGACTGTACGGATATTGTCACTGACAGGCTCAGTAGGGTGTCAGGATGTGTTCGCTCATCGACGTCCCTTTTGGTCAATAGCTGGTGGCCCGTCACGTATTGGCTTATACCTCTGACGTGCTAGTGGTTAAATCCACAGCCATAGTATTGATGAGTCTTTAGAGTCCACCACACTTTTAGTTACTCAAGTTTCGGACGAAACGTTGTAGAGGCCGTATGGAGATATGGCAGGGTTCGATCAGATACGTGCGGTATTGCACGGATCAGGATCGGACGGATATTACTAGCCGGCTTTGGTTTAAGCCGGATCCTAGTTTAGTACAGTGTAGATTTTGTCTCTTTGAATTTGTATTCAGTGGGAATACAAATGCGGGCATGTATATGCAGTAGCGGGGTTTTCCTGTAATTTATTACGGGACCAGTTTTCTGGAGTTGCCAGTTTGCATTCCGTTCCGGCCGGTTTTCCTTTGATCCTTCCCGGCCGGACTTTTCGATGGAGGGACTAATTTGCAATTGTGCAAATTAGTATTAGTGGAGGGGTTTCTTGCAATTTGTGGCATCATGATGGTTCTTTAATCATTAGATTCCATTTGCATCTTATCCTTTGATTAGAATGGATTAGAGTTGATTTGAATGGAAATGACATTGTTATCATTACCTTTTTGGATATGGTCACCCCTTTTGCTTTTACTACCATCACCTCCCTTCTTGTTATGGATTGATATTGATTCCCACCACCATTCTCACTTGACAAGGCCGGCCACTTGAGGGGAGAAGAAAAAAAAAATGAGAGAGTTTCATTTTTGAGTGGTGGCATTATTCTTCATCTCATTTTTCTTGCTAGAAAATTGAAAGCACCAATTTTCCTTAACCTTTTCCTCCATCCTCCATGGCAACTAAACCCCAAAGAGACATAGACTCTACACTACACCTACATCAAGTCTTGGACGCGTCGGCTAGCCAACTTCACGCCCGAGTTGCCTCGGTCCAGAGGTGGGAGCCCGTAACAGTACCCGGCTACGTGGTGCCCTTTCCGACGAGAAGGCGACGACTGGAGATTCCGCGAGGAGATCGGAGTGGAGACGAAGACCGAAGGACACGGATCGCTTGGTATACTTCTCTACCCATCTTGTATTTTTCTAGTAGCTAGATTAATGGCCCGATCAGGGTGAAAAGTGCGCGGTGGTGCCGGTTTGCTAGTTTGCAAAATTTTTGTTTCCGCGTTTCCGGCGTCGGATCGACGGCCGGGGCGCCACCGCGGGCTTACACTGGTATCAGAGCCATGCTATTAACCATGCCTAGCTTGCTCTAGTATGTTTAGAACTCGATCGGACAAAAATCCCCAAAAACCGTATTTTTACATACATGTGTTTTCTGTCGAAATTTTTTCTGCTCCAAAAATTTTTCAGGTTGTTGCAGAATACTGTGCAGGGAATTCTAAGCAATCTGTGAAAAATTGGTCAAGTGATCTCACCATACGAGCGTGGAACCGCGGCCAAACCCATGCTTGGGCCGCGGTTCCGCCTCACTTTTGACTCCTCATTTGACCAACATTTTGCAGAGTGCTCCTGAGTTCATAATGGGGGTTTTGGGATATTCTTTTTGGGCCCAGATTTTCTGTAAGTGCTACAGTACTGCTTGGGGCCCACTTCGGTGTATTTGTTCGATCGGATATTTTAAACATGCTAGTTCACAGTATTTACATTATATCAGCGACCGTGAATATCACTTGATCGGTAAATCCTGTCTAACTGCTATAGCCCGGTTAGATGGATTTGTGAACGTGACATTCACGTTGATGTTCTGTGTTGTGCTGTGATGTTGCGGATTGGTCGTGGGGATAGCCTGGTTGCAGTGGTAGTACAGTTTTTGTTTTATATGTACATTTGTTATTGCGGGGCGATCGTCCGACATGTGGACTGCCGTCACTGCCTGTTTGTATTATTCTTTTGGGGCACAACAAGGTTGCGGTCGATGTACCCGTTGTATGTATATTTTACTTTCTGTACTAGGATTACCCCGCGGAGGGGTGCACGGATAGCCGGGTTCTAGAGGGCAACAAGCCCGCATCTCATGGCGTTGAGACGGAAGGGGCTTCACTCTAGGATTGTCGGGCTATTCGCCGCACTCGTAGGGGGTACAGGTTGACCCAGGAGGGGTGCCCAAGTTACCGGATTCCGTAAAGTGCTGGGTGGTCCATTCACGGAGCTGAAGGGGACTGCCTCGCTTCAGGTTTCGGCGGGTAACTTGCCGCGCCCGTAGGGATCTAGGATCTCATTGCACAGGCTATCCACACGACCAGAGGAACGTCGGGTTTCAGTAGCGGCTCTGTGAAACCCGGGGATCCCAGATATCTGTATTGCTCTGTGATGCTGTACATTTCTGTGATGTTGCATTTTATCACGCCTTGAGCGAAATATAATATATTGGTATATATATTAGTAGATGTTGTATATGTTTTGCATCTGCACTAGTCCAGTCCCCGCTCTGTCGTTAGTTAGCTAACCTAAAGGGTAATGACGGGACCCAGTGGTGAATGCGGATGGCATATACGTACATCAGTATATTTTCGTTCTTTGTGGTGTGATCAATTGATGGGACTGTATTGATTCGGATCAATACAAGTTAAAAACAAACCTATTCTGATGTTGTTGGAACACTTTTCAAAAAGCTGTTATTGCAAGGACGTTCACTTTTGTTTTGCACCGTGGTATTCAGTTGGAATATCCTGCTCCTCAGTCGACGATGCAAGGGCCGAGATCCCTTCACCGGGAGTAACCCCTTGGACAAAAAGTTTGCGTCAGGGCAATAACTTCACTATAGCCGATTACTTTTGCTTTGCATCGTGGTATTCAGTTGGAATATCCTGCACCTCATTCTACGGGGAAAGAGCCGAGATCCCTTCACCGGGAGTGACCTCTTTAGCAAAGGTTTTCGTCACTATATTTTTCTAAAAAGCTATCCGTTCCTTCAACGATATCAAGTTCATTACGTTAAAGGTTTTCGCCAGAAACCATTCGTAGCCCTCCGTCATTTCAGACGGATAGCAAGTAGTATTCATGCTATGTTTGTTGACCTTCGTCAAGGCATAGTGTATGGTAGCTGCTTGTTGCCTTTCTGCTGCATAGATAGATGCGTTGGTTTGGGACAGTCGTATAGCCTTGTTGACCTTCGTCAAGGGCTTGTACGGGTGGTTTCAAATTAACCTGGACAATGACGGGAAGAACTTGACATGTGACTTATGATTTGTTGACCTTCGTCAAGGTCATAAGAGCATGGGGCAAAAATCCGCATCGGGAGTTTCAAAAGAACTGAAACTTGCCAGATATGCGCATACCTTCTAGAGTGTGATAACGTGAGCGAATTTCGTCACGTTATCATGCGATGATAGTTGGATCCCGATTCCCACTGATGAGTTGGTTTACTCCTCGGGTGATCCCGGCTAATTCTTCTTTCAGGTTTGGGGAAGAATTTGACGTTACAGTGGGAGGTTCCCAGATTAGATAAAGTGATAACCATTCTGATCTAGGTTAGAGTGCACGCTGAGTGTTTCTTTTCTCTCTCTCTTTTGGCAGCGACCATTGACCCGACCCTGGACTATAACTTAGTGACCAAGTTGACCGAACCTTCTTAACACTGGCTTTTGGATTGTCAGAGTTGCAAACCTCATTGCCACTCCTACTTTTACCCTTTTCTCCAGGACACCCCGTATTACTACGAACGTCCACTTCCATTGGACAAAACCATCGTATGGTTATATACGAACTCGAAGGAATTCGAGGATGGTTTCCGGTTCTGGAGAAAATGAATAGGACTATTCAGTTGTCTTTTCCTTTTACCTTCTCTCAGGTTGCGAGTACTCCTTGGTTTAGGAGATAGTACACCTATTACGCAAATTGGACAATCTTCTTCCAAACCTTAGGCTGGTGCTGAACGGTAGGGAATGAAGAAAACCAATTAGCCTAAACGGTGTATAGAAGGTATTAAGTAAAGACAAAGAAAGGGATTAGTAAGAGGGCAAAGTAAATTGCGGCTGCTATTCATGACCAAACCAAGTATTTCTTCGCCAATCCTAAATCACCTTTGTATTTCTCCAGGACACTCCGTATCACTACGAAGATCCACAGTTTATTGGATAATCCATCGTATGGTTATATACGAACTCGAAAGGAACTTGTTCCAGTTCGGGGATGGATCCTGGTTCAGGAGAAATAGGAATAAGGTTCATTCGGTTGTCTTTTATCTTCACCTTCTCTCGCATTGCGAGTGCTCCTAGGATTAGGACAGTACACCCATTATGCTTATTGGATAGTCTTCTTCCAAACCTTAGGCTGGTGCCGAACGGTAGGGAAGGAAGAAAACCATCTGGCCTAAAGGGGTATGCAGAAGGTAATGACTAAAGACATAAAAAGGGATTTGGAGAAGTGGCAAAGAATTATACGGTTATAGTTGTGAATCTGGATAATGGAAGAGGCATTACTAGGAATACCAGGATACCCCATCGAAACATTTCAATGTTTCAGTTTCACTGTGTACTGTTAAAAGAAAACTGATTTCCCAATTAGACACTTGCTCCAGGGTATGTATTTACCAGGTTTGATTCTCACATCTGTATGATTTTACAGGTGATGAGTGGGAGTAAGTTATTGGGAATTAGGTGATCATCCTCATTATATCGGGATTCGTTGTAATTGGTGATATTTGAGGAAGTCACCTGGGTTGTTTGCCGGTCGGCAAATATTTGGTTTTGAATATCCGTTGTCATGCACCAATTTCAAATTGATATATCTGTACGTCTATTTTTACATAGAGTGAGACATACCTTTTTGAAATTATGTCTATGACATTTACCTATACCAGTGGATGGTTAGGTAAGGAGCATTGAACAGCGGTGTAATTCTTCTTAACCATAAGTACAGTTTTCAACCTAGGACACACAGTGAATGAGTCATTTGACTCAAGGGACTTATACAGAGTATTGTATGTCGTCCAGGGTCCATCAGGACAGAGGGGTTGGTCCTCGTACTATATTCGGTTTACTTATGACTTCTCTAATTTTTAGACAGGTGTTTCGTAGAAACACAGAGTCCGAATTTTGAGAAGTTATAGGTATAAGAGTAAAGTAGAGAACCAGGTATTGCAAGTATCGGGATTCTTCAAAGTGATCGAAGATGTAGATACTTGTATATGGTACTCAGATGATAGTAATGGTTAAGAGAACTTGCTTCTCTTTCAGGTTACTCATAATTGGAAGTATTCCTAAGTTGAGTAACGCTGATCGGCCTCTTTCCATTTAGTTGACATGCACTGGAGACAGCTGCATGATTTGAATCTGGTTCAATTAAATCAGTGCCTCTGTTCCTGTATTGGATATAGAACAGTTCATACCTTAACATTGTTAAGGTACGGGGAGTTGTCCGGCTTATGATTAAAACCAGACACTGGACGACTCGAGGCACGTTTCTGTAATGGCTGTTTGTGGGTTGACCCAGGCTATGACGAGGGTTGACTTTCTACCATCTGGAAGATCAATAGTAATATTGTTCTAGACTCGCCACAGTTTTATTAAAAATGGATTTTTTCAGAAAACAGTAGTGGGAGTATGGTAGAACTGGAAGTGATTCCAGAACCGCAAACGATTACTGAAGATTTGATAAGAACCTAAAGATTCAATCTGGTTTGACATTCCATTGGCCACTCCGCAGATACGGTGGGTAACCTCAGGCACCCGAGAGGTACTCCGGTAGCCTCAAGGACGGTGGCAGAGAGGTTCTTGTTTACCCAGACTTACCATTGCTGTTGTTCCAGACTGTGAGACCCGGCAGGAAGATGAGTATAGCGTCTTTCTAAACTAGTTTTAGAAATGTACGTGTATATGACTCTGCCAGAAGGTTGTCGTGGTCAGTAGGAGCAGCGGAAATATCGGTGGACAAGTGGCTTATGTCTACTTATAGACTAAAGCAGACATAGCGGAGATAGATCATCTATTTCTGATGTGACAGTCATAGGTTTGACTTCATCAGAATAGGGGATGGATCTGTTAAGAAGGTAGTAGAGTGTGATGTCCTGGTATTTGATGACATACACAGAGTAGGAAGTGATATTCCTATACTACGATCGGTTATACTTTGGTTGTCACACAGTGGTTTCTCCACATAGGACTTGGATATTATATCAGACATTCTGGTTACTAGATCTATGGTTTTAGATCTAGATTTGGGTGGTTTCCCAATCAGGGTACTTGGACAGCATTCTATGAGTATTTAGAATGGACGACTCCTGGCAAGGTAGTATACCTGCAGGTGATGGAGTCACCCTCTCTGAAGGTGTCTTACAGACTAAAGGGGAGAGGGATACGCATGATTGGCAGATCACTTGCTTAGGAAATTAAGTCAATCATGAGATGTCAAGTACCACACCAGATGTTGTTCTTGCAGTAGGTGCAATAAGTTGATATTCATCCAATCCTGGAGAAACAATCGGAAGCAGCTTTAGAACATAAGTGGATGTTCTAGGGATATGATAACGACATTCTCCTTCGGGAGGCAGTTATCATTCCAGGCTTCCAAGGTGACCTGGATGGCAGAGTGGCTATCAGAGTTATAGTTTTCCATCTGACGAGGGGCAGTATTTTGGACAGGTGGTCCAAGCGGATACTGAGGGAGGCATGGCGCAGGATACTGATTAAGTTCAGTTGACGATACAGTCTAAGAAGTTTGGATTTAGAGTTCATTTATGAACTGGGTCCCATCAGACATCCAGACACATTCTTAGACAGGTATTGCTCATTTCGGGAGATGGTTTTCTCCGCGAACATGAGATATAGAGAGACATAGAAAGAAACATCCAAGCGGATCCACTCACTGAGGGTATTCCTCGAACGCTATAGTTTCGCAAACAGGTTTTGTGAGACTGACTAGTAGAGGAGTTGGGTGTTCGGTATCACACGGGCTGTGAGTATGCGACATCGCAATAATTAGCCTTGAGTGCAAGTGGGAGATTGTTGGAGATAGTGCCCTCAGAGTCAATTATTGGATCACAGACACGTGATTGTAATGATTCAGGGAGGACCTATCCATGTAGGACAGTCTTACTCGAGATGATAGTATGCTATCTGGTTTACCTTTATCATCGTGTACTGCTTCAGGTGACCTTACAGGTCGCTATTACACGCTGATAGAGCCCCTAGGATTCTTTCTTGACTGCCAGCAGTATGAGGGCGATCATATACATGAGAGCTGGTGGTCTATAAGCACATCCTTAAAAGGTCCCTAATCGTGGGAGTTTCGAGACAGGGCATCGATTCTCCAGAGTAGACTAGTGTATACAGTCGAGACCCCGACGAGGGGCGGAGGCCTGTCTCACAAGCCACTGGTGTCAGTTAGTTCACCTAAGATGTATACAGGTGCTCATTGGGTTATGAGTACACCGGACAGGACTCGCCGGGAACATGCTAGTTGGTCTTATACTTGACGTCAGATAGCAGTTCCCTGGTGACATGTGTACAGGTTAGTTCATCGACCTGGGGATCATCATTTGTCTCGTGTGAGTTCCCACTGTACTTTGATTACTACCCTACCATGCTCAAAGGAGACGTGCAAACAGGTTTTAGTTGGGTACAGTCCCGAGCCACATGGAGGCAGTGAGCGTATCTTCAGGGGTTCGTCTCTCCCGGTATTGGGGGTGAGGTCGCGCTGTGTCTAGGAGAGCCATTACACGAAGTCCTTGGCCAAGGCAGGAGATTTACTGGTAGATATTCCAGTAGTATCTCAGGGTGTTCTGGGCTTCACTCCGACACGACTTGTACCGCTTTTGGGGGTCTGACTTTTACCAACCCCCTAGGCCCGCCATGCGATGCTCATAGACGAACGGACCGGACTGTACGGATATTGTCACTGACAGGCTCAGTAGGGTGTCAGGATGAGTTCGCTCATCGACGTCCCTTTTGGTCAATAGCTGGTGGCCCGTCACGTATTGGCTTATACCTCTGACGTGCTAGTGGTTAAATCCACAGCCATAGTATTGACGAGTCTTTAGAGTCCACCACACTTTCAGTTACTCAAGTTTCGGGCGAAACGCTGTAGAGGCCGTATGGAGATATGGCAGGGTTCGATCAGATACGTGCGGTATTGTATGGATCAGGATCGGACGGATATTACTAGCTGGCTTTGGTTTAAGCCGGATCCTAGTTTAGTACAGTGTAGATTTTGTCTCTTTGCATTTGTATTCAGTGGGAATACAAATGCGGGCATGTATATGCAGTAGCGGAGTTTTCCTGTAATTTATTACGGGACCAGTTTTCTGGAGTTGCCAGTTTGCATTCCGTTCCGGCCGGTTTTCCTTTGATCCTTCCCGGCCGGACTTTTCGATGGAGGGACTAATTTGCAATTGTGCAAATTAGTATTAGTGGAGGGGTTTCTTGCAATTTGTGGCATCATGATGGTTCTTTAATCATTAGATTCCATTTGCATCTTATCCTTTGATTAGAATGGATTAGAGTTGATTTGAATGGAAATGACATTGTTATCATTACCTTTTTGGATATGGTCACCCCTTTTGCTTTTACTACCATCACCTCCCTTCTTGTTATGGATTGATATTGATTCCCACCACCATTCTCACTTGACAAGGCCGGCCACTTGAGGGGAGAAGAAAAAAAAATGAGAGAGTTTCATTTTTGAGTGGTGGCATTATTCTTCATCTCATTTTTCTTGCTAGAAAATTGAAAGCACCAATTTTCCTTAACCTTTTCCTCCATCCTCCATGGCAACTAAACCCCAAAGAGACATAGACTCTACACTACACCTACATCAAGTCTTGGACGCGTCGGCTAGCCAACTTCGCGCCCGAGTTGCCTCGGTCCAGAGGTGGGAGCCCGTAAAAGTACCCGGCTACGTGGTGCCCTTTCCGACGAGAAGGCGACGACCGGAGATTCCGCGAGGAGATCGGAGTGGAGACGAAGACCGAAGGACACGGATCGCTTGGTATACTTCTCTACCCATCTTGTATTTTGCTAGTAGCTAGATTAATGGCCCGATCCGGGTGAAAAGTGCGCGGTGGTGCCAGTTTGCTAGTTTGCAAAATTTTTGTTTCCGCGTTTCCGGCGTCGGATCGACGGCCGGGGCGCCGCCGCGGGCTTACAGTTTGGCCGCGGTTCCGCGGTCTAGTGGTGAGTTTGTGCTACCAAATTTCTTCCAGTGTCTTCAAAAAGCCTGCCTGATTTTCTAAAACACTCAAAATAATTTTTCGACCAGTTTAAAAATTCGACAGAAACTTTAGTATTGAAATTGCGGTTTCGGAAATTTTGTTCGATCGGGCTTTTAAACATGTTAGAACAAGCTAGTAAGCGGTTAATAGTTTAGCTCTGATACCATGTTGGACCACGGCGGCGCCCCGGCCGTCAAACCGACGCCAAATGCGGAACAAAAACTTTTTACGAAACCGGCACCACCGCAGCCCAAATACCCGGATCATTTCATTAACCGTATACTAGCAAAATGTAAAGGAGTTTGTAGAAATTATACCGATCGATCCGTGTCCTTCGGTCTTCTATCTCTGTGCCAAACTCCCCGATGTTGCGCCGACGAAGTTCGCTCTTCAAAGTGCCTCCACGTCGATGAATCTGTCTACGGGCTCCCGCCTCAAATA
The DNA here is from genome assembly GCA_030015575.1 of Agapanthus africanus. Lineage (NCBI taxonomy): Eukaryota > Viridiplantae > Streptophyta > Magnoliopsida > Asparagales > Amaryllidaceae > Agapanthus > Agapanthus africanus. Next base: position 523,040,922 of record CM057350.1, read on the forward strand.
CCGAGGCAACTCGGACATGAAGTTTGCTAGCCGATATGTCCAAGAATGATGTAGAGAAAGTGTAGAATATCTTGTCTCAAGACACCCTAGTACTTGGGTGGAGGTAAATTGGAGTTGCCATGGAGAATGAGAATGTGAGCACATGAATTTTCCTTGAAGAAAATGAGAAATGAGCTTGCAATTGCTCGGCCAGAACAAAGCACAGCCAAAGAAAAGGAATGGGATGCTCTCTGTGAATTTGCAATCCAGTGAGTGTTTGGAATTGGCAGCACATGTTATCTAGTGTGAGGAAAACTAAAATGTGTTGTATATTAATCAACACCCAAGCCATTATTTCACTCACTACAAAAAAACCTTTGCCAATCATGGCTGGCGAAATTGCAGGAAACCCCCTGGAAAGAAAAAAACGGCCGCCACCTAGTAAAATGGCTATGCCTGCACCTAGGCCATGCCTCATAAATGAAGCAGGCCCATGCTGCCCCCACCATGCACGAAATGGGCTGCCCCCAACCATGAAAATCAGTGCAAGAGAGAAAAAGTCAAAGGCAAATTGCTCACAAAGATCAAGATATTTTGAAACCGGAAAAGAAAACTGGCAACTCCCAAAATAATCCCGTAACGAATTACGAGATTACACCTCAACTGTAAATACATACCCACATTTGTATTACGGCCGAATACAAATGCAACGAGACAAAAATATTCATACAATGCAATACTAGGATCCGGCTTAAACCAAAACCCGTTAGTATTATCCTTCCGATCCTGATCCATGCACAAGTGCACGAATATGATCGAATCCTTCCATAAAAAAATATGGCCTCTACAACGTTTCGCCCGAACTTGGGAAACTGTCTGTGGAGGACTCTAATGACTCATCAATACACCGGCACTGGGTATAACCACTAGCACGTCAGAGGTACTAGCTGTACGTAACGGTTGCCTATGTTTTGAAGGAAGGGGAAGCTGATGAGCGAACACATCCTGAAACCCTACTGAGCCTGACAGTGACAATATCCGTACAGTCCGGTCCGTTCGTCTATGCGTATCGCATATAGGGCCTAGGGGGCTGGTAAACGTCAGACCCCCAATAGCGGTATAAGTCGTGTCGGAGAGTAGCTCAGAACACCCTGAAATACTACTGGAATACCTACCAGTAAATCTCGATTACCCTGGCCAGGGATTTCGTGTAATGGCTCTCTTAGACACAGTGCGATCTCACCCCAAATACCGGGGGAGACGAATCCCTGACGATCCGCTCACTGCCTCCATGTGGCTCGGGACCGTACCCAACTAAAACCTGTTTGCACGACTCCTTTGAACCGTGGTAGGATAGTAATTAAAGTACAGTGGGAACTCACACGAGACAAATGATGATCTCACGTCGACAGACTAACCTGTACACATGTCACCTAGGAACTGCTATCTGACGATATGTATAATACCAACTAGCATGTTCCCGACGAGTCCTGTCCGGTGTACTCATAATCCAATGAGCACCTGTATACATCTTAGGTGAACCAACTGACACCAATGGCTTGTGAGATCGGCCACCGTCCCTTGTCGGGGTCTCGACTGTATACACTAGTCTACTCTGGAGTATCGATGCCCTGTCTCGAAACTCCCTCGACTAGGGACCATTTAAGGATGTGCTTATAGACCCCAGCTCCCACGTATATGATCGCCATCATACTGCTGGCAGTCAAGCAAGAATCCTATGGGCTCTATCAACATGCAATAGTGAACTAAAGCATGTACTCGATGATAAAGACAAACCAGATAGCATACTATCATCTCGAGCAAGACTGTCCAATCGGTATAGGTCTTCCCTCAATCATTGCAATCACGTACCTGCGATCCAATAATTGACTTTGTGGGCACTATATCCAACAAAAGAATCTCACAATCATAGTCCTTCACAAGCTCCATCCAGCGACGCTGCCTCAAGTTCATATCCCGCTACTGAAATATATACTTCAGACTCTTGTGGTCTGTAAATATCTGGTACGATTCTCCGTACAAGTAATATCTCCAAATCTTAAGTGCAAAGACTACTGCGGCCATCTCTAGATTATGAGTAGGATAGTTCTGCTTGTGTTTCTTCAACTGTCGAGAAGCATAAGTAATAACTCTGCCGTGCTGCATCAATACACAACCTAAACCTATAAAAGACGTATCGCAATATAGAACGAAACCGCCTGAGCCTGAAGGCAAGGATAAAACAGGCATAGTTGTCAGACGAGTCTTCAACTGCTGGAAAATCTGCTCACATGCATCAGTCCACAGAAATGGGACTCCTTTTCGTGTTAGACCGGTCATCGGAGCAGCAATACGAGAGAAATCCTGTACGAAGCAACGATAATAATCTGCCAAGCCCAAAAAGCTACGAATCTCAATCACTGAAATGGGTCTGGGCCAATGCTGTACCGTCTCAATCTTCTTCGGGTCTACTTGCATCTCGTCTTCGTAATGATGTGACCCAAGAAATCCACACTGTCAAGCCAGAAAGCGCACTTTGAGAATTTGGTAAAAAGCCGATGCTCTCACAGAGTCTGCAACGCAATCCTCAAGTGCTATTCGTGGTCCTCTCAACTCCTAGAGTAGACCAAGATATCGTCTATAAACACGATGATAAACTGGTCGAGGAACGGCTTGAAGAACCGGTTTATCAGATCCATGAACACTGCTGGGGTATTGGTGAACCCGAACGACATCACTAAGAACTCATAATGCCTATAGAGCGTCCAAAAGCATTCTTCGGAATGCCATCATTATCAACTCGCAACTGATGATACCTTGATCATAAATCAATCTTCGAGAAATATCCTGCCCCCTGCAGTTGATCGAACAAATCGTCAATGCGATGTAATAGATACCTATTCCGTTCTGTAGCTCGGTTCAGTTGACGATAATCAATACACAATCTTATACTGTCATTCTTCTTCTTAACGAGTAGGACATGAGCTCCCTAGGGCGACACACTCGGACAAACAAGTCCTCTATCAAGCAACTCCTGCAATTGATTCTTAAGCTCCTTGAGCTCCCTCGGCGCCATCCGATAGGGAGGTATAGAAATAGGCCTCGTGCCGGGGACCAGGTCAATGCAGAACTCAATATCATGATCTGGAGGCAATCTCGGTAACTCATTAGGAAACACATCGGGGAACTCTCACACGATCGGAACCTGATCCAACGGGACCTCTGCGAATCCAATATCCTGAATATACGCTAAGAACCCATGGCATCCCTTCTTAAAAATCCGACCAGTACAGAGTGCAGAAACCAGATTGGAAAGAGCGGCACTGCGGTACCCCTGCACAACCAAAACCGGCTCATTAGGAAAACAGAATCTGACCTCCTTCCCGCGACAATCAATATATGCATGACAAGCGGCCAGCTAATCCATGCCAAGGAGGACGTCAAAATCTAACATATCTAGAAGAATCAGATCGATTAACGAATCTCTTTCACCAATCTATACGGAACATGATTTGTATACGTGTCGTGCTCACTAGAGTAACCACAACTAACGGTGGGTCAAACGACGATGAACTTGTACCCAATCTTGGTGCACTGTTTAAGGATACATAAAGTGCATAGAATCGGGATCGAACAAAATATACACATCAAAGGAACACACGGGAAGAGTACCTATAACCACTGCATTGGATGCCTGGGCATCCTGGTGTAAGTCCACTTTTCCCACCCCGGTGCTTGTGGGGAGGCGGAAAACGGAATAAAAATCGGATTTTTACTACTCTAGGCAACATGGACTAGACAAAGTCGGGATCTTTTCTAAACAAAACTAGCTAAAAGCTAAAGAGAGATAGCTTTAGGGTAGAAAGATTATACCTTGGGCTTTATGTCCTTCTCTCCTTGCTCCTTGGAGTGGTAGAAAGGGATCACCTTGTCGTCTTCTCTAGTCGAAGAAGGATCCATCCGAGAGCCTCAACCTTTGGCTTCAACTTCAAGCTAGAAGTAACTAAGGTGCTAGAAGTGCTAATCATAGAACCCTAGATGAGAGTAGAGATTATCTAGAAGAGGTTTTCTCAAGCTCAAGTATTTCTCAACACATGAGAGGGGAGAGCTTGAGAGAGAGGAAGAGGAGGAGAGAGAATGAATATGATAGAATGAGAGAATAATGAAGCATTCCCACATATATGTGTGAATTATTGTAAATTGATAATTAGTGAGATAATTGTCATGGCTTAATCAAGACATGACCATTATCATTTCATATTTAATGCTAATTGCAAGGATCAAAGAGCATCTTTTATATGGAATGATGATGGTCAAAGTGTCAACCTAGGTCAACAAGTCAAGGGTGGTCAAATAGTCATCAACCCTAACCATGCACAATAAGCATTAGGGTTAGCAAAATGACAATGGTCATTAACCCTAATCAAAGTCCTCTCCCTCTGTCTCAATCAACTGTGCATACGCACCCGTATTCGTGATCCGAGGAACATGAATACAAAGAGATAAAACCAATCCCAAATCATATACTAGGATCTGGCTTAAACCAAAGCCCGCTAGTATAAGCTGTCCGGACAGCAAACGTGCACAAGTGGGCGGATGTGAACGAACCCTGTCGCAAAACCATGCGACCTCTACTCATTTTGTCTAAAGGCGAATAGCTCTCTGTGTGGGACTCTAAAGACTCGACACTACGCTGGCAGTGGGTTTAACCACAGACCGCAAGCGGCACTAGCTGTACGTAACGGTCCCCAGGTAGATGCCGATAAGAAGACTGACGAGGTGACCCCATCTGAACTCTTACTGAGCCTGTATGTGATAGTCTCCGTACAGTCCGGTCTGTTCGTCTGATACATCGCATGGCGGGCCTAGGGGGGCGTTGAACGTCAGTCCCCTAATAGCGGTACAAGTCGTGTCGGAGTGTAGCCCGGAACACCCTGAGATAACACTGGAAACCTACCAGTATATCTCGCTTGCCCTGGCCAGGGACTACTTGTGTAATGGCTCTCCTGGACACAGTGCGATGTCAACCCCCAATACCGGAAGAGACGAATCCTGTCTAACCGTCACTGCCTCCAAGTGCTTTGGGATTGCACCCAAAAACTACCTGTTTGCACGACTCCTTTGAGCCGTGGTAGGGTAGTAATCAAAGTACAGTAGGAACACACTCGAGGCGAAGTGACAGTATCAAGTCAGCGGACTAAGCTGTACTCATGTCACCTGGGAACTGATAACTGACGATAGGTATAATACCAACCAACAGTTCCCGACGAGTCCTGTCCAGTGTACTCGTAACCTAACGAGCATCCGTATACTATCTCAAGTACGACATACTGACGGCTGTGGGACAGACCGTCTCCCACGCTGGGATGAGAAGCGCATACGCTAGTCTACTCCGGAGTATCGATGCTCTGTCTCGATAGTCCAACGACTAGGGACCTGTATAAGGATGTGCTTATGGATTACCGAGCCCCCACGAGTGTGAGCGCCATCACAACGCCGGTAATCAAGCAAAGATCCTAAGGGCTCTACTAATGCGTATAGGTGATATAATAAATAAACACACATGTACACATTAAAGCAGAGACAAACCAAGTAGCATACTACTATACTGAGCAAGATTGTCTGTACAACTGTGAATATCCCAAGCTTCCATCAAGTAATATACAAACTAGTATGATACAGTAATGGCCTCTAGGGCATATACACTAACAATCTCCCACTTGCACTAAGGCCATGTACTGGCGTATCGAAGACCTATCATCTCGATCAGCCGCTCGAACTGAGTCTGGGGTAGGGCCTTCATGAGTGGATCTGCAGTGTTGTTCTCCATATTTACTCTCTTCACCTCGATCTCCTGGCGATCTATGATCTCCCTGATCAGGTGGTACCGCCTCAAAATGTGCCTGGACTTCTGATGGGACCTGGGTTCCTTCGCTAAAGCTATAGCGCCGTTGTGGTCGCAATACAGCGATATTGGATCAATAATGGTAGGAACCACCTGAAGCTCCATGAGGAACTTCTTCATCCAGACAGCTTCCTTTGCGGCATCGCAAGCAGATATGTACTCCGCTTCCATAGTTGAGTCAGCAACGGTCTCCTGCTTGGAACTCTTCCAGCACACCGCCCCTCCATTGAGGGTAAAGACATAACCCGACATGGAATTGGAGTCATCCTTGTCACTCTGGAAGCTGGAGTCAGCAAAGGCCTCAAGCTGGAGGTCTTTTCTGCCATACACCAAGAACATCTCCTTAGTCCTTCTCAGGTACTTGAGAATGTTCTTTACCGCTATCCAGTGTTTCTCTCCTGGGTTCGAATGATACCGGCTTACAACGCTCAATGCGTATGCTACATCTGGTCTGGTACATAACATCGCATACATTATAGAGCCTACCGCAGAAGCGTAGGGTATAATAGACATGCGATCCCTTTCCAAATCAGTCTTGGGAGACATCTCTTTGGAGAGGGTGATCCCGTGACAAGCCGGTAAATTACCGTGCTTGGAATCTTCCATACTGAATCTTTTCAGTATGGTGTCGATGTACCTTGACTGTGAAAGTCCCAACATCCTCTTAGATCTATCACGATAGATCTGGATCCCCGGAATGTAGTTGGCATCGCCCAGGTCCTTCATGGAGAACCTCTGTGACAAGAATCCTTTGACTGACTGTAGCATAGGAATATCATTTCCTATTAGGAGAATGTCATCCACGTACAAGACGAGGAATACCACAGTTCTCCCTACAATCTTACTGTAAATGCATGGTTCATCTGGGTTTTTGATAAAGTCGAATTCCTTGACAGTATCATCAAAGCAGATGTTCCAATTCCGCGATGCCTGCTTAAGTCCATAAATGGACTTGAGCAACTTGCACACTCTACCGCTGCTCCCACTCTGAATGAATCCCTCCGGCTGATCCATATAGACGCACTCTTCCAAATTTCCATTTAGGAAATCCGTCTTTACGTCCATCTGCCAGATTTCATAATCGTGGAAGGCAGCAATGGCAAGAAGGATCCGAATGGATTTCAGCATAGCCACTAGAGAAAAGGTCTCGTCATAGTCCAAACCAGGTCTTTGACGAAAACCCTTTGCAACAAGTTTAGCTTTATAGGTCTCAACCTGCCCATCTACACCAATCTTCTTTTTGAAGATCCATTTGCAGCCTACGGGTTTTACCCCTTCTGGAGCAAAGTCCAAAGTCCAAACTTTGTTGGTGTACATGGACTCCATCTCGGCCCGCATTGCATCCAGCCATTTTACCGAGTCGCCGCTCTGAATGGCTTGCTGGAAGCTTGTAGGCTCACCATAATCCATGGTGCAATCCTCTCTATCCCCGTCTATGAGAAAACCGTAGTTTCTCTCGGGCGGATGAGACTGCCTACTACTCCTGCGGAGTGGCGCAGGGATGTCCGGTTCTCTTGAAACTTCTGGTTCTTCCAAGCTTTCAGTAATAGCTTGTGGTTCTGGAATTTCTTCCAGTTCTATTGCGCTCCCACTTATCTGATTTTCTAAAAATTCAGTTTCCAAGAAGCGGGCATGCTGAGAAACTAAAACCTTTTGTTCCTCTGCGGAATAGAAAAGATACCCCCTGGAGTTCTTTGGGTATCCCACAAACTTACACAGTACTGAGCGTGCCTCGAGCTTGTCCGCATGCTGCTTTTTTACAAAAGCTGGACATCCCCATGTCTTAAGGTACTTGAGACAGGGTTTCTTCCCACTCCACATCTGATATGGGATGGTAGGCACAGTCTTGGTTGGAGCCTTGTTCAAGAGATATGCAGCTGTTTCTAGCGCATAACCCCAGAAGGATCGCGGCAACTCAGCCTTACTCATCATGGAACGAACCATATCCAATAGGGTTCGATTCCGCCTTTCCGATACACCGTTGTGTTGTGGTGTGTATGGAGGAGTAAGCTGAGAGAGAATTCCATTCTCTTTTAAGTAGCCCAGAAACTCGGCACTCAAGTATTCGCCACCTCGATCAGATCTCAATGTCTTGATACTTTTGCATGTTTGTTTTTCAACTTCATTCTTGTATTCTTGAAATTTCTCAAAGTCCTCGGATTTGTGCTTCATCAAGAAGACATGCCCATACCTAGAGAAATCATCTGTGAAAGTAATGAAGTATGAATAACCACTTCGCGCATGTGTAGACATTAGACCACACACATCACTGTGTATGAGTCCCAAGATCTCGCTTGCTCTTTCTCCGTGTCCAGTGAACGGAGTCTTTGTCATCTTTCCCATGAGACAAAATTCATAAGTGGCATAAGACTGATACTCGAACGGATTCAAGTATCTCTCTCTATGTAACTTTGTTAACCGTGTCTCATTAATGTGACCAAGTCTACAATGCCATAAGAAAGCCTGATTTGTTTCCGGAGACTTTCTTTTAAGTGTGTTCTGGACACTGAAGATCTGAGCTTGATTCAATACGTATATTCCGTTTTGTAATGTACCTGACCCAATCAGAACTTGATTTAGGTGGATGTTAACTACATCGCTTACAAAAGTAAAATCATATCCTTCCTTAGAAATTAAGGATACAGATATGATATTACAAGTCGCACCTGGTACATAAAAACAGTTACACAGAATCAATATCTGCCCAGTTGTCAGTCCTAGATGATATTCCCCTACGGATTCAGCATACATGCTCATTCCGTTAGCAACCCTGAGAGTCATATCACCTTTCCTGATAACCCTATGGTTTCTCAGAGCCTGTAACGAATTACAGATATGAGATCCTGATCCGGTATCCAATACCCAGAAAGTAGGGTTAACTAACATACAGTTCTCTATTACAAACACACAAGAAGCCGAAGCCACAACATGCTTCGAATTCTGGCTACTGGCTTTGCAAGCCCTGCAATCCTTCTGCCCATGTTCATTCCCGTAACAATAGGAACATCTTTCTTTTACTGCATCCATTCCCGAAACTTCTGCTTTTCCCTTTCTTTCTACTTCCCTGCTTTCCTTCAGGGTAGTAAGTAGAGACTGTTGAACTAAGTCAGCATCTGACCCGTTCTTCAACGTGGTATTCAGGTCCGAGAGCTCAAAAGTGCTGGTCTCTGTAAGGACGTTGCCCCCTACAGATGACCCGATAGCCAACCTCGCTGGAAGCAATTCGTTCGAGGTCTCATATCTCGCGATATGAGATTGCTCTCCATATAAAACTTTGTTATGGAGGAAGATAGAAGCTGAGTCCATCTTCTCGTGCTGTCTCTGGTATATACCATCAACTGAGGCTAACACGAGGCACTTGGCTTTCGCACAGTCTTCTTCCGATGTCCTACGGATATCAATATCCGTGACAGGGGAAACTGGACCTGAGACGGCAGGGGTTGGATCAGTCAAGAGGTGTCCCAGCTTGTCCTGGGCAATGGGCATCTGGACAGACCTTTGCCAGTCATAACAGTCAGATTCAGTCATTTTATTATCTAGATGTAACCTAGGTGCGGTCATTGGGTCGCTGCAATTAAGAGAGAGAGAAGAAAACACTTAGCATGATGCTCTTGCAAGTTTAGATTGGTTTTTAATTTATCTAAACAGGATGGCTCCCACTGTCTCTCGAATCCCTCCCCAAACCATAAAGGAAGGATTAGTCAGGATCAATCTCACCGTACAATACTTGCTTAACCGTTCAGCCAGGCCAGTGTCGGTACTTCGAGGGAGGTTTTCTAACGCTTTCGCGAAGTTCCTTAATTAAGTAACCTCTTTTCCCTGTGGGCGTAGCCCCGCTAACACCTTTCTAGACACCTACTAGGTTTATAGCATTGATCGTTAAGTGAGAGTTTTCCTGAGGAGTAGCATATACTCACAGTAGGATCGGGATCCAAATATCATCGCGTGATAAAACCGAAGGAATCCTACCAGAATCATCACACTCCAAATGGTATGCAGCGCTCGCAAGTTTCAGTACTTATGAACTCCCGATGTGGATTTTTGCCCCATGCGCTTATGACCTTGACGAAGGTCAACAAATCATAAGTCACATGTCAAGTTCTACCCGTCATTATCCAGGTTAGTTTGAACCCACCCGTACATACCCTTGACGAAGGTCAACAAGGTAGTACGACTGTCCCAAACCAACGCATCTATCTATGCTACATATGAACACCCAACAGCTACCAATCACTATGCCTTGACGAAGGTCAACAAAACATAGCTTGAATACTATTGAATATCCATACGAAATGACAGAGGGCTACGAATGGTTTTGGCGAAACCGTGAACGTAGTGAACTTGATATAATTGATGGAACGAGATAGCTTTTAAAAGGAGTGGTTCAAGCTCCGCATTTAAAAGTTTAGTTTTGAAAAGAACCGAGTGGTTTTCAAAGTGTTCCAATCGACTTTTACTTGGTTTATTTTCTTGCATTAGTTCTTTTAATGCGTCCCATCATTTAATCCTACCATTGCAGAAAACAACCAAAATATGACTTACGCTTATGCCATTCGCATTCGCCACGGGGCCCCGTCATCACCCGTTAGGTTACTTAACTAACGACAGAGCGGGGGCTGGGTTAGCGCGGCTGTAAAACATAAGCAACGCCTAAATAGTTATAGTATATAGATATATAGCAATGATAGACATTACAGATCGCAGATGAATACATTGGATATACTAGGAATCCACAATCCATTCGAGCCTGCAACGAAAAGCGGATTACACGGTCGCGGTGAATAGCCAAATACCCCACCCAAGACCCCTACGGGTGCGGCAAACTACCCGCCAGGTACCCGAAGCGAAGCAACCTCCCTCAACACCGTGAGTAGGCCACTCGGCACTTCGAGATACCCGGTAGTTTGTGCACCCCCTCCATGGGTCTATCCTAGGAGCAAAAACAGTAAAAAGAATTATATAATGACGGCTACAACCCCGACCCGGTTGTGCGGCCATACAAATAATATTACATCAATTTACATGTTACATGAATGAAAGAAAAAGAAACACTCATCTCACATCCACCCCGGCTATTCACCCGCGACAATCCAACGCATTCATATACATATACCATCATCAAACACAGATCACAGATATGTATAACCCCCACTAATCGACATATAGCGATTAGCCGATGTTCAATATATATAAACATCACAGATATAACCTATTAGTCAAAGTGTAGTGAAGTTCGATCAAAAAATACGGATTTATAGGCTCTCAAAAACAAATTTCTTTTCTGGAAAACCTGGGCACAAATAAACCATCTTAAAAATCCCAAAACCATATCAGAAGAACACTGCACCAAACTCGACCCAGAACCGAGTCAACTCGGCCGCGGTTGCGCGGCAATAGCTTGCTATTGCCGCGGTACCGCGGCGCTTTGAACGATTCACTGGACCGGGTTTGGTGAGTTTCTTAACAAAACCCTGAGATGATTTTTGACGTAAGATTTATTTTATTTTGAGCAGAAAAAATTTCAACAGAAACTTAGGGTTTTGTATGTTTTGGTTTTGCGATTTTTCCGATCAAACTTCCATACACTTTTACTACTTAGCTAGTTTATGTTTAGTTAGGCTCTGATACCACTGTAAGTCCACGTTGCCCACCCTGGTGCTTGCGGGGAGGCGGAAAATAAAAATCGGATTTTTACTACTCTAGGCAACATGGACTAGACAAAGTCGGGATCTTTTCTAAACAAAACTAGCTAAAAGCTAAAGAGAGATAGCTTTAGGGTAGAAAGATTATACCTTGGGCTTTATGTCCTTCTCTCCTTGCTCCTTGGAGTGGTAGAAAGGGATCACCTTGTCGCCTTCTCTAGTCGAAGAAGGATCCACCCGAGAGCCTCAACCATTGGCTTCAACTTCAAGCTAGAAGTAACTAAGGTGCTAGAAGTGCTAATCCTAGAACCCTAGATGAGAGTAGAGATTATCTAGAAGAGGTTTTCTCAAGCTCAAGTATTTCTCAACACATGAGAGGGGAGAGCTTGAGAGAGAGGAAGAGGAGGAGAGAGAATGAATATGATAGAATGAGAGAATAATGAAGCATTCTCACATATATGTGTGAATTATTGTAAATTGATAATTAGTGAGATAATTGTCATGGCTTAATCAAGACATGACCATTATCATTTCATATTTAATGCTAATTGCAAGGATCAAAGAGTATCTTTTATATGGAATGATGATGGTCAAAGTGTCAACCTAGGTCAACAAGTCAAGGGTGGTCAAATAGTCATCAACCCTAACCATGCACAATTATATATATAACTAATATCAATTAACCATAATACACACATAAGCATTAGGGTTAGCAAAATGACAATGGTCATTAACCCTAATCAAAGCCCTCTCCCTCTGTCTCAATCAACTGTGCATACGCACCCGTATTCGTGATCCGAGGAGCACGAATACAAAGAGGTAAAACCAATCCCAAATCATATACTAGGATCTGGCTTGAACCAAAGCCCGCTAGTATAAGCTGTCCGGACAGCAAACGTGCACAAGTGCACGGATGTGAACGAACCGTGTCGCAAAACCATGCGACCTCTACTCATTTTGCCTAAAGGCGAATAGCTCTCTGTGTGGGACTCTAAAGACTCGACACTATGCTGGCAGTGGGTTTAACCACAGACCGCAAGCGGCACTAGCTGTACGTAACGGTCACTAGGTAGATACCGATAAGAAGACTGACGAGGTGACCCCATCTGAACTCTTACTGAGCCTGTATGTGACAGTCTCCGTACAGTCCGGTCTGTTCGTCTGATACATCGCATGGCGGGCCTAGGAGGCGGTGAACGTCAGTCCCCTAATAGCGGTAGAAGTCGTGTCAGAGTGTAGCCCAGAACACCCTGAGATAACACTGGAAACCTACCAGTATATCTCGCTTGCCCTGGCCAGGGACTACTTGTGTAATGGCTCTCCTGGACACAGCGCGATATCAACCCCCAATACCGGGAGAGACGAATCCAGTCTAACCGTCACTGCCTCCAAGTGCTTCGGGACTGCACCCAAAAACTACCTGTTTGCACGACTCCTTTGAGCCGTGGTAGGGTAGTAATCAAAGTGCAGTGGGAACACACTCGAGGCGAAGTGACAGTGTCAAGTCAGCGGACTAAGCTGTACTCATGTCACCTGGGAATTGATAACTGACGATAGGTATAATACCAACCAACAGTTCCCGACGAGTCCTGTCCAGTGTACTCGTAACCTAACGAGTACCCGTATACTATCTCAAGTACGACGTACTGACGGCTGTGGGACAGACCGTCTCCCACGCTGGGATGAGAAGCGCATACGCTAGTCTACTCTGGAGTATCGATGCCCTGTCTCGATAGTCCAACGACTAGGGACCAGTATAAGGATGTGCTTATGGATTACCCAGCCCCCACGAGTGTGAGTGCCATCACAACGCCGATAATCAAGCAAAGATCCTAAGGGCTCTACTAATATGTATATAAGCGATATGCTAAAAGAAACACATGCACATATTGAAGTAGAGACAAACCAAGTAGCATACTACCATTTCTAGCAAGATTGTATATACAACTGTGAATATCCCAAGCTTCCATCAAGTAATATACAAACTAGTATGATACAGTAATGGCCTCTAGGGCATATACACTAACACCTGGGGAGTCAAGGAGAAAACCCTAGCTTAGCCCCTACCTCCTCCCTGGGGTCCTCTTCCTCTAGGTCCTCTTCGTGCACGACCACTGTCACACCACACTCCCAACATACACGGTATTGTCCACTCTGGCTGAAGCGGCACAGTTTTGTCCTTCGGAGTGAACTGGACCTGAGTAGGGGCCACTTCCCAGGAGGTCACACATCCCAGGATTTTCCTAGCCCGAGCATGCTTAAATACGGAGTTTTCAAGTTCCTGTAGTTCCAGTTCACTCAAAAGGCGCCTCAGTGTATAGGAGTGGAATCATCTCATTTATAGACTCAGATCTGCCCTCTTTCGGAATGTATTCTGAAGATTCCCTATTGTTCTATAATGGGTTCCCATGTATATCCTGTATAAATGGGTATACCGGATATTACAACCACCAACACCACGGCCTCTCGGACCAACTGTCTAGCGCGGAGCAGTGACTGGCGGAGGAAGTAAGGCCATTGGAGGATGAGGTGGAGAGGGTAAAGCGGTTTAAGAATCCACGGTCCCGTCCTGACATCACGTGGGACAGTCCCTATAGAAATGATCTAGACACCCGTAGCTAAAACATGCCAGCGGTGACCTCTGCCCCTCAGGATATGAGCCATACATCTAGCCCTGAGTCTAAACACTGCCGCCACTACGTCCTGGAATGAATCCTTTATGGACTCTCTGTCCGGAAACTGGAACACTGAAACGAACCCTCTTCGGTTCCAGAGCAACCGCCGTCTCACTTAGACGCTTCTCCACTCATATCGCTACGTCCATAGCCTTAGCATATGTGGTGAAATGCAGTGCGCTAAGAGTAAGGAACAACTGGGTATCAAGAATCCTCACATATCTCTTCACCCTGAGCTCCTCGATGGTAACTAAATACGGAGCATATCATGACAGCTGGGTGAACTACAAGTTGAAGTCAGCTACGGACATACTCGCTGGTTTGCGCAACGCCTCAAAATTAATAGCTTTGGCATTTTTCATGCTCTGCGGAAGGAATCGGGTTAGGAAGACTTCGGAAAACTCTGCCTCTGTCATCGGAGGAAGATCTGCTACACGACCTCTCTCGATCGACTCGCACCAAGTCTGGGAAAGTCCTTCCAACCGAAAAGTAGTCAACTCCACCGATCTCTCATCTGTGCACCTCAAGGACTTACTGATCCTAGCCATCTAGTCGAGGAACGACTGAGGATCCTCTGAAGCATCTGTCCCTATGAATACCAGAGGATTCAGCCTTATAAACTCCAGAAGTGATACCTTCATAACCCCTGCGACAACGGGTGCGACTATCTGAATGGGCGGTACAACATGCTCTAGAATAGGCGGTGCATCATCCTGCTTCTGAATCCGGGTGGCCTCGGCCAACTGCCTCATCATCTGCTGTAAGCCCAACATGCCCTCCTCCAGTCTAGTCATTCGGTCAGGAAGAGGAAGATCAACATGTCCTTGTGCCATCGAAATGCCCTGCTGGTCAGTCTCCGTCACTAGCGGACTTGCCCTGGTTGCATCCCTAGCTGCGGCTCTCTCGGCTCCTGTATCCATGGCAACTGGAATAAGAAAACGAGAGTTGGTAAGGTGTAAAATCGGGAACAAAAGGATGCAGAGAGTCAAGTAAATAGTTAACAAGAGATAAATCCTATGGTCACTTAAGTGGAGTATCGTATCGTAAATATACCGCGGAAGATCCGTATGCTACGTTACTCTACCTGAGTTACCTACTCCATCATACCAAGGTTAATCAACGTAATGAAAGTTTGGGTCTAATACCCCCAAAGTCAAGTCTATGTTCCGTAAGGTTAAGCCTAGGTTCCGAAAATATGTACCCTAGACTCCATATAGTCAAACCTAAAACTCAAAAAAGGTTAAACCTATCGCTCTGATACCAACTGTGTCATGACCCAAATTTGGCACATGACCGGCACATAGATCACGTGACGTCTAAAGATGTCGACGTGTTCCAAGTAAGCCAAAAACCAAGATCTATATCTTTTTAAAGAATAAAGAAGGCAAAATTTTCAAAAGGGTATTTAACATGAAACACATTTTGTTTATAAGGATTGCTTGTTTTAAAGCATATGTAACGTGTTTTGAAATAGGGATGAAAACGTTTTCGTTATTTGAAATTTCGACTGCATGTCCTTTGTATTTTTTGATAAAATTAAGTACATAAACATATAAATATCTGCATCCTTACTCGGGAGCTATCTCAACGCCCAATCGGAGGAATCACAACCATACAGTTAATATACGACGCACGAAGACGATGAATCACAAGTAAATATAGTAAACCGCTAAAGCTAATAGTCGACTCTGCTCGAGTTCAACCCAAAAGAATATACATAAAGTCCTGACTTATTCTTAGTTAAATAATAATACAAGTGGTCTGATAGAGTGACACTAGATACAAGGAAAAACATATATAAAAGAGGCGGTTACTATGTGTGTAACTCACCTAGCAAAATATGTGATGAACTACAAAAAATGTGTCGGTGACGCCGTTAAGTGTCCATGCGGTCCATCCTGCAAGAATCTAAGGCACAACGGGGGTGAGTTGCCAACTCAATGAATAGGAATCTAACATCACAAGGTATAATATGATATGCGTTGTAATAAATGCAAGTGCGATATAAACGTGGTCGCTTAAGAATAGCGTCAATCATCATCAAATCCTCATCAATCTCGTGTCTATCATCGACACTAAAAATATGGATATTGTAGGCACTGTCTAATCGATCGACCCTCTCCTGATATAAACTCAGCCTTAGTCAGAATCCTCTGGATATCTGCCGCACTCCAATATCAACTTCGGTATCGATCATCCTCGCTAGGATCCCCGTACCTTCTTACGGACATCCTGCCCCTCGGAGTAGTATCGGGTCCACCATGTATCTGTTATCAGTTAACCCCTATCTCGATTCAAATATCTCATCATGAAAACTAGAAAACTTATGGTGGACGTCAAAACATCAATCACGAGAAAACCGCACTTTGAAAACAAAATCAGTTTCGTAAAAAGTCACCCGTGGTTTCTCAAATCTGTAGAAAACATCATATCTATGATATCAAAATTGAATGATTCATTCTTACAATAGTTGGCATCTATAACATGTAAATGTACGGACGATTGCATTCAAATAATGAAACATGGTAAATAGTAATTAATACTATAATGAAACATTGCAATACGACTAGACGTGACAATTCTGTGTTATGGCAATACTAATGATGTATGGTGTAGCATGCAAGTCGGTGAACTATGCAACATAGCAATCATTAATATTTGTGCTTGTGTTCTATCCAGTGTATACACGTATCAGGGTAATTACGACATAGAACACGAAGATACTAGCACATATAGCGATCCTATCAATTATAGCAATTCTAACCAAGGTATCTATTCTAGCAAGTATAATTATTCATTAGGGATGCTATGGTACTCATGTAATGCATACGACATAGAAATGCGGTTAAGTATCACAAATGAAGTTTAAAAATTGATACGGAGTTTTATGAAGTTCTGGTAGTCGGGGGTGCTATACGCCATCCGCTCGAGTTCCCACTTGTAGATGTCCCCCTACTCACCTAAAATCGACATGTGCTAGACGAAGCTCGTGAATGCTTTGCCCTTCTTTGCCACGTCAGACGTCTCTATGACCGATTCTATCCATTAAATCAAGCACATTAATAAGAATCAAAATGCAAACATTACTAAAAAACCTAGAGCATATAAGCTAGGACGTATGATCGACGTGTTCTAATGCATGCTATCTAAATCGAACTACCTACCAGAAATCACAAAAACCAAAACTTAGATTTTAAAAACTTAAAACATCAAACTTCTATAAGATTCATGCCCTATATTTTTCTACAATCAATCTAGGACAAAACAAAGTATGAAAAAGGTCTTAGGAGCTACTGGAAAAAACCCTTACCCTAACTTGATGTTTGGGCCTCTACTTGCTGTCAATTTTATTAAATGGGCGGCCAAGTTTGGGGCATGGGGGCTCGGGCTTTGGGTGTGGTCTCTTGTTGGTCCCAGCATTTCAAAAAAATCACTAGTTTATTTTTCAGAGCTATACAATAACACTAGATTCCAATTGAACACCAAAAACCCACTTTTCCCTAGTTTAAAATCTCAAAACGCATTTAAAACTTAATCTCTAAGCATCACAACACCTCAATCTCACTCAAGTAAGTAGTGGCTACCAACTAAAACCCAACTAACCTCACCGCTATAAGTAAAACACCACTAAATTCAACCACTTCAAGACTTAACCCATCAAAACAAAGACTTTACTGATGAAATCCCCAGATATCATAATATGAAATGATAAAAACTTAGAAAAACAAGATTTTACCTCTTTAGATGGAGATGAATGGGATCTAAGCTCTAAGGATGACTTGGTGATGATCAAAGAAGAGATAAGGGCCTATGTTGGCGTCTTGATCAATCTACTTGAAGGAATCTTCAAAATCCATGGTGATTTTGGTGAAAGGAGGCTATGGTTTGAGTGAGTGTGGAGGGGAGTTAGAGTTATTTTTCTGTGAGGATAAATGAGAGAGGAGAGCGGAACTAGCCATAATATACAAGATATCATGTTAGATATTTGTGTTAGGTTGTGGTGAGGGTGGGGTATATCCTAGTTAACTTATTTCCATCTTTCTCTTTCTCAAAATAAAAAGAGTTAATCAAAAACCCAAATGAGAACAACATAACTTTCCAGAACACATTTTAAAATAGACTTAGAAAAATTAAATGTTGTCTAATATATAAAAATTCATTTTATTATTAAATAAATATTTTAAATTTTTATGAAATGTTATTAGGAAAGTGCTTACAAGTTACATGCAATTTATTAGAAGTTACAGGCAACTAATTTGAACATCCCTTTTATTTATGCGTCTTATAGGGGAATTTCTCATGCAGACCCCTCCATTTACCAAAAACTTCACCAGCTGGAACCACGAATGATCCTCTATTTTGAACTTTCTCCTCCAAAAGTGTAGCAAATTCCTTTTGAAGCTTTACTTTCATAGTTCTTCTTGTCTTGGCATGTGACATTACAAGTTGAAGACCCATGTACCAATCTATAGCTCCGGGTTCATCATGGCAACCGGTATATTGTTCCTCATTATTTGATCATCTTGCCTCACCGGTGGCAAATTTGACTCAAACTCATGTACTCGGTCATACACAATTGCTAGAGTAGAAGACGATGATGCGTGTTGACCGTTACACAAAAAAAACTCTTGTTAACATATTTTTACTTGCATCCATATAGATATTAAAAGCAACTTATTAGATATTAAAAACAAATCTTCTTAAATGTTAGGGAAATACAAATGCTTAGAAGTTACATGCAACTTTTTTAGAAGTTAAAGGCAACTGGTTAGAAGTTACATGCAACTGTTTACAAGTTACAGGCAAGTTCTTACAAGTTACAGGCAATTGCTTACAAGTTACAGGCAACTGCTTAGAAGTTAAAAGCAAGTGGTTAGTGTAAGCCGATGTCGCACATCCCGCGGTTCGCGGGGAGGAGGAATTTTCAAAAAATGGTAATGTTTGACTACGCAACACCGGCTAAACTCCAGGATCTATTCGATAACCTTAACTAACAACTAACTATGGAGGTTTATCTATTATGGTAGAATATTATACCTCTAAGATATGGTCCTTCAGGTCTTCTAGTGCTCCTTTCCAAGGCTCCTCGGTGATCGGATAACGAAATATCTATCGGCCTCCTTGCGTTAAAGATGATCCACCATGAGAGAATGTGCTCCAAGCTCCAACCTCTAAATAAGGTAACTAAGGTAGATGGTTCGCTAATCCAACTATTCTAGGAGATGTAAAGAGTGCTAATGGATTGTAGTGTCTCACTAATTCCTATGGCTCACAACACATGTGAAGGATTAGAGTTTAGTCTTGAGGTAGAAGGAGATGGAGAAACTTAAGAGAGAGAATGAGGAGAAGAAAATGAACCATCATCAAAATAGCTAAGTGTGCAGAATGGCTAAAATATCATACACTCACTCATTGAGCCATGGAATAAAACACAATAGAATATAGATCCTATGCCTCAATAGTGAGTTAAGATGAATATAATAAACATAATAGCCATGCTTCACCATGCCACACAAGTCTCCTCCAATATCCACCTCATTAATCCATTTAGGAAAATGGATAATACAAATAATGATGTGGCTCCTTATAGAAGCATGCCTTGACAAATTACAAGAATTCCCCTCACCGTATATACATACTCGTATCCGTATTCTGAAAAATACGGATATACAGAGATGATAACAATCCAATAATACAATACTAGGATCCGGCTTAAACCAAAGCCCACCAGTATTGTCTGCCCGATCAGCATCCGTGTACAAGTACCCGTATGTGATCGAAGCCCTGCTGTAAAAACCATGCAGTGCCTACATCAATTGCCTAAAGCAGGAAAACCCTCTGTGTGGGACTCTAAAGACTCGACAGTACGCTGGCAGTGGGTTTAACCATAAGCCGTCAGTGGTACTAGCTGCATGTAACGGCTACCCAGGTATCTGTCGATAAGAAGGACGATGAGCAAGCTCATCCGAACTCCTACTGAGCTTATCTATGAAAATCTCCGTACAGTCTGGTCTGTTCATCTAAGAACTCGCATATCCTCCTAGGGGGATGGTAAACGTCAGACCCCTAACAACGTGATAAGTCGTGTCGGAGGAGAGCCCAATACACCATGAGAAAATACTGGAGTAGCTTACCGGTATTTCTCAACTGCCATGGCCAGGGAATTTGTGTAATGGCTTTCCGAACACTGCGCGATATCAACCTCCAATACCGGGAGAGACGAATCCTATATGATCGCTACTGTCTCCAAGTGCTTCGGGACTACACCCAACTACTACTTGTTTGCAAGACTCCTTTGAGCGTGGTAGGGTAGTAATAATAGTGCAGTGGGAACACACTCGAGACGAAATAATGATGGCAAGTTAATGGACTAAGCTGTACTCATGCCACCTGGGAACTGCTACCTGACGATAGGTATAATACCAACCAGCAGTTCCCGACGTGTCCTGTCCAGTGTAACTCATAACCTAATGAGCACCTGCATACCATCTCCAGTTGTCGTATTAATGGCTGTGGGACAGACCATATCCCCTGCTGGGATGAGAAGCGTATACACTAGTCTACTCCGGAGTATCGATGCCCCGTCTCGATAATCCAATGATTAGGGACCTATATAAGGATGTGCTTATAGAATACCCAGCCCCCACAAGTGTGACTGCCATCACAACGCTGGTAGTCAAGCAAAGATCCTAAGGGCTCTACCAATATGTATAAGCGATATGCTAAAAAAACACATTCACATATTGAGGTAGAATCAAACCAGGTAGCATACTACCATTTTGAGCAAGACGGTTACTATAACTGTGAAGTATCCCAAACTTCCAATATGTAATATACAATCCGGTATGATACAATAATGTCCTCTAGGGCATATATCACTGACAGTTAGATGTTATAAGTGAGTGCTTAGATGTTACAGGCAACTGTCATGCATTTTCTTCTAAACAAAAATCAAGTTAAATAAAGACAAACCCGCTCATAATGGCTAGAGTATCAACAGATGCTTGCATTTGAATGGCTTTGTCGTTCGTCTCTTGATGGATACAAACCATATTTATATAGTCATCTTCGATTATCATCCTAACCATATGATCTCCATATTTCTCCATTTTGTATGAAAGTTTTAATTTATCAACCGGTATATCAAGTTGAAACGAGATTGTTCTTTTCAATTAGATCCATATTGTCGTCTTCGAGATGGTCAAGACCGAACCTTTCCCATTGGATCCACACACAAAACACATTAACGTCCAAGTTTGGTCCATCCATAATGAGCAAAAGAGTAAATGAAGATTTATGTTGTTGGGGTAGTAAATGAAAGTAGAGTAAATGAGAGAAGATAATGGATAATGTAGAAAATGAATATGATAATTCTTATTCTGCTGGAAACATAAGGTTTTTGGGAGACAAAGTGGAGAATTTGGAGGGAAAATGGCTAGGTTAGAGTATTTAATGCTCAGTTATTTAAGAAAAAAATTAACAAAACACAATTCAGGATAGATGTTACAAGCAACCTGATAGAAATTATAGGCAATTGAAAATCAGATTTTTTCCTCCAAAAATGCAGCTGTCAACTTGTACTTGGACACATGGGTCTCTAAGGGCATTCTTGGGGTATACTAAAATACATATGACTATTTTTATTGTATGGAATAAGTGATGGGCCTAGGGTTTTTTCACATGATGAAAAGACCAAGAGACTTTTTGACTGGGCTTTTAAAAAATTTACCCAAAAATAAATGGAATTCCTGATTTTGAAATCAAATACATCTTATATTTTATTAGTTTAGATTGTTACTATTAATTTAATATCTTAAAAAGATTTCAGAAGATTTCAAAAGTTAGTTATGGTTTCCTAAATGTTTTTTATTGGACATGTATAATTATTTTTACTTGGTTAAAGACCCTAGATTTCTTTTCATTAATTCATTTTCTAGTAAGTAGGGTATCTTGCAATACTTTTTCCTTCAAAATAAAGAATGACCATAGGTTTCAAATTTTAGAACTATAAAAGCTTAGTTATGTTTAAACGTATTTTTTCTATACTTTTACGGTTATTGATTATTAAAGATTTTCTCTTATCAAAGAAGATGATGTGGACCATCTTAGAACCAATAATTTATCTCATTTGAAATGGGTTTAAATCCCCAGATTTCAAAAGTAGTAGTTTTTGTAGGGTTACTAGGCACACTCAAGAGGTTCCACAAGGCATCAACCATGCCAAATTAAAATTTTACGGTGCCGAGAAACCCTAATATAGATCGTTAACTAGAAGTTAAGGCGAAAAGCAAGCAAGTAAACAACTTTATTGATAAGTGAAAGGGATTACAACCTTTGTAGATCCGCTCCTCCATTTCTTTAGCTCCGAGATGACGTCCCTCCGCTGCGATCATCGGGTTCTGGACTCTTGCGATGGTTTCGTCGGAGAAATGATCGGGCTAGGTCATTTACTTTGAGGCCGAAGATGATATACGTCGGGGAGACTCAAACTCAAGCTATTCCTTCACTTGGTCAAAAACTTTGTGAAGAGAACACCCTATACTACATGGCAAGTAGTAGAGGATGAAGAAATAGGAAGTGGGTTCACTTTAGAATTGGATTTCTCACTCTTTTTCTCATGATGCCATTGGAGCTAGCAAGCTTTTTCAAGCTTGATGAAGATGAAGAAGAAGAAAAGAATTATATCAATCATTTCCAAAATGAAACTTATCCAATATATGATGGGACCATGGTTGAGTTAAGCCCTCATGCTTAACTCATGTAGAGATTTAACCAAACCATTAGGTTAAGGGTTGGGTTAACTAATATCCTACACAAATGACAAAAGGGTTGACTTTGTCAATGTTTATCAAGCTTCATGAAGCTTGATAACTTTTACCAAAGTCTCAATTCTTTTGTTATTTGCTAGGAAAATAGTAAACCCTAATTTAACCTTGAGTTGGTTCAAGTCTCATACACACAACTTGTTTGTATCATCAAGCATGATACAAACATGTACACTTGCATATATCACATATAAACAATGTGCACATTCAAGTAAGAAAACAAATCTTAAGTGAACCAATACTAGTTAATGTAAAGTAATATATCAAATATATAATTATACATTAAATCATTAAATCAACACTTGATTTAACGATCCGGTCATATCGCATATAACCGACTAATATCAACAGTAACAACTTATCGAATCAACACTTGATCCGATAACCCGCTATATCGCTTATAACCGATCAATGTCACAAATCGCGAGAATAGAATACAGTATCACATACTGGTATTATTCTCGGTCCCGCACATATCTCATATGCGCTCCTATTTTGTTTCGCTTGAGCCAGGAAACCCCTGTGTAGGACTCTAAAGACTCGTCAATACGCCGGCAACAGGTGATGATCATATCAAACACCCACAAGCCGCAAGCGGTCTGCTAAACGTAACGGCCACCCGGGTATTGAGCGATCAGAAGATCAACGAGCAAGCCCACTCACACTCCAGTGAATCCAACGAGTAACACTACCGTACAGTCCGGTCTGTTCGTCTGATATGTCGCATATCTCGTCTAGGGGTGGTGAACGTCAGACCACAAAAACTCGATAAGTTGTGTCGATATGAGACTCATAACGGGTCAAGAAACTACTGGTAACACTTACCAGTAAATCTCTAAAGCAGCCTTGGCCAAGGACTTCCTGTTATAGCCAATCGAGCACTGCGCAACATCAACTCCCTATACCGGGAGAGACGAAACCCCTCCTATCGCTCATTGCCTCCATGTGACTCGGGACTGTACCCAAAAGCCACCTTTTTGCACGCCCTCTTGGACGTGGTATGATGGAAGTCAAAGCACAGTGGGAATCACACAAGATTCTATGACGATCTCGGGTCTACAGACTAACCTGTACCAGTGTCACCAGAGAACTGCTATCTGACGTAAGGTATAATACCATCTGGGAGTTCTCGGCGAGTCCGTCCAGTGTACCCGTCTCCACTGAGCACCCGTATATCATCTCTGATGTCAAACACCAATGGATATGGGATCATCCATCGCCCATCTATATGGGTCGAGAAGGTACACGCTAGTCTACTCTGGTATATCGATGCCCCGTCTCGATACACCCATGACTAGGGACTTTGAAGGATGTACTTATGGACTACCATGTCCCCACTAGTATGATCCGCATCATAGTCCAGGTAGTCAAGTACACATCCTAAGGGCTTTACCAACATGTAACAGAGAGACAATCAGTGTACACGTTAAGGTAAAGAATAACCAGATAGCATACTATCATATCGAGCAAGAAAGTCATCCCTATATATGTCCAAGCATCCACTACAATATACATCCTATGTATAGTAATAGCCTCTAGGGCATACATATAACTAACAGTTTTAAGTCCCTACACAAAAAATCTTGTGAAAACTCTCTAAACTCAAAGATTTTTTTGTTTTAGTTCTTATAAGATATTAACTAACTTGTTATGCTAATAATGTCTTTTGAGATAAAGTACTACTTTCGACTCTTAAAGTGTTACATTTGTCTTTTAAAATGCTGCATTTATCTTATAAAGCACTATATTTATGCTGAAATTACTATACTTATATTAAAATACTACATTTTACATGAAACTGTTACATTTATTAATAAAATTACTACATATATTACATTTGACCTGTTTCAAAATAAATATAGTATTTTATAAGATAAATGTAGTAATTTAAAAGATAAATATAGCATTTTAAAAGATAAATGTAGTATTTTATACTAAAGGGCGTTATTAGCATAATATATTAGTAAATGTAGTATAAGAACTAAAGCAAATGAATGTTTTGAGTTTAGAGAGTTTTTCATAAGTTTTATGGCCTAGGGATTTAAACCTATTGCTTTTGAAAATTAGGGACTTTTTGCACCCAAGGTTTCATCGTTTTGATAGATAAGTATCTAATAAGATTTTGTCAGCACTTCGTTTGCACTTAACTACCTATGTGTGATATATGAATGTGGTATAATATTTATTTTGTTATTACCATTGCTTTCGTTAAAAAAATGCTTGAGTGAAAGACATGCATTTATGTGCAACTCATGAAAACTTAGGTATTTATCTGTAAAATCTATGAAACCTTAGATATTTACGTGTGATGATACTCATAAGTGGGGATTTCCCACATCACGACACGTAGTAGATGACGTGTCATCCATGTAAGCCTTCTAGATTCCTGTGGGCTATGGAGCTGGAATATGTATGATGCAATGGGGACATTTCTCGACGCCTCACCTCCACGGTAGCACCCGAACTTTTGAGGGCCTTCCCTGAGTACGTTCCCTCTTCGCCTAACCACCAGCCAATAGGTCGTCTCTGAGCAATCATAGAGCTGAGCTTTCTCAGCTTCCTTACTTGTCTTCGAGCTATCCTATAGCCGAAGTTCCTGTTAGTGTATATGCCCTAGAGGCCATTACTGTATCATACTAGTATGTATATTACTTGATGGAAGCTTGGGATATTCACAGTTGTACAGACAATCTTGCTCAGTATAGTAGTATGCTACTTGGTTTGTCTCTGCTTTAATGTGTACATGTGTGTTTATTTATTATATCACCTATACGCATTAGTAGAGCCCTTAGGATCTTTGCTTGATTACCGGCGTTGTGATGGCGATCACACTCGTGGGGGCTGGGTAATCTACAAGCACATCCTTATACACGTCCCTAGTCGTGGGAGTATCGAGATAGGGCATCGATGCTCCGGAGTAGACTAGCGTATACGCTTCTCATCCCAGCACGGGAGACGGTCTGTCCCACAGCCGTCGGTACGTCGTACTTGAGATAGTATGCGGGTGCTCGTTAGGTTACGAGTACACTGGACAGGACTCGTCGGGAACTGATGGTTGGTATTATACCTATCGTCAGTTATCAGTTCCCAGGTGACATGAGTACAGCTTAGTCCGCTGACTTGACACTGTCACTTCGCCTCGAGTGTGTTCCCACTATTCTTTGATTGCTACCCTACCACGGCTCTACTGAGTCGTGCAAACAGGTAGTAGTTGGGAGCAGTCCCGAAGCACTTGGAGGCAGTGACGGTTAGACAGGATTCGTCTCTCCCGGTATTGGGGGTTGACATCGCGCTGTGTCTAGGAGAGCCATTACACAAGTAGTCCCTGGCCAGGGCAAGCGAGATATACTGGTAGGTTCCAGTGTTATCTCAGGGTGTTCTGGGCTTCACTCCGACACGACTTGTACCGCTATTAGGGGTCTGACGCTTGCCGCCCCCCTAGGCTCGACATGCGATGTATCAGACGAACAGACCGGACTGTACGGAGATTGTCGCATACAGACTCAGTAGGATTTCGGATGAGTTTACCTCATCGACCTTCTTATCGAAATCTACCTGGGGACCGTTACGTACAGCTAGTGCCGCTTGCGGTCTGTGGTTAAACCCACTGCCAGCGTAGTGTCGAGTCTTTAGAGTCCCACATAGAGAGTTTCCCTGCACTGAGCGAAACGTGTAGAGGCCGTATGGTTTTACGGCAGGGCTGCGATCACTTACGTACACTTATGCGCGTATGGTGTTCGGGCAGGCAGTACTAGTAAGCTTTGGTTTAAGCCGGATCCTAGTATTGCACGGATGGATTTGTTTTGTCTTCTGTGCATCCGCATTCTACGGAATACGGATGCAGGTGTGTATGCACAGTTTTTCGGAGTGATGAAGGAGGAGGTGCCTCATTAGGGTTTTGGCAGTTGGTTCGGCCAAAACCGTTATGTGGCAGGCTCATTAGGGTTTTGACAGTTGATTCGGTCAAAACCATTTTGAGACGGACTCATTAGGGTTTTGACAGTTCGTTTGGTCAAAACCATTATGAGCCGCGAACATCATTTACTAATCCTATTAGTGATAATCTTATGATGGCTAATTGCATTGACCATTTAACCCCGTTGACCTCTCTTGACTTTGTTGACCGGTTGACCGGGTTGACCATTGACTTTCAAGAGGGTTCCACACTCTTCTTTTCTTTTCTTTTTTCTTTTGGATTATGATAATGGTCATTTCAAAGTAGCCATCAACTTTATCTTGATGGGATTAGTAATGATGTTGTTTTGCATTATTTGCAACCATGGTTGTTTTTCTTTTGTATCATAATTTTATTCTTATTCTCTCTCTTGAAATGAGAAGCTCCATGGTTGCTAGCAAGCTCCTTCTTCTTCCTCCTCTTGATTTCTCCTTTGATCTCATGTGTTGAGAGAAAAAGGATTCCACTTGACAAACACATCCATACATCTCCTCTACACATCCTAGGGCTTCTAGATTAGCAATCTCCTTGCCCTAGTTACCTCGGCTTGAGGTGGAGCTCGGTGTACATCTCTCGGGTGGATCGTCTTCGACTCAAGGAGGCCGCGGAGGTGACCAAAGTCCGGATCAACCATTGAGCAAGCAAAGAGAAGAACAACAAGCAAAGAGAAGAACAACAAGAAGAGAAGAACAAAAAGAAGTGAAGAACAACAAGAAGAGAAGGAATTCAAGTTGAGGTATAACCCCTAACCGAGTAGATAACATCTCAAGTTAGGATGCTAGTGTATTGTTTAGCAAAGATCCGGCTTTTACGGTCCATGTTACCAAGTCCAGAAATTTTTTTGTTTTACCGTTTCCGCAACCCCGAAAGTACCGGGAGAAGTAACGCGGACCTAACAGTGGTATCAGAGCCAAACTAAACACACCCTAGCATGTTTGCAAAGTGTTTAGAACATCGACCGAACGAAAAACCGAAAAAACACCCCGGAAACCCTGGTTCTCTGCCGATTTTTTTCCTGCTCAAAAGATAATAAATCATGTCTCAAAAATCGGCTCAGGCTTTTGTTAGAACAGGCAAGAAAAATGATCGCACGAGTCGACCAACTCACCGCGGTTCCACGGCAGAAGCTTGCTTCTGCCGCGGAACCGCGGCCGAGTTGACTCGGCCGTGGATCATTTTTGTTGCAGTTTGTTTCTGGTGGGTTTTTAAGATTTTTGGTATATGACTTTTCTGCCCAGATTTTCCAGAAAGAAAAATTAGTTTTTGGGGCTTAAGAATCCGTATTTTTATTGGGTCGATGTTCTGTAGACTTTGGCTAAAGGTTATATCTGTGATGTTTTATGTGTATTGAACGTCTACTAATCGCTATACGTCGATTAGTGGGGGTTATACATATCTGTGATCTGTGATTGTTGTTGATGGTTTGTGTATATGAACTCGTTGGATTGTCGCGGATGAATAGCCGGGATGGATGTGAGATGAGAGTTTCTTTTTTCTTTCATTCATGTAATAAATTTGTAAATTGATGTAATATTATTTGTATGGCCGCACAACCGGGTCGGGGTTGTAGCCGTCATTGTATAATTCTTTTTACTGTTTTTGCTCCTAGGATAGACCCATGGAGGGGGTGCACAAACTACCGGGTATCTCGAAGTGCCGAGTGGCCTACTCATGGCGTTGAGGATGGTTGCTTCGCTTCGGGTACTTGGCGGGTAGTTTGCCGCACCCGTAGGGGTCTTGGGTGGGGTATTGGCTATTCATCGCGACCGTGTAATCCGCTTTTCGTTGCAGGCTCGAACGAATCGCGGGTTCCTAGTATATCCAAAGTGTTCATCTGTGATCTGGATTGGCTATCATTGCAGTATATCTATATATAATAACTATTTAGGCGTTGCTTATGTTTTACAGCCGCGCTAGCCCAGCCCCCGCTCTGTCGTTAGTTAAGTAACCTAACGGGTGATGACGGGGCCCAGTGGCGAATGCGAATGGCATAAGCGTACGTCATATTTTGGTTGTTTTCTGCAATGGTAGGATTTAAATGATGGGACGCATTAAAAGAACAAATGCAAGAAAATAAACCTAAAAGACGTTGTTGGAACAATTTTTCAAAAAGCTGTTATTGCAAGGACGTTCATTTTTGTTTTGCATCGCGGTATTCGGTAGTGAATGCCCAGCACCTTAGTCGACGAGGCAAGGGCCAAGATCCCTTCATCGGGAGTGACCCCTTGGACAAAAGTTTGCGTCAGAGTAATAACTTCACTATAGTCGATTATTCTTGCTTTGCGTCGAGGTATTCAGTTTGGGATATCCTGCATCTCATTCGACGGGGAAAGAGC
Organism: Agapanthus africanus; assembly: GCA_030015575.1. Lineage (NCBI taxonomy): Eukaryota > Viridiplantae > Streptophyta > Magnoliopsida > Asparagales > Amaryllidaceae > Agapanthus > Agapanthus africanus. Next base: position 523,070,239 of record CM057350.1, read on the forward strand.
CGAGATCCCTTCACAGGGAGTGACCTCTTTAGCAAAAGTTTTCGCCACTATATTTTCAAAAAGGGTGCAATCATGTTCCTTCAACGATATCAAGTTCATTACGTTAACGGGTTTTTCACCAAAAACCCAGCCGTAGCCCTCCGTCGTTTCGGATTAATATTATTCAGTATTCGTGCTGCGTTTGTTGACCCAGTCAAGGCGTAGTGAACGGTAGCTAAATAATATTTTTCTGTGGATTGCAAAAGTGATTGGTTAGGACAGTCGTGCGGCCTTGTTGACCTAGTCAAAGGCACGTACGGGTGGGTCTAATGCAATCAGGATTATGACGGGTAGAACTTGTCTAACAGTTTGTGGCTTGTTGACCTAGTCAAGGTCATGAACCATTAGGGGCAAAAATCACATCGGGAGTTTCAAAAGAACTGAAACTTGCAGATTTAGCATACCTTCTGGAGTGTGGTGACTAGAGTGGATTCTATCTAGGGTATCACACAATGACAGTTGGATCCCGATCCCACTGATGAGTTGGATTACTCTCGGGAGATTATTTCACTTAAACGATCAATGCTATAAACCTAGTAGGTGTCTAGAAAGGTGTTAGCGGGGCTACGCCCCCAGGGAAAAGAGGTTCTTGAATTAAGGAACTTCACAAAAGCGTTGGAAAACCTCCCTCGAAGTACCGACACTAGCCTGGCTGAAAGGTTAAGCAAGTATTGTGACGTGAATTAAAACCCGGCTAGTTCTTCTTTTAAAAAGGTTTTAAGAAGAATTTGAGTAAACAGTGGGAGACATCCTGGTTAGATAAATTAATAAACCAATCTAATCTTGCAAGAGCATACGCTGAGTGTTTCTTTTCTCTCTCTCCAGGCAGCAACCTTTTCACGCCCTAATCAAGATAATAAAATGTATCGCTTGACCGATCCGAATTCTTATTCGGGACTGGGGAAAGTTGGTTCAGCTCTAACTTGTGACAGCAGTCATGAGTATGAGAATGGGAAAGGGGATTGTATGGATTTCCAGGATACCCAGTTGAAGAAGAAGCATGGTTTTGCATCTACTTCAGGTGTTCTTGTAATTGAGAACTGTTTTACGGTCAGCCCTACCTCCTGGGTACTTGATACCGTATCAGGATCTCATATCTGTAATTTATTGCAGGGACTGAGAAAAAGTAGGAAAGTTGCACCGGGTGATATGTCGCTCAGAGTAGCGAACGGAGCACAAGTTAATGTGGCAGCCGTCGGTGAATATCACCTAGTATTGCCAAATGGCAAGACTATGATTTTGAACGATTGCTACTATGTACCCTCCATGGTTTGCAACATCATATCAGTTTCTTTACTCGATAAAGATGGATATAACTTTGTTCTTGAAAAGAATATCATGAACATTTACCTTCATAAGGTACTGGTTGCAGAGGGTACACCGTGTAATGGTATCTACGTTCTAAATCAGAATACAGTTCTCAATATACAAAACACACGCAAGAGGAAGAATTCAGATACGAATGAATCCTACTTGTGGCATTGTAGACTTGGCCATATCGGAGAGAAAAGGCTGAGTAAGTTGCATAAAGATGGACTCTTGAATGCGTTCGAGTTTTCATCTTATGAAACTTGTCAGTCTTGTCTCAAAGGGAAGATGACCAAATCTCCGTTCACCGAACATGGAGAAAGAGCAACCGAGCTCTTAGGACTCGTACATAGTGATGTATGCGGTCCGATGTCTATACATGCAAGGGATGGGTTCTCGTACTTCATCACATTCACTGACGATCTCTCTAGGTTCGGATATGTGTATCTGATGAAACACAAATCTGAAGCTTTTGAGAAATTCAAGGAATTTAGAAACGAAGTAGAGAACCAGACAGGCAAAAGTATCAAGATCCTCCGGTCTGACAGGGGAGGGGAGTACTTAAGCACGGAATTCCTAGATTACTTAAAAGAGAATGGTATTCTCTCTCAGCTTACACCTCCTTACACACCACAGCACAACGGTGTTTCGGAGCGGAGGAATCGTACCCTACTGGATATGGTTCGCTCCATGATGAGTAATGCCGAGTTGCCTCTTTCATTTTGGGGACATGCGCTATTGACAGCTGCATACCTATTGAATGATGTTCCGTCTAAATCAGTGCCTAAGACTCCGTTCGAGATTTGGAATGGAAAGAGGCCATATCTTAAAAGATTTAAGATATGGGGTTGTCCGGCTTATGTTAAAACGCATAAACCGGATAAACTAGAGGCACGGTCATTTTTATGTAAGTTTGTGGGATATCCAAAGAATGGTTATGGATATCTATTCTACCACACCGAGGAACAGAAGGTGTTTGTTGCTCAGCATGCCGTTTTCTTAGAAACGGAATTTCTTGCAAAAGAAATTAGTGGGAGCACGGTAGAATTGGAAGAAATTCAGCGACCACAAACTGAAACTGAAAATCTGACAGAACCTCAGAATTCAATAAACCCAGAAGAACCTCAGCCACTCCGCAGATCTGGTAGGATTTCTCATCCGCCCGAGAGATACTACGGTTTTCTCATTGACGGGGATCGAGAGGATTGCATCTTGGAAGAAGATGACCCTACCAGTTTCAGGCAGGCCATTATCAGTAGGGACTCTGATAAGTGGCAGGAAGCAATGCAATCCGAAATGGAGTCCATGTACGCCAATAAAGTGTGGACCTTGGATATTGCTCCACCTGGGGTAAAACCCGTTGGATGCAAATGGATCTACAAAAGGAAACTTGGTGTAGATGGGCAGGTGGAAACCTATAAAGCTAGACTCGTTGCAAAAGGTTTTCGTCAAAGACCTGGTTTGGACTATGACGAAACTTTTTCTCCGGTGGCTATGCTCAAATCCATTCGGATCCTACTTGCCATTGCTGCCTTCCATGACCATGAAATCTGGCAGATGGATGTTAGGACGGCTTTCCTAAACGGTTGTTTGGAAGAGTGCGTTTACATGGATCAACCAGAAGGTTTCGTAGACAGTGGGAGCAGCGGAAAGGTGTGCAAGTTGCTTAAATCCATTTATGGATTAAAGCAGGCATCGCGGAGCTGGAACATCTGTTTTGATGAGGCAATCAAGGAATTTGATTTCATCAAGAACGAAGATGAACCCTGTGTTTATAAGAAGATTGTAGGACGAACTGTCGTATTCCTAGTCTTGTACGTGGACGAAATTCTTTTGATAGGAAATGATATTCCTATGCTACAATCGGTCAAGCTATTTTTGTCACAAAGGTTCTCCATGAAGGACCTGGGTGATGCCTCGTACATTCTGGGGATCAAGATCTATAGAGATAGATCCAAGAGACTATTGGGACTTTCGCAGTCCAGGTACATAGAGACCGTACTAAAAAGATTTAGTATGGAGGGTTCCAAGCGCGGTAGCATACCCGCATTGCACGGAATTACCCTCTCCAAGAAGATGTCTCCTAAGACTGACGAGGAGAGGGTTCGCATGAGCACTATACCCTACGCTTCGGCGGTAGGATCTATAATGTATGCGATGCTATGTACAAGACCAGATGTAGCTTACGCGTTGAGCGCGGTAAGCCGGTATCAGTCAGACCCAGGGGAGGACCACTGGACAGCAGTGAAGAACATTCTCAAGTACCTGAGAAGGACTAAGGAGATGTTCCTGGTTTACGGTAATGGAGACCTCAGGGTCGAGTCCTTTACCGATTCAAGCTTCCAGAGTGACAAAGATGACAGCAAGTATGTCTCGGGTTTTGTGTTTACCCTCAACGGAGGGGCGGTATGTTGGAGGAGTTCCAAGCAGGATACCGTCGCAGACTCGACGATGGAGGCTGAATACATTGCTGCAAGCGATGCCGCAAAAGAGGCGGTCTGGATGAAGAAGTTCATTAGTGAACTTCAGGTGGTTCCGTCCATTGTTGACCCAATACCTTTGTATTGCGATAACAATGGGGCTATAGCTTTAGCGAAGGAACCAAGGTCCCATCAGAAATCCAGGCACATCTTAAGGCGGTATCACCTGATCAGGGAGATCATTGATCGACAGGAGATCGAGGTGCGGAGAGTGGACACAAAGGACAACACTGCGGACCCATTCACGAAGGCTTTACCCCAGACTCAGTTCGAGCGGCTGATCGAGATGATAGGTCTTCGATACGCCAGTACATGGCCTTAGTGCAAGTAGGAGATTGTTAGTGTATATGCCCTAGAGGCCATTACTGTATCATACTAGTATGTATATTACTTGATGGAAGCTTGGGATATTCACAGTTGTACAGACAATCTTGCTCAGTATAGTAGTATGCTACTTGGTTTGTCTCTGCTTTAATGTGTACATGTGTGTTTATTTATTATATCACCTATACGCATTAGTAGAGCCCTTAGGATCTTTGCTTGATTACCGGCGTTGTGATGGCGATCACACTCGTGGGGGCTGGGTAATCTACAAGCACATCCTTATACACGTCCCTAGTCGTGGGAGTATCGAGATAGGGCATCGATGCTCCGGAGTAGACTAGCGTATACGCTTCTCATCCCAGCACGGGAGACGGTCTGTCCCACAGCCGTCGGTACGTCGTACTTGAGATAGTATGCGGGTGCTCGTTAGGTTACGAGTACACTGGACAGGACTCGTCGGGAACTGATGGTTGGTATTATACCTATCGTCAGTTATTAGTTCCCAGGTGACATGAGTACAGCTTAGTCCGCTGACTTGACACTGTCACTTCGCCTCGAGTGTGTTCCCACTGTTCTTTGATTGCTACCCTATCACGGCTCTACTGAGTCATGCAAACAGGTAGTAGTTGGGAGCAGTCCCGAAGCACTTGGAGGCAGTGACGGTTAGACAGGATTCGTCTCTCCCGGTATTGGGGGTTGACATCGCGCTGTGTCTAGGAGATCCATTACACAAGTAGTCCCTGGCCAGGGCAAGCGAGATATACTGGTAGGTTCCAGTGTTATCTCAGGGTGTTTTGGGCTTCACTCCGACACGACTTGTACCGCTATTAGGGGTCTGACGCTTGCCGCCCCCTAGGCCCGACATGCGATGTATCAGATGAACAGACCGGACTGTACGGAGATTGTCGCATACAGACTCAGTAGGATTTCGGATGAGTTTACCTCATCGACCTTCTTATCGACATCTACCTGGGGACCGTTACGTACAGCTAGTGCCGCTTGCGGTCTGTGGTTAAACCCACTACCAGCGTAGTGTCGAGTCTTTAGAGTTCCACACAGAGAGTTTCCCTGCACTGAGCGAAACGTGTAGAGGCCGTATGGTTTTACGGCAGGGCTGCGATCACTTACGTACACTTATGTGCGTATGGTGTTCGGGCAGGCAGTACTAGTAGGCTTTGATTTAAGCCGGATCCTAGTATTGCACGGATGGATTTGTTTTGTCTTCTGTGCATCCGCATTCTACGGAATACGGATGCAGGTGTGTATGCACATTTTTTCGGAGTGATGAAGGAGGAGGTGCCTCATTAGGGTTTTGGCAGTTGGTTTGGCCAAAACCGTTATGTGGCAGGCTCATTAGGGTTTTGACAGTTGATTCGGTCAAAACCATTTTGAGGCGGACTCATTAGGGTTTTGACAGTTCGTTTGGTCAAAACCATTATGAGCCGCGAACATCATTTACTAATCCTATTAGTGATAATCTTATGATGGCTAATTGCATTGACTATTTGACCCAGTTGACCTCTCTTGACTTTGTTGACCGGTTGACCGGGTTGACCATTGACTTTCAAGAGGGTTCCACACTCTTCTTTTCTTTTCTTTTTTCTTTTGGATTATGATAATGGTCATTTCAAAGTAGCCATCAACTTTATCTTGATGGGATTAGTAATGATGTTGTTTTGCATTATTTGCAACCATGGTTGTTTTTCTTTTGTATCATAATTTTATTCTCATTCTCTCTCTTGAAATGAGAAGCTCCATGGTTGCTAGCAAGCTCCTTCTTCTTCCTCCTCTTGATTTCTCCTTTGATCTCATGTGTTGAGAGAAAAAGGATTCCACTTGACAAACACATCCATACATCTCCTCTACACATCCTAGGGCTTCTAGATTAGCAATCTCCTTGCCCTAGTTACCTCGGCTTGAGGTGGAGCTCGGTGTACATCTCTCGGGTGGATCGTCTTCGACTCAAGGAGGCCGCGGAGGTGACCAAAGTCCGGATCAACCATTGAGCAAGCAAAGAGAAGAACAACAAGCAAAGAGAAGAACAACAAGCAAAGAGAAGAACAACAAGAAGAGAAGAACAACAAGAAGTGAAGAACAACAAGAAGAGAAGGAGTTCAAGTTGAGGTATAACCCCTAACCGAGTAGATAACATCTCAAGTTAGGATGCTAGTGTATTGTTTAGCAAAGATCCGGCTTTTACGGTCCATGTTACCAAGTCCAGAAAAATTTTTGTTTTACCGTTTCCGCAACCCCGAAAGTACCGTGAGAGGTAACGCGGACCTAACAGTTCCTCAGCGCCACTATTTGGCTGGGAGCATGGAGCACGGGCGTCCTCGTAACGGCTCCATGTATCTTGCCACGATGAGATCTCCGCCGCTCCACGTCCTGCATCCCATGCCAGCGTATCTCGCCATTATTGAGCATATCTCGCCATTAATGCGGGCATTATGCATGGGCAAAACAGGCGGCGAGAATCTCGCATCGGCTCGCCCTCAGGCGACCCTTATATAGACCCCTCCTCCAGATGATTCAGGTAACTGGAATTCAATCCAATACACCGCTACTCTGCTAAATATTCCCCGATACTTACTTGATCGTCGAAGAGTCTTGCGGTGGTCTCCCACCCTGGGACTTCTTTGTAGGTAGGTCGACGTCCCCATCAACCAACAAGCCCATTTAGATCCACATGCTCAACCTTTCACAACAAATCTCAACCGTTCAGCGCCGTTGGCCACAAGATCGATGGAGGACAACATATGAGGGAGATTCCAACATCCATCAGTCGGCGCCATCTGTGGGAACTAAAAGATTTTCCACCCCAAAAGTTGATCTTTCGCCTTCGATTCGATGGCCAGTGATCATCACCACGAAGATCCTAGCACGATCCATCCCATCCTCCGCAACGAAGGCGGGGACGGTTACACTCCTCCTCCCAACATCGTCAAAGCCATAATGACACGGATCGACTGACTGACAGCGATGGTGAACGTGCTCGCTCGTGTTCAAACTGCCAGCCACGCCCGACAAACCGCCACCTCTGCTCCCTAACGGCGGCGTACACGAGGCGATCGATGGACGCGTTCAGGTCCTCGGCCACGCTTGTGCCAACCTCGACACAACGGAACACCAGCGTGTTGATTCCGGCAGTCGTGGCCCCCATGCGAGGAATGATTCCATAACTCGTTGAGTGTCGGACAGTCCAACGTCGAGGTCTCAGACCAACCGAATTGTCGCTTCAACGCTTGCCGTGTTGCCTCACCCTCTGAGGCGACATCGGTCAGGTCGCTTGATTCTAGGGAAGACCGACATAACCATAATTATCGAGGACGTGCCCAGGGCGCACATCGGGGGGAGCCACGAGGGGTTCACCTCGAGGATATGAGGAACGTGATAGAGCGAAGCCAAAGCCGCTCTATCTCCCAAGCCCGAAGCAGAGACAGCAGGCACTCCGCTTACGGAGAGTCCTTACGGTACCAGCAGCAAATCGAGGTCCTCAAGAAGAAAATCGAGGACATGACGCTCGCCACACGTTCACCCGCTGGATCGGTAAGATACTATGCGGACTTTCTCACAAAACCCTTCAGTGAGCAGTTACTAGGGGAGTGGGTCTCATCCCGGAATAAACTGCCCAAAGTGGCTCTCTTTGACGAGAAGTCTGACCTGAAAATCACTGTTTACCGCCGAAAATAGAGACGAAACCGCGTAGGTCGTCTTGCCTGAATTTGGGGGCATATGATATTTCGATTTATCCGTCCACCTCTTCGAAGATGCTAAGTTGATTTATGGCGCTGTGTATCATAGGAATGGACGGATGCGGCCGTTGTAGCAGACTTCGTCAGATTCCCCTTCGTTTGCGAGGGGTTTTTGATTGTGGGAACGCTCTTCCTTGCAGGCGCAAGCCCCTACAGTTAATTACGTTACCGCATCGCGGTAACCACTTTCTCCTGCTCCAGAAGTTCACTTCGTGTCGTGTGTGTTTGTTTTATTTTTGGTTGCCCGTGGATTGTATACGAAGACTAATTTATGTTGTCTCCCGTAGGGCGTGGATTAGTCCAAATCCTATATTCTTAGATTTGGGTTTGGGTTGATTTAAGGATCGCTAATCTCGTTTAAGATTATGATTAATTTTAATATTTGTTAAGGATACGTTAGTCTAATTTGAGACTAAGATCTACTCAACAGGATTTTGGGATCATTCAGACCCAACAAAAGATCATTTGGGCTTTATTGCTTTAGTTTAAGGACGTTTCGGTCCGTTGTTAATTTAAGGACGTTTTGGTCCGTAGCTAGTTTAAGGAAGTTTTGGTCCGTAGCTAGTTTAAGGACGTTGCGGTCCATATTGGGTTGTGCTCATCGGTTTGGGAGTGCACCAAAAAGTTTTTGGTTATCGGGACCCTCCACTTCTCTGAAGATGTTGAAGAATTGCAACGACATGTATCAGAGGTGTGGAGAGATGTACCATTGATCCAATTTCCAGATTAAGGGAAGATATAGGATGAATATCCGTCGGAAGATCATTAGTCATGTTTGGGACTATGATCAGTTTAGGAAGACATGAGCACGGGGAGCTCGATTAATTAGAGATCAAAGATGTTTTAATCTCAAGAAGACTTAGCCAACTTGAGTCTGGAGTTGACTTCCCATAGTGTTAAGCACTAGTATACATTCAGTACTCACGTGTTCCGACGTGAGGTTCTAAAGCAGTGTTAAACACTGAATTCTTATGGCACTTACGTGTGGCACGTGAGGAACCTTAAAGCTGGCACTGTTTATTGGGTTCAAGTCCCCGTTTATATATAAGTGTTAAATACTTAATTCTTGTAGCACTCACGTATGAGCACGTGAGACACCCCAAAGTTGGGTACTGCCTTTTTGGGGTTTTACTTCCCTACATTCATTTGGCTCACGTGTGAGCACGTGAGGCGCCCGAAATGGGAACCGTTCTTTGGATTTTATTTCTCTTTCTTTTATAAGCGCTAAGCACTTGGACCCTGTGGTGCTCACGTGTGAACACGTGAGGCGTCTTCAAAATGTGACGCTGTTTTTGGGTCTATTCCCTTTTTCATATAAGTGCTAAGCACTTGATTGGGGGTCGCGTGGAAAACACATGACTGCCTTAGGAGGCACTTTTTGTTCTTTTTAAATGCTCACGTGTGAAGCACATGACTCGGTCTCAGCCATTCTTTTTTGTTCATCAGAAGTGCTCACGTAGGGAAACACGTGAGGTTTCATTATAGTGTTGAACACTAATGAATCACCAGTCTTTTCTTCTATGTGCATGAAGATTTTGATCTCGTATTAATGATGTTGGGATATGAGTTTAGAGAATTTCAAGTCTTTTGTTTTATAAGAATTAAATTCTTTTTACAGGGTTAAACCTTAGTTTTATCAGAGGAATTAAATTCCTATGTACTTTTTTAAGAATTAAATTCTTTGAACTTAGTTCTTTCCCCTAAGTTTTGAATCTGAATAACAGAATCTTCCCGATGATAATTAAATTCTCAACTTGTGGGAAGATCTGCTTCTGCAGACCTCAACCAGAGGAAGAACTAAGTTCTTGTATGAAGGGTTAAACCCTTAAAGAGGCGAAGAAGAGATGACATAATCTCTGTATTTTCTTCTTACCTAGGGTTTTTTTAAGAGGGGGATCTTCTTCTTTTAGAGGATTGAATTCTCTTTCTCTCTTTTCTTCTCTCTCTGTTCTCTCTTTTTTTCTTTTTCATCCCCTTTTTAACTTGAAGTTTTGGGTTCTTTATATAGTGGAGAGAAGTTTGTTAATTAGATTTAGCAAATCTCTCATTGATAGACTCCAATTGATTTGGGGAATTTACCCTCTGTTAGATATTTGATCCAAGGGTTCCTGTCTTACAGAACATATTTTCTTGTTTTTTAAACAAAATTACGAAGATATTTTCCCATACAGAATTTATTCTGTAGATTGGTGATTTTTAATCACCGTTGGATTTTTAATCCAATGGTGCTTGGTTTAACAGAGCACAATCCTTCTTTGTTTAAGAGGATATGAAAAATATTTTCCAACTTATGGGATCTTTGATCTGCCAACTTTTTATTTAACAGGAAATATCATTTCTTATTTGAAAGTTCAATAGAATTTAATTCTATGCTTAGTCACCATTGGATCTTTGACCCAACGGTTCCTTGTTGAGTAGAATTTAATTCTACGTAGGGAAGTGCCCTCACGTGTTAAACACGTGGGGCTCTCTTAGCCTAGCAATTGTTTTAATTGCAGTTCCTATATGCGTTGTATATAGGCACTCACGTGTTAAACACGTGGGGCTCTTTTAGCCTAGCAATTGTTTTAACTGCAGTGCCTATATGCGTTGCATTTAGGCACTCACGTGTTAAACACATGGGCCCGTTTTAGCCATGCAATTGTTTTAATTGCAGTGCCTATATACATTGCATATAGGCACTCATGTGTTAAACACGTGGGGCACTTTTAGCCTTGCAATTGTTTTAATTGCAGTGCCTATATGCGTTGCATATAGGCACTCACGTGTTAAACACGTATGGCTGTTTTAGCTTTGCAATTGTTTTAATTGCAGTGCCTATATGCGTTGCATATAGGCACTCACGTGTTAAACACGTGAGGCTGTTTTAGTGGGGAACTTTCCCTCATCCTTTTTATAAAGGAACAAATGCCCCCCAGCGTTACTCTCACGTGGCTCGTACGTGAGTGCAACGCTGTCTGCCATCACAGTTGTTGGATTGCCTACGGAAATGGGAAGATGAACCGCTCTCCATCATGTCTTATAAATGCAAGGGTATTTGCCTCGGAGAAGACCACAGTTCTTTCATCTTCTTCCTTGCTTATCTTCTCGAGAATTTAATTCTCTTCTTCAGAGCTTAGTTCTCTGTTTGCCGAGATCTCAGAGTTAAACTCTGTTAAAACTTTTCTTTGGTAAGGATCATGAACGGGACCCCCACCTCTTTTGCCCCCTTTTTTTGTTGTGGATTTTAAATCCAGGGACAGAGCGTTGCTCTCTTCTTGAACCGATTTCTTAAAGATCCAAAGCACACATTTTTTTGTAGGATTTGATGTCTTGAATCAATGGAGATTGTTAATCCTCCCCTCAGGGTTTTACCCTGTCACCGATCTTTAAGATCCTTGGAATTTAATTCCACTTTCTTTACCTCCTTGCTATGGGTTTTTTCTGGGATTTAATCTCTTTATTAAAGTAATTTAATTCCTTGTTCACAGAGCTTGTCTCTGAGAGAGATTTCGATATTTCTGGGAATTTTATTCCCTACTGTTAGTTATATGTATGCCCTAGAGGACATTACTATACATAGGATGTATATTGTAGTGGATGCTTGGACATATATAGGGAGGACTTTCTTGCTCGACATGATAGTATGCTATCTGGTTGATCTTTACCTTAACGTGTATACTGATTGTCTCTCTGTTACATGTTGGTAAAGCCCTTAGGATGTGTACTTGACTACCTGGACTGTGATGCGGATCATACTAGTGGGGACATGGTAGTCTATAAGTACATCCTTTAAAGTCCCTAGTCGTGGGTATATCGAGACGGGGCATCGATATACCAGAGTAGACTAGCGTATACCTTCTCGACCCATACAGATGGGCGATGGATGATCCCATATCCATTGGTGTTTGACATCAGAGATGATATACGGGTGCTCAGTGGAGACTGGGTACACTGGACGGACTCGCCGAGAACTCCCAGATGGTATTATACCTTACGTCAGATGGCAGTTCTCTGGTGACACTGGTACAGAGTAGTCTGTTGACCCGAGATCGTCATAGAGTCTTGTGTGGTTCCCACTGTGCTTTGATTTCCACCTTACCACGTCCAAGAGGGCATGCAAAACGGTGGTTTTTGGGTACAGTCCCGAATCACATGGAGGCAATGAGCGATAGGAGGGGATTCGTCTCTCCCGTTATAGGGAGTTGATGTTGCGCTGTGTTCGATTGGCTATAACCGGAAATCCCTGGCCAGGGTTGCTGAGATTTACTGGTAAGTGTTACCAGTAGTTTCTCGAACTGTTATAGACCTCATATCGACACGACTTATCGAGCTATTGGGGTCTGACGTTTACCACCCCTAGGCGAGATATGCGACATATCAGACGATCAGACCGGACTGTACGGTAGTGTTACTGGTTGGATTCACTGGAGTGTGAGCGGGCTTGCTCGTCGATCTTCTGATCGCTCAATACCCGGGTGGCCGTTACGTTTAGCAGACCGCTTGCGGCTTGTGGGTGCTTGATATGATCATCACCTGCTGCCGGCGTATTGACGAGTCTTTAGAGTCCTACACAGAGGTTTCCTGGCTCAAGCGAAACGAAATAGGAGCGCATATGAGATATGTGCGGGACCGAGAATAATGCGTGTATGTGATACCGTATTCTATTCTCACGATAAATGTATCGATATGGTTATATGCGATATAACCTAGTTATCGAATCAAGGATTGATTCGATAAGCCGATACATAGGATGCTAGTCGGTTATATGCGATATGACCGGATCGTTAAATCAAGCGTTGATTTAATGATTTAATGTATAATTATATATATTTGATATATTACTTTGCATTAACTAGTATTGGTTCACTTTAAATTGATTTTCTCACTTGGATGTTCAAGTTGTATATGTGATATACTTTTTGTGCAAATGTTTGTATCATGTTTGATGATACATGTCTGCTTGGTTAAGTGTAAAGAATTAAACCATGGTTAAACTTATGATTGGGGTTTTGTTTTCTTTTTCATTTATTTATCTATTTATTCTTTTTGGAAAAATAATAAGCATAAAGGAAAATGGTGGCTTATTTTGTTTTCTAGTTAAAGCTTCATGAAGCTTTGACCAAGTGACCATTTTGTCTCCATGCTTAACCCTAACCATTCCCACTAACCATGATTTATTCTCTACAATTGACCATGGTTGAGAGATGATAAGTATACTTATTATTTTCTTTTTAAAAAAAAAAGACTTATGATAATATCATCTTCTTCTTCTTCATCTTCTTCAAAGAAGAAAACCTTGGACCATCAATGGTGATTGATGAAAAAGAGTGAGAAATCCAATTCTAAAGTCTACCCATTTCCTATTTCTTCATCCTCTACCTCTTGCCAAGTAGTAGAGTGTGTTTTCTTCACAAGTTTCATGACTTGGTGAAGTTGGAGCTTGATCTAGCGATGCCTCGACGTAGATCATCTTCGGCATCGTCGTCGATGACCTAGCCCCCTTTTTCTCCGATGAAGTCGACGCTAGAGCCCAAGATCCATTTTGTACAGCGAGGAGACATCATCGTGGAGCCGTGGAGGTGGAGGACCGGATCTACAAAGGTTGTATTTCCGTTACACTTTAGTTAAGTTGTTAACTAGCTCGTTGTTTCGCCTAAAATCTAGTTAATGATCCGTATTAGGGTTTCTCGGCACCCGTAAAATTTGAAATTGGCATGGTTGATGCCTTGTGAGACCTCATTAGTGTGCTTAGGAACCCTACAGTGGTATCAGAGCCTAGCTAGAGCCTTAGGCGATGCGTAGACGGAGTTAGAAGTCCGATCGAACCGAAAATCTAAACCCAAAATGCTCTCTGTACATTTTTGAAAATCGGGGTTTTTCCAGAATTAAAAATATGTAGAAAAACCAGCAGGAATTTATAAGAATTACTGTGAAGTTCGATGACCTAACTCCATAAAAGTGCGGCGGAAACGCGGCATTACCACGCTAATGCGGCGGTTCCGCGGCCCTTTTGTCTCTTCTCCCATTAAATTTTGCACAGTAATTCCTATTTGGCAGTGCTGGTTTTCCTGGGAATTTTTAATCTGAAATCAAGAGTTGAGTATTTTGGGTTGTATTGGGAGTTCGTACATTTGATCGGATTGTCAAATTTTTTCTATGTGTTTTTCCGGATAATTTTAGAATATGTTAAAAAAGTTCGACCGGATAAAAATACCCAATTTTTCCCTGTCGGAAAATTTCCAAGTGTTGGATTTTTCCGAGGTTTAAAGACGTTCTAAGTAGTGCAAGTAACGCGATGGTCCCTCTAGAAGACAACAAACCTTAACTCGATTATGTGACCGTCTTGAACCGCCCTTTGAACCTTCGGGTTTGGGGCAGTACGGCGTGCCACATGTGAGGCGTTGGCTTGACCCTTCTACGGCTAGATCGTTGGTACTGAGGCACGAAGTGAATGTTTTTGAACTTATTTCATGTGTTGATCTGTATCGGGAAAACTTGGGTATTCGATTGTTCGATCGGAAAGTTTAACATTTTCTATTTATCTGGAATGGGATACAATAATTGGAATTCACAATTAGTTATGAGATAACTGAATGAATGTTATAAATCTAGCGGTTTAGTCTCACTTGATCGGTTGCCACGGAATTTTGATGTGATCAAAAGTCCGTCGCAATCACGTAGCGTACGCGGATACTCGCCGGGTAAACTTAATAGACAGCCTCACTCCATTGCCCCGACCAAGTGACTGTAGGAGAACCCCGTCGCCGAAAGCGTCCGTTCGGGTGCTCGCGGCAGCGGTGTTCCTCCTTGGTGCACTTTGTCGACGGTATTGGGGGTGCGGCCGTCTACTAAAGTTTGCGACGAGCATTCGATCAGGATGTCGGGAATCTTGTTGAATTGCCCGACTTGATATTGAAAAGTGTTTTCGATTTTGAGACTAAAATGCGGGGTTTATAATAGTTAGGCATGCGATGTCTAAGGTATTCATTTGATTAGGCATGCGATGTCTATGCAGATTGCGGATTCCAACTGTTGTAGTTTTACATTTTCTTTTCTGTGACCGTAAGTGTAATATGTGATATCGCCGGTTTCGTTGCTATATGTCAACGACAATTGGGATGCGCATATTTACTTACGTTGATGACATGTGATGTTATGTGTTGCTGGATATGTTATATTGGATCGTCGTGTTTGAATAGCCGGGGTTTTTTTATGTGAGATGAGTGTTTTTCATTTTCATTCATGTAAAAACTTGTATGTAATATTCTTTTATTGGGGCACTTCCAGGTTGCGGAAGATGTCACCGTTTGTATATTATTTACTTTTCTACACTAGGATAGACCCAAGGAGGGGAGCACAAGTAACCGGGTTCTGGGGTCCAGTGGGAGACCAACTCGAGGAGTCGAGTCCGGGTCTCCTAACTCCAGAATTGGTAGGGTTGCTTGCCGCTCTCATAGGGGTCTAGGGGTGTGGGTTTGGCTATTCATCGCGACCGTGGAATCCGTGTTTTATACTGGCTCGTATTGAAAACACGGACGTCCTAGTATATCCAATATTTCATATGATTCTTCTGCTGCGATATCTGTGATGTGATCATGTGATGTTCTGTGATAGATCCTGTATATAGTATATATGATATATTATATAGGCGTTACTTATGTTTTATACCCGCGCTAGCCCTGCCCCGCTCTGCCCTTAGTTACCTAACCTAACGGTGCACGAGGGGACATCGAGGCGAATGCGGATGGCATAAGTGTAAGTCGTATTTATCTGTGATGTTTAGGTACTTAAATGATGGGACTTCATTAATATGATTAATGAAAATAAAAGAAACCTAAAGATGTTGTAGAATCGAATTTCAAAAATAAAACAGGTAGCTACAGTTCTTGCTTTGCATAGAGGTATATGTGATATATCCAGCACCTTATTCGATGAGGAAAGGACCGAGATCCCTTCACCGGGAGTGACTCCTTTAGCAATAACTGGCAGATGCTACACACTCGGTTTGTTTTTGATAGCTTCTATAAGTTTTTGCTTTGTACAGTGATATATATGATATATCCCGCACCTCATTCGACGAGGAAAGGACGGACGATCCCTTCACCGGGAGTGACTCCTTTAGCAAAACTAGAAAAGCCTCAAAAACACTCCATTTTAAAAATCATTTGATTCTACAACGATATCAAGTTCATTACGCAATAGGTTTTCAGAAAAACCTGTAGTAGCCCTCCGTCATTTCAGATAAGTCCTGTTTAGTATTCGTGCTGCGTTTGTTGACCTTGTCAAGGCGCAGTGTGCGGTAGCTAACTAGTATTTATCTGCTTATGCATATGATGCAGATTGGGTTAGGGTAGTCGTGCGGCCTTGTTGACCTTGTCAAGGGTCGTGCGGGTGGGTTTGATTCAATCAAGAAATGACGGGTTGAACTTGACTTGCGGTCTATGGTTTGTTGACCTTGTCAAGGTCATAGATCGTTCGGGGCAAAATATTATCGGGAATTTCAAGTGTTGAAATTTGCAATGAGATTGCATACCTTCTATGAGATAGTTGGATCCCGATACCCGCTGCGAGTAAGAGTTACTCCTGGGAGAGTTTTACACATTACAATTAGCCGATCAAGTAGGTGTCTAGAAAGGTGTTAACGAGGTTACGCCTCTGGGAAAACGAGGTTTACATTAATTAGGTTCGTGCGAAAGCACGGGGGACCTCCCTCAAAGTACCGACACTGGCCTGGCTGAAAGATTGGTGAACCTGTAGTGTGTAATTAATCCCGGCTAGTCTGTCCTTTTAGGGTTTGAAGGAAGATTTGATAAAAACAGTGGGAGCCATCCTGATTAGATAAAATCATAACCAATCTATTCTTGCAAGAGCGCACGCTGAGTGTTTTCTTCTCTCTCTCTCCAGGTAGCGACCATATCACGCCTTAATCAAGATAATAATACGGATATTTGACCGAACCCGCTTGTTATATTGAGCTGGGGAACGTTGTTCCCGCTCCAACTTATAATTGTTATAAGACAGAGCAGGAAATTGGGGATTACCAGAATTCCCGTGCCGCCCAAACGAAGTAAGTGCATGCCGATGCATCATCTTCGGGTGTGTTCATTATATAGAACTGATTCTCAGTATCCTCTGCGTCCTGGGTATCTGATACCGGAACAGGATCCCAGATATGTAATCTGTTACATAGGACTACAGGTAGGTAAAGAACTGAGAACGGGTGATAAGTTTCATGAGGCAGAAAACGGGGCAAGTGTTGCAGCCAAGTCTGTTGGTCACTGTCACCCTGTATTCCAAATATACATTGATTCTGAACGAATGTTATTAGATACCGAACCTGATATACAAAATCATATCAGTCTCTTTATTAGTAAAGAAAGGATATAATTTTGTATTGTTGGATAATGTTTTGAACATTTCCTATATCAAAAGTTGATCGGTTCAGGCACGTTATCTAAAAGCATTGATGTTTTAAATCAAACTACAGTTCTTAGTATACGGAACACACACACAAGAGGATGAGTTCAGAAATGAACGAATTTTTCTTGAGGTATTGTAGACTAGGTCATATCAATGCGACCTGACTAGCTGAAGTTACATTTAGATGCATATTCAAATCTGTTTGAATTTACATCTTATGAAACTTGCCAGTCATGTCACAAAGATACGATGACCATAGCTCTGTTTACTGGAAACAGAGAAAGAGTTAGTGAACTCTTGGGATGATACATGTTGATGTATGTAGGTCCCCTGTCTACATATGCCAGGACTGGTTCTTTGTACTTCATTACGTTCTCTGATGATCTCTCAAGATTCAGACATATGTTCCCGTTGAAACACAAGTCAGAACCTTTTGAGGTATTCACAGAATATAAGTTAGAAGTAGAGAACCAAAATACAGGTATAAGTATTATGTCCTATGATGAGATCAGGGAGGAGAATACTTGTGCATGGAATTCCTGGACTATTCTAAAGGAGAATGAGATTCTCTCTCAGCATTATTCCTCCGTATACACCATAGCACGATGGTATATCGGGGCGGAGCAATCACACCTTATATGATAAGGTGTGCTCTATGATGAGTACTACTGAGTTTCCTATTTCCTTTTGGAAGTTATGCACTTAAGAAGCTGCATACCTATTGAATTGGGTTCGAATCAAATCAGTGCCTACCACTTCATATGTGATATGGAAAGGGAAGAGCCCATGTCTTAAGCTAGTTAAGATTTGAGGTTGTCCGGGCTATGTTTAAAAGCAAAATCCGGACAGGCTCGAGGCAAGGTCTGTTATGTAGAACTGGAAATGTTCCAGCTGTACAAACTGCAGCTGATGATTTGAAAGAACCAAAGGATTCAATAGTTACCAACGAACCTCAGCCTCTCCACCGATCTAGTAGGGTTTCTCACCCACCTGAGAGATACTTCGATTTCTCTATGACAGTGGGAGCGAGGATTGCATCATAAGATGATGACCCAACTAGTTTCGAGCTGGCCATCAAGAGTGGGACTCTGTAAGAATGGCTGGATGCTTAGTGAACTGAGATGGAATCCTCATACACCAACAAAGTATGGACTTTGGTTGCTATATCTGAAGGGTTAAATCCCCATCAGGAGCAAGTATATCTTGAGAAGATTACTTGGTGTAGATGGAAAAGTTGAGACTTTCAAAGCTAGACTTGTTGAAGGTTTTCGTCATCAACCAGGCGTGGATAATGATGAAACCTTTTCATGTAGCTATGCTTAAGTCCATCCAGATCCTACTTGCCACGGCTACGTACCATGACTACGATATCTGGCGGTTGGGTGCCATGACTGCTTTTCTAAATGATGTTTTAGAAGAGAGCGTCTATAAGTACACAGCCAGAGGGCCTCGTAGACAGTGGGAGCAGCGGAAACGTGTACAAGATGCTTTATAGGATAAAGCAGGCATCGCGGAGTTGGAACGTCTGTTTTGATGAATTAGTCAAAGAGTTTGACATCATCAAAATGGTAGATGAACCTTGTATATACAAAAAGGTAGTAGGGAGTATGGTGATGATCCTCGTAGAGTACGTGGATGACATACTCTTGATAGGGAAAGAGTTTCCTATGCTACGCTCGATCAATCTCCGCCTATCACAATGATTCTCCACATAGGATCAAAGTGATACCTCCTAAATCCTGGGTTTTGGATCTATGAGATAGATCTAAATGGATGTTAGGATTCTCACTAGTTGTAGTGAGACGGTATCAATCGACCCTGGGGAGAATCACTGGAATGGTTCCAGGGTGATAATGACGACTGAGTGTCAGTCACAGGCATTGTCTTTACCCTCAGTAAAGGGACGGTATGTTGGAAGAGTTCCAAGCTAGATACCGTGACATACTAGACGATAAAGGCAGGATACATCACTACTTAAGATGGTACCAAAGAGGCTGTTTGGGTGTATATTGGTTCATGAGATGAACTACGTTCCTCCCATTGTATGACAATGGAGTTGTGGCTTATGCCAAGGAACGCCGGTCCCATTAGTAATCCAGACATATTCTAAGGTAGTGTCACCTGATCATGGAGATGGTTGATCTCCAGGGTGATCGAGGTTTGGAGAGTAGACTCAGAGGACAACACAGCGGATCCACTCACACAAGGCCTTTTCCCAGAGAGAGACTTTTATGGGATGGTTGAGTATGAGATACTACAACCACTGCTAGCAGATGGCCCTAGTGCAAGTGGGAGATTGTTAGTTATATGTATGCCCTAGAGGCCATTACTATACACAGGATGTATATTGTAGTGGATGCTTGGACATATATAGGGAGGACTTTCTTGCTCGACATGATAGTATGCTATCTGGTTGATCTTTACCTTAACGTGTATACTGATTGTCTCTCTGTTACATGTTGGTAAAGCCCTTAGGATGTGTACTTGACTACCTGGACTGTGATGCGGATCATACTAGTGGGGACATGGTAGTCTATAAGTACATCCTTTAAAGTCCCTAGTCATGGGTATATCGAGACGGGGCATAGATATACCAGAGTAGACTAGCGTATACCTTCTCGACCCATACAGATGGGCGATGGATGATCCCATATCCATTGGTGTTTGACATCAGAGATGATATACGGGTGCTCAGTGGAGACTGGGTACACTGGACGGACTCGCCGAGAACTCCCAGATGGTATTATACCTTACGTCAGATGGCAGTTCTCTGGTGACACTGGTACAGAGTAGTCTGTTGACCCGAGATCGTCATAGAGTCTTGTGTGGTTCCCACTGTGCTTTGATTTCCACCTTACCACGTCCAAGAGGGCTTGCAAAACGGTGGTTTTTAGGTACAGTCCCGAATCACATGGAGGCAATGAGCGATAGGAGGGGATTCGTCTCTCCCGGTATAGGGAGTTGATGTTGCGCTGTGTTCGATTGGCTATAACCGGAAATCCCTGGCCAGGGTTGCTGAGATTTACTGGTAAGTGTTACCAGTAGTTTCTCGAACTGTTATAGACCTCATATCGACACGACTTATCGAGCTATTGGGGTCTGACGTTTACCACCCCTAGGCGAGATATGCGACATATCAGACGATCAGACCGGACTGTACGGTAGTGTTACTGGTTGGATTCACTGGAGTGTGAGCGGGCTTGCTCGTCGATCTTCTGATCGTTCAATACCCGGGTGGCCGTTAAGTTTAGCAGACCGCTTGCGGCTTGTGGGTGCTTGATATGATCATCACCTGCTGCCGGCGTATTGACGAGTCTTTAGAGTCCTACACAGAGGTTTCCTGGCTCAAGCGAAACGAAATAGGAGCGCATATGAGATATGTGCAGGACCGAGAATAATGCGTGTATGTGATACCGTATTCTATTCTCACGATAAATGTATCGATATGGTTGTATGCGATATAACCTAGTTATCGAATCAAGGATTGATTCGGTAAGCCGATACATAGGATGCTAGTCGGTTATATGCGATATGACCGGATCGTTAAATCAAGCGTTGATTTAATGATTTAATGTATAATTATATATATTTGATATATTACTTTGCATTAACTAGTATTGGTTCACTTTAAATGGATTTTCTCACTTGGATGTACAGGTTGTATATGTGATATACTTTTTGTGCAAATGTTTGTATCGTGTTTGATGATACATGTCTGCTTGGTTAAGTGTAAAGAATTAAACCATGGTTAAACTTATGATTGGGGTTTTGTTTTCTTTTTCATTTATTTATCTATTTATTCTTTTTGGAAAAATAATAAGCATAAAGGAAAATGGTGGCTTATTTTGTTTTCTAGTTAAAGCTTCATGAAGCTTTGACCAAGTGACCATTTTGTCTCCATGCTTAACCCTAACCATTCCCACTAACCATGATTTATTCTCTACACTTGACCATGGTTGAGAGATGATAAGTATACTTATTATTTTCTTTTTAAAAAAAAAGACTTATGATAATATCATCTTCTTCTTCTTCATCTTCTTCAAAGAAGAAAACCTTGGACCATCAATGGTGATTGATGAAAAAGAGTGAGAAATCCAATTCTAAAGTCTACCCACTTCCTATTTCTTCATCCTCTACCTCTTGCCAAGTAGTAGAGTGTGTTTTCTTCACAAGTTTCATGACTTGGTGAAGTTGGAGCTTGATCTAGCGATGCCTCGACGTAGATCATCTTCGGCATCGTCGTCGATGACCTAGCCCCCTTTTTCTCCGATGAAGTCGACGCTAGAGCCCAAGATCCATTTTGTACAGCGAGGAGACATCATCGCGGAGCCGTGGAGGTGGAGGACCGGATCTACAAAGGTTGTATTTCCGTTACACTTTAGTTAAGTTGTTAACTAGCTCGTTGTTTCGCCTAAAATCTAGTTAATGATCCGTATTAGGGTTTCTCGGCACCCGTAAAATTTGAAATTGGCATGGTTGATGCCTTGTGAGACCTCATTAGTGTGCCTAGGAACCCTACACCTACTGTTCTTGAATATTTAAGGGTTTTAATGCCCCTAAAGCAGATTTGAATCTGTTGTGCTTTCTAGCAGAAATCGCTTCAAGAGTTTGTTTAAACTTTACTGTTTCCTTGATGAGAATCTTTCTTGATTCTCTCAATGATTATTTTGCCTCATCATTGGTGAGCCGTTATTTAGATTTTGTGGGGGTCCATTGGTTTTGCAGGTAGTGGTTCCATGGAACAAACATCCTGTCGTTTTCTTCTGTTATTATATATATGTTTTATTAATGGTTTTTATTTCCCTTATTTTAGGAACAATGGCTTCACTTCCCTACTTTCCTTATACTCGCTCAGACACCGCTTTTTTGCAGTCTCCGTCGGACGAGGAAGCTATGGCAATGATCAGGGCACATGACAGGGACTGTATGAGTCTACTCTTATGGGGCAGTTGGTATGGACATATCATCTGGGGCCGCCGTAGCTTTACTTGTGAGGTGCTAACAGAGCCCCTCTGCCCAATATCGCCGATGGAACGCCCACATACCGCTTATGCGGTGGAGGCGAATAACTGGACTCCTACAGGCCGGCTTAAGCCATCAACAACCGGGATACCCAACCAGCCCCTGTCGGCTATAGATATTCTGGGGCGCTGCATATGTCAGGGTGAAGCCCGACCCTGGGGGCAAGTTTATAAGGTAGACCTTACCCCCCGCTACCCAGTAGGCTACCTTCCCTGGGCTTGATATGTTCTTTCCGTCCACTGTGCACGGTTACAGAAGGTTGGGTTGTATTAAGCGGTGTACGCATCTCTATTTCATTACCAGGCCCCTAACGCCTGGTGGGTTAAAGCTTTTCTGAACCAATGGAATCTTCCTACCAACACCTTCTTGCTAGGGGATCGCGAGGTCTCGATTTCACTGGAAGAGTTCCGTGAGATCTCCGGATTGTCGATCAGGGGAGAGAATTATAAAGAGTTGCTGCCTCCCGATGAGTATGTGTTCGCGATCGTGCCTGCTATGCTTGACGGTATGACTGAAAACGCCGTCCGTCATAAGTACCCAAGTCTAATCAAAGCTCTGGGTATTTTTGAGAAACTGTTCGTGACGTCAGAAGGGCAAGACGTCACCTTTGAGACCTTCATTGCATGCTTTCTTCATGGAGACGCTTTATCCAAAGAGGCTCTAAAGTTCGCGAACATCGACGACCCTTTTTGGGTTCGGGTTGAATAAACTGCCGGCCAAAGAAGAAGATCTTCCGCGGTTCTATATTTCGACCTCATCGGCCGTTTCCTTTGATGCGATTACGGCTCCTAGCATGGACGAAGAGACCTTCTTTGTTGGCTTCATCAGTCTCTGGTGTTAAGAATATGTATTCCCTAGAGGCTATTATTTTTTATATAGTGGATGCTTGGACATGTATATAGAGGACTTTCTTGCTCGACATGAGAGTATGCTATCAGGTTACCTTTATCTTAACATGTAGACTGGTATTTATACTGTCTGTCTCTTACATGTTGATAAAGCCCTTAGGATATGTACTTGACTACCAGGACCATGATAAGATCATACTAGTGGGGCCAGGGTGGTCCAAAAGTACATCCTTTAATAAGTTCCTAGTCGAGGGAATATCGAGACTAGGGCATCGATATTCCAGAGTAGACTAGCGTATACGCTTCTTGATCCATATGATGGGCGATGGATGATCCCATATCCATTGGTGTTTGACATCGAAGATGGTATACGGGTGCGCAGTGGAGACTGGATACATTGAACAGGACTCGCCGAGAACTCCTATGTGGTAGTATACCTATCGTCAGATAGCAGTCCTCTGGTGACACCGGTATAGGTTAGTTTGTAGACCCGAGATCGTCATAGAGTCTTGTATGGCTCCTACTGTGCTTTGATTTCCTCCCTATCACGGCTCAAAGGAGTCGTGCAAATAGGTGGATTTTGGGTACTGTCCCGAGTCACATGGAGGCAATAAGCGATAGGAGGGGTTTCGTCTCTCTCGGTATTGGGGGTTGATGTTGCGCTATGCTCGATTGGCTATAACTGGAAGTCCCTGGCCAGGGCTACTTATGAGATTTACTGATAAGTGTTATCAGTAGCTTCTCGAACCGTTATAGGGAAGACATCGGCATGACTTATCACGTTACTGGGGTCTGACGTTTACCACCCTAGACATGATATGCGACATATCAGATGAAGAGACCGGATTGTACGGTAGTGTCACTGATAGGCTTCATAGAGAGTATGGATGAGCTTGCTTGTTGATCTTCATATGGCTCAATACCCGGATAGCCGTTACGTCCAGCTAGTACCGCTGACGGCTTGTAAGTGATTGATGTGATCATCACTTACTGCTGGCGTATTGACGAGTCTTTAAAGTCCCACACAGAAGTTTCCTGGTTCGAGCGAAATGAAGTAGGGCACATATGTTGATATGTGCGTGGGCCTGATTAAATATGAGTATGTGATACCGTATTGTAATCTGGCAGTTATCTGTTATCGGTTTGGTTATATGTGATATAATCAGATTATCGAATCAAGTGTTGATTTGATAATGTGATATGCAGATGAACGATATTAGTCAGTCATATATGATAACCGGATTATTAAATTAAGTGTTGATTTAATAATGTGATATATATTATATGTGATATAATTATATCTTAACTAATATCATTAGGTCACTAATTATTCTTCATAATATATATATTAATATATATGATATATTTGATATATATATATATATATATATAATGAAGCATGGCATGATTTCTATTTTTGTGAAAAATAGAAAAAGTGGTGGAAAATGACAGCATGGTTGCAAGCATAGGCTTTATTCATAGTTTATTCATCTTGACTCACTATTCAAGCATGGTTGCAATTTTATATTGCAAATATTCCATGATTGAATGAGTGGGGGTCAAGAGTTGTCATTCATTCTAGTCTCATTCTCAACACTTAGCCATTTTTCTTGAGTTGATCCCATGGTTGCTTTCTAGCTTCATCTTCCTCCTCAAATGTCATGGTTCAAGTTTCAACCCTCACATGAGATGCGAATCATGAAGCTTGAACACAATCTTTTGAGCTTTTAACATCCCTTACTTCACCATCCCACACCATGTAAGGTTACGGCAGCGCCCCGGCCATCAATCCGTGGCCAAATGCGGAACAAAAACTTTTAAAACCCGGCGCTAACGTAACCCTAATCGACGAATCGTACCATTAACCCTATACTAGTTCTACAAAAGGAGTTTAGAAAGGTTATACCGATCGATCCGTGTCCTTCGGTATTCAACCTCTGTCCCAAGCTCCTCGCGGCTTCCCCGATCAAGTTTGATCTCCGGTCTCCCTACATCGAAGAAGATCCACGTCGAGAGTTCGTAATACGGGCTCCTGCCTCAAAACCGAAGTAACTCAAGCATCCGGTTTGCTAGCCTAGATACCCAAGACGAAGTAGAGAGTGTGTGAATACTTTATCTCAAAACACCCAAGGATTCTCAACTCATGAGAGGGTATGGGTGGAGGTTGAAGAAGAAGCTATTGGAGAAGAAGCGTGAGCTCAAGTTTTGGGTAAAGAAAAAGCAACCAAAGAAAAGTGTCTGCTCTTTTTTTCTTGTGTTGTTTTGGCCAAGTCTTTTGTGTGTGTTTTATATTGAGCACTTAAAGGAAAGCAAGGCAAGAAAAAGATCTGCCTTCACACTAAAAAACTCACACAAATATCTTTGCCCAAACAAAAAAACACTTGACCCAATACCACGAGTCACCAAGTGCATGTGCTATGAATCAATGCACAAGTCCAAAACTCACACTCACACTTTTCACCACAAAAAACATTAAACTAAATGTTTAAAGCCAAAAAGAAAATGTCAATCTTCTAAAGTAAACTTGTAACGGATTACAAGAATACCCCTCATCCGTATATACATACCGCATCCGCATTCCGATTGAATACGAATAAAATGAGACGAAGGTAATCCAACAATATAATACTAGGATCCGGCTTAAATCAAAGCCCACTAGTATTATCCGTCTGATCATGATCCGTGCAAAAGTGCACGTATATGATCGAACCCTGCCATAAAAACCATACGACCTCTACAACGTTTCGCGTGAACCATGGAAACCCTCTGTGTGGGACTTTAAAGTCTCGTCAATACACTGGCAGTGGGTTTAACCACAAGCACGTCAGCAGCACTAGCTGTACGTAACGGCTACCCAGGTATTGAGCGAAAGGGAGACCGACGAGCAAACTCATCCTGAAACCCTACTGAGCCTGACAGTGACAATATCCGTATAGTCCGTTCCGTTCGTCTATGAGCATCGCATATCGAGTCTAGGGGGTGGATAAAATCATACCCCTAATAACTTGACATTTAGTGTCGGTATGAGACCTATCACCGCCTGAGAAACAATTGATCCTAGATCAGTAATTCCCGACTACCTTGGCCATGGATTTCTAGTGATGGCCACCCGTGCACACCGCGACATCAACCCCCAATACCGGGAGAGACGAATCCCCTGACGATCCGCTCATTGCCTCCATGTGGCTCGGGACTGTACCCAACTAAAACCTGTTTGCACGACTCCTTTGAGCCGTGGTAGGGTAGTAATCAAAGCACAGTGGGAACTCACACGAGACAAATGACGATCTAAGGTCGATAGATTAACCTATACACATGTCACCAGGGAACTGTTATCTGCAATATGTATAATACCAACTAGCATGTTCCCAGCGAGTCCATCCGGTGTACTCATAACCCAATGAGCACCTGTATACATCTTAAGTGAACCAACTGACACCAATGGCTTGTGAGACTGGCCACCGCCCCTCTTTGGGGTCTCGATCCATATACACTAGTCTACTTTGGTGTATCGATGCCCGGTCTCGAAACTCCCACGACTAGGGACACTTTAAGGATGCGCTTATAGACCACCCAACTCCCACGTATATGATCACCATCATACCGCTGGCAGTCAAGCAAGAATCCTATGGGCTCTATCAACATGTAATAATGATCTTTAATGTCACCTGAAGTATGTACACAATGATAAAGGCAAACCAGATAGCATACTATCATTTCGAGTAAGACTGTCCTACCGGTATAGGTCCTCCCTAAATCATTGCAATCACATGCCTGTGATCTAAAAATTGACTTGAGGGCACTATAGCCAACAATCTCACACTTGCACTTAAGGCTAATTATTGCGATGTCGCATACTCACAGCCCGTGTGATACCGAACACCCAACTCCTCTACTAATCAGTTTCACAAAGCTCGTTTGTAAAACTATTGTGTTTGAGAAAGAGCCTCAGTGAGTGGATCCACTCCAATGTTTCTTTCTATGTCTCTCTTTATCTCAAGTTCGCGGAAAAAGCCATCTGCTGAAATGAACAATACCTGTCTTAGAATATGTCTGGATATCTGATGGGACCTAGTTCATAAATGAACTCCAAATCCAGCAAACTTATTAGATTGTATCATCAACTGAATTTAATCGGTATCCTGCACCATTCTTCCCTCAGTATCCGCTTGGACCACCTGTCCAAACTACTGCCCCTCGTCAAGAGGGAAAACTATAACTCTGACAGTCACTCTGTCATCCATGTTACCTTGGAAGCGTGGAATGATAACCGTCTCCCGAAGGAGGCTGCCGTTACCAAATCCTTAGAACATCCACTTATGTTCATAAATTGCTTCCGAACGCTTCTCCAGGATTGGATCAATATATCAACTTATTGCAACTAGTGCAAAAACAACTGTAAGTCCACGTTGCCCACCCCGGTGCTTACGGGGAGGCGGAAAATATAATAAAAATTGGATTTTTATCAACTATAGGCAACATGGACCAAGCTTTAAGGATCTTTGCTAAACAAAACCAAGCTAAACCTAACTAGTAACTATCTAAGTGCTAGAAAGGTTATACCTTGAGCTCAAAGTCCTTCTCTCCTTGCTCCTTGGAATGGTAGAAAGAGGTCACCTTGCTTGTCTTCTCCCGTCAAAGAAGGATCCACCCGAAAGCCTCGACCTTTAGCTTCAATTCCAAGCTAGGAGTAACTAGAGTGCAAGAAATGCTAAGACTTGAACCCTAGAAGAGAGTAGAGAAGATCAAGTGAGGGTTTTTCTCAAGCTTTTTGTTTCTCAACACATGAGAGGGAGAGAGCTTGAGGGAGAGGATGAGCAAGAGAGAGAAATGATATGAGAGAATGAATTATTAGTGAGCCATTCTCACTAATATGTGTGTAATATTTTAATTCAATAATTAGCTAGAAAATTGTCATGGTTTAATCAAGACATGACCATTATCATTTCAATATTAATGCAAATTGCAAGGATCAAAGAGCATCTTCCTAATGAAATGATTATGGTCAAGTTGTCAACTAGGTCAACAAGTCAATGAAGTCAAATGGTCAACAACAACAACCATGCACAATTATTAAGCTAATTATCAATTAACTATAATACACACAAAAGCAATAGGGTTAATAAAATGACAATAGTCATTAACCCTAAACAAGGTCCTCTCCCTCAATCTCAAGCAACTGTGCATACGCATCCGCATTCGTGATCCGAGGAACACGAATACACAGAGAAAAACCAATCCCAAATCATATACTAGGATTCGGCTTAAACCAAAACCCGCTAGTATAAACTGTCCGGACAGCAAACGTGCACAAGTGCGCGGATGCGAACGAACCCTGTCGCAAAACCATGTGACCTCTACTCATTTTGCCTAAAGGCGAATAGCTCTCTGTGTGGGACTCTAAAGACTCGACACTACGCTGGCAGTGGGTTTAACCACAGACCGCAAGCGGCACTAGCTGTACGTAACGGTCCCCAGGTAGATGTCGATAAGAAGACTGACGAGGTGAACCCCATCTGCACTCCTACTGAGCCTGTATGTGACAGTCTCCGTACAGTCCGGCCTGTTCGTCTGATACATCGCATGGCGGGCCTAGGGGGGCGGTGAACGTCAGTCCCCTAATAGCGGTACAAGTCGTGTCGGAGTGTAGCCCAGAACACCCTGAGATAACACTGGAAACCTACCAGTATATCTCGCTTGCCCTGGCCAGGGACTACTCGTGTAATGGCTCTCCTGGACACAGCGCGATGTCAACCCCCAATACCGGGAGAGACGAATCCTGTCTAACCGTCACTGCCTCCAAGTGCTTCGGGACTGCACCCAAAAACTACCTGTTTGCACGACTCCTTCGAGCCGTGGTAGGGTAGTAATCAAAGTGCAGTGGGAACACACTCAAGGCGAAGTGACAGTGTCAAGTCAGCGGACTAAGCTGTACTCATGTCACCTGGGAACTGATAACTGACGATAGGTATATTACCAACCAACAGTTCCCGACGAGTCCTGTCCAGTGTACTCGTAACCTAACGAGCACCCGCATACTATCCCAAGTACGACGTACTAACGGCTGTAGGACAGACCGTCTCCCACACTGGGATGAGAAGAGCATACGCTAGTCTACTCCGGAGTATCGATGCCCTATCTCGATAGTCCAATGACCAGGGACCTGTATAAGGATGTGCTTATAGATCACCCAGCTCCCACGAGTGCGAGCGCCATCACAACGCTGGTAATCAAGCAAAGATCCTAAGGGCTCTACTAATATGTATATCAGCAATATGCTAAAAGAAACACATGCACATATTAAAGCAGAGACAAACCAAGTAGCATACTACCATTTCGAGCAAGATTGTATATACAACTGTGAATATCCCAAGCTTCCATCAAGTAATATACAAACTAGTATGATACAGTAATGGCCTCTAGGGCATATACACTAACAATCTCCCACTTGCACTAAGGCCATGTACTGGCGTATCGAAGACCTATCATCTCGATCAGCCGCTCGAACTGAGTCTGGGGCAAGGCCTTGGTGAATGGATCTGCTGTGTTATCCTCTGATGCAACTCTCCGGACCTCGATCTCCTGGCGATCCACGATCTCCTGGCGATCCACGATCTCCCTGATCAGGTGATATCGCCTTAAGATGTGTCTGGATTTCTGATGGGATCTGGGTTCCTTTGCTAAAGCTATAGCCCCGTTGTTGTCGCAATACAGAGGTATTGGGTCAACAATGGACGGAACCACCTGAAGTTCTCTCAAGAACTTCCTCATCCAGACAGCTTCTTTTGCGGCATCAGATGCAGCGATGTATTCCACTTCCATAGTCGAGTCAGCAACGGTTTCCTGTTTGGAGCTCTTCCAACACACCGCCCCTCCATTGAGGGTAAAGACAAAACCCGACATGGACTTGGAATCATCCTTGTCACTCTGGAAGCTGGAGTCAGCAAAGGCCTCAATCTGCAGGTCTTTTCCGCCATACATCAAGAACATCTCCTTAGTCCTTCTCAGGTACTTGAGAATGTTCTTTACTGCTATCCAATGTTTCTCCCCAGGGTTTGACTGATACCTGCTTACCACACTCAGTGCATAAGCCACATCCGGTCTGGTACACAACATCGCATACATTATAGAGTCTACCGCAGAAGTGTAGGGTATAATAGACATGCGATCCCTCTCCAAATCAGCCTTGGGAGACATCTCTTTGGAGAGGGTGATCCCGTGACAAGCCGGTAGATTACCGCGCTTGGAATCTTCCATACTGAATCTCTTCAGTATGGTGTCGATGTACCTGGACTGTGAGAGTCCTAATATCCTCTTGGATCTGTCACGGTAGATCCGGATACCCAGAATGTAAGAGGCATCACCCAGGTCTTTCATGGAGAACCTGTGTGACAAGAACCCCTTGACAGATTGTAGCATAGGAATGTCATTTCCTATTAAGAGAATGTCATCCACGTATAAAACGAGGAATACTACAGTTCTCGCTACAAATCTACAATAGATGCATGGTTCATCTGGATTTTTGATAAAGCCAAATTCTTTGACCGTCTCATCAAAACAGATGTTCCAACTCCGCGATGCCTGCTTGAGTCCATAAATGGACTTGAGCAACTTGCACACCTTTCCGCTGCTCCCACCCTGAATGAAACCCTCTGGCTGGTCCATATAGACACACTCCTCTAAATGACCATTTAGAAAAGCTGTCTTTACGTCCATCTGCCAAATCTCATAATCGTGGAAAGCAGCGATGGCAAGAAGGATCCGAATGGATTTCAGCATAGCTACTGGAGAAAAGGTTTCGTCATAGTCCAAACCAGGTCGCTGACGAAAACCCTTTGCTACCAGTCTAGCTTTATAGGTCTCAACCTGTCCATCTACACCAATCTTCCTTTTGAAGATCCACTTGCATCCTACGGGTTTTACCCCGTCTGGAGCAATGTCCAACGTCCATACTTTGTTGGTGTACATGGACTCCATCTCGGTCCGCATTGCATCCAGCCATTTTACCGAGTCGACGCTCTGAATGGCTTGCTGGAAGCTAGTAGGCTCATCACAATCTATGATGCAGTCCTCTCTATCCCCGTCAATGAGAAAACCGTAGTACCTCTCGGGCGGATGAGACTGCCTACTACTCCTGCGGAGTGGCGTAGGAATGTCCTGTTCTTTTGAACCTTCTGGTTCCACTAAGCTTTCAGTAATAGTTTGTGGTTCTGTAATTTCTTCCAGTTCTATTGCGCTCCCACTTATTTCTTTTTCTAAAAACTGATGTTCCAGAAAATGGGCATTATGAGAAACAAGGACTTTTTGTTCCTCTGCGTAATAGAAAAGATACCCCCTGGAGTTCTTTGGGTATCCCACAAACTTGCACAGTACTGAGCGTGCCTCGAGCTTGTCCGTATGCTGCTTTTTGACATAAGCTGGACATCCCCAAATCTTCAAGTATTGAAGATAGGGTATCTTCCCACTCCATAACTCATATGGTGTGGTAGGCAAAGTCTTAGTGGGAACACGGTTCAAAAGATATGCAGCTGTTTCTAGCGCATATCCCCAGAACGATCGCGGTAACTCAGCGTTACTCATCATGGACCGTACCATATCCAATAGGGTTCGGTTCCGTCTCTCCGATACACCGTTATGTTGCGGAGTGTATGGAGGAGTAAGCTGAGAGAGAATTCCATTCTCTTTTAAGTAATTCAGGAATTCGGCACTTAAGTATTCTCCTCCTCGATCCGATCTTAGGATCTTGATACTTTTGCCTGTTTGTTTTTCTACTTCATTCTTATATTCCTGGAACTTATCAAAAGCTTCGGATTTATGCTTCATTAAGAAGACATGTCCGAATCTTGAGAAATCATCCGTAAAAGTAATGAAGTAAGAAAAACCGCTTCGCGCATGTGTAGACTTTGGACCGCACACGTCGCTGTGTACGAGTCCCAAGAGCTCGCTCGCTCTTTCTCCGTGTCCAGAAAACGGAGCCTTTGTCATCTTTCCTTTGAGACAGGATTGACAAGTTGCATACGATTGATATTCGAACGGATCTAAATATCCTTCAGTATGTAACTCAGTCAATCTTCTCTCATTGATGTGACCCAGTCTACAATGCCATAAGAAAGTTTTATTAATTTCTGGAGACTTTCTTTTGTGTGTATTCTGGATATTGAAAATCTGTGGTTGGTTTAAAACGTATATACCGTTGTTCAATGTACCTGACCCAATCAAAACTTGATTAAGGTGAATGTTCACTACATTACTTACAAATGCAAATTCATAACCTTCTTTAGATAATAAAGATACAGAAATGATATTACAGGTTGCATTTGGTACATAATAACAACTACGCAAAACCAAAAAGTGTCCATCTGATAATCCCAGGTGATAGTCCCCCACGGCCTCAGCATCCATGCTAGCACCGTTCGCAACTCTGAGGGTCATGTCACCTGCCTTCAAAACTCTACGCTTTCTCAACGCCTGCAAAGAATTACAGATATGAGATCCTGATCCGGTATCCAATACCCAGGATGTAGAGTTTATTGATAGACAGTTTTCAATAACATACACACCTGAAGCTGAAGCTGCAACTCGCTTCAAATCCTCTGTTCTGGCTTTCCAAGCCTTGCAATCCTGTTTCCAGTGACCACTTTTGTGACAATAGAAGCATTCTTCCTTCCCCACCAGCTTCCCCGCTACTTTTGTTGCTTTACCCTTTCCCTTCGTATCCACTTTACCGACACCGCCTCTTGGTTTGGCGGGGGCTTTCTTCTTCTTGCCCTTGGCTTTCGCCCTGGACCTAGAAGAGGAAGATCCTCCTACAAACAAAGTGGATGTCTCCCTACCCTTCTGTAGGGTGCCCTCAGCAGTCCTCAACATGTTTAGAAGTTCGGCAAGTTCAACCTCCTTTCCTTGCATATTGAAGTTAAGAATGAACTGGGCGTAAGTGGAAGGAAGGGACTGGAGAATCAAATCAGTATAGAGTTCATTCTCCAACGTGGTCCCAAGGTCCGCGAGCTCCTCTATGTAGCCGATCATCTTAAGCACGTGGTCCGCTACCGATGATCCGACGGCCAACCTTACCGAAAAAAGCTTTTTCGACACTTCATATCTAGCGATACGAGACTGCTCTCCATACAGTTCTTTTGTATGGAGAAATATGGACTCTAGGTCCATATTCTCGTGCCTCCTCTGATGGTCGTTGTCCATCGAGGCTAGTACGAGGCATCTGGCCCTCACGCAATCTATCTCCCATGTCTTACGGATTTCTACATCCGCGACGCTGGAGGTGGGACCTGGGATAGGGGGAGCTTTGGTGGTAAGTATATACCCCAGCTTGTCATAAGTGATAGCCATCTTGACATTCCTGAGCCAATCTTTGTAGTTTGGCCCTGTCAATATATTTTTATCTAATAGTAACTTAAGTCCGGTCATCTTGAATGGTCGCTGCAATTAGGAGAGAGAAAAGAAACACTTTAGCATGATGCTCTTGCAAGTTTAGAGTGGTTTTTAATTTGTCAAAACTGGATGGCTCCCACTGTCTCTCGAATCCCTTCTCAAACCGTAAAGAAAGGATTAGTCAGGATTACTCTCACCGTACAATACTTGCTTAACCGTTCAGCCAGGCCAGTGTCGGTACTTCGAGGGAGGTTTTCCAACGCTTTCGCGAAGTTCCTTAATTAAGTAACCTCTTTTCCCTGTGGGCGTAGCCCCGCTAACACCTTTCTAGACACCTACTAAGTTTATAGCATTGATCGTTAAGTGAGAGTTTTCCCGAGGAGTAGCATATACTCACAGTAGGATCGGGATCCAAATATCATCGCGTGATAAAACCGAAGGAATCCTACCAGAATCATCACACTCCAAATGGTATGCAAAGCTAGCAAGTTTCAGTACTTATGAAACTCCCGATGTGAATTTTTTTGCCCCATGCTTTTATGACCTTGGCGTGAGGTCAAAATGTCATAAGTCACATGTCAAGTTCTTCCCATCATTATCCCGGTTAATTTGAACCCACCCGTACCTACCCTTGACGTAGGCCAAAATGGCAGTACGACTGTCTCAAACCAACGCATTCTATCTATGCAACAGATAAATATCCGGCAGCTACCAATCACTATGCCTTGGCGTGAGGTCAAAATACATAGCTTGAATACTACCGTATATTTAACTGAAATGATGGAGGGCTACGGATGGTTTTGGCGAAACCGTGAACGTAGTGAACTTGATATAATCGATGGAACGAGATAGCTTTTAAAAGGAGTGGTTCAAGCTCCGCGTTTAAAAGTTTTAGTTTTGAAAAGAACCGAGTGGTTTTCAAAGTGTTCCAATCAAATTTTACTTGGTTTATTTTCTTGCATTAGTTCTTTTAATGCATCCCATCATTTAAACCTACCATTGCAGAAAACAACCAAAATATGACGTACGCTTATGCCATTCGCATTCGCCACGGGGCCCCGTCATCACCCGTTAGGTTACTTAACTAACGACAGAGCGGGGGCTGGGCTAGCGCGGCTGTAAAACATAAGCAACGCCTAAATAGTTATAATATATATATTAATATATAGCAATGATAGACATTACAGATCACAGATGAATACATTGGATATACTAGGAATCCGCAATGCGTTCGAGCCTGCAATGTAAAGCGGATTACACGGTCGCGGTGAATAGCCAATACCCCACCCAAGACCCCTACGGGTGCGGCAAACTACCCGCCAAGCACCCGAAGCGAAGCAACCTCCCTCACCACCGTGAGTAGGCCACTCGGCACTTCGAGATACCCGGTAGTTTGTGCACCCCCTCCATGGGTCTATCCTAGGTACAAGTAACTAGAGCTCCGGGTCGAAAGCTAGCTGATCCAAGTCTTCAAAGGTGGGATCGATCTCCTGAAGGTCCGAATCACCTGACGACATTCCAAAGAAAAGAAAGAGAATTTCTTCAGTGAACAAATCGCTCGGTAAGTCTCGTAAATAGACAAGAATGGAATAGATAGAATAAAGAGTATATTCTTATAATATTGTATTTAGTGTTAACGCTGTTGTTTATAGCTTGGTATAGAAGAGGCCAGTGTATACGAGAGGAGTCTCACTAGACCAGAGACTACGGTATATGGAGTACAAGGAACCGTTCAGCCACGGTACAAGGGCAATTGAATTCAGGTTAGGTGTCTTTATGGTTGCTGTCCCGTGCCACTTCTAACACCTTCCGTACCAATCTACCCCTTTTAAACCCCGCGATTTCTTGATTATATTATTTGTATTGTATTGTCTTTATTTTTATAGATGGATGACTTGCCGGAATCATGATATCAGTAAATGGATGTAACTGGAAAATCATGTAGATGGATGTATATCCATAGTTCGGTTTAGTCAACCTAGATTGAATAGATTGAATATATGGATTCATATTGAATTGTAGTTTTGTAATTTCATACTTGAATCATATTCAAGTCAGATTAATTATATTGAGAATCAGTCTGAGTAAGACAATTAGAAAAGAAATTGAATCCTTATTTAGGTTTTGGTGTTATCGGTAAATTCTGCACATGGACGGCAGGATTTGTGTTTTTTTCAAAGACAATTACCGTGTTGATAACACTGTTTGTTAAGTTGTCTATCTTAAATAGGAAAGCACCCATATCTCCGGCTCCGTGAGGCTCAAGAGACTGGTCCCGCTTAAACCTATGTTTACTAGGGTCCTTATTATAATTTAATATAACTTGAGGGGTTTTATGTAAAAATAATTTTGTATAATTTTTAAAATACACCTCAAGTACTTAATTATCGTCTTTAGATTTTTTATAGATATTTGTTTTATTCAATATGAAATTTCTAGTGAATATGACCTAGTTTTAAAGTATAAGGTATTTATTTGAAATATTGGAATTGTATGGTATTTTCTTGTAAATGGAATGCTTTTCTTGAATTTTGGAAATGTGGAATATTATATATATTAAAAATAGGTATTTTGATATTAATTACATATATATTTATTTATAAAAATATAAGTTTTATTTATAATAGAAATCATATTTTTTAAAGGAAAATGCATTACAATATTTCGAGATCGTATGCTCCTTGCGGAGGTTTGCATCTCACTCTACTAAGCCCGAAGATGTGCGATAATCCGCACCATCCCGATCGGGTTCCCCAAAATGGGTTGTAGAGGTGCAATTGCAAAGATTTGTTAAATACACTTCTTGTAGAAAAATGTTTTAATAGTTGAATGTAGTTATATATAAAGTCGTATTTTCCCAGATCTATGTTCCTAAATTCCATCGTGCTATATTACATATGAGTGTTGTGAGGAGGTAGGTCATTACCTCATGAGTTTTCTAAGGTAATACGGTTTTTAAAGTTCAAGCATGTCGAAATGAAACATGAAGGTATTTTAATGTAAAATTGCGATAAAAGATGCATATAACAATCTTTTGTGATGAAACTTGTTAAAGATATTTATTAATGTTTAATGAATAATATGTGATGATATGAAGGTATCTTGTTTAAGAAAAATTATAGTTTTTTAAGAAAAACCGAATCAGAAGTCGGACTAACTCCGCTTCCGTCGGGTTTTAGTTTTGAATATTTTTAGAATAGAGAAAAGAGGAAGAAGTAGGGACTTACAGGTTATTTGACTAGAAGAGAGAAGGAGGAAGAGGTGGAAGGTGTCGGTGCGTTGTTTCGTCCTCGGAATCTCCTTGGATTTCCTTCGGAAGTTCGTCGAAGCTTCGCCCTTTTGCTAACTCCACTTGCACACAAAAGACTTGGGAATTTTCTTCAGAGTTTTCGCTGGGATTTGTGAGTGAGGGGGGTGATTTGAGGGATGGTATTTATAGGAAAAATCTAGGGTTTAGGGTAGTGAAAGGGTGTATTAAAATTTGTAATAAAAATGGATTAAATATGAGTTTTATTGTGCTCTGTAAATGTGCAGTAAAAACAAATAATACATGGGTTATGGGGGGAGTTCAAGAGTCGCCAGGGTTGAAGAAATTTTGGATTTGGACCGAGTTGGACCGGCGGCGCTGGCCGAATCAACGAGTTCGATAGCCCGAGTCGGCCGAGTCGGGGTGCCACGTGTCCCTGACGGTTGGTCTAGCCACGTGGATATATTTGTTTATTCTCTAACTTACCCTATTACGTGTAGTGCATGTGTAGACTCTTGGGCTTCTAAAAGATTAAAAGAAATTAAAATAAAAAGATAATGTGGCTGATGTGATTTGAACTCTAGTGCTTTGGTTCAGCAGTGCAAGGTCTTACCAATGAGCTACAAGCTCCTTCTTGCTGTTTAAAATTGAATCAAATACTTATAGTACTCACAGGAAATGTAAATACCCTAAGTATACATTAACTTTTAATCAAATTTATGTACACAAGAATTAGAGTTGTTACAGATATTATATCCATATCCTATGTGGAGAAAACACGGTGTGACAACCACAGTATAACCGACTGTTGTATAGGAATTTCACTTCCTACAAAGTGTATGTCATCCAAATACCAGGACATCACACCCTACTACCTTCTTAAAAGATCCATCCCCTATTTTGATGAAGTCAAAAAACCTATGACTGTCACATTAAAAATAGATGATATATCTTCACCATACCTGCTTTAGTTTATAAATAGACATAAGCTACTTGTCCACTACGCTTCCGACTACAACAACCCTCTAGCAGAGTCATATACACATGCACTTCTAAAGTAAACTTTAGAACGACGCTATACTCATCCTCCTGCCGGGTCTCACAGTCTAGAACAGTAGTAATGGCAAGTCTGGGTAAACAAGAACCTCCCTGTCACCTTCTTTGAGAATACCGGAGTACCTCTCGGGTGCCTGAGGTTACCCACCATATCTGCGGAGTGGCTAATAGAATGTCAAACCTGATTGAATATTTAGGTTCTATTAAATTTTCAGTAATCGTTTGTGTTTCTGGAATCACTTCCAGTTCTACCATACTCCCACTATTGTTTTCTGAAAAAATCCATTTTACTAAAACTATGGCGAATCAAGAACAATATCACTATTGATCTTCCAGATGATAGAAAGTTAACCCTCGTCTTAGCCCGGGTTAACCCATAAACTGCCATTACTGAAACATGCCTTGAGTATGTTTAGAGTCTGGTTTTAAGCATAAGCCGGACAACTCCATATACCTCAACATCGTTAAGATATGAACCATTCTATATTCAATATAGAAACAGAGGCACTAATTTAATTGGAACCAGATTCAAATCATGCAGCCGTCTCTAGTGCATGTCAACTAAATAGAAGGAGTCTGATCAACATTACTCAACTAGGAGTGCATCCATATTTGAGTAACCTGAAAGAGAAGCAAGTTCTCAAAACCATTACTATCAACTGAATACCAAACACAAGTATCTACATCTTCTTTCATCTTGAAGAATCCTGATACTTGCAATACATGGTTCTCTACTTTATTCTTATACTTATAACTTCTCAAAACCTGGACCTTGTATTTCTATGAAACACTTGTCTAAAACTGGAGAAGTCATAAGTAAATAGAATATAGTACGAGTGCTAACCCCTCTGTCCTAATGGACACTGGACAGCATACAATACTTTGTATAAGTCTCCTGAATTGAATAACTCATACCCTGTGCGTCGTAGGTTGAAAACTGTACTATGGTTAAGAAGAATTACACCACCGTTTAATGCTCCTTACCTAACCATCAACTGATGTAGGTAAATGTCATGGACATAATTTCAAAATGTTATATCTCACTTTATAAAATAAACGTACAGATACATCAGTTTGAAATTGGTGCATAACAATGGATATTCAAAACCAAATATTTGCCGTCAGGCAAAACCACAGGCGATTTCCTCAAATATCACCAATTACAATGAATTCCGATATAATGAGGATATAATCACCTAATTCTCAATAACTTACTCCCATTCATTATCTGTAAAAACATACAGATGTGAGAATCAAGTCTGGTAAATACATACTCTGGAGCAAGGATCTAATAGGGAAATCAGTTTTCATTTATTTAACAACGGACAATGAAACTGAAACATGAAAGTGTTTCGAAGGGTATCCGAGTATTCCTAGTAATGTCTTTTCCATTATCCAGATTCATGACTGTAACTGTATATTTCGTTGCCATCTCTCCAAATCCTTTTATTTGTCTTTACTCATTACCTTCTATATACCACCCTTAGGCTAGATGGTTTTCTTCCTTCCCTATCGTTCGGCACCAGCCTATGGTTTGGAAGAAGACTATCTAATAAGCGTAATATGTGTACTCTTCTAATCCTAGGAGCCCTCGCAATCTGAGAGAAGGTATTGATAAAAGACAACTGAATAATCCTTATTCTATTTCTCCTGAACCGGAGAAATGCAAAGGTGAAGTAGGAGTGGAGATGAACTACGCGGTTTGGTCGTGAATGATAGCAGTCACATTTTACTTTGTTCTCTTTCTAATCCCTTTATTTGTCTTTACTTATTACCTTCTGTATATCACACTTAGGCTAATTTGTTTTCTTCCTTCCCCACCATTCGGCATCAGCCTATGATTTGGAAGAAGACTGTTGAATAAGCGTAATAGGTGTACCCTCTCCTAATCCTAAGAGCCCTCACAATCTGAGAGAAAGGAAAAGGAAAAGACAACTGAATAGTCCTATTCAATTTCTCCAGAACCGGAAACCATCCTCGAATCTGAAACAAGTTTCTTCGACTTCGTATGTAATAATACGATGGTCATATCCAATAAAAGTGAATCTTCATAATGATACGGAATGTTCCGGAGAAATGCAAAGGGTAAAAGTAGGAGTGGCAATGAAGTATGCAACTCCGACAATCCAAAAGCTATTGTTTTAAGAAGGTCCGGTTAACTTGGTTACTGAGTTATAGTCTAGGGTCGGGACATGGTCGCTGCCAAAGAGAGAGAGAGAAAAAAGCACTCGGCGTGCACTCTAACCTAGATCAGAATGGTTAATCACTTTATCTAATTATGATGTCTCCCACTGTATTCACAAATTCTCCTCCAAACCCGAAAGAAGAATTAGTCGGGATCATCTAAAATCACCCGAGGAGTAAACCAACTCATCAGTGGGTATCGGGATCCAACTATCATCGCATGATAACCTGATGGAATCCACTCAAGTTATCATACTCCAGAAGGTATGCGCATGCCTGGAAAGTTTCCTGTATGTTTGAAACTCCCGATGTGTTTTTTATCCCATGCTCTTATGACCTTGACGAAGGCCAACAAATCATAAGTCACATGTCAAGTTCTACCCGTCATTGTCCAGGTTAATTTGAACCCACCCGTACTCGTCTTTGACGAAGGCCAACAAGGCTGTATGACTGTCCCAAACCAACGCATCTATCTATGCAACAGAAAGGTAACAAACAGCTACGATGCACTATGCCTTGACGAAGGCCAACAAACATAGAATGAATACTAAGTGCTACCCGTCTGAAATGACGGAGGGCTACGAATGGTTTTTGGCGAAAAACCTTTAACGTAATGAACTTGATATCGTTGAAGGAACCGGATAGCTTTTTACAAATATATAGTGGCGAAAACCTTTGCTAAAGAGGTCACTCCCTGTGAAGGGATCTCGGCTCTTTCCTCGTGGAATGAGGTGCAGGATATTCCAACTGAATACTGCGATGCAAAGAAAAAATTAATCGACTACAGTGAAGTTATTACCCCGACGCAAACTTCTGCCCAAGGGGTCACTCCCGATGAAGGGATCTCAGCCCTTGCCTCGTCGAATGAGGTGCTGGATATTCATAACCGAATACCGCTGTGCAAAACAAAAGAAAACGTCCTTATAATAACAGCTTTTGAAAAATGTTCCAACAATATCGAATAGGTCTGTTTTCCTTACATTGATTTGAATCAACGTAGTCCCATCAATTAATCATACCATAAAAGAACGAAAATATGATGTACGTATATGCCATTCGTATTCGCCACTGGGTCCCGTCATCACCCGTTAGGTTACTTAACTAACGACAGAGCGTGGAATGGACTAGCGCGGGTGAAAAACATATACAACATCTACTAGTATATATATAGAAATTTATAATAATCGCTCTAGGTATGATAAATGCAACATCACAGAACAATACAGATAATCTGGGAGCCCCGGGTTTCCTTTGAGCCACAACTGAAACCCGACGTTCCCCTGGTCATGTGGATAGTCTGTACAATAAAAACCTAGACCCCTACGAGTGCGGCAAGTTACCCGCCAAAACCAGAAGCGAGGCAGCCCCTTTCATCAAAGTGAACGGGCCACCCGGCACTTCACGGAATCCGGTAACTTGAGCACTCCTCCTTGGGTCAACCTGTACCCCCTACGAGTGCGGCGAATAGCCCGCCAATTCTAGAGTAAGGCCCCCTCCTTCTCAACGCCATGAAATGCGGACCCGTTGCCCTCCAGAACCTGGCTATCCGTGCACTCCACCGCGGGGTAATCCTAGTACAGAAAAGAAAATAAGTACAATGGTGGCATCGACCTCAACCCGGTCGTGCCCCAAACAAATAATATACAAACAGGCAGTGACGATAATCCACATGTCGGACGCTCGCCCCGCGATATCAAATGTACAAATGAAACTAAAATGTACTATCATTGCATCCAAACTATCCACCATGACGATCCAACCAACATCACAGCACAACAAAGAACATCAACGTGAATGTCACGTTCGCAAACCCGTCTAAAAGAACTATAGCAATTAGACAAGTTGTACCACTCTAATGACATTCACGGTCGCAGATAGTAATGTAAGTACTGTAAACTTTAAACAGTGTTAGAAATATCAACTTCGAAATAACCCCGAATAGCCCCAAACAACTAGATAAAACCATATCAAAACCGGGCTAAACTAGCAATACCACAGAACCAATATTCCAGTTGTTAGGATTCCCTAGCACCTACTTATGAGTATGGAAGCGTCACACATGCCACTTTAAAATTTCAAGAGGTGCTAAGAAAACTAAGCATGGATCATTAACTAGAATTACTAGGGTAACATCACATGTATCACATACAAGAACTATTCTATCACTAAGTGAAAGGAATACAACCTTTATAGTCCTCTTTGTAGTGACTCCTAGGATCGTTGAGAGTTGGAAAAGCTTGCAAGTGAGCTCCTTTGTCCACGATGATCCACCCGAAGTCCACTTAGTCCAAACTCCTAGCTTCAAATGATCAAACAAGATGACGAAGCTAAACACTCTAAACTAATTGGCTAGACTAGAGTAGAATGATGAGGTGGTATGTTTTTTATAATCGAAACCCTTTCTTTTTAACTCTCTCTCACTTTGGAAAATTCAAGAGAGCAAGGAGGAAGAAGAAGATGAAGGAAAAAGCTTTCGTCAAAATGAAAATGATAAAGCTTAATTAGTATATATATTTTCATTCTCTCATCCAACCATGGTTGCTAAAATATCTAGATATTATTGCACTTGAGTTAAAAGGCAAAAGAAATATTAATCCATGGTTAAAAAGTAGGTGAAATGTGGTCAACTATAAGAAGAGTGTAGAAGATAACTATGGATGAACAATCCTTTTCTTTTTCTTTTAACTTAAATGCAAAATGATAATATATAAATATAAGTTCCATGTAAGTCTTATATTGCCTTCAAAAGTGTATCATCAACCATGATACTTTGCATGTATGTTTCTATGCACATCAACATGTGCATACATGCGCATCAACATATGCATCCATGCATGCATTCTTCCTCTTTAATAATAAGGGTTTGACTAAAGAATTAAAATAAAACTAAAAGTCAAAATGTTAAATCAATAATTGATTTAACAATCCGTTCATATTGCATACGACCCGACTAACAGAAAAACGCCCGATTAACATACGGTATCACATAGTCGTATTCAATCGGGTCACCGCGCATATCTCATATGCACACCACATCTTTTCACCTGGGCTAGGAAACTTCTATGTGGGACTCTAAGACTCGTCAATACGCCGGCAGTGGGTGATGATCATATCAAACATCCACAAGCCGTAAGCGGTCAGCTAAACGTAACGGACACCCGGGTATTGAACGATCAGAAGAAAACCAGCAGAGCTGTCAAAACTCCCGTCGAGCCATCTGGCAACACTTACCGTACAGTCCGGTCTTCTCATCAAATATGTTGCATATCAAGTCTGGGGATGGTGTCGTCGACCCCAATAACTCAATAAGCCATGCCGGTATATAGCTGATAACAGATCGAGAAACTATTGATAACACTTATCAGTAAATCTCAGTAGCCCTGGCCAGGGACTTCCTGTTATAGCCAATCAAGCATAGCACAACATCAACCCCCAATATCGGGTGAGACGAAACCCCTCTTATCGCTCATTGCCTCCATGCGCCTCGGGACTGTACCCAAAGACCACCCATTTGCATGACTCAGTAGAGCCGTGGTAGGGTGGAGATCAAAGTACAGTGGGAGGACACACAAGACTCTATGAAGATCTTGGGTCTACAGACTAACCTGTACCAGTGTCACCTGAGAACTGCTATCCGACGATAGATATAATACCACATAGGAGTTCTCTATGAGTCCGTTCAGTGTACCCAGTCTCCACTGAGCACCCGCATACATTCTTTGGTGTCATCTCACCAGATGGATATGGGATCATCCATCGCCCATCATATGGGACAAGAATACTATACACTAGTCTACTCTGGAATATCGATGCCCCATCTCGATACACCCTCGAATAGCAACAGTTCAAGGATATGCTTATAAACTACACGTGCCCCACTAGTATGATCCGCATCATAGTCACAGTAGTCAAGCAAATATCCTCAGGGCTTTATCAACATATGCAAATGAATAAAAGCATGATCAAGTGAACATGTCAGATAAAGTAAACCAGATAGCATACTATCATGTCGAGCAAGAAAGTAATCTATATATATACATGTCCAAGCATCCACTATATATATAATGGCCTCTAAGGCATACATATATCTAACAATCTCCCACTTTCACTAAGGCCAATTATTGGCGTATCTCATACCCAATATCTTAAAAAGTCGCTCATGCTGCGGCTGTGGGAGGGCCTTGGTGAGTGGATCCGCGGTGTTATTCTTTGCA
This sequence comes from Agapanthus africanus, assembly GCA_030015575.1. Lineage (NCBI taxonomy): Eukaryota > Viridiplantae > Streptophyta > Magnoliopsida > Asparagales > Amaryllidaceae > Agapanthus > Agapanthus africanus. Next base: position 523,114,501 of record CM057350.1, read on the forward strand.
TCTACTCTCCGAATCTCGATCTCGTGGTGATCTACATTCTCCCGGATCAAATGATATCGCCTGAGGATGTGTCTGGATTTCTGATGGGACTTTGGTTCTTTGGCTAACACCATAGCCCCATTATTATCGCAATACAATGGTATTGGATCAATAATGGTTGGAACTACTCCTAGTTCCGCGATGAACTTCCTCATCCAGACGGCTTCCTTGTCAGCATCATTTGCAACAATATACTCAGCTTCCATCGTGGAGTCTGCAACGGTATCCTGTTTGGAACTCTTCCAACTAACTGCCCCTCCATTGAGGGTAAAAACAAACCCTGAGATAGATTTGCTGTCATTCTTATCACTTTGGAAGCTGGAATCGGTAAAGGCCTCCATTTGGAGATCCCCATTACCATACACCAAGAACAATTCTTTAGTCCTTCGCAAGTACTTAAGAATGTTCTTCACTGCTCTCCAATGTTTCTCCTCCGGGTTGGATTGATACCTGCTTACTACAGCTAGTGCATAAGCTACATCAGGGCGTGTACATAACATCGCATACATTATAGATCCTACGGCTGAAGCGTAGGGTGTAATGCTCATGCGAGCTCTCTCTTCATCAGTCTTCGGACAGAAGTCTTTGGAGAGAGTGATTCCATGGCAAGCAGGCAAGGCACCACGCTTAGAATCTTCCATACTAAATCTTTTTAGGATGGTGTCAATGTACTTTGATTGAGACAATCCCAATAAGCTCTTGGATCTATCTTTGTAGATCCTTATGCCCAAAATGCACGAGGTATCACCCAGGTCCTTCATGGAGAACCTTTGTGATAAGAATAGTTTGACCGATTGTAGCATAGGAGTATCATTTCCTATCAAGAGAATGTCATCTACATACAATACGAGGAATGTGACAGTACTCCCTACAATCTTCTTATAAATGCATGGTTCATCTATATTTTTGATAAAATCAAACCCTTTGATTATATCATCAAAGAAGATGTTCTAGCTCCATGAGGCCTTCTTTAATCCATAAATGGATTTAAGCAATCTACATGCTTTCCCGCTGCTCCCACTGTCAATGAAGCCCTCTAGCTGATCTATAAAAACGCATTCTTCTAAATCACCATTCAGAAATGCAGTTTTAACGTCCATCCACCAGATTTCATAATCATAGTGAGCAGAAATAGCAAGTAGGATCCGGATGGATTTAAGCATTGCTACTGGAGAGAAAGTTTCATCATAGTCCAATCCTGGTCTTTGACGAAATCCTTTCTCTACAAGTCTTTCTTTAAAGGTCTCTACCTGTCCATCTACACCAATTTTTCTCTTAAAAATTCATTTGCACCCAACGGGTTTTATCCCAAGAGGTGCAACGTCCAAAGTCTATACTTTGTTGGTTTACATGGACTCCATTTCGGATCTCATGGCTTCCAGCCACTTCCCTGAGTCACTACTCGTGATAGCTTGCTGAAAACTAGTAGGATCATCATCATCCATGATGCAATCTTCTCTATCACCATCAATGAGAAACCCATAGTATCACTCCGGTAGGTGAGAAGTTCTACTAGATCTCCGGAGCGGCTGAGGTTCTTGAAGTTCTACTGCAACATCAGTTTCAACCAATTCGTCCTGAGTAATTTGTGTCCCTAGAACCTCTTCTAGTTCTACCGCATTGCCATCAGTACTGTCTGTAAAGATTTCATTTTCCAAAAATGTGGCATGCTGAGCAACAAACACCTTTTGTTCCTCATTATGGTAGAATAGATATCCATACGAGTGTTTTGGATATCTCATAAATTTACACAAGACCGATCGTGTCTCGAGTTTGTCTGGATTCTGCTTTTTAACAAAAGCCGGACAACCCCAAATCCTAACTCTTTTAAGAGATGATCTCTTTCCACTCCATATCTCATATGGAGTGGTAGATACGGTCTTGGTTGGAACCCTGTTTAACAGATACATTGCTGTCTCCAGTGCATGCCCTCAAAAGGAAAGTCGTAACTCAGCATCACACATCATGGATCGTACCATATCTAATAGGGTACGGTTCCTCCGTTCTGACACACCGTTGTGCTGTGGTGTGTAAGGAGGAGTGAGCTGAGAGAGAATTCCATTCTCTTTTACGAAGTCTGAAAACTCTGTACTTAAGTACTCTCCACCTCGATCTGATCGAAGTTTCTTGATGCTCAAGCCTTTTTATTTTTCTACTTCAAGTTTGTACTCCTTGAATTTCTCGAAAGTTTCGGATTTGTGCTTTATTAAAAACACGTGTCCAAATCTTGAGAAATCATCAGTAAAAGTAATGAAATATGAAAAACCGCCTCTAGCATGTGTAGACATTAGTCCGCATACATCACTATGTATGAGGCTTAAGAGTTCCACGGCTCTTTCTCCGTATCCAGTAAACGGAGTTTTGGTCATTTTTCCTTTGATACAGGACTGGCAAGTCGCATAAGATTTATATTCAAAAGGATTTAAATATCCATCTTTATGTAGCTTGCTTAGTCTTGTTTCATTAATATGACCAAGTCTACAATGCTAAAGAAAAGTTTCATTTATATCTGAAAACTTTCTTTTATTAGTATGTTGTATATTGAAAACTGTGTGTTGGTTCAGGACGTAAATACCGTTATTTAATGTACCACACCCAATCAACTCTTGATTCAAGTTAATGTCCATAACATTATTTTGCAATACAAAATGATATCCTTCATTGTCCAACAAAGAAACGGATATTATATAGCTTACTTGGTACAAAATAACACGGGTTCAAAACCAATATACAACCTGAAGGCAAACCCAGATGATACTCTCCTACGGATACAGCATGTACATTGGAACCATTTCCAACCCGCAGAGTATGGTCTCCAGCCTTCAAAACTCTACTGTTTCTCAACCCCTACACACAATTGCAGATGTGAGAACCAGAACCGGTGTCTAATACCCAAGATGTAGAGTTAATTAAAAAACAGTTCTCAGTTACAAATATACCTGAAGCGGATGCATCACCATGTTTCTTCTTCTTGAGATCAGCAAGATACACAGCACAGTTGCGTTTCCAATGTCCCGACTTGTGGCAGTAAAAACATTCTCCTTTTCCACCTCCCGTGGCCCCAGATATGTCTTTCCCCTTCGCCTTTTTAACTCCACCTTTCTGTTTGATGGGTTTCTTCTTCTTCTTTCCCTTGGCCTTGGCTTTTGGGACGGAAGAGGAAGATGGCCCAGCAATCAGAGCGGGAGTCTTCACTATTTTCAGCGTGCTCTCTGCACTTCTCAACATATTGAGAAGTTCAGGCAATGATTTCTCCAAATCGTTCATATTGAATTTCACTATGAAAGGAGCAAAGGCGGGGGGAGGGGGAGGGAGACTACAGAACAATATCCGTATATTGCTCATTATCCATGGTCTATTCCAGTTCCTCGAGTTCTTCAATAAGACCAATCATCTTCAAGACATGATCTCTTACTGATGCACCAGGGGCCATTTGCATCTGAAACAACTTTCTAGATGCCTCGTATCTCAAAGTACCAGATTGCTCTTTATATAACTCCTTTGTATCAAGAAAGATGGATTGCATATCCATCTTCTCGTGCTGTTTCTGATGGATACCGCCCATAGAAGCAAGCGCGAGGTACTTGGCCGTGTTGCAGTCAATATCCCATGTTTTTCGGATCTCCCTATCCGAAACAGATGATTCAGGTCCTGAGATGGGTGGGGCTTTGGTAGTGAGGACATATGATATTTTATCATATATGAGTGCAATGTTCAAGTTCCTCAACCATTCTTTATAGTTTGGTCCAGTCAGTTTGTTTTTCTCTAGTAGAAGCTTAAGTCCCGTCATCGGTATCTGCCATTAGGAGAGAGAAAAGAATACACTCAGCGAAATGCTCTTGCAAAGAATTAGATTGGTTATTATCTTATCTAATCGATGTCTCCCACTGCTTTAATCAAATTTTCTTTCAAAACCTGAAAAGAAAACTAGCCAGAATTAATTACATTTTATAGTTTCGCCAACCGGTTAGCCAGGCCAGTGTCGGTACTTTGAGGGAGGTTTCCCGTGCTTTCGCACGGACCTAATTAAAATAAACCTCGTTTTCCCAAAGGTCAAACCCCGTTGACACCTTTCTAGACACCTACTGGATTAGCTAATTGTAAAATACAAAACTCTCCTGGGAGTAACTCTTACTCACAGTGGGATCGGGATCTAACTATCATATAGATAGTATGCAATCTCATTACAAATTTCAACTCTTGAAACTCCCGATATAGTTTTTACCCCTAGTAACTTATGACCTTGGCTATGGTCAAAATATTATAAGCACTAGTCAAGTTCTACCCATCATTTCGAGATTAACTAGACTCACCCATATGACCCTTGACTATGATCAACATAATCATATGAATGTCCTAACTAATCGCATCTTATGCGGTGTAGGAAGACATCACTTAGCTACCGTACACTACGCCTCGGCTATAGTCGACATACGTAGCACGAATACTAAGTACTCTGCTTTTTAAAATGACGGAGGGTTGCGGATGGATTTTATAAAAACCTTTAACTCTTTGAACTTGATCTCGTTGTAGAATCAAAACAGTTTAGAAAAGGAGTGGCTTAAGCTCCGCATCTTTTGAAACTTGCATTTTTCATAAAATGGCCGAGTGGGTTTCAAATCCGATTCTACTACATCTTTAGGTTTCTTTTACTTTACATTAATCTCATTAATGTAGTCCCATCATTTAAGTTCCTAAGCCATCACAGAAAAGAAACGAAAATAGAACGTATACTTATACCATCCGCATTCGCCACAATGTCCCATTATGCACCGTTAGGTTACTTAACTAACGGTATAGCGGGACGGGACTAGCGCGGGTGTAAAATATAAGCAACATTTATTATATATCATATATATAATAATAATCCATTCGTCTCAGATACTAAGTAATCACATTACAGAATATCAACAGCAGCAGAAGCACATATGAAAATAAAAAGGATATCTTGGAGGTCCGTATTTAGTATTCAGCCATCAATAGAAAATACGGATTCCACGGTCGCGATGAATAGCCAAGCCCACACACTACGAGAGCGGCAAATGATCCTGCCAATTCTATAGTTTAGGAGACCCGGTCTCGACTCCTCGAGATGGCCTCCCACTGAACCCTAGAGCCCGATCACTTGTGCTCCCCTCCTTGGGTCTATCCTAATGCGGAAAAGTAAATAATATACAATAATGGTGACAACATCCTCAACCCGGAAGTGCCCCAAATAAAAGAATATTACATACATTTAACTTTTACATGAATGAAAATTAAAACTCTCATCTCATATAAAACCTCGGTTATTCGATCGCGACAATCCTGCATCATATCTCAGCAACACATAATATCTCATATCATCAACGTAAGCAAGTATGCATATCCCGATTGTCGTTGATGTATAGCAACGAAGCCGGCGATACACCACATACTACGCTTACGGTCGCAGAAAAGAAAGTGAAAAACAACAATTGCAATCATAGAAATCAAGACGATGTTTAACGTTTCGATCAAATCAACAAACACCCACGTTTTACCCCAAGTGCTCAACACTTGAGCAAAATTACAAATACTCAAAATCGCGCCACAGTGTCTTATGGTCCAGCCGTAGAAGGAGTTAACCAACGCCTCACTTATGACACCACGGCACTACGGCAAACCCGAAGGTTCGTTCGCGGTTCCATGAGCATAGAATCGAGTTAAGGTTATTATGATCTTCTAGAGGGTCCATAGGATACTTGCGCTACTATTGAATATAAAGTTAACTTAGGAAAATTACAACACTTGGAAATTTCAGCGAGGTAGAAAGTGGGGTGTCCGATGTTCGTTCGAAATGCTAAAAATAGTCTAGGTTACCAATGTAGTGTTAAAAAATACGACTACGAATCACTACGAATTAGCCCCAAGTCTAAACAATCATCATATGAAAACTGGGCTAAACAAACAATACCACAAAACCCAAAATGAACCCAAAAGAGCACTGGAGCAATACGGGGGGGGGGGATTCTGGGTATAGGGGGCCGGCCTGGCCGGAAAATAGCCTAGGGTGGCCGGTCCAAAACCGATGACCCCCCCTCCCCCCCGTATTTCACCTGTGTGCTTAGGTCAGTCCAAATATGACTCTGTACCTGTTTGAAAAATTTTTAGACCATCTTTTAAAAAATTTCCATAGAGCATATCAAGGGTTCCGTAATATCGTATTTTCGTAGTCGGTTTCATTTTCGTATTTGTTATAACACTAAGTCCAGAATTCTAGCTTGGCTCTGATACCATTGTTAGGATTCCCTAGCACCTACTTATGAGTATGGAAGCATCACACATGCCACTTTAAAATTTCAAGAGGTGCTAAGCAAACTAACCATGGATCTTTAACTAGAATTACTAGGGTAACATAACATGTATCACATACAAGAACTATTCTATCACTAAGTGAAAGGAATACAACCTTTATAGTCCTCTTTGTAGTGACTCCTAGGATCGTTGAGAGTTGGAAAAGCTTGCAAGTGAGCTCCTTTGTCCACGATGATCCACCCGAAGTCCACTTAGTCCAAGCTCCTAGCTTCAAATGATCAAACAAGATGACGAAGCTAAACACTCTAAACTAATTAGCTAGATTAGAGTAGAATGATGAGGTGGTATGTTTTCTATAATCAAAACCCTTTCTTTTTAACTCTTTCTCATTTTGGAAAATTCAAGAGAGCAAGGAGGAGGAAGAAGATGAAGGCAAAAGCTTTTGTCAAAATGAAAATGATATAGCTTAATGAAAAATAGAAAATATAGTATATATATTTTCATTCTCTCATCCAACCATGGTTGCTAAAATATCTAGATATTATTGTTAGTTATATGTATGCCCTAGAGGCCATTACTGTATATGAGATGTATATTGTAGTGGATGCTGGGACACATATAGGGAGGACTTTCTTGCTCGACATGATAGTACGCTATCTGGTTGCTCTTTATCTTAACATGTATACTTACTGTCTCTCTGTTACATGTTGATAAAGCCCTTAGGATGTGTACTCGACTTTCAGGACTATGATGTAGATCATACTAGTGGGGCCTGGGTAGTCAATGAGTACATCTTTCATTGTTCCTAGTCATGGGAATATCGAGACGGGGCATCGGTATTCCAGAGTAGACTAGCGTATATCTTCTCGACCCATGTGATGGGCGATGGATGATCCCATATCCATTGGTGTTTGACATCAGAGACGGTATGCGGGTGCTCAGTGGTGACTAGGTACACTGAACGGACTCGCCGAGAACTCCCAGATGGTATTATACCTTACGTCAGATGGCAGTTCTCTGGTGACACTGGTACAGCTTAGTCTGTTGACCCGAGATCGTCATAGAGTCTTTTATGTCTCCCACTGTGCTTTGATTTCCACCCTACCACGGCTCTACTGAGTCGTGCAAACAGGTGGTTTTTGGGTACAGTCCCGATTCATATGGAGGCAATGTGCGATAGGAGGGGATTCGTCTCTCCCGGTATTGGGGGTTGATGTTGCGCTATGCTTGACTAGCCACAATTGGAAATCCCTGGCCAGGGTTGCAGTGATTTACTGATAAGTGTTATCAGTAGTTTCACGCTTGTTGTGGACCTTACATCGGCATGACTTATTAGGCTGCTGGGGTCTGACGTTTACCACCCCTAGGCGAGATATGCGACATATCAGACGAACAGACCGGACTGTGCGGTAAGTGTTACTGATTGGATTCGCAGGAGTGTGAGCAGGCTTACTCGTTGATCTTCTGATCGCTCAATACCCGGGTGGCCGTTACGTTTAGCAGACCGCTTGCGGCTTATGGGTGATTGATATGATCACCACCTACTGCCGGCGTATTGACGAGTCTTTAGAGTCCTACACAGAGGTTTCCTGGCTCAAGCGAAACGAAATAGGAGCGCATATGAGATATGTGCGGGACCAAGAATAATATCAGTATGTGATACTGTGTTCTATTCTCGTGATTTGTATCATCGGTCGGTTATATGTGATATAGCCGGGTTACCGAATCAAGTGTTGATTCGATATATTGATACACCAGATATTAGTCGGTTATATGCGATATGACCGGATCATTAAATCAAGTTTTGATTTAATAATTTAATGTATAATTATATATTTGAGATATTATTTTACATTAACTAGTATTGGTTCACTTAAAGTTGATTTTCTCACTTGATGTGCACAAGTTGTATATATGATATATGTTTGTGCACTAGTTTGTATCATGATTGATGATACATGCAAACTTGGGTGTGTGAATGAATTACACCATGTTTAGGTTAATGGTTTAGGTTTTTATTTATTTTGGTAAAACAAAATGGTGGTTTTCTTTGTCTTATGCTTGAAGCTTTCAAGCATCTTTGACAAAGTCTAACCATTTTGTTTTGCATGATATTTTCATTAACCTAACCATTAACTTAAACTCTAGTTTACTCTCTACAAAGTTTAACTCACCCATGGTTGCATTATGATAGACTTCACTTGATTATTCCTTTTAATTAATTTATAATTCATTCTTTTCTTTCTTCTTCTTTTTCTTCAAGAAGAAGAAAAACCTTGCTAGAAATTTTCAAGTGAAGAATTAGAGTGAGAAATCCAAATCCAAAGTGAACCCACTTCCTATTTCATCATCCTCTACTACTTTCCATTTAGTTTAGGGTGTTCTCTTCATAAAGTTCTTGACCTAGTGAAGATGGAGCTTAAGTTTGAGTCTCCTCGACGTAGATCATCTTCGGCCTCGAAGTCAACGACCTAGCCCGTTCATTTCTCCGAGGAAACCGTCACTAGAGTCCGGGATCGCGATAATCGCAGCGAAGGAAAGTCAACACGGATCTTTAGAAGTGAAGGACCGGATCTACAAAGGTTGTAATCCCTTTCACTTATTGTTAAAGTTGTTTGCTTGCTAGTTATTTCACCTAATCTCTAGTCCACGATCTTGCCTAGGGTTGTTCGGCACTTGAAAAATTTAATTTTGGCATGCTTGATGCCTTGTAGAACCTTGTTAGAGTGCCTAGGAACCCTACAATTATTGCACTTGAGTTAAAAGGCAAAAGGAATATTAATCCATGGTTAAAAAGTAGGTGAAGTGTGGTCAACTATAAGAAGAGTGTAGAAGATAACTATGGATGAACAATCCTTTTCTTTTTCTTTTAACTTAAATGCAAAATGATAATATATAAATATAAGTTCCATGTAAGTCTTATATTGTCTTCAAAAGAGTATCATCAACCACGATACTTTGCATGTATGTTTCTATGCACATCAACATGTGCATACATGCACATCAACATGTGCATCCATGCATGCATTCTTCCTCTTTAATAAAAAGGGTTTGACTAAAGAATTAAAATAAAACTAAAAGTCAAAATGTTAAATCAACAATTGATTTAACAATCCGGTCATATCGCATACGACCCGACTAATAGAAAAACGCCCGATTAACATACGGTATCACATAGTCGTATTCAATCGGGTCCCCGCGCATATCTCATATGCACACCACATCTTTTCGCCTGGGCTAGGAAAATTCTGTGTGGGACTTTAAAACTCGTCAATACGCTGGCAGTGGGCGATGATCATATCAAACATCCATAAGCCGCAAGCGGTCAGCTAAACGTAACGACCACCCTGGTATTGAACGATCAGAAGAAAACCAGCAAAGCTGTCAAAACTCCCGTCGAGCCATCTGGCAACACTTACCGTACAGTCGGGTCTCCTCCTCAAATATGTTGCATATCGAGTCTGGGGATGGTGTCGTCGACCCCAATAACTCAATAAGTCATGCTGGTATATAGCTGATAACAGATCGAGAAACTACTGATAACGCTTATCAGTAAATCTCAGTAGCCCTGGCTAGTGACTTCCTGTTATAGTCAATCAAGCATAGCACAACATCAACCCCCAATACCGGGAGAGACGAAACCCCTCCTATCACTCATTGCCTCCATGTGCCTCGGAACTGTACCCAAAGACTACCTGTTTGCATGACTCAGTAGAGCCGTGGTAGGGTGGAGATCAAAGTACAGTGGGAGTACACACAAGACTCTATGACGATCTCGGGTCTACAGACTAATCTATACCAGTGTCACCTGAGAACTGCTATCCGACGATAGATATAATACTACATAGGAGTTCTCTGTGAGTCCGTTCAGTGTACCCAGTCTCCACTGAGCACCCTCATACATTCTTTGGTGTCATCTCACCAGATGGATATGGGATCACCCATCACCCATCATATGGGACAAGAATAGTATACGCTAGTCTACTCTGGAATATCGATGCCCCGTCTAGATACACCCTCGACTAGGAACAGTTCAAGGATATGCTTATAAACTACACGTGCCCCACTAGTATGATCCGCATCATAGTCACGGTAGTCAAGCTAATATCCTCAGGGCTTTATCAACATGTGCAAATGAATAAAAGCATGATCAAGTCAACATGTCAGATAAAGTAAACCAGATAGCATACTATCATGTCGAGCAAGAAAGTAATCTATATATATACATGTCCAAGCATCCACTATACATATAATGGCCTCTAGGGCATACATATATTCAACACCAGTGACTAGAAAGAACACCAAAACTCAAGTCCCAGATCCACCACAAAACCGGCCAGACCCGATTTTACCTCAATGTGGCCGGTCCAATAGTGGAGTTAGGGGCTCGTGTTTGGTGTGTAGTCTGGCTGTCACCTAGGTAGTCTTCTGCAGTTGCTAAAATATTTTTAGAAGACCATTTAAAATTCGACAGAGAATGGAATATTCAGGGTATTGATTTGGAGTTATTTCGGTTTCGATACTTTAACATCGTCTAAACAAACTAGTATGCGGTTAATGGTGTTAGTTATGTATATGGCCTAGAGGCCATTATTGTACATATAATATATATTATAGTGGATACTTGGACATATATAGAGAGGAGTTTCTTGCTCGACATGATAGTATGCTATATGGTTCCACTTTGTCTTAATATGTTGACTTGTATTGTGATACTGTCTTGCTCTCACATGTTGATAAAGCCCTCAGGATGTGTACTAGACTACCATGACTATGATGGAGATCATACTAGTGGGGCCAAGGGTAGTCCACGAGTACATCATATAATTGTTCCTAGTCTAGGGTGTATCGAGACATGTCATCGATACTCCAGAGTTGACTTGCGTATACGCATCTTGACCCATATGATGGGCGATGGATGATCCTACATCCATTGGTATTTGACATCAAAGATGGTGTATAGCTACTCAGTGGAGACTGGGTATACTGAACGGACTCGCCGAGAACTCCTAGTTGGTATTATACCTATCGTCTGATAGCAGTTCTTTGGTGACACTGGTACAGGTTAGTCTGTAGACCCGAGATCGTCATAGAGTCTTGTGTGATTCCCACCGTGCTTTGATTTCCACCTTACCATGTTCATGAGAAAGTGCAAAACGGTGGCTTTTGGGTACAGTCCCGAATCACATGGAGGCAATGAGCGATAGGAGGGGTTTCGTCTCTCCCGGTATTGGGGGTTGATGTTGCGTTGTGTTCGATTGGCTATAATAGGAAGTCCCTGGCCAGGGCTGATATGGAGATCTACTGGTAAGTGTTATCAGTAATTTCTCGACCCGTTATAAGCCTCACATCAACACGACTTATCGGTTACTGGGGTTTGATGTTAACCACCTTTAGACTAGATATGCGACATATCAGACGAAGAGACCGGACTGTACGGTAGTGTTACTGACAGGATTTACAGGAGTAGGAGCCGGCTTGCTTGTTAATCTTCTGATCGCTCAATACCCGGGTGGCCGTTACGTTTAGATGACTGCTTGCGGCTTGTAGGTGTTTGATATGATCCTCACCTACTGCCGGCGTATTGACGAGTCTTAGAGTCCCACATAGGAGTTTCCTAGCTCAGGCGAAAAGATGTGGTGTGCATATGAGATATGCACGGGATCTCGATTAAATGGGTGTATATGATACCGTGTTTTAATCAGGCGTTTTCTATTGGTTGGGTCGTATGAGATATGACCGGTTTATTAAATCAAGTGTTGATTTAGTATTGAATTTTAGCTCACTTATTCAAAACCTTTTCTATTTGGATGTATGCATGAATGTATGCATATACACATATTGATGTGAATGCGCACATACATGTATACATGTGTGTCATGGTTGTTGATACATAGAAGATGGCAATGCAAGACTCACATGGAATAAATATACATATATATTTATTATTGAGAAAAAGAAAATGGTTGAATTTTCTACTACGCTATTCTTTACTTGACCAAAGTATGACCATGGTTTAATTTCCTTTGTTTCTTTAACTCAATAATGAAAATATCTAGATATTTATCGACTATGGTTACTAGTGAGAGTATCTCTCATATATATTATCATTTCTCATTTTATTAGAGAATTATCATTATCACAAATGAGCTCAAGCTAGCCATCTTCATCTTCTTCCTCTCTCATGATCTCTTGAGTTTTTCCATTGAGTGAAGAAAAGAAAAAGAAAGTGTTTTCAAGTGAGAACACAAACCACATCACCATTCTACACTTATCTAGCTCATTAGTGTAGATTGTTTGCTTCACCTTCATCTTGATCAAGTGGAGCAAGGAGCTTAAGCAAAGCGACTCCGGGTGGATCGTCGTGGACTTGGAAGGATTCAAGTGAGCCGGTTCAAACTCTAGGAGATCCAAGGAGTCACCAAAGGAGGTCTACAAAGGTTGTATTTCTCCCCACTTAGTGTCAGACACTAGTTAATATGTGATATTACAAGTTGTTACCCTAACTTTCTAGTTCGATTCATGGTTAGAATTGTTTAGCACCCCCTAAATTTTTTTTATAGCATGTGTGATGCAACCCTAACCCTAGGCATGTTGCTAAAGAATCCCTACAGTGGTATCAGAGACAAGCTAGAAACTTAAACGATGTTAAAAACATTACGAAACCGAAACAACTCCGAAAAATACGGATTTCTGGAACCCTGAAAATTGCTCTCTGTCGATTTTTAAATGGTCTGTAAAAATTATTTAAACAACTGCAGAAGCTTGTATATGATACATATAGAACACAGATGAAAAATGAGGCAAATTCACCGGATTTCACCCGAGCACCAAGCCTCAAAAACCAAGGAGGCCGGCCAAATATGCTCCTTTTTGCCTCGTTTTTTCTCTGTGCTCTTGTCTCTAGGTTTTGGGGTTTCAGGTATTGTTTGTTTAGCCCAAAATTTCATGTGATGTTAATTTTGGTTAGGGGCTAATTCGGAGTATTTCGTAGTCGTAATTTTAAACATTGTTTTGGTAACTTGGACAACGTTTAACTGTTTGAACGAATATCACACACCACATCATTGCTCTCGCTGGAAATTTTCAAGTGTTGTAATTTCCCAAGTTGAACATATTTGGAAGATCATGCAAGTATCCTTATGGACCCTCTAGAAGAACCTAACCCTAACTCGATCCAATGACCATGGAACCGCGGCTAAACCTTAGGGTTTGTCGTAGCCCTGTGGTGCCATAGGTGAGGCAAGGGTTGACCCTTCTACGGTTGGTCCATAGACACTGTGGCACATTTTGGGTATTTTAACATTGCTCAAGTGTTGAGCTCTTGGGGTAATTTGTGGGTGTTTGTTAATTCGATCGAAACGTTTAACATCATCTACATTTATGTGGAATGTGATACAATATGTGGAATTCATATACTTAGGAATGAAATCCGAAGTATGTGATATTTCGGGTTTATGATGTCTAAGATAATTGCGGATTCCAAATGTTGTAGTTTGACATTTCCTTTTCTGCGACCGTAAGTGTAGTATGTGGTGTATCGCCGGTTTTGTTGCTATACATCAACGACAATTGGGGTACGCATACTTACTTACATTGATGACATGTGATATTATGTATTGCTGAGATATGATGTACATGATTGTCATGAATGAATGGCCAGGGGTTTTATGTGAGATGGGAGTTTTTATTTTCATTCATGTAAAATTCATTGTATGTAATATTCTTTTATTTGGGGCACTTCTGGGTTGAGGATGATGTCACCGTTGTTGTATATTATTTACTTTTCCGCATTAGGATAGACTCAAGGAGAGGAGCACAAGTGACCGGCTTCTAGGATTCAGTGGGAGGCCATCTCGAGGAGTTGAGACCGGGTCTCCTAAATTTTAGAATTGATAGTGTCACTTGCCGCTCTCGTAGGGGTCTAGGGGTGTGGGCTTGGCTATTCATCGTGACCGTAGAATCTGTATTTTATATTGTTTGCTAAATACAAAATACGGACCTCCTAGATTATCCTATATTTTCATATGTGCTTCTGCTGTTGATATTCTGTGATGTGATCACTTTATATGCTGAGACGAATGCTATTATATATATGATATTTAATAAACGTTGCTTATGTTTTGCACTCGCGCTAGTCCCGCCCCGCTATGCCGTTAGTTAAGTAACCTAAGGGTGCATAACGGGACACTATGGCGAATGCGGATGGTATAAACGTACGTTGTATTTTCGTTTTTTCTGTGATGCTTAGGAAGCATAAATGATGGGACTTCATTAATGAGATTAATGAAAGAAAATAAACCTAAAAGATATTGTAGAATCAAATTTTCAAAAAGGGTAGCTATAGTTTTTGCTTTGCATAGCGGAATTCCTTGTAGAATAACCAGCACCTTATTCGATAAGGAAAGAGCCGAGATCCCTTCACCGGGAGTGGCCTCTTTAGCGAAACTAGTAGATGCTACAACTCACTCGGTTTATCTTTTGATTGCTTCTATAGTTTTTGCTTTGCATCGTGGTATTTATGAAATATCCTGCACCTTATTCGATAAGGAAAGAGCCGAGATCCCTTCACCGGGAGTGACCTCTTTAGCGAAACTAGTAAAAACCTCAAAAACACTCCTTTTCAAAATCAATTGTTTTTACAATGATATCAAGTTAATTAGGAAAAAGGTTTTCATGAAAACCTGTCGTAGCCCTCCGTCATTTCAGATAAGTCCTACTCAGTATTCGTGTTGCGTTTGTTGACCTCTGTCAAGGCGTAGTGTGCGGTAGCTGACTAGTATTTATCTGCTGCATATGATACGATTGTTTTAGGGTAGTCTACGACCTTGTTGACCTCCGTCAAGGGTCATGCGGGTGGGTTTAATTCAATCAGGAAATGACGGGTTGAACTTGACTAGTAGCCTATGGTTTGTTGACCTCTGTCAAGGTCATAGGACGCTAGGGGCAGAATAATATCGGGAATTTCAAGTGTTGAAATTTATAATGAGATTGCATACCTTCTATGAGATAGTTGGATCCCGATACCCACTGCGAGTAAGAGTTACTCCTGAGAGAGTTTTACATATGACAATTAGCCGATCAAGTAGGTGTCTAGAAAGGTGTTTACGGGGTTATGCCTCTGGGAAAATGAGGTTTATTTTAATTAGGTCCGTACAAAAGCACGGGGAACCGCCCTCAAAGTACCAACACTGGCCTGGCTGAAAGATTGCCGAACATGTAAGGTGTAATTAATCCTGGCTAGTCTTACTGTCACGACCCGAAAGAGCACGTGACTGGCCCTTGAACCATATGAAGTCTACAGGACTCCATCTGATCCAAGTAAGCCAAAAGCCCAGAAATCTAAAACCATTTTAAGGATAAATAAAGAAAACTGGTTTTTAATAGGTAAAGAAAACATGTTTTCAAGTCAAGGTTTTTAAATAACTAAGCCGAATATGCATTTTAAAAAATGTACGGTCTTTTCTAAAAATTTCGGCAGAATTTCTTTTGTAAATACTGGCCCCGAACGGGGTACAACAAGAACAATATATATATGCAATGATAAAAGGCATCCCCAAGCGGGAGCTAGCTCTTCGTCAATCAACGGTCACAACCACGCAAGCAATATAATATACAACGCCGAATGGCGAGGATCAAAACTCAACAGAAACCCAATAAGCATGAAAACCGCAATACTACTAAGCGCGACTCTAAGGTCGAATAATACATCACTAATGTCTAAGTCTGAAACAATATACAAGTTTTGATTGATGGAATTCTAGATACAATGAATAATACAAGTACAATGGTGGTTCTTGATGCAAAAGAACCCACCTACCAAATGCAATTCACCCGCAAGGAAGCAGCGTGCCAAAAATGCCGCAATGGAACCTGTACGGCAAAACCTGTAAGAACTGTGGCACAACGGGGGTGAGTTGCCAACTCGTGAATAGAAATATCTACAAGCAGAAACCGAATGCAAGACATAATCCTAGGTCAATACGATCAGTAAAATATAAACCACAACAGTACGTCTGAAGCATGATAAGGTGGCAATGTAACATCTAAACATGTATGTAGTGCCAAGTACTCAGGTAATAACATGTCATCAGTATAAGGTATGTCTGCATGAAGTAAATATAATGAAGTATCAAATGGATATCAATACACATATATTAGCGTCCCATTCCACTAATATTGGTGTAAGGGTATATATAACAGCGCCCTCATACCCTGTTATATATACAAATGAAGTATGATCAATGTAAATACAGTCTGTATGTGATCAAGTCTGTATAAACGTGGAACCCGTCCACCTGTCACCCAATGACAATAAACGTGGAACCCGTCCACCCGTCACCCAATGACAATAAGCATCATGCATGCAAATATGAGGATATAATCAAAATCATGGAAATCGTCATGAAACCCGTGCCTAGCATCGGCACGTGATTGGAAGAATTAGAGTTAACCGCAATCAAGACGGTGTCGCTATGCAGCTAGCCGGTTGAGCACGGGTCGATCCACAGGGAGATGGTTGTGTTTCCTCTCTTGTTTTAAACGAGTCAATAAAGAATCTGTATGTTTGTTTGATCTAACCTATGTGTAATATTTGCAAGTATAAAGTTGTTAAGAAAAAGATACGAGATTATAAGCTAAAGAAATCCGTACTCAAAACCTTTGAGCCGAATCTTGACCAATTGAAGCTAGAGCAATCGGCAACAACGTGGATTAGGGGATTTAAGCGCGGTATTCGTGGAATACGGCTTATTTACCCTTGTCCTTCCGTTCTTGTCTCTTGCTTTCGCCTCCTGCCAAACCGAACGCAACCGGTCGCGGTTAGGAATCACCGTTACCTTGTCAGGGTACGGTGCCTAACGGAGCGCTTGCGTATGGTTTGGGCGGAGTTCAATGGAAAATACGGGAAAAGGAAATGGGCAAAGAAACATTAACTTAGAATACCGTATTTTTCTCTTAACAAAGATAATTACATTCATTCACAAGAAAGAACCAAAAAGAGAGAACAAAAAGAAAAGAACAAAGAAAAGAAAAGATTACAAACAAGTAATTAAAGTGCATGAATATAAATTGCAAGAAAGTAAAGAAAGGTAATAATAAGCAAGTAATAAAAAGCGATAAAAAGAACAAGAAACTAGAACTCAAGACAAGCATGTGATCAATAGCCAACCCTTAAACTTGCAAGCTCAATCAAGAGGTTGCAAGATCAAGGGAAGGGTAGAGAACGCATGTGAAATGAAGCGCTAATTCCATAAGAAAATACGACCCTTGAGATCAATAACTAACTCTTAACCATTCAAGCTCAATGAAGAGGTTGAATGATCAAGAGAAAGCAAGAATCTCAAGGGGAAGAAGAAACAAAAGAGAATGATACAAAAAGCCCTCATCTTCATTAATCTCCCACTCAAAAAGCTCTCACTATAATTTTCATGGAAAAAGAATGAAGAAGAAGAAGAAAAAGACTAAATCCTAAAAAGAAAGAAGAACAAAGAATGACCCTTGGTTGAGCTCAGTTCTGCTGTATTTATAGGCGGGGAAATGGAAACCTAGGGCAACAATCTGCCACCAAATAAGATTACCAAAAAGCCCCCAAAAGTTGACAGTGAGAGGGGTCCACATGGCCGCGGATCCGCGGCCAATACCCCACTTTGGCCGCGGATCCGCGGCCTTATTGATGAGTTGAGTCGTCGTACTTTGGGTGCTTCCCTGGTCTTCTGTCTCCTCTTGTCTGGTATATGTATTTTCTGAAAATACTTTCACATTTCTTCCAGAATTTCTGTTGAGGAAAGGTGGACTTTTGTGGATACTTTTGTCATGATTGCCTCGAGCTCTGCGTAGATTTCTTGGAACTTGTTGTTGCCATTGAGCCTTGTGCATGAAGGTGACATTGATTTGACATTTTGTCTTCCTAAACTGGTATCTGGCAACATACGGATGACGAGCGGAGACCGTGTTTTCTCAGTGGTTGGCAGGAACCCGGATTTTGTCGTGTTTTCCATGAATTTCACCGTTTTAGAACCGAGAACCTGTATCCTGCAAATATGCAACAAACACGGATTAAAAGTACCTACCTATAAACAACCGAGCGTAAGAATGGGCGGTATAAAATGCAGTATTCTGTGATGAACAAATACCCCCAAACTTAACTTTTGCTCGTCCCGAGCAAAACCAATTATTCACTAAAATAAAAACCTAATCGCACTTTCGCAGGGAACGCGATTGCACTGAGCGCGTGCAACAAGCCGTTAAACCTCTAGGTGTCCCTAGTAGGAGGAGTATTGTCTCCTGAGGGTTTTCAGCGGATACTACCCACAAAATCCGGTCAAGTTGGTTTTGTACAATAACTAAGATTCAAACCCTAAAGTTTTTGTTTCAGAAAATAACAATTCTATAATCCTAAGTCTAGACTATCGAACCTTTATTTTTCACACCTCGCTTCTTATTTAACTACAGATTTTATATGTCTTTACGTGCAGTGCAATTAGTGTCGTTAAGTTCCAGAAGGATCGATTAAAGTCATCATGTCGCACAATAAAGCCCAGATAACAATTTTAAAAGGATCACATAAGTTTTATAAAGAGTTAAGCATTTTTCAAGTTTCGTTTTCCAGTAAGGTTTCAACTTCAGAATTTCTATCTTCCTTAACAGGAAACTAAGTCGTATTTTTCACTCCACCTTTTTCTTGTTTTCATTTCATACACACCTCTGTGAACGTGCAATAGTCTTTATCATAGAATAAAACCTTCATATCTCCGTTAAATTTTTTTTATAAAGCCTGTCTTTTATCAAGATTATTCTCACACAAAGAACCGTTAGGAATTTTAACTCGAAGAGAACACTTGCTTGACTTTGTTTTAAACTGGACTTTCTAGGCTTCTTAGCGAGCTTTGGGCCAATGCACCCAAACCAGTTGGTTTTAGGGCATTAGGTGTAGAAACACCCCAGCGGACTTAATTACTCAAGTTACCTAGGTCCAAAAACAAAAGACAGATTGACGTGAAAATCAGATGATTTAATACGAACGGAGATATAACCGGCAGTTCAATTATTTTTTTGGATAAAAGACGTGTTTAGTGGGTTTGGTGTGTAATCATTCCAATCAAGTTTCCGATGGGTTATTTTTCAGACTTAGCTCCAATTACGGCATCAATAACATTCCTTCATATTCGCTTTACTTCATAAACTATTCTTGACATTACTTATTTCAGAACAAACCTATTTGATCCTCAGAAAATCATTTATCTGTTTAAAAGTTTAAACATGAAAGACTTGTCATCTAATTCCCAAAATTCACGACACGTGTAGTGTGATGTAAAGACGTATATCAGCTATAGTTAACTTCAAAGGAGAGTTATCTTTCAGGTTTTCAAAATCTAAACATAAGATTTAGTTATTCCTATTTTTTCAAACAAAAACCGTCGATTGTTGAATCAGAGTTCTTCCACAATCTAACTTGACAAAAAAGTTTTTATATTTTTAGAAAATTTTCAGATTTTTATGGATTTTATGGATTTAATATGCAGATGCAAAATATACATATGAATGCGAAGGAAGAAAGCTTACCGAGCACACCCCCAAACTTAAACTTGACAGTGCCCTCACTGTCAGGCTATACCAAGAGGGTTAAAATTGCCGGTGCTTCCTAGAAACAAATTATATACAAAACAAAAAGGAAAACAAAAATATATACAAAAAAGTGTCCCCCCCAAACTTAAGTAAAACAGTGATTCCACCGTTAAGCGTTGAAATTCAGGATTTAGGGGGGAAAGAACAGTATCAAGCTATACAAGGCCTTACACAGGCCAAAGGTGAGCACCAACCATTCAAAGATTTTATCGCTATAATGTACAGGTTGGTGGAAGAAGGCGTAGAGAAAAGAGAAGGACAATACGCGAGACCGTATGCGAAGAGAAGCGGGATACGGTCTCGGTATATGAGAGGAAGAAGAATGGCGGAAGGGAAAAAGAAGTGGAATACGAACTTGAGGGTGCAAATGGAGTAAATAGATTAGCACAATTTGTGATGACCGATGTGTGAAAAGTGATTGTGCTAATATATTTACTCGTCGAGAAATTGGGTCAAATCCCTCAAGGTTCGTGAGAAACCATGGGTGCGCCGAACCTGGTAAACCAGACATAGAAAATGAAAGTGGTACGGGTTCTTGCAAGGTCGGAACAATGGAAAGGATGGAGGGAAGTGGTTGAGGAAGGGTATCGGTTAAGGGTTCTGGAGGGTGTACACAGTCAGTGAAAGGAACAGGATGAATTGGAAAATCCGACTCATCATCCAGAACTGTTTCATCCTCAAAAATATCCTCAAAATTTTCCTCAAAGTTAAGCTCATCCATGCATATTTCTTCAAAGTCCAGACGCATATGGGTTTCGGGAAAAACATTTAATGACTTGGGATGATGATTTGAAGAGACAAACCCAGCCAAATCTACGGGTTCATCATCCAAAATATCCCCAGCGTCAATATCCTCAATCAAGTGAAAATCAAAATTCTCTGACACCTCATCAAAAGCATGGATATTAATCGATTCTGGTTCTAAGATATAGGTGTAGAGGTCAAAAGGATTAGGTATGGTTTCACTTGGAAGGGACCCTTCACAATCGGGAAAATCAAACACTACGATGTCGCACAACTCATTCATCATTCTATCTTCAATTGATAAATCATGTGGGATACTCGATAGACTTTCAAAACAGGAGTTGTGGGATTCAATTTGGGACGGGTAGGTTTGATTTGGAAGGGGGTACATCTCACTCTCTCCACTCAAATTCACAGCCTGTCCTACTGCCTCATCATACATTGAAAAAGTTGGAGCTAGTTGAAAACTAGCTACCGGGTCACTAGGTTGCATGAGGGCGGCCATGGACGCATTCAAATCCATCATCTGTTGGCTTGACGCTACCCTAAAGTCTTCCAACGACTGTTCCAGACTAGACATGGGTTGTGAAGGGGTTTCAGTAAAAAATTCAAAGTTGTTTGTATACTGAAAATTCCCAAAAGGCTGTGTAGAAGCAATGTCTAGGGAAGTTGCAAAAGTTGGGTAGGACTGGTAGGAATTGAATGGTTGGACAGGGGTAGGATCAACAGGTGGATAAGAAGGTGAATGAAATTGTTGATCCCGAGAATTTGAAGTGGTGAAAGGAATGAAAGATCGGCTACGGGATTGTTCGATACGTTCAGCGATGGACAAAGGACGACTTGCAGAAGGGGTATCAACATGAGCGGGTGTGGAAGGTTGATACAAAGTGGAATGAGGAGTGCAAGTGTTTGTCCTAGACGCTGCTATGCGATCTTTCAGTGAAATTTTGGGCATGGAGGGGTCGTTCGATATTCGGCCAAAGCAAGAACCGTAAGAAGTAATGTCTGGTTGTGGGTACCAAAGTTCGGCCAGTGTTTTGCGAGGTGGGGTACCCATGATATGAAGAGAGAGAAAGAAAGGCAGAGAAAAGAAGGGGAAAAAAGAATGTGATAATTTTTTTTTTTTTTTAGTTTATATATTAACAAAAGAATAAAAAACAATATGGACAAAAACAATCACGACGCAAAAATACCACACACCTAATCGTTCTAGGGTTCACCTAGGTCAACTAGACCTGCTCCAGAACTTGATTGTCGAAGTAAAACTGTGTCGAGAAACAGGCTCAAGATACACTGATCAGGAGGCCATGTAAGTGCAGAGATAAGGGGAGGTTTTCCAACGCTTTCGCGAAGTTCCTTAATTAAATAACCCTTTCTCTTTTGGCGGTTTCGCCGTTAACACTTTCCTAGACACCCCGTAAACAATATACCGTTAAGCAAGGTTCTAAACACAGTTAACTTCTCCTAGTGAGCGCGAAGTCCTTAAGGCTTAAAGTCTAGTTTCTTTTAAATTTTGTGCGGGTAAACGTTATGCTCAAGTTCGTGATTTGTGGGCCACGGAAAAGGTGATGAAATCCTTTACCGTATGTTGTGGGGTTCGCTTGCCCTTAAGTCCGTATTAATGTATGCAATGCGCAATTCAAAAATTCTATAAAGAATCAAACAATCGTTTTTTAGTTTAAGCGCAGCGCTGCAACAAATACGGGTTAGTCAATTTTTTTAGCGTTTGCTAGCGAACTTGCAAAGAATCCTGCAAAGAATAGTATATTGGAAGCGTCGGATTTGAGAAGAAGGTGTTAGTAAAGTACGTACCGTTAAGTTTTTGGTTAGGAAACCCCCGTTGAATCAAATCTGGTAAGCTTGAAAGGTTCGCTTGCGCGGGTCAAACTACCCGGATCTTTGGCACTGTACTTCGTAATCACCTTTGCCTTGAATGCACACTTTGCTCCCCACAATCGCAGTTTGCAAATACGCAAAAAGCTGCACACTTGCCCACAAAAATGATCAAAAATAACAAAAAGATATATTTTTTTTTTATATACAAAAAGAATATTAACCCGAATAAGAAGAAAGAAAATACGCTACCGTCTCCCCGGCAACGGCGCCATTTGATTGGAAGAATTAGAGTTAACCGCAATCAAGACGGTGTCGCTATGCAGCTAGCCGGTTGAGCACGGGTCGATCCACAGGGAGATGGTTGTGTTTCCTCTCTTGTTTTAAACGAGTCAATAAAGAATCTGTATGTTTGTTTGATCTAACCTATGTGTAATATTTGCAAGTATAAAGTTGTTAAGAAAAAGATACGAGATTATAAGCTAAAGAAATCCGTACTCAAAACCTTTGAGCCGAATCTTGACCAATTGAAGCTAGAGCAATCGGCAACAACGTGGATTAGGGGATTTAAGCGCGGTATTCGTGGAATACGGCTTATTTACCCTTGTCCTTCCGTTCTTGTCTCTTGCTTTCGCCTCCTGCCAAACCGAACGCAACCGGTCGCGGTTAGGAATCACCGTTACCTTGTCAGGGTACGGTGCCTAACGGAGCGCTTGCGTATGGTTTGGGCGGAGTTCAATGGAAAATACGGGAAAAGGAAATGGGCAAAGAAACATTAACTTAGAATACCGTATTTTTCTCTTAACAAAGATAATTACATTCATTCACAAGAAAGAACCAAAAAGAGAGAACAAAAAGAAAAGAACAAAGAAAAGAAAAGATTACAAATAAGTAATTAAAGTGCATGAATATAAATTGCAAGAAAGTAAAGCAAGGTAATAATAAGCAAGTAATAAAAAGCGATAAAAAGAACAAGAAACTAGAACTCAAGACAAGCATGTGATCAATAGCCAACCCTTAAACTTGCAAGCTCAATCAAGAGGTTGCAAGATCAAGGGAAGGGTAGAGAACGCATGTGAAATGAAGCGCTAATTCCATAAGAAAATACGACCCTTGAGATCAATAACTAACCCTTAACCATTCAAGCTCAATGAAGAGGTTGAATGATCAAGAGAAAGCAAGAATCTCAAGGGGAAAAAGAAACAAAAGAGAATGATACAAAAAGCCCTCATCTTCATTGATCTCCCACTCAAAAAGCTCTCACTACAATTTTCATGGAAAAAGAATGAAGAAGAAGAAGAAAAAGACTAAATCCTAAAAAGAAAGAAGAACAAAGAATGACCCTTGGTTGAGCTCAGTTCTGCTGTATTTATAGGCGGGGAAATGGAAACCTAGGGCAACAATCTGCTACCAAATAAGATTACCAAAAAGCCCCCAAAAGTTGACAGTGAGAGGGGTCCACATGGCCGCGGATCCGCGGCCAATACCCCACTTTGGCCGCGGATCCGCGGCCTTATTGATGAGTTGAGTCGTCGTACTTTGGGTGCTTCCCTGGTCTTCTTTCTCCTCTTGTCTGGTATATGTATTTTCTGAAAATACTTTCACATTTCTTCCAGAATTTCTGTTGAGGAAAGGTGGACTTTTGTGGATACTTTTGTCATGATTGCCTCGAGCTCCGCGTAGATTTCTTGGAACTTGTTGTTGCCATTGAGCCTTGTGCATGAAGGTGACATTGATTTGACATTTTGTCTTCCTAAACTGGTATCTGGCAACATACGGATGACGAGCGGAGACCGTGTTTTCTCAGTGGTTGGCAGGAACCCGGATTTTGTCGTGTTTTCCATGAATTTCACCGTTTTAGAACCGAGAACCTGTATCCTGCAAATATGTAACAAACACGGATTAAAAGTACCTACCTATAAACAACCGAGCGTAAGAATGGGCGGTATAAAATGCAGTATTCTGTGATGAACAGCACGTAAATCCTCATCCATATGGGGCTCCGTCTGCGGTATCAGCCCTCGGCCCCGGCAGTACGGGTCAGCCCATGTCCATCTCTCAACTCCGTTCGGTATCCTCCAGATATCCGCCGAGCTCAAATACAATCACCGGTAGGTAGTAGTCCCTCTGCCAGGCTCACCGTCTACTACACAGCGAAACCGTTTTCGTCCCGGGGTACCATACCGGGTCCACCATGTACCCGCAATCGGCCTCATCCGCCTCCTCGAATCGGGTTTCACATGTCGCTCTCAGCACCGAGAAAACACATGGTGGACGCACTGAAATATCATATCAAGGGTAACCGGGTTTTTAAAACAATTATATATTCTCTTTTAAAATACCCACGGTTCCCAAACCCAGAAATATCATAGAAACAACATATCTTAATGCGTATAATCAAAACATGATGTATGCGACATGTAAAGAAAGGTAAGCATATCAGAAGTCATGCAACATGGAATAGTAATGTGCACATGTCGAGGGAAACCGTTCTTTTAAAATGAATCAGTTTTGAAGAATATCTTGCGGTTCCCAAATCTCTAATCAAGTCAGAATCATCTATGTTTGTGTACATGTATAAATGTACAATATGCCATGCAAGAATCATATCATGAATGCAACAGTACTACAGTGTAGTGGCATGGAAATTATCGATGATGAAGTGTGTGAGCCGGCAAATAGTGTACGTGGAACATACGCATCATCGATAATGGTGCTGGTGTCCTAACAACATGATAATAATATAGTAATAAACATATGCAAAGCAACGTGAATAGCATGAATATGCGGAAATCAAATAATCAACACAACAGTGAAGAATCTACTATGCAAACTACAGATCTAAGTATCAAGTCAATCGGGAGAGGTATGGAAACCACCTAAATCTGAGTCGATATATATATATATATATATATATATATAATAGTCGGTGATCCCGCCTCAATAATATCGCGTACGATACAGTATATTGTAAGACATCCTCGAGTCATGAGTGCGGATCTATCATCAATATAGGCTCGTACGGTAAATCATCGTACGTCATCCCAATAGCTGGGTACGGGTCAATATCACATTCCTCTCATCAGATATCAGGTATCCTTATCATCATAACACATAATCTGGGGTACTGATCTAAGTCTAGTACAAATCGATACCATCTAAAAAGTATGAATGCGGGGGTAAACACACATCCAAGGCCCGCAAGAATCACATGTCGTATCCCCAAGTACGAATCATATCAAATCACTGATCTCGCGGCACAAAGCCCAAAACCATCGACTCATCTCCTATGTCATCCAATATCATCATCAACACAGTGTAAATATAATGAATATGCAAGGGTGTGCGTGTAGGTGTAAATCTATTCTAGGATTCGCGACTATGAACTACACTAGTCACTTCTAACCCTACACTATCCATAATACACCTAACTATCATATATATAATATAACAACTGCGGACTGCGGGGGTGCTATACGCCATTCACCCGACTTCCCCCTGTAGATATAATCTACTCACCTTGCGTCTTCATTTGTGGACGTCGCCACGCGCTTCCTTGTCGTCCCGAAGTCTTAATGGATACCTACATATCAAAATATCGTATATGCGCATTAAAAACAAATCAAAGCTAAAACGGCATACGAAACCCAAAACGATACGATAAAGGGCCTATAGGTTAGAACCTATGGGCACGCCTTCAAAACCATCAATCACTCCTCGATATCGTCGTATAAACGCCCAATAGTCGAGGTAAAACACAATACAAAATTGCAGAATTAAAAATACGGAATACAGAAACACGAATCCAAAATAGCAACTTAGGAAATAGGCTCCAGATTTCACCCTAGGTCAAACTAGACAAATCTATATATATCAGGGGTCTAATCTATGCATGTAGGGGCTACAGAACCAAAACGAGCAAGTTTGGTGCAGGTATGGCCGCAAATTGCGGCCAATGGGAATAAATTGGCGGCCTGGAAATAGAAGTGGGGGCTGGGGTCTTGTGTGGTGGTTCCTGGGTGCTTGCACATCTCACTGTCCAATCAATTTTATTTTAGGATGTCTCGGGTGATAGCAGATTCCCAAATACAATCCCAGAATTGCAGTTTTTCCCGACATCGTCTTATAAATCCGTATTCTGGTTTAAAGCTTCAGGTTATGGTCCAATATAACATCACACCAAGATTCTAAGGTCACAACAAGTCTTAGTTTCACTTCACAACTCAATTTTTCCTCAAACCCTAACTAAGTTATCCTCAAATCCACAAAAACACACAATATCGATATGAAACTTGAATCGAAGCTTAAGAACAAGAAATACCACTCTAATTGTGAAGGAATTACCTCATAAGACCCACATGAATCCTCAACAGCGCCAAAATGAAAACTTTCTTGGTCCATCCAATAGCTTGCAAGCTTGTGCACATTTTTTGTGAAATGAGAGTGAGGTTTTATTGAAGTTTGTGAGATGAAATGAGGGCTTGAAGGTGGAGGAAGGGGAAGGAAGCAGCAGTCGCAGGAGATGAAGGAGGAGAGGGAGAGAAATGAGTGTGGGGATCCAGGAAATGGGCTAAGTCATTGGTCAAAAGGGACCATACCTCTCTCTCTCTCTCACCATACCTCATTCTTTATTCTCTTTTCTATTTTCTTATCCTTTTCTCCAAAACCTTCTCACTAGAATAGTAACTCCAAATAACATGATAGAAAATGCACAAGTGTGAAAAAAGTGATATGTGCATGTTTTGCACAAAATTGCTAAAAACCCGATTAGCTATTTTTAATCGCGATTAGCACTAAATTAGCATATAACTAATCATAAAAGCTTAAAAATGGCACAATTCTATAAATTACCCTTTTTAGGATTTTCCATAATTTTTCTAAAATTTTTCCCATTTATTTATATTTAATAATACCAAAATATTAAAATATTCAATAAAATAATATTAAATTATAAAAATTCCCAAAAATAATATATATATATATATATTTGAAATGTTACACTTACTTCTTAGGCTTTGAAGGAAGATTTGATAAAAATAATAGGAGCCATCCTAATTAGATAAGATAATTATAGGGTTAGCTTAGCACCTTAGCAAGGTTTTGGCAAGCATCAATCATGCTACTTTAAAATTTTTGGGTTCTAAACAAACCCTAACCAAGATCTTAACTAGAGAATTAGGGTTAAACATGATTTGTAAACTCTTTACATCTAAGTGAAAAAGGAATACAACCTTTGTAGACCGGTCCTTCACTTCAATAGCTTCGTATAGTAGTCCCTTTGCTGCAATCACGAACTTCCGGACTCTAGAGAAGCTTCCATGAAGAAACAAATAAGCTTGCTTCGAAGTCTTCGAGGCCGAAGATGATCTACGTCGAGAAGACACTAGCTCAAGCTATCTCTTCACTAATTGTGTAGATTAGTGAAGCAAACACCCTAAATTAAATGGCTAATAATAGAGGATGATGAAGTAGGAAGTGGGCTCATTTTAGATATATTTTTCTCACAAGTTATCATCACTTTCACAAAAGCTAAAAAGTTTGAATGAGGAAGAAGAAGATGAAGCTCAAGTGATGAAAATTGAATACATGAGGTTAGAAATGCAACCATGGTTTGTGTATGTCATCCACTAACCATTGTTGAGACTTAACCATAGCTATGAGTTAAGGGTTGGGTTGAAAAATATTTTAAGCTAGACAAACAAGTGGACTAAGTCAATGTTTTTCACAAGCTTCTCCAAGCTTCTACCATGACTCATTATCCAAGTGTTTGAATTACTTAAAACAAATAAAACCCTAACTTAACCCTAGTATGGTGTGAGTCTCATACATACATGTTGCATATGTAACCTAGCACGACACAACAATATATATCACATATATATTTTGTGCAAAAAGAAAACAATACATTTAACATATATCAATGTATCATAAAGTGAGAAAAGAAATCTTAAGTGAGCTAATATTAGTCAATGTAATTTAATATATCAAATATATAATTATACATTAAATTATTAAATCAACTCTTGATTTAATAATCTGGCTATAATACATATAACCGACTAATATCAAATGAATCAACTTATTGAATCAACACTTGATCCGATAACCCAGCTATATCTCATATACCCAACCAATATCACATATCGCGAGAATAGAATACGGTATCACATACTCGTATTAATCTCGGTCCCGCACATATCACATATGGGCTTCTACTCCATTTCGCATGAACCAGGAAACCTATGTGCAAGACTCTAAAGACTCGTCAATACGCCGGCATTAGGTGATGATCATATCAAACACCCACAAGCCGTAAGCGGTCTGCTAAACATAACGGCCATCCGAGTATTGAGCGATCAGAAAATCAACAAGCAAGCCTGCTATAACTCCTGCGAATCCAATCAGTAACACTACCATATAGTCCGGTCTCTTCGTCTGATATGTCGCATATCACAGCCTGGGGGTGGTATAACGTCAGACCCCAATAGCCTGATAAGTCATGCCGATACGAGGTCCATAACGGTTCGAGAAACTACTGGTAACACTTACCAGTAAATCTCAGTAACCCTGGCCAGGGATTTCCTGTTATGGCCAATCGAGCATAGCGCAACATCAACTCCCAACACCGGAAGAGACAAAACCCCTCCTATCGCTCATTGCCTCTATGTGACTCGAAACTGTACCCAAAAGCCACCGTTTTGCACGATCTCTTGACCGTGGTAAGGTGGAAATCAAAGCACAGTGGGAATCACACAAGACTCTATGACGATCTCGGGTCTACAGACTAACCTGTACCAGTGTCACCAGAGAACTGCTATCCGACGATAGGTATAATACCATCTAGGAGTTCTCGGCGAGTCCGTCCAGTATACCCAATCTCCACTGAGCACCCGTATGCCTTCTCTGATGTCAAACACAAATGTATATGGGATCATCCATCGCCCATCATATGGGTCAAGAAGCGCATACGCTAGTCTACTCTGGAGTACCGATTCCCAATCTCGATACTCCCATGACTAGGAACATTTGAAAGATGTACTTATCGACTACCCTGTCCCCACTAGTATGATCTGGATCATAATCCTGGTAGTCAAGTAATCATCCTAAGGGCTTTATCAACATGTGATCACAAAACAGTATTTGTTAACATGTTAAGATAAAGTGCAACCAGATAGCATACTATCACGTCGAGCAAGAAAGTCCTTCCTATATATGTCCAAGCATCCACTACAATATACATCGCATGTACAGTAATGGCCTCTAGGGCATACATATAACTAACAATAATAACCTAATCTTGTAAGAGCATATGCTAAAGTGTTTTCTTCTCTCTCTCTCCAGGTAGCGACCATGTCAGGCCTTAATCAAGATGATAATATGGATGTATTGACTTAACCCGCTTGTTATAATGAGCAGAGGAACGTTGGTTCCGTTCTTTCTTATAATTGTTATAAGACTGAGCAAAAAATAGGTGAATATCCGGATTCCCACGCCGCCCATACAAAGAACAAGCATGTTGATGCATCTTTTTTGGGTGTGTTTTTTATCGAGAACTGTTTCTCAGTTCACTCTGTGTCTTGGGTATTAGATACCGAATCGGGATCCCACATATATAATATGTTATATAAGCTAAAGAAAGGTAGGGAACTAGGAATAGGTGATCATTCCGTAAGAGTAGGGAATGGTGCAAATGTTGCAGCCAAACCTGTTGGCGAATATCACCTTGTATTACCAAATGGTAATACATTGATTCTGAACGAATACTATTACATACCGACCATAATATGCAATCTTATATCAGTTTCTTTATTAAGTAAAGAAGGATATAATTTTGTAGTACAGGATAATGTTATGAACATCTTCCTGAATCAAAAGTTGATTGGATCAGGCTCGTTAAATAATGGCATATACGTTCTAAATCAAACCACAGTTCTTAATATACAAAACACATATAAGAGGAAGAGTTCAGAAATGAACGAATCCTTCTTGTGGTATTGTAGACTAGGTCATATCAATGCGACACGACTAGCTAAGTTAATAAAGATGGATATTTGAATCCATTTGAATTATCATCTTATGAAACTTGCCATTCATGTCTCAAAGGAAAGATGACCAAAACTCCGTTAAGTGGACACGGAGAAAGAGTTACGGAACTCTTGGGACTGATACATAGTGATGTATGCAGTCCTATGTCAACACATGCCAGGAATGATTCCTCGTACTTCATTACATTCACTGACGATCTCTCAAGATTCGGACATGTGTTCCTGTTGAAACACAAGTCTGAAGCTTTTGAGAAATTCAAAGAATATAAGCACGAAGTCGAGAACCAAACGGGTAAAAGTATTAAGATCCTTCGATCTGATCGAAGAAGAGAATACTTGAGTAATTAGTTCCTGGACTATCTAAAAGAGAATGGAATTCTCTCTCAGTTTACTCCTCCGTATACACCACAGCACAACGGTGTATCGGAACAGAGGAATCGCACCCTATTAGATATGGCACGCTCTATGATGAGCACTGCTAAGTTGCCTATTTCCTTTTGGGGGTATGCGCTTAAGACAACCATATACCTATTGAATAGAGTTCCAACCAAATCAGTACCTAACACTCCATATGAGATATGGGAGGGAAAGAGACCGTGTCTTAATTTTGTTAAGATATGGGATTGCCCGGCTTATGTTAAAAAGCAAAATCTGGACAGGCTCGAGGCAAGGTCAGTTCTGTGCAAGTTTATAGCATATCCCAAGCATTCGCAAGGACATATCTTCTACCACCCTGAGAAACAAAAAGTGTTTTTTGCTCAGCATGCCACCTTTTTAAAAAAGGAATTTCTTGCAAAGGAAATTAGTGGTGAGGGGTAGAACTGGAAGAAGTTCCAGCTATACAAACTGCGACAAAAGATTTGGTAGAACCAGAGGATTCAGTATTTCCCAACGAACCTCAGCCTCTCCGCCGATCTAGTAGGGTTCCTCATCCACTTGAAAGATACTATGGTTTTCTCATTGATGGTGGGAGCGAGGATTGCATCATGGAAGATGATGACCCAACTAGTTTCGAGCAGACCATCACGAGTGGGGACTATGTGAAATGGCTGGATGCAATGCGATCTGAGATGGAATCCATGTACACCAACAAGGTATGGACTTTGGATGTTGCTCCTGAAGGGGTAAAACCTATTGGGAGCAAATGGATCTTTAAGAAGAAACTTGGTGTAGATGGAAAAGTTAAGACTTTTAAAACTAGACTTGTTGCAAAAGGTTTTCGTCAACGACTATGTATGGATTATGATGAAACCTTTTCTCCAGTGGCTATGCTTAAGTCCATCCGGATCCTACTTTCTATTGCTGCATACCATGGCTACGGAATCTGGCAAATGGATGTTAAGACCGCCTTTCTAAATGGTGATTTAGAAGAAAGCGTGTACATGACTCAGCCAGAGGGCTTCGTAGACAGTGGGAGCAGCGGAAAGGTGTGCAAGCTGCTTAAATCCATCTACGGGTTAAAGCAGGCATCGCGGAGTTGGAACATCTGTTTTGATATGGTAGTCAAAGAGTTTGACTTCATCAAAAATGTAGATGAACCTTGTATATACAAGAAGGTGGTAGAGAGTAAGGTTGTCTTCCTCGTATTGTACGTGGATGACATACTCTTGATAGGAAATGATGTTCCTATGCTGCACTCGGTCAAGCTCTTCTTATCATAAAGATTCTCAATGAAAGATCTAGGTGATGCCTCCTACAACTTGGGGATTAAGATCTATAGAGATAGATCTAAACGGATACCGGGATTGTCCCAATCCAGGTACATTGACACCATACTAAAGAGGTTTAGTATGGAAGAATACAAGCGTGGGAATTTACCCACGATCTCTGGACCCACTCTCTCCAAAGAGATGTCTCCCAAGACTGATTTGGAAAGAGCTCGCATGCAAGGGATACCCTATGCATCGGTAGTCAACTCTATCATGTACGCGATGCTATGTACCAGACCCGATGTAGCATACTCTCTAAATATAGTGAGTAGGTATCATGCAGATCCAGGAGAGAGTCACTGGACAGCGGTGAAGAACATTCTTAAGTACTTGAGAAGGACTAAAGAGATGTTCTTGGTGTATGGTAACGGTCAACTCCAAGTGGAGTCCTTTACCGATTCGAGCTTCCAGAGTGATAAGGACGACTCTAAGTCGCACTCGGGATTTATCTTTACCCTCAATGGAGGGGCGGTTTGTTGGAAGAGTTCCAAACAGGAAACCGTGGCATACTCGACGATGGAGGCTGAATACATCGCTGCCAACGATGCTGCCAAAGTGGCTGTCTGGATGAAGAAGTTCATAACTGAACTTGGTGTGGTTTCGTCCATTGAGCATCCAATACCTTTGTATTGCGATAAAAATGGAGCGGTGGCATTGGCCAAGGAACCCAGGTCCCATCAGCCATCCAGGCATATTCTGAGGCGGTATCACCTGATCCGGGAGATAGTTGATCGCCGGGAGATCGAGGTCAGGAGAGTTGGCACGAAGGACAACACGGTGGATCCACTCACAAAGGCCATACCCCAGATACAATTTGAGAGACTTTTCGGGATGTTGGGTATGAGATACTACAACAACTGGCCTTAGTACAAGTGGGAGATTGTTAGTTATGTATATGCCCTAGAGGCCATTATTGTACATATGATGTATATTATAGTGGATGCTTGGATATATATAGAGAGGAATTTATTGCTCGACATGATAGTATGCTATCATTATCTTAACATGTTGGCTTGTATTGTGATACTGTCTTGCTCTCACATGTTGATAAAGCCCTCAGGATGTGTACTAGACTACCAGGACTATGATGGAGATCATACTAGTGGGGCTAAGGGTAATCCACGAGTACATCCTATAATTGTTCCTAGTCGAGGGTGTATCGAGATAGGGCATCGATACTCGAGAGTAGACTTGCGTATACGCATCGATACTCCAGAGTAGACTTGCGTATACGCATCTTGACCCATATGATGGGCAATAGATGATCCCACATCCATTGGTGTTTGACATCAAAGATGGTGTACGGGTGCTCAGTGGAGACTGGGTACACTGAACGGACTTGCCGAGAACTCCTAGTTGGTATTATATCTATCGTCAGATAGCATTTCTCTGGTGACACCGGTATAAGTTAGTCTGTAAACCCGAGATCGTCATAGAGTCTTGTGTGATTCCCACTGTGCTTTGATTTCTACCTTACCCCATTCATGAGAACGTGCAAAACGGTGGCTTTTGGGTACAGTCCCGAATCACATGGAGGCAATGAGCGGTAGGAGGAGTTTCGTCTCTCCCGGTATTGGGGGTTGATGTTGCGCTGTGTTCAATTGGCTATAACAGGAAGTCCCTGGCCAGGGCTGATATGGAGATCTACTGGTAAGTGTTATCGGTAGTTTCACGACCCGTTATGAGCCTCACATCGACACGACTTATCGGTTACTTGAGTCTGACGTTCACCATCCCTAGACTAGATATGCGATATATCAGACGAAGAGACCGGACTGTACGATAGTGTTACTTACAGGATTTACAGGAGTATGAGCAGGCTTGCTTGTTGATCTTCTGATCACTCAATACCCTGGTGGTCGTTACGTTTAGTTGACCGCTTGCAGCTTGTGGGTGTTTGATATGATCATCACCTACTGCCGGCGTATTGACGAGTCTTAGAGTCCCACATAGGAGTTTCCTATCTCAGGCGAAAAGATGTGGTGTGCATATGAGATATGTGCGGGAGCTCGATTAAATGCGTGTATATGATAGCGTGTTTTAATCGGCCGTTTTCTATTGGTCGAGTCGTATGAGATATGACCAGTTTATTAAATTAAGTATTGATTTAATATTAACTTTTAGCTCACTTATTCAAAACCTTTTCTATTTGGATGCATGCATGAATGTATGCATATACACATGTTGATGTGAATGCACACATACATGCATACACGTGTGTCATGATTGTTGATACATAGAAGATGGCAATGCAAGAATCACATGGAACAAATATACATATATATTTATTATTGAGAAAAACAAAAGGAATTAAATCATGGTTGAATTTTCTACTATACTATTCTTTACTTGACCAAAGTATGACCATGGTTTAATTTCCTTTGTTTCTTTAACTCAATAATGAAAATATCTAGATATTTATTGACCATGGTTACTAGTGAGAGTGTATCTCATATATATTTTCATTTCTCATTTTATTAGAGAATTATCATTATCACAAATGAGCTCAAGCTAGCCATCTTCATCTTCTTCCTCTCTCATGCTCTCTTGAGTTTTTCCATTGAGTGAAGAAAAGAAAAAGAAAGGGTTTTCAAGTGAGAACACAAACCACATCACCATTCTTTACTTGTTTATCCCATTAGTGTAGATTTTTTGCTTCACCTTCATCTTGATCAAGTGGAGCAAGGAGCTTGAGCAAAGGGACTCCGGATGGATCGTTGTGGACTTGGAAGGATTCAAGTGAGCCGGTTCAAACTCTAGGAGACCCAAGGAGTCACCAAAGGAGGTCTACAAAGGTTTTATTTCTCCCTACTTAGTGTTATACACTAGTTAATATGTGATATTACAAGTTTTTACCCTAAATTTCTAGTTCGATTCTTGGTTAGGATTTTTTAGCACCCCATAAATTTTTGTTATAACATGTATGATGCAACCCCAACCCTAGGTATGGTGCTAAAGAATCCCTACAAATGAGTTGGCTCTGATACCATGTAAGGTTACGGCAGCGCCCCAGCCATCAATCCATGGCCAAATGCGGAATAATAAATTTTAAAACCCGGCGCTAACGTAACCCTAATCGACGGATTGTACCATTAACCCTATACTAGTTCTACAAAAGGAGTCTAGAAAGATTATACCGATCGATCCGTGTCCTTCGGTTTTCAACCTCTGTCCCAAGTTCCTCGAGGCTTCCCAGATCAAGTTTGATCTCCGGTCTCCCCACATCGTAGAAGATCCACGTCGAGGGTTCATAATACGGTCTCCCACCTCAAAACCGAAGCAACTCGAGCATCCGGTTTGCTAGCCTAGATACCCAAGATGAAGTAGAGAGTGTGTGAATACTTTGTCTCAAAACACCCAAGGATTCTCAACTCATGAGAGGGTATGGGTGGAGGTTGAAGAAGAAGCCATTGGAGAAGAAGTGTGAGCTCAAGTTTTAGCTAAAGAAAAAGCAACCAAAGAAAAGTGTCTGCTTTTTTTCTTGTGTTGTTTTGGCCACGTATTTTGTGTGTGTTTTATATTGAGCACTTAAAGAAAAGCATGGCAAGAAAAAGTTCTACCTTCACACTAAAAAACTCACACAAATATTTTTTCCAAAACAAAACAACACTTGACCCAATACCATGAGTCACCAAGTGCATGTGCTATGAATCAATGCACAAGTACAAAACTCACACTCACACTTTTCACCACAAAAAACATTAAACTAAATGTTTAAACCCAAAAAGAAAATGGCAATCTTCTAAAGTAAACTTGTAACAAATTACAAGAATACCTCTCATCCGTATATACATACTCGCATCCGCATTCCGAATGAATACGAATACAACGAGACGAAAGTAATCCAACAATATAATACTAGGATCCGGCTTAAACCAAAGCCTACTAGTATTATCCGTCTGATCATGATCCATGCACAAGTGCACGTATATGATCGAACCCTGCCATAAAACCATACGGCCTCTACAACGTTTCGCCCGAACCAGGGAAACCCCCTGTGTGGGACTCTAAAGACTCGTCAATATGCTGGCAGTGGGTTTAACCATAAGTACGTCAATGGCACTAGCTGTACGTAACGGCTATCCAGGTATTGAGTGAAAGGGAGGCCGACGAGCAAACTCATCCAGAAACACTACTGAGCCTGACAGTGACAATATCCGTACAGTCCGTTCCGTTCGTCTATGAG